>OV121098.1:11923015-13123015 GCA_921293015.1 Phorcus lineatus | reverse complement strand
GATTTACTTCGTATGTGATGTTTATTTCTAAAATACCAAGATGGCGAATTCTCTGGATGCAGTTTTTACCAAATGTTTTCATGATATTTTACGAGTATTTTCTGTTCACAGCTGCCGGAGCGGGCTTTCAAAGGAAGCCAGGATTCAAGACCGGATGTTTACAATCCTGTTACGGAATACGGAACGGGAAGTACCACTCCTGCTTGGGATGCAACTATATTGCTGTTTGTTACCATGGTAACCTGTTTTTAAGAAAATGTTACCCTGGCTACAAGTGGGATGCCTATCGCCGCACGTGCATATATTTCTCTTCAACCTGTAGACCACCTGTCAGTTATCACCAGTACCCAACAAGACTACGGTATAATCACTATGGTTAAGCGTAGGTCATTCTTTTTATTGCCTGACCAACGTCATAGGCCAACTTGATTGCACACCCGGCACACCACTTGACGTACGCCCCTGACTCAGTCTAAATGTGAAGTAGCATCCCTTGCAACGTTCTGAATTAGGAAATTCTGGAATGATTATTCCTTAACAATAGTCCGAAGGATTCGGGAATTCAACAATGCAAAATGCACCTGCCTCAAAGCAGTCGGTCTAGTGATCGGCATGTATATGTACGCTGCTTTCTACAATAAAGCTTTCCAAGCAACAAGCTTTGCGATTTTATGTATTTATAGTTGTTGAAGCCTAACTTCAATTTGGTATACGGATCGGTTGAACCATATAATTTGCGTAATATAAATGCGATGGTAAATCTTGTTTTCTGTCTTTGTGGTCAGAGATTAGAAAGCTATTTGATGCCATGATCACGCTGTTTTCAATACCAAAGGGACAAAGTTCATACTAGAGGAAAAGAAATTGGTATTACGTTGGTCAAACCCAGTTGAGGCACATCTAGAGATAATGGTTGACATGTTTGCATAATAAAGCCAGCGCGTATAGTTTGACAGACTTGTATTGGCTATAGAGTCAGAGGTAGTATGTCAAGTAATGGAAAAATTTGCATAAATTATGCAAATCATAGACAGATGAAACAAAAGCTCATTTACACGTTATAGTGATTAAAAGTTTCAAATTTCTTTACCTTGTAATAATTAGTGGTTGAGTTATGAGAGGAACAAAATTATACGGTAAAACTAAAACAAATTAGGGACTGAGAGATACAAAAGTCACAAACATACAACAGGACATTTGACATGACCAAATACAGATATATATGCGCGTTTGAACGTGTGATTATGTTAAATTCTCGTAAAAATTTACATTAAATTTGTAACTTCTACAAATGCTATAATTGATTCAACAATACAATATAATTTGTATGGAATGTTAGGATTGTTATCATTTATAACATTATCATAATCGAAATCGTTTCACTCATCATGGTATATAGATACATATATTCAAAGACAAAAAATGACACATGGCCAACATTGCCCCGACATGTTTCATTGATATCTTCAGGGAGTCTTTCAAAAAACAGTGTATATATATAATATTTACCAAGATATTCCTTTGCAAAAACACTCACATTTCAACATGAACATTAAACATATCGTGATCCATATAGTAAGGAGAGAATCTATATTTCTTTATTTCTGAACTTATGACGTCATCTCGATTGAAGCACTAATTCTTAGGAGGTTATCAAAATAATGCTCACGTATCAGTCTTCGTAACTTCACAACTTTATAATGTAACATTACCAGGAAAGAATTAAAAAATTACTTTATCATATTTACGGGACGAAATAGTTATGAATATATAGTTTAAATTTGATGTTTTAATATATTAACAATGTATTTTTCATTTAAGTCCTAATAACATTATTTTAATGAAATTCCAATATCCAATATTAAATTGATATTATCAACACAATGTAACATTACCAGGAAAGAATTTTACAAAATACATTATCTTATTTAAGGGACGAAATAGTTAAGAATATATAGTATAAATTTGATGTTTTAATATATCAATAATGTATTTTTTCATTTATGTCCTGATAACATATTTTTAAAAATCTAAGATCCAATATACTTGTTTTGTCAAGTATTAAATTATGGCTTATAAAAGGTCTCTGAAAATGTTGGTTGTTACAGGTCAGTAACAATGTCTATGTCAATTTCATTGAAAACGCATTTATGAAAAGGTTTTGCAGAAAGGTTATCATAAATGACATCATGATAAATGTCATGTTTTCACTAATCATTATCGATATCATCATAAACAGGAAGAATTTTTTTATACATACGTGTAGAGATTACTACCGATTTTCTATTTAAAACTATTTTGTCAAACGCGTTAGTGATTAAGTTTAAAACTGGTAAAAGCGAGTTTGAAATCAAAACGTTAACGAGTTTAAAAAGAATATCATTACTCGCTCAGTGCATATTTATACAACGGTATAAAACTAGTGTCATACCTCTATGCGAAAGGATTCACAATGTTGTGTGGTTATGACGTCACACAATATTAGCACCGCCGTCACAGTGCGGCCAAGTCGCGGAATTTGTTAGGTTCGGCACCCTATCTGTAATTATTTGTGATTATGTTAAATAAACAATAATAAACTAATACTAAACTTCCCTACATTATATTCTATTTTTATTAAACTAGTTAATGTTTTGGTAAAAACTCGGTTTTTCTCTTTTTATACTGAATAATAAACTCGTTTATTAAAAATATATTTAAACGGAAGATCGTTGAGTCACCTTTATATATTAAATTGAAGGAAATGTATTAATTGATCACGATAATCAAGCATAATTGCTAAATGTGTGCGAAAGGAAACATTTCCGCTATTAGCACGCAACTGTAAAAGTGTGTTAACATTGTGTCGTCACAACCACTCTCTGGTTTAATATTACACTAATTGATATAGCCGTATAAATATTACACTGTAGTATCTTACACGAGTAATAAAGCATTATCAACACTAATATAACAAAATTACTGAAACCAAACAAGAAAGTCTTTATCTTACTTATGGACACCCCCGTCAACAACTTATATCATGATATTCTTATTTCAATATAATTTAGAGAATGTCAATTCAGTGTAATTGTAGGAGAAAACACAACGGGAAAAGACCGATAGCATTTTCCGGATATATAAAAACATCTACATCATTCCAAATACCCAACACCCTTATCAACAACAACAGGTGCAAAAGTAGACTAAAACGCCTATACGTCTTCGTCTTAATATTCGTCTCCATTTCTATCTCCATTAACATTTATATTTTAATTCAAAACATAAAAAGCAAAGTTTATGTTATAAATATAATGAAGGCTATGTTGAAAATTAATTTTATGTACTTCTTATATGTAATGATTACCAAACTCTGAGAGATAGATAACTTCCTATGGTTGCAACTGTGTATCAAGATGAGCATATAAATAGGCTGAAATCAAGAAATATTAATAAAATGTTATCTATTTTAATGTTTTTAAAAAGGATTTTTGAATAAAGACGTAAATAATCTCTTAAATGTTTTTCCATGTGACTCTAATATTTCAATGTAATCATCTTCTGTACTATAGGTCATATGGCCTTAAATTACGGGGAAAAGCTTCTGTTCTGTTCTGTTTATCTTAGTTTTGCATCCCATTGCCAGTAGTACTATACCTAAAACAAGCAAATGAACCTAAACGCTTTATGAAAATGGTTGATCGTTGTTTTTACAATTAAGAATAGTTTTTATTACAATTTGAAGCCGGGATAAAAATTTGAAGCACTACACATAAAACAAAAATCCACGATTAAAGGTATGTACAACCTTTTCCAGTCTACGTCTTCTTTAATGTATTCTCCGTTATAACAATTTAGAACAGGTATTACAATTTGGATCCGATTTAATTACAATTTTGAACAGGTATTACAATTTGGAACAGGTATTACAATTAGGAGCAGGTATTACAATTTGGAACAGGTATTACAATTTGGAACAGGTATTACAATTAGGAACAGGTATTACAATTTGGATCCGATTTAATTACAATTTGGAACAGGTATTACAATTTGGAACAGGTATTACAATTAGGAACAGGTATTACAATTAGGAACAGGTATTACAATTTGGAACAGGTATTTCAAACAGGTATTGCAATTTGGAACAGGTATTACAATTTGGAACAGGTATTACAATTTGGAACAGGTATTACAATTAGGAACATGTATTACAATTTGGAACAGGTATTTCAAACAGGTATTGCAATTTGGAACAGGTATTACAATTTGAAACAGGTATTACAATTTGGAACAGGTATTACAATTTGGAACAGGTATTACAATTAGGAACAGGTATAGCAATTTGGAACAGGTATTACAAACAGGTATTGCAATTTGGAACAGGTATTACAATTTGGAACAGGTATTTCAAACAGGTATTGCAATTTGGAACAGGTATTGCAATTTGAAACAGGTATTACAATTTGGAGCAGGTATTACAATTTGGAACAGGTATTACAATTAGGAACAGGTATTTCAATTTGGAGCAGGTATAGCAACATGGAGCAGGTATTACAATTTGGAACAGGTATCGCAATTTGGAACAGGTATTTCAATTTGGAACAGGTATTACAATTTGAAGCACTACACATAGCATTCTCTCCCAACAGAGGTAGCTCCGTCATAAATTCCTGAGTATACATTGTAATTTATGACTGAGCTACCGATGTTTGGAGAGAATGTACTCATAGAAAAATAGATTACAGGGATGTATAACTTGTTTCCGCCTACGACTACTTGAATGTCTACGTGTATAATGACGACAACAACATCAACACCAATACTTGTACCATCCCAAACACAAACACCTCCAGCATCACAACAATCAAAATCAATAGAATATCAATATTTCAGTATACGCCAGTGACAGTAGTGATTTACCTAGGCTCAAGAACGTAATAACTTCGTTATGACAATTTAGAAAAGTTATTACAATATGCAGTACTTTTTATTACAATTTGGAGCAGCTTTGTATTGTTTTTTTAAAAATGGAGTTATATGTATTACAATTTGGAGCAGATTTTATTAAAATTTGGAAACGGTATTACAATTTTGAGCAGGTATTAGAATTTCGAGCAGGTATTACAATTTCGAGCATATTTTATTACAATTTGGAACAGGTATTACAATTCGGAGCAGGTAATACCATTTGGAACATGTATCAAAATTTGGACCATGTATTAAAATTTGGAAAAGGGATTACAATTTGGAGTAGGTATTGCAATCTGGAGCAGGTATTACAATTTGGAACATGTATTAAAATTTGGAACATGTATCAAAATTTGGAGCAGGTTTTACAATTTGGAGTGTTTATAAAAATTTGGAGCACTACAACATATCTTTTGAAAGTTGCGATTCTATTCAATTTGTTAACTGGAGTTATCTGAAAGATACACAAATATTCAAAATTTAAATTTTACTTTCCTTGAAGCATTTTGTCTTGGACTCAACAAGAGATCTCACTGTCAACCAGAAGTGTTAACGAGCATGACAGATATGCAGTCTGATTAAAATCGACCGTGTCCCAAGGAATAAAAGATCTTTTAAATGACTCTAGCGAGGTTTTCTCTCCACAACGGTCTGAAGGCAGCCTCACTGCTCACACGTGATGACACCAGTTTAGCGCAGACAAAACCTAGTCATTAGCGAACAAATCACATCATTGCGTTTAAAATAAGGACAGCGGCGATCAAGGTTGACGATTGGTGAAAGGGAGTTACTTGCTCCTGGCTTATGATACCGAATGCTTTTGCTGCACGCATTGTGATTGGTAAGCTGAGTTTACGCAAGAAAGTGCGCTATAGTAGGCTGCGGTCAGACCGTTGTGGAGAGGATAACATAAACAGATTGAGTTCGAATCTTGGTAGAGTCATTATTTGAAACTTTTATCCTCGGAACACGGTCGAGTTTAATCAGACTGGACAGATGTGGTCATTTCAATCTCATATGATGTTGCATCAATCCTTTGTTCAGAATTTTATGTAACTATAACAGGAATGACAACTTATAATATACAAGATTGAAAGCTAACGTTTTACAACAACCTAAAGCTGATAAGGTGTGAAAATCCACTTGGAATAGGGGAAAGCTCTATATTTGAAGATCACTGCAGAAATGAAGTTAGTCACATAGCAATAAGGAAACAATAGACACTTCTTTAAAGTTTTTTTTATACATTGAAACATGCCTTAACGCAAACCTTCATTTTTTCTAAAAACAATTATGTAGTCTTTTTGTTAATGAACAGAAACGACAATTAGATTATTTAACTGCAATTAAGAAGAAATAAAATGATTTTCAAATAATTTTTACAGTGTTTCAAGATTTCAATTCTGGGACAGGAAAACGTTGCAAATTTTTCATATCGACCAACAGAACAAATTCACAATATCAGAGATTTTCTTTACAGTTTTCATCAACATATGTGCATGAGATGTAGTCACGTCATTTTATTAATTCAATGCTCTTCCGTGACGACAGATATTAACACTTTGTAAAATATAAAAGTGACTTGACGTGCAAGGGCAACAGATCTGCAACAGTATGTTACCAGTTCCTAATTCCCTATTCAAATTGTGAAGTTAGCGTACTCTTCTCCGTCCCAAGTTACCTTTTCAAATTGTGAAGGTAACATACAGTTCCCAGTTCCTTATTCAAATTGTGAAGGTAACATACAGTTCCCAGTTCCTTATTCAAATTGTGAAGGTAACATACAGTTCCCAGTTCCTTATTCAAGTTGTGAAGTTAGCACACAGACACGTAATCCTCTTTTATTAACGAGAAATAAAGTAATTAAAGGCTAAAGAGGCTATCTATTCTTTTTACGTTGTTGCGTACGTAGAGAGAGTTTTGTCTGTTGACTTTACAAGTTATAAGTAATAGAACATACAAATTGGTGAGTATTCGAAAATCTAAGACTATATATATATGTAATCCTACGATTCCTTTTCACACCATTATCTCCGATAAATGACTTAAGTTTGTATCATTTTATTTCATTTGGCATTACATTTGGCAAATTTTCAAAAAGCACACAACTTATGACCATAGACATGTATGTTTTAAGTGGATTGAAAAACAAGAATGGATCAATAAAAGGTGTGAAAAACGGAAATATAATCTCTGCAAAGGAAGCGATAGTTATCTCTATAAGGTTAGTTTCAGCGTTATCGCTAACGACTACGAGAGCTGTAAACAGCTTTTCAAAATGGCTGCCTAAAACAAATCTGTTGTGATGCCAAGCTAATGGAAGTACCTTCATTACACGTACAACCAAATGAATAATACCAGAAACAGTAAATGTCACCACATCGATCAGCATCAATCATTGTTATTTTAGCGGGGTAATTTCAAGTGTTCCACGTCACGACTTTTGCGATTGACTTGGTAAGCCCTGTTTTACGACAACGTGGAAGGGAAGGGTTCTTTGATGTTCGATATTGAGAGCTAGGATAGTTCTGAAAATGGTTGCAAACGTCAGGGGAAGGGTTGTTGTGAGTGATGAATTATTTGTCTTAAAATTGCATTTAAATTTGAGTTGCAAACGGTGGCCTATGGGTTTAACATAATCTGAATAAACTTCGGTCAGACCGAACTCGAGTTTGAGGCAACAATAGACATCAAATCAATACTTAATGAAGTTAAGCTTTTTTTAAATAAAAATCTTTATGCTTCTCATGAGCACTGTAGGGAATAAGATTGCTTGAAAGGTATTAAAACTCCAACGTTAAATAAAGCATTAAGAGAAAATCCTGAAGAAGAAATCAGTATGGAGGAAGTCAGTCTATCAGATGAAGAATAACAGAAGCTCGGGGAGTGATGGTCTCCCTATTTATTTCTTTAAGTTTTTTTGGAAAGAATTAAAGCTATACATTTATAGATTTATTTAACATGTATCAAAAAAGAATGAAATGTCCTATAGTTTGGAGAGAGGTGTTATCACCTATATTCCAAAATCTAACAAAGACAAAACATTACTAAAAAACTAGAGGCCTATCACTTTACTAAATGCTTTTTATATGATTATCAGCTCCTGTATTGCACATAGATTAAAACCACTTTAGATGAACTCATTCACTCTAATCGAACTGGTTTTATACCAGGTAGGACTATAAGTGAAAACACAAGATTACTGTATGACATATTATTTGAAACAAAGAAACAAAACATTCCTGGACTGCTGATTTTAATTGATTTTGAAAAAGCGTTTGACACAGTCTCTAAAAAATTTATTAAACTAGTGTTACACAAATTTGGTTTTGGTCCTGAAATCATACGATGGATAAATATATTAACTAATGATACAACTTCTTGTGTCATCCACCATGGTGATTTTTCAAACTTCTTCGCTAATGAAAGAGGATGTAGACAGGGAGACCCACTGTCACCATCTCTGTTTCTTTTCGTGGCTGAGATTCTTGGTTGTATGATAAGAAATAATGAAAATGACATTAAAGGTATTGTCATTGATGATATTGAATATAAATTGGATCAATATGCTGATGATACTGAATTATTTCTTGATGGAACTGAGGAATTAATAAATTCTATAAGATGTCAGGTTTGAACTTTTTTTTAGATAAATCAAAAGCAATCTGGATTGGATCGAAGACTAAATCTTCCGATAAAATTTGTCATGTCCTGAACATTGAATGGGTAATTGGTGAATTTGATGTACTTGGTATAAAGTTTACACCAGATCTTGAAGACTTATGGGTAATCAACACCAGAAGAATTTAATAGACTCTTGGCATCATGGAGAACATGGCAATTCACTCTTCTTGGTAAGATAACAGTAATTAAGACATTAGCAATCTCAAAATTAGTACATATTTTTAATTCTTTGTCCAACCCACCAACAGAATTAATTGTTTCACTGGACAAAATATTTTTCAAATTCATATGGAATGATAAAAATGATAAAATAAAAAGAAGTGTAATTAAAAACAATATACGAAGAAGGAGGATTGAGAATGATCAACACACAAAAAAATTTTATTGATGCCCTGAAATTATCTACATTCAGACTTTATTTTTAAAAAGTTGATAAGAACAACCCATACAAAATATCTCTTAAAGATTTATTTAATTTCGAGCAAACTTTCTCCAACTTTTATGAAAATTAAAAATCCTTTTTGGCATGATGCATTAGAGGCATGGACATTATTTCACAAAAAAACATGATGTGGGTCTAGAAAACATTGACGAAATTTTGTCAGAACCGTTGTTGTTCAACCACAATTTCAAAAACTCTAAACACTTAATAAAAGATTGGGCAGAGAAAGGAATTATAAATATCAGAGATATATGTGATGAAACCGGTTTTTTGTCAAACAGAAATTTCAAAAGAAAAATATTGTATCAAAGGTACCATCTTAGATCTGAGATACTTATTGAATCTATATCCTGTTTATTGGAAAAATACTATTTAATGCTGCCATTCTATCCCAGTCATGAATTTAAATATAAACAATTGCCAGATAAACCTTTAAAAAGATAAAAAGGCTGAAGGAGTTTTTATGATAAACTTATTTCAAGTGGTAAAAAAACAAACATTTGTACTAAATGGCAGAATTTATTTCCTGAAATTGACTTTGTTTGGGAAAAAATATTCACAGTAAAATATATTCACAAAAAGGGATTACAAGATATAAAGCTTTTTCAATACAAAGTTTTGCATGGTACAATCTATACAAAGAATGAATTGCTCAAAATGAAAAAGGTTGATAAAAGTCTATGCTGTTTTTGTAATGATGAAAATGAGAACCTTTGTCATGTGTACTGGGAATGTCAGGTGACCCAAACCTTTTGGAATAACTTACAAATTTGGCTTAACAACTTTGTATATCTTCATCCAATATTGTCCAAATTGCTGGTCTGGTTTGGTACTTTGCATCAAAATAGACTACTGAATCATATCATCATTGCTGCAAAAAGACATATTTACATATGCAGTATCAAGAAAAAACCCGCCTAATGTAAACTTGTATATCAAAACTCTGAAATAAATATTTTTTGTTAAAAAAAATATATAAAAAAAGAATAATAGAAATGAAAATTTTATTCACAAATGAAACCCTCTCATACCAGTACTTGCATAACCACAGCATGTACTTTTCCATATTTACTTAATCTTACTGTATTTCTATATGTATTACTATATCATATTTACATGTACATATTTTCACTGTTTAATGGAAAAATACACCAGCCATGTATCTGACTCATAATGGGGACATATAATAACCTATGCTTGTAATCTTTGGAGCCAATAAAAAAACAATAGACAGGTTTTGATAATGGTAATCGTCCGAATAACTGATTAACACATTTTTGTAAGAAATTTTGAAAATTGGAAAACTTTAAAGTCAAATACACGAGTTTTATGAGAGACAGTGCGGTAGCTGATATCTCACCAATCGATTGATTGAGAAATTCTTACAATCAGCTTAACCTTGTACATTGTAGCATCTGGAGTTTTAGGTGTTAGTTACACTTATATAAAAATTTCCCAATCACGTATGACGTCGATTATTTTAGCAAACCTTGGTGTCAAGTGTTCTTGATACACACTTGATGTATACGAAGTATCCTTACTGAAGCTAAAATCGTTGTGGACGTAACAACGAGAACAACATACACTGCCACACTTGACATTCTGAACTGTGGCGTGAACACTCAAGTACACACGTGCCATGTAATCAATTCCTCCATACGTCATTAACAAATTAACCGTGAATATAAATTTGGGAGCATTGTTTATACCTTCACAAAATTGTATTTGTCAAACACAGAAACCCTTCCCATCCCGGCCAACAACCGAGGGCTTTTGCAATCACTTCCAGCATCTCAGCTAAAATAACCTTGAGCAGATAAACAACCAGGGTTTTGATATCAACCACATCGCCAGGATGAGTTGCCGGGTTTGTCTAGTTCTTCTACTGGTTGTATGTGTCCAGAGCATGGCGCAAACAACCGACCCAGATTCTGCGCTGTTGAAGAAAGTTTTTAAACAACAGAAAAAGACCAAAAAGGCGGTCCTGGAAGTCCAGAAGGCGGTAGATGTCTTTATTAGGGATGACGACGGTGCTGACGACGACGCCAAGGAAAATGATAATATTGAAGTACCAGTTCGTAGCGCAGGTAAGATTATTCCTGTATGGACCTGTATGAACACGGCAACGTTAACACGTTTATTGGTGTTATATTTATTTAAAATATCAATAGAATATATTAGATAGTTTATGTTAGATATAAGATTAGATAGTCTTGCAAAATCTACATCCTTCCGTTGGTAAAATATCTCCGTACTCACCCCGATTATCAATAGAATAAGTTGTCGCGTATCCAGCAAAAGGTATATGCGGGAATTGAAGCAGTAGTCCCTTTAAACCATTCCAGCTGGGCTAATGATGAAAAGGTGGTTTCACAATTGGTGAAATTTGTTTTGATTTTGATGAAATATTGCCAAACAAGTGCTAGGCAATAACACACTCACTTCTTTTAATACAACCCCTTTATTTCCTCTTTGAAAACTTTTATAACTCCTGGACTCGAAGACTATTGGTACACATAGTACTGGTGTTAGATGGCGCGAATGATATGAACATTATTTCCCGTAGTTACGTCACAATTTCATTACGTGCATCTCATTGGTGTGTGCCTCGTTTGAAACTTTGAAATCCATACTGCCAAACTGCCTTGTTGGCGTATATGGGTACATGTATATTACTAACAGCAATAAAGAGATGGTGGAACAAGATTCAGATAGAATCTATAAGATAATTGAGGACTTCACATGACTAATGCGCAAATATAAAAATCAGCTGTGTAGTAGTTTTCATATGTGCACATGTCACTTTTGTCAAGCACCGATATTTTCCATGTGAAATTCATTATGAATGCCGTCGAAGGAAAAAGGGACTACTTTCTTGATATGCCATGCGTAAAGAAATTATTTACATAGCAAGCGTGCAAAATCAATGTTACGAAATTTGGGATTTGTTATGTAAAACTCCTGCCCTCCATAATTTAGTATTTTGAAAGGAAATAGGGATGAATACAATGGATGCCGTAGCAATATGAAACCTGTCATTCACCGACACTGGTCCTGTGTGTCTCAATTATCTATTCACTCTCATTAAAATCATATTGAACATGTCATTTGTACCTTCACTTGCAAGGGGGTCGGGTAAGGTGACTTTTGCATCAAAGACAATCAGCGACGGGCCTTGGAATAAATCGTTATATTTAGATTTTTTCAGCAAACTTCTGAGTGTTTGAGTAAATGGAAAGTAAATGGACATAGACACAAACCCCTTCGAGCAGTTCTCCGACCAGAAACGCAGTGAGGTACGAGTGACAGTTTCGAACTGATTTCACTGAGATTGACTGTTTGCTCACCCGCTTCATGGATTTGTTTATATGATAACTTGAATAGTAACGTTACCTACACATAAACGATTAGGATATTTATGTTAATGGCTAAATGGCGTACTTCGATGACATGCCTCTGTCATCCTAGCATCAAAGTGGGGACCTGGTTTGTCTGAAATCCAACCTTGTGTGCCTTTATATTCTTGTTGACAGGAGTTCTGTGTTATACTGTGTGACACTGCAATGTTCATTGACACTATAGATTATTCTCTGTTACCCCACAGAATACCTCGGATGCTACAGGGACCGGTCAGTGCGACTCTTGAGCGACCTGAAAGTGGTGAGCTCCTCACTCACAGTCGAAATGTGCCTAGCCATGTGTGGAGCTAGAGGATTCAAATATTCGGGCGTACAGGTGAGGGGTTCACCCGTACATGATCACTGTCTCCACACAGCGAACTTTTAAGTGATTCTCCTCTTAGAAACCTCGAATGCAATTAGAGCACTCTATGTTCTGTAAATATAAAATCAAATTTTGACCCACCTATTACAGATAGCAACGATAAAGGATATGACTAGGGAAGTGAAAAAGTGAAAGGTTTTGTACATCTCTGATATGATTTTCGTATCTCATTGATCAGAGCAATTTCAAAATGAACTTAACCGCTTTTATCTATATATATATATATAAAAATGAGATTCAGTGGAAGGAACCTAATATATAGAAACAAAAATTGTCCGCGCCTTTGCAGTGGTGCCAACTTATGACGTCACAACTACCCATTATCGTTTCGTCATAGGTATCGCATCATTTGGATAGTTGTAACATGTATTTACTACTGTTATATTTGCTTTCAGGAGACACTTAGTGAGATTCCCTTATAAATATTTTACTGTATTATCATGATTGTAGTGTTTTGCTATTTAGACACCGTAAGCTGTACGGAAAGCATTATCGTAATCCGGGTGACCGGAAACGGCATGGCTTGTAAAATTAGAAAATTAAACCTTGGATCATCTTCACGTGTCGCTCGTCTATATGATATCTCAGGTGGTATTAATGGCAAACGCTAAGCTGGTTATCCCCTAGGCAGCCTTATATAGGTTTCATTTCATCGATATAAATCTCAACCTTGTAATAAAATTTGCTAAATTTGAATTTACCTTAATTCTTACTTACAGCACGCTAATGAGTGTTTCTGTGGCAACACAGCCGACTTCGACGCATATGGAAAAAGACCGGAAGAAGAATGTTGGAAACCCTGCACGGGCAACAGAGAGCAGGTGTGTGGCGGAGTTTGGCGCATGTCAGTTTACGAAATGAAGTACACTTAAAATCCTCGTGTCATTAACAGCTGTACAGTGAAAGCGGCAATAAAATCTCTGTCATAAATATGTCACTTTATTGATTTGCATAGCATTTGCAAAATATAATACTAGTACCCGAAAATCTTTCCATGTGAGACTTTGTTTGTATAACTAGGTAACTTTGAATTGACAACGTGAAGCCCTTAGTAAATTCATATATTTTACACGAATCAATCATAAACTCTGGGCGTATGTATAGCTACTAAGTCTTACTCAATGCAATCAATACTCATACATTTGTTGAAAAAATCCAATCCAATATCCAATACTTATTTAAGAAATGCATTCTAATGTCATTTTCAATTCCTTTAATGATGGGAATTATGGTGGTTTTGAGTGTAACTGTCGGGCTGACCCTTGTGTATTGGTAAGATCACCATTAAGGAAACGTGATATAAACTTTATCTGTTAAGTACAATGTGTTTGTGATTTGGATATGGAGATTAATGTAATTTGTTCAAAAATGTAATTTGATATTCAACGCGGTGAATCTCACACACTTATGATTATTTGAATAACTAATTTGATGTTAAATCTTCATATCAACCTCGAGAGCACATGCTTTCGAGTTTATGTCAAAGAAGAACCCTTCACAAATGGCTCAAATCTAGCTATAAAGATTGGGCTGGTAAATATGGCTGGTCATTTCAGTATTACTCGTTCATCAAAAATATTGCAAATATGATTATTTAACACCGTCTAAAATTCACCTTCCTATCATGTTTCCCCGCTCTAGGGATGTGCGTAAAGATATATATATATATATATATATATATAAAGATGAAAGCATGCTGTTTCGGTCTTGACAACAGGTTAGACCTTCGGTAATGCAACGTTATAAACGCAGCATATCGAGTTTGGGTTTGACATATTTTCAACTGAATCTCAGTAATTAAACACTTGCATGACGATCATCCAAAAGAGTGGACAGATCAGGAAGAAATTGGATCCGCCACTGCACTTTGACTACCGACATCAGACTAAACTAGCATTCATCCGGAGTCTGAATCAAGAAAATCACGAAGGAAACTTGTTCTGTTGTCAGTTCTATGAAAGGTCGTTTCTCCTCACTTCCGATGACCATGAATTTTCGAAAAGTGGCATTAAAGAAGAATGAAAAGTTGTAGGTATGAAATGATAAGATAAACGAAGTCGATAAAGCATGCGAATAAAATATTTACTTTTTCGTTATAACTATAGAAATTCATTATCTTTCGATACTAATACCTTGATTTATAAAATCATTAAGGTACACGCACAAAAGATCTTAAATTCTAATATATATATAACATCAAATATATGCCTGATCAAAGAAAACACGATTCCATGGCATTAATAGACCGATTCAATAAGGTTCATTTTTGTTAACAAAACAATAAGATTAAATTATGGTTGGCTTTCAAAGAACTGTTCGCAACAGATAACACATTTTTGTGTTGGATTCTGAAGTACAATGGATGTGTGGTATACCAAGCCTATTGTGTACCAATCAAGGCAGCAAGCCAACTTCAGTGTGTGGGCAGCCTGACCACATGCCAAGTCATGTATGACAGACAAAAGTTGATTGACCTAAACCCAAATGGTGGCCAGAGACAATGGATCAATCCTAGTGTCTTACATCACATCAGGGATCTTGGTATAGGTGTACTGAAACCCACTCGGAGAGGATGCCGAGCAGGCAGGAGAAGACAAAGGAAAATACAAGTTGTTTGTGATATGTTTGATAGGTCAAAGTCATGTGATCAGCAAAATCACTGCAATCTGAACAATCTTGTTTCTGTTTATCCAAAACCTATTTCAAAATCTCTTAAAATTGCATTATGGAACGCCCAATCAGTTAAAAACAAAACTTTGGAAATCTGTGAGTATGTCTTGGACTCAAATCTTGATATTCTTGTTTTAACCGAAACTTGGCTCTCAGAAAATGGTGACAGTGCAAAGTGTGCTGAGCTTACCCCCTCTGGTTACAAACTTAAACATTTACCTCGAGCTGGGAGAAAGGGTGGTGGTGTAGCTATTCTCTATAGAGATGCTCTAACAGTCACCTTCATGCGACTCCCTGGATCTTTCACAGCGTTTGAATACCTGGCTTGTACTGTTTGTTGTGGGAAAAAGTCTGTCAAGGTCATGTGTTTATATAGACCACCGCCATCTAGGGTGAACAAACTCACAAATGCAGACTTTATTTCTGATTTTTCAAATCTCTGTGACTGCCTAGGTAAGAAGGCTGACGACGTTCTTATTTTAGGAGACTTTAATGTTCATTTTGATTCTAAAAACGACCCAGTGCGCAGGAAGATATGTTCTATCCTGGATTCTAATGAATTGAGTCAGTTTGTCCTTGAAGCAACTCATTGTTCAGGGCATATTTTGGACTGGGTTGTATCAAGACAAAAGGTAGACATACAGGTCTGTGATCTTCAAATGTCAGATCATCATATGATTACTATTCATATGCCTTTTGATAGGACTAAACGTGTTCTGAGAGAGTTTCATATCCGTAACCTCAAAAATATTGACATTCAACTTTTCAAGGATGATCTGAATAATTCACGTTTGGTTGCTGAATCATCTGATGATCCAGACATTCTTGTTGACATGTATAATGAAACTCTTCTAGCCTTACTTAACAAGCATGCCCCTCTCAAGTTGAAGTCCTTGCGTCCAAAAGATGCATCTCCCTGGTATACTCAGGAGATCTCTTCTGCTAAACGTCAGATAAGAAGTGCCGAACGCAAATGGCGTAGGTCACGCCTAGAAATCCATAGACAACTCTATTGTATAGCTCGAAAGACTTTCAACGGATTGTTGAGATCAGCAAGATCACAATATTTCAATGCTGAAATCCTCAAGGCATCCAACAACCCGAAACAGTTATTCTCAAAACTAAACAAGATTCTTGGAAAAAACGAAGATTGTATTTTACCACAGAGTGATGATCAAGTTGCTCTCGCACACTCATTTATTGCCTTTTTCATTGACAAGATCGCCAAATTAAGAGGCAAAATGGGAGCTTTCTCTGATGATGTGTCATACAATCCCTTTATAGGAGAAAGACTTTCTTCTTTCCACTCTGTCAGTGAATATGAGGTTCAAAAAATCATCGAGGAGTCCAAACCAACATCTTGTGGCTCAGACTGTGTTCCAACGAAGTTTCTCCTCCGAATCATGGATTGTGTGCTTCCAGTCATAACTAAAATCATAAATCTCAGCCTCACATCAGGTACCGTTCCAAGCTGCTTCAAAAATGGCATCGTTAAACCATTATTAAAGAAACCTTCCTTAGACTCTGAAATTCTTAATAACTACCGCCCTGTGACCAACCTTCCCTTTATCTCGAAAGTGCTTGAGAAGGTAGTGAAGAATCAGCTGATGGAGCATTTGAATAAGTACGATCTGATTGACAGTTTCCAGTCTGCATACAGGTCACATTACAGTACGGAGACAGCACTTAACTGTGTGCTGAATGGTATCAAGATGTCAGTGGATTCCGGTGATGTATCTATCCTAGTGATGCTGGATTTGTCGGCTGCGTTTGATACGATTGACCATTCAGGATTACTTGATAGGCTCCGTCATACATTTGGCTTAACTGATTCTGTACATGACTGGTTTTCCTCTTATTTAACGGACAGAACTCAGCTTGTACAGATTGATAATTTTAAGTCAACCAACTCCATTCTCACTTGTGGCGTACCTCAAGGCTCTGTTCTGGGTCCAATCCTCTTTACTATGTATATGAGGCCCCTTGGACAAGTCATCACAAAGCATGATGTCAGTCATCATTTTTATGCAGACGACTCCCAACTTGCGGATGGTTTCTCTTCAGCAAATGAATCTCTGGTTATCAATAAGCTACAATCATGTATTGGCGATGTGAAAGATTGGATGTCATCAAAGCTGTTGAAATTGAACGATGAAAAAACGGAATGTATCCTTTTTGGTCCAGCCAAAAGATTAGAGAAATGTGCAACAAAGCACCTCCAAATTGGTCAGACATCAATTCCATTTTCAAAATCTGTTAAAAATCTTGGATTTCACTTTGACTCTCGCCTCAATATGGGGTCTCAGATAAATCACCTTTCAAAAATCTGTCACTTTCACTTGCGAAACATTGGATCAGTGCGCCATAATCTCTCCCAGAGTGCCACTGTCTGTCTTGTGAGAACTCTTGTCCTCTCTCGTCTGGACTACTGCAATAGCCTTCTGGTTGGAGCCTCCTCTGAGCATATTAATAAACTTCAAAGGATTCAAAACAGAGCTGCTCGTATTGTAACAAGAACCAGAAAACATTGCCACATATCACCCGTCCTGAACTCACTGCACTGGCTCCGTATTAGAGAACGTGTTGAGTTTAAGATCCTTACTCTGACATATCAAGCCATACACAAATCAGCTCCTTCCTATCTGCAAGATCTCATTTCACAGTATCATCCTGCAAGATCACTTCGTTCCAAAGACAAGTTATTACTCTCTGTTCCAACCTACAAACTCAAATCTTTTGGCTCCACATCATTTCAGTTTGCCTCTGCTTCTCTTTGGAATTCACTTCCTCTCGACCTCAAGACATCACCCAGTTTAGACATTTTTAAAAAGAGACTCAAAACTTATCTGTTCAAGCGCTACTCCTAGTATTTGAATCTGCCAATGATTGTAAATAATGTATATAGTGTTTATAATTCAACCTTATGATTTCTGCACCATTTCTGTCTCATTTCACTTGTCAGCGCTTTGAGCATGTCCCTCCTGTTGACGTGGAATCCAGCGCTATATAAATAGCCTTATTATTTATTATTATTATTAACTAGCAAACTAATCAAATCGATGATTATCCATGTAATAAACACAAGAACAAACTCTGCGAAAGTAATTAATATCCATCTACTTCCATTTACCGTGTAGAGGTTCAAAGCAAGTTTTGAATCGAGAAATTCGATGAAAATGTCAATCACTGTGTGACGAAATTTTCAATAAGAACTTATGATTCAAAAGCTTTAAAATAGCTAATCATGTGATAACTTTAAAGAATAAATAAAGACTTATTTATTTAGATGACATATTTCGTAGATTAAAAACAAATAACAGTTGATTCTTTTAGGGTCCGAACATTTATTACTCTCTGAAGGCAACAGGTATATCAGCGACGTCACGCAGCGGACAATTGTTGGGAATTGGGGCTTCCTCTTTTTCAGAAGAAAATTTCAGCTATAGATATTTTCAAAGAAAAACTGAAGTCCGAAAAAAACTTAAAAGCAACTTGAAATCAAGTTATCAATTAAACGACCATCTATGAAAGTTTGCGATAAAGTACCACTATGGTAAGCTTAGAGCAACAACAGGGGCCTTTTGAATGATAACATGTGCTTCATGCACAATCGATTTTGATTTCATCTACATGTATATGATTCGAAACCGAAAGACGCTCGTGTTAGAACAGAAGTTGTAAAGGAATTAATTATAATTAAGGAGATACCTCTGTTTGCCAAATGCTTTAACAAAAAAAGTGCAATTTTGACTTTACTCGAACTCAATACGACACCCGGAATTATAGAACGTTCGTAAATTGCAAAACAATTTGGCGAACATATTGAATATAACAGTTTTCTAAAGAGTCATTTAATGGATATGTCTATCATATTGTCTCATCAATTGATTATCATACTCGTGTAGCAGATCGTTTGTTGGAGTATCGAAAGGTTTGTGTAAACTAATATCGGTAGCCATCAGAAAGAAACGTGATAATTAAAGTTTACACAGGCAATACTTTTCTTGACGTGCATATGTCCGGGTATAATTGATTTGACGTGTTTGATATCACCATTGTGATACATATTCTGAACTTATATTTTCATTTTACCGATCAAATTGATTAACGATTCTTAATGATGTAACCGCATTCAGTAAATATAAGATATGAAAGAGTTATTATTAACGCTGCAGGGGCAACTTTTCAGTCAACAGCGGCGTGTTAATTTTAGGTTTTAATAACATATACTGTTGTTTGTAGAGTAGATTCAGGAGTGTTTTTATTTGAAAATAAGTTGATATAAATGCAAATGCATGATCCTTTAAGAAATAGGATAAACAATTAGTGAAAACACGATTTTATGTAAGACTACCGCAATATAATGGTATGACAGCATACGCCTTCGTCAGATTGATTGATTCGCAGATACCAGTTTGCCTTCTAGTTTTAAGCTCTAAGACGTCATTATTGCGGATTCCTAATCGCAAATTCTATTTTTCAACTTTAGAAAAAAGCATTTATCTCAAATATAAAAAGCTACTTTTTGTGGCCTCCTAATAAACTTGATATAATTTTTTCAACTCATTTGGATTACATTCATCGCAAATATTCTATTTTGTTTTTATCCTCCTCGGCCATTGATCGAAAAACATAACTTGGGAAATCGATAGAAGTCGCGAGGAAATGAGAGACATTGATAAGATAGATAGATTGTTAATGGTTTATTTATCTCTCACTGTGCGCTATAGACTAACTGATCAAACACTCGAAAATTGTGCTCTGTGCATGGATCAACAATGAAGTTCTAGTGCTGTAACATCTACGCGAAGCTTTATTCTCAGCTTCGGATTTAGTTTTCACAAGATGATTGACAATACATAAGCACTTTCATTATCCAATCAGATTGCAGATCTTTGCACAGGGGGAAAAGAGGATAGTGTTATATTCAAATCAGGTTTGAGGCCATCTTGACAAACCAAGCTTTGTGAACAAAATTTTTAGACTTGTGACCCATGTGTGTATGTGGTAATGAGCCCTTTGGAGTTTTAAAGACTCTTTGAATACGACAGTTGTATATCTGTGGGAGGACAGCTGACATTTGAATGAAAACCAGTCATAGATCATGCAACTTTGAGGACAACTGGCCTACCATCCGAAAAGTGGACTTAAAAGTGGACTTAAAATTACTCATATCGGTGACGTTAGTGGACTTGTTTTGAACTTATTTCGGGACTGATTCATAAACGTCTCATGCCTCTGTTATTCTGTCCATGGACAGACTGACGACATAGGTCCAGTATTGGTACTTTAGCATGAGTTTAAACCGTGGTTGAGTACCCACATATCAACATAATTTGCGCTTGATGTTTTTCTAAACTACACAATAAACGTACGTGCTCTGACGCCTGATTCGTTATACTGTTCTTAAATAAAGACTCCAGCCAACAAGATGTACGTATTTATCTTGAAGGTTTCTTTATGTACTGCAATGGCTTTTGCTTCGATGTGTGGAGACGTAACACATTCATCACGACTAATTCAAGGAGAAAGTTTGGACGTTTTTACGGAAACGTCGATGATGTGTTCAGTCCTATGCTGGTACGTCTCATCCTGTAGGTCCATCAGTTGGTCCTCAACCACAGAACTTTGTCAACTCAGCAGAGAGACGAGACTCACCAGCCCAGGATCCTTCTCTGTGAGTCAACAACATCTGTATACTGACATCCTGTCTCAACCTTGCCGGATGGTAGGTCATTGTTGATATAATTTGCTAATTTTTTTTCATACACTTAAACCTTGTCATCGTCTTCATTGTCGTTATTACTACCTCGATAACCATCACCCCCAACAACAACATCCTCAACATCATCACCAACACATACACCACCATCATCTTCATCTTCATCATCATCATCATCATCATCATCATCATCAGTACCAGCATCACCTTTATCACCTTCATCGTAATATCATCACCTTCATTCATTCTGGGAGTCAAAAACATCTCTACACTGGCGTCCTGTCTCAACCTTGTACACTGGTAGCTATAAACTAACGTCTTGTCTCAACCTTGTACACTGGTAACTATAAACTAACGTCTTGTCTCAACCTTGTACATTGGTGATAATACACTGGCGTCCTGTCTCAACCTTGTACACTGGGAACTATAAACTTATGTCTTGTCTCAACCTGGTACACTGGTAACTATAAACTAATGTCCTGTCTCAACCTTGTACACGGGTAACTATAAACTAATGTCTTGTCTCAATCTTGTACACTGGTAACTTTAAACTAATGTCTTGTCTCAATCTTGTACACTGGTAACTATAAACTTATGTCTTGTCTCAACCTGGTACACTGGTAACTATAAACTAATGTCTTGTCTCTATATTGTACATTGGTAACTATAAACTTATGTCTTGTCTCAACCTTGTACACTGGTAACTATAAACTTATGTCTTGTCTCAAGCATTTACTCTGTCGGGTAGTGTGTATACACTGGCGTCCTGTTTCAATCTTGTACACTGGTAACTATAAACTAATGTCTTGTGTCAATCTTGTACACTGGTAACTATAAACTAATGTCTTGTCTCAATCTTGTACACTGGTTACTATAAACTAATGTCTTGTCTCAACCTTGTACACTGGTAACTATAAACTAATGTCTTGTCTCAATCTTGTACACTGGTAACTATAAACTAATGTCTTGTCTCAAGCTTGTACACTGGTATCTATAAACTTATGTCTTGTCTCAACCTGGTACACTGGTAACTATAAACTAATGTCCTGTCTGAACCTTGTACACTGGTAACTATAAACTAATGTCTTGTCTCAATCTTGTACACTGGTAACTTTAAACTTATGTCTTGTCTCAACCTGGTACACTGGTAACGATAAACTAATGTCCTGTCTGAACCTTGTACACTGGTAACTATAAACTAATGTCTTGTCTCAATCTTGTACACTGGTAACTTTAAACTAATGTCTTGTCTAAACCTGGTATACTGGTAACTATATTCTAATGTCTTGTCTCAACCATTTACTCTGTCGGGTAGTGTGTATACACTGGCGTCTTGTTTCAATCTTGTACACTGGTAACTATAAACTAATGTCTTGTCTCAACCTTTTACACTGGTAACTATAAACTAATGTCTTGTCTCAACCATTTACTCTGTCGGGTAGTGTGTATACACTGGCGTCTTGTTTCAATCTTGTACACTGGTAACTATAAACTAATGTCTTGTCTCAATCTTGTACACTGGTAACTATAAACTAATGTCTTGTCTCAATCTTGTACACTGGTAACTATAAACTAATGCCTTGTCTCAATCTTGTACACTGGTAACTATAAACTAATGCCTTGTCTCAATCTTGTACACTGGTAACTATAAACTAATGCCTTGTCTCAATCTTGTACACTGGTAACTATAAACTAATGCCTTGTCTCAATCTTGTACACTGGTAACTATAAACTAATGCCTTGTCTCAATCTTGTACACTGGTAACTATAAACTAATGCCTTGTCTCAATCTTGTACACTGGTAACTATAAACTAATGTCTTGTCTCAATCTTGTACACTGGTAACTATAAACTAATGCCTTGTCTCAATCTTGTACACTGGTAACTATAAACTAATGCCTTGTCTCAATCTTGTACACTGGTAACTATAAACTAATGCCTTGTCTCAATCTTGTACACTGGTAACTATAAACTAATGCCTTGTCTCAATCTTGTATACTGGTAACTATAAACTAATGTCTTGTCTCAATCTTGTACACTGGTAACTATAAACTAATGCCTTGTCTCAATCTTGTACACTGGTAACTTTAAACTAATGTCTTGTCTAAACCTGGTACACTGGTAACTATTAACTAATGTCCTGTCTTAACCTTGTACACTGGTAACTATAAACTAATGTCTTGTCTCAATCTTGTACACTGGTAACTATAAACTTATGTCTTGTCTCAACCTGGTACACTGGTAACTATAAACTAATGTCTTGTCTCTATATTGTACATTGGTAACTATAAACTTATGTCTTGTCTCAACCTTGTACACTGGTAACTATAAACTTATGTCTTGTCTCAAGCATTTACTCTGTCGGGTAGTGTGTATACACTGGCGTCCTGTTTCAATCTTGTACACTGGTAACTATACACTAATGCCTTGTGTCAATCTTGTACACTGGTAACTATAAACTAATGTCTTGTCTCAATCTTGTACACTGGTTACTATAAACTAATGTCTTGTCTCAACCTTGTACACTGGTAACTATAAACTAATGTCTTGTCTCAATCTTGTACACTGGTAACTATAAACTAATGTCTTGTCTCAAGCTTGTACACCGGTATCTATAAACTTATGTCTTGTCTCAACCTGGTACACTGGTAACTATAAACTAATGTCCTGTCTGAACCTTGTACACTGGTAACTATAAACTAATGTCTTGTCTCAATCTTGTACACTGGTAACTTTAAACTAATGTCTTGTCTAAACCTGGTATACTGGTAACTATATTCTAATGTCTTGTCTCAACCATTTTCTTTGTCGGGTAGTGTGTATACACTGGCGTCTTGTTTCAATCTTGTACACTGGTAACTATAAACTAATGTCTTGTCTCAACCTTTTACACTGGTAACTATAAACTAATGTCTTGTCTCAACCATTTACTCTGTCGGGTAGTGTGTATACACTGGCGTCTTGTTTCAATCTTGTACACTGGTAACTATAAACTAATGTCTTGTCTCAATCTTGTACACTGGTAACTATAAACTAATGTCTTGTCTCAATCTTGTACACTGGTAACTATAAACTAATGCCTTGTCTCAATCTTGTACACTGGTAACTATAAACTAATGCCTTGTCTCAATCTTGTACACTGGTAACTATAAACTAATGCCTTGTCTCAATCTTGTACACTGGTAACTATAAACTAATGCCTTGTCTCAATCTTGTACACTGGTAACTATAAACTAATGCCTTGTCTCAATCTTGTACACTGGTAACTATAAACTAATGCCTTGTCTCAATCTTGTACACTGGTAACTATAAACTAATGCCTTGTCTCAATCTTGTACACTGGTAACTATAAACTAATGCCTTGTCTCAATCTTGTACACTGGTAACTATAAACTAATGTCTTGTCTCAATCTTGTACACTGGTAACTATAAACTAATGCCTTGTCTCAATCTTGTACACTGGTAACTATAAACTAATGCCTTGTTTCAATCTTGTACACTGGTAACTTTAAACTAATGTCTTGTCTCAATCTTGTACACTGGTAACTATAAACTAATGCCTTGTCTCAATCTTGTACACTGGTAACTATAAACTAATGCCTTGTCTCAATCTTGTACACTGGTAACTTTAAACTAATGTCTTGTCTCAACCTTGTACACTGGTAACTATAAACTAATGCCTTGTCTCAATCTTGTACACTGGTAACTATAAACTAATGCCTTGTCTCAATCTTGTACACTGGTAACTATAAACTAATGCCTTGTCTCAATCTTGTACACTGGTAACTATAAACTAATGTCTTGTCTCAATCTTGTACACTGGTAACTTTAAACTAATGTCTTGTCTCAATCTTGTACACTGGTAACTATAAACTAATGCCTTGTCTCAATCTTGTACACTGGTAACTATAAACTAATGCCTTGTCTCAATCTTGTACACTGGTAACTATAAACTAATGCCTTGTCTCAATCTTGTACACTGGTAACTATAAACTAATGTCTTGTCTCAATCTTGTACACTGGTAACTATAAACTAATGCCTTGTCTCAATCTTGTACACTGGTAACTTTAAACTAATGTCTTGTCTAAACATGGTATACTGGTAACTATAAACTAATGTCTTGTCTCAACCATTTACTCTGTCGGGTAGTGTGTATACACTGGCGTCCTGTTTCAATCTTGTACACTGGTAACTATACTCTAACGCCCTATCACAACCTTTATCCCGGGATGGGAGTGGGGTTTTTTTCAAACCAAATCATAAATACCGAAAGGGATTTTATTGTTGGACTGAATGCAATATTGATAGTGTGCCCTTCACTTTGATAAATTGTTGTTATCATCACCTGGATTCGAACTCGGGCCTTTGCCGTGAGACGGTAGCTAGCCAATTACTACATTACTGTGCCATTTGGATGTATTGACATTTTATGCTATACATGTCTAATGTATCTGATATATGCTGAACACAAAAGGAAACTCGAATGAAATGGAAATAGGAAACTTGATGATTTTTTTAAATCAATGTTTTTTTGCCCTTGAATCTGGTAAGGGTCATTTTGAAACAATTAAAGCCATATACAATTCAACCATGGTAGCCTTCCATTTTAACAACCGTTCTTCATAGAAACTCTTAACTGTTTCAGATGCCAACTTTTTTCTGAATAATCGATTTGATTGTCTATTCATCAGTCAACGGACCCAAAACCGATTTGTTTAATTCATATGACAGACCGTTAAAAATATTTCAGCTGAATTTAACATTATGATAGTGTCACGGCGTAACGAAATCTAAACTTAGGTGAGACCTTTTTATTCGGCAGATAGATATAACAATATAACAATCAAGCCAACAAAATTCAGAGGGATGTAGTGAATGAATAAGGTGATTTATTTGCAGACTAATTACTACGACCAAAGGGTACGAAAATTAATAACCCTAAATATATCAGCCAAGAATTAACAACTAAATATAGCCAACTAACCGTTAATAAGCAATAGAAAATATCTCTAGTTTAAACACCGATACAGACCTTGGAACAAAAGGTCAAGGCTTATTGTCATTTAAACAATAGCACATCAAACAGTTTAGACCAACACTGGCGTGAAATAACATGGAACTAGCGGGGCGGGAGGACTCATATGGACTAAA
The DNA here is from genome assembly GCA_921293015.1 of Phorcus lineatus. Classification (NCBI taxonomy): domain Eukaryota; kingdom Metazoa; phylum Mollusca; class Gastropoda; order Trochida; family Trochidae; genus Phorcus; species Phorcus lineatus. Next base: position 13,096,615 of record OV121098.1, on the reverse strand, counting down.
TGGGAATGAATAAACAAAAACTACACAGTAATTTAGATAATCCCTAATCGCTACTTGAGAGACTAAAAAAAGAAAACGAAATAGGGATAGCAGAGCTTATAAAAATAATGGTATTGGGGTGGTAAGATTAAACTGTAAGTCTTTAAAGGAAGTGATCACATACTTCATAAAGGGGATAGTGAAACTAAGGAATCTGGTTCTGGTCCGGTTTCAATAAGGTTCGATATTTTCCATTTTCATATCAACAGATTCGGCCTTGATTCTTGGGAGAAAGTCTGGGGAAATATTAATAACAATGTCCTTATTACAACACATTTTGATTGATTCCTGCATGGTTTTTGGCCTTTTTCAATCGATAGTTAAACGTGTTGTTTTTAATCAACAGAGAGATGGCCACCCGTGCAGTAACCGCCCCTGTGGTTATAACGAGATATGCATCACGGTACAGCGGGGAACCGACTACAAATGCTTTGACATTGAAACTTGGCCAGGCGGTAAAATCCTTTCATTTTCACAAACAGTTGTGCATTTTACGTAACGATTCACTTTCCTTGATAACTGATTTTCTAGCGCGTCCGTCCCACCCCCCTCCCCCCCCCTCACCCCCCGTGCACTTTTTAAAAAAATCTCAACAACCTTCATCAACCCAGGTATTATGTTGTAAACGACTTAAAGGGGCAGAAGCGCGTTTTCTGAATATTTCATTTCTTTTAATTTTTCCAAACAAACTTTAGTTAATGCCAAATTATTGTATCGAGTATTTTTTACAGAACGTTAATTTCTTCAAAAGCATACTATAACTCGACCGATGTCATCCCTAGCTGTTTATCAAGTTTTCAACTTGAGCTCGCTTTTGAGTGAACAACCTCTGTTCTATTACAAGCTATTCTCGAGCTTCCCACAGGTTCCCTATAAACAAACTTGCATTTTTTAAACAAAAGAAAAGAATGTAGGAAAAAAAGTCACAGGAAATTTGGTCACAGAAAATAAGTCACAGAAAAAAAGTCACAGGAAAAAAAGTCACAAATTATATATTAAAGTGATTATTTCTATCATTGTTTAGTAAATAGCCTTTGAAAAGTGTTTTAAGTAATATTGTGTTGTAAAGCCACATATTTTGAGTTTAATTACGTTTGGATAGTTGAGTATTATGCATTACTGTAATCACAAAGTGATCAGGAAGTGCTCCGTGTGTTTTGTTATTTGTTTGGTACTTGTGACTGTGTTGTTTTTGTTAAACAGCTAATCCCTAATTATTCTTAGATTGAGAATATCAACTCTAAAATCTGTTTGATCCTTGATTGAGTTCGTCTTATTTAGAGGCTGGCTTCTAAGGTAATAGTGTATAAAACATCCTACATTTTATAATGTTGAACTATCATCATGGAAGTCATTCAGACAAACAGAGGTGGATTCAAAGTTGTATTTGAAGGTCACATGTACACCAAACATGCCACTCGGAAGACCAAACTATGGTGGAAGTGTGTCAAGAGAACCAGCATGTCCTGCAGAGGCAGCCTAACAACAGACCTACAGAGGGAAAACCCTGAAGTTAGAGAGCAACATAATCATCCATCAGACGAGACTCAGATCTCTCTTGCAAAAGTACGACTTCGGATGAAGCAGCAGGCATCAGACACTAGAGACAAACCAGGTCAAATATTTGCTCAGGTACTTACATTTTATTTTACTAAACTAAATCCTATCGTTGACAAAAAGAAATGAAATTTGGCTATGTACGTAGGGATATATTAATTTATTATACTAATAATAATATTATGTTTCAGGTGGTAGCAGAGTGTGGCAGTGACATCAGAGCTATGCTTCCGGACCAAGACACCTGCAAAAGAACCATGAGAAACTAACGACCCACACCACCGGTTCCAGACACTCTGAGCGGGCTTGGCGACATACCTGAAGAATTCTGTAAGACACTTCAGGAGACTCCTTCTTGATCTACGATAACGGCGCCAACAACCCTAACCGAATTCTGGCCTACGCATCCACTGAGTCCCTGAAGCGCCTTGCCCAAGCTGAGACCATCTACATGGACGGCACCTTTAAGACTGCACCAAGAATATTCACCCAGATCTTTGCCATGAGGATACCTTTCAGATAGATCTCACCAGGCTCCGTTACGTGAGCCGTCAGGTTTGCCTCTGACATTATTCAAATCAGCCAATCAGCGAATTCGCCCCGTAATCTATGGTGCCGGCGAGTTGCATTTTGCTTGTACGCTTTTCAGATCTCGGAAACCACAAATATCCGAATGTTTTCCGAATGTCAAACTGCCTAAATACCCGAATTAATGTATTTTGTGTACATTCAATTTACCCTAGCTTGGTCTGTTGGACAAACAAGTTAAATCGAAGCTATGGAGTTATCTTTCGCAAAGCAAAAACTGCATTCCTCAACGTTATCCTTTAGTAGACCGTATCAATCCAAATGTTTTTCTGGAAACAGTTACGTTGAATAAACGTTTCGTCTTTTAGTTTGTAGTAATCGTTGAATAATTCAATATTTCGTAAAACAAATTAATCATAAACTTGCTGAGAAACAAAAACAACCAAAACATGTACAAATACCAATACTAAAGCAAAGGTTAACCCGACGGCTTGAGTAAGGGAGCCTAGTGAGATCTATAATCTGCGTAACGAAGTGTAGCAATGATAGATTTTATTTTAATGAGATTGCTTCTACCAGAGTTCCTGTATGGAGTTGGCTGGAATATCCGCATCAATAAAGATTATTGAATTGTCCATCAATCAGATGACAAGTGATAAGGATTACTCAAAGATTAGTGGTGATAAGTCACAAAGATTAGTGCTGACTGAATAGTGCTCAAAGTTGACCAAAGGCTACTAAAATGACTGTGAACTTGAATGTTATTGTATGATGTTATTGCAAAAAAAATGTATGTTATTGTTTTTATTAATGTCTAATAAAAAGTTGTGACTTTATTTCCTGTGGTTTTTTTTCCTACCAAATTTTGTGACTTTTTTTCTGTGACCAAATTTCCTGTGACTTTTTTTCCGGTCACCAAAGAAACCACTGCGTGTACACTGCATATTTGTTGTCACCGAGGCCTATGCAATGATGCAGTCGCTAAATAAGGCCAACGTGTTCTGTAAAAAATACTCGAAGTGGGGGATATATAATCGAATAAATTTTAGATTTCCAAAAGCATACGGAAATAACAGAGTCTTTTTGAATATGTACTTTTGAAACGTCTTCGCTGATTGCACAAGTTACTTTGATTTGGAATATATGACTGAGCTTTCTCTGTTGGTAGAGAATGCATTTACTTATCTGAGATGGGTAAATGGACTGGCATAGCTTAACTGGATATGGTACGTTCGATGAAAAAATTCCTTTGATTAAAAAACTTTGGCTTGCACTTGTCATTTTTCAGAGATCGCTTTCTTAAAAAAAAAGTGCTACTTCCCTTTTACCATACGTCAAAGTATATGCCTTGATTACTACAGGTCTTGTCAAGGCGGCATCTGAGGAGCAAACTACAACCACGAGTACTATTTCAATATCATCAGAATCAACTACGATCACACCAAAATTATCATCAACCATTCCCGAACTGAGTACAGGGGCAATCGGATCGACGAAGACTACGTCTCAAGCAACGTCTATTTTCACAACTACAACAACCATTTCTACTACCTTTACCTCAGCAACTACTAATCATACAACCACAACAACATCTACTCCTATAACAACCTCAACTTCTACCATTACAACAACTTCTACTACTATCACTCCTACCAAACTAGAATACTACATAACAGCAACTACTACTAATACCCCGACAACTTCCACTACTTATCTTACAACTAAAATAACTAAAACTACTACTACTAAAACAGCAGCTACTGTTTCTACTCCGACAACTTCCACTACTTATCTTACAACTACTCCTAAAATAACTAAAACAACTATTACTACAACAACTGCAAGAACTTACAACTACTCCTAAAATAACTAAAACAACTATTACTACAACAACTGCAAGAACTTACAACTACTCCTAAAATAACTAAAACAACTATTACTACAACAACTGCAAGAACTTACAACTACTCCTAAAATAACTAAAACAACTATTACTACAACAACTGCAAGAACTTACAACTACTCCTAAAATAACTAAAACAACTATTACTACAACAACTGCAAGAACTTACAACTATAACGGCTTCTACTCCTACAAGAACTAAAATATTTAAAATAACTATTCCTAAAATAACTAAAACAACAGCAACTACTAGTTCTACTCGGACAACGGCCACTATTAATCTTACAACTACAACGACTTCTACTCCTTAAACAACTTAAACAATTTCTCCTACAATAACTAAGACAACATCTACTACAACAGCAACTACTACTTCTCTTCGGACAACTGCTAATAAATAAGATAAGATAATAAATTTCAGAAACAACCACTACTTGTCGGTGAAATAACACCATTTCCATGAAGTTAGATATATTTGACTCCCATAATATGATATGTGCCCCTTTTTTTGGTCTCGACTCTCAATGTGTGTCATTATATGTAAGAAAAATCTGCTATTTTTAATGGTCATGCTATATCATATCATTTTGAAAATAAACAACATTATTGACAAAGTATCTGTTGCTTATTTTACTTTTCTTCATTACATATTTAGATATTGATACATGAGACCAACAGCTATAGACGATAATGTAAACTTGACTTGAGAGAGAGAGAGAGAGAGAGAGAGAGAGAGAGAGAGAGAGAGAGAGAGAGAGAGAGAGAGAGAGAGAGAGAGAGAGAGAGAGAGAGAGAGAGAGAGAGAGAGAGAGAGAGAGAGAGAGAGAGAGAGAGAGAGAGAGAGAGAGAGAGAGAGCCCGAGAGAGAGAGCCCGAGAGAGAGAGCCCGAGAGAGAGAGCCCGAGAGAGAGAGCCCGAGAGAGAGAGCCCGAGAGAGAGAGCCCGAGAGAGAGAGCCCTTTGACGCAGAGGAATTGCCATTTATTAAATAGAAAATATTTCTACTTGTTGAAAAACTTCTACTCTCTTCCAATATTGGTCCACCGATTCCTTTTTAAATCAATTTTTTTATTTTTTTATTTTCATATTGTGGAGTTTCTTTTGCAATTCAAATATGAAGGGATAAATACTTAGGAACTATATCATAAGGCATGTACCGTTAGCAAGCATGAATGCTTGACGACAGTGCACATGTGAGGGACCAGTCTGCAGATTATGATCAATCCTAGATTGCGGGGAACAGATGCATGTGTAGTCAAATAAGCATTGTTAATGTGGTGCATATGTTGCCAAAACAAGGGAAGTGCCTAATGGTTCCAAGCATTTACATGTCAAGTTTCAGGATCAGAAACTTTCAAATAAGAACACTCTGAAATTGTTTGATGATATTTTAACTCGTTCTTTTGCATTACCATATTTTATGATCTACAAACATAACATAAGTTCGTGATATAGCTTACCAAATTAGCTGGGAATTTCACTTTTACTCATGCAGTGGATTAGCTAGTTTATAAGCCGGTTAATAATGTCTTGGTGTATGAACACAGCTTTTGACCTACCTGAGTTACTCTACAATCTATCCACCTCGTCTTCGAAACTTAACCTTTACTTAAAAGAATGTTTCAAGCAACATTCATAGACAAAATATAAGAAACTGCACCTCTCGTCCTAGACTAAAATTTAGTCTATGAAAATTTTTAATAATTCACAGTTCCTTCATCCAAAATATCTTTTTCTTTGGGCTATTCAGTCAATCTAGACTTGCTGAATGTAGACGTAGACTGTATACTGAACTGAACTTTATTACACTCAGGCTGCAAACTGCAGCATAAGAGGTACATGGATATATATACAATGATACATGATACATTGCATTCAATAAAAGGTTGACATGCCATTCTAAGGTTAAATATCTTATCTCTTAAAATGAGACATGATGATTTTACAAAATAATGACAATTTTCTTAGAGTTCCTAGCTTTCTTTAGGCTCCTTGATATACACAGTCATGAAGCAGGACTACTCTCATCCATCAGCCTACATTGTACAACAACTCACAACAATTATGGTCAATTTATAGGAACGGTCAACATGAGATCGGCCTATATGAAGGGTTTCATCCATCAATCCAGTGAAAGTTCACAAGGTGGAGGTCACGCCTGACAGGGTCACTGCCACCTGTGATCCCTACCATACAGAAGACTGAATGTTGGTAGTAATATTTAGGCCGAGAGCATAGCACAGGGCTCCAGATAGGATGCGTATCTGCATAAATACGCACGGGTTATTCATATATACGCATTAAGAATGAAATCAATGAGTGACAGATACGCAGAACCTTCCCTGAATACGAGATATATGTATACAGGAGTGATCGTGACTTGTAAAAATAAAATTTAATTTCTACATGTCTGATCTTTACATCTCGAATAGTAGCTTAATGCCAACCTGTATGAAAACAAAGATTACCTAGTTTATAATCCGTTAAAGATAAATTTCTCGTTTATTTGCAGCTTGAACGTGTGGAAAATATAATCAACGACTATCATCGAAAAAGATGCTAACTCGGAATGAGGATATGAAAACGACAAACCTTGAAATACTCCTATTTTTTTCATGTGGTAAAATTACCCCTGTATTTTTATTTTGAGGAGTGAAATACCCCTGAGTTCAAATAATTATCTGGAGGCCTGTATTAACTTACCGGCTTTTAGTTATGATGAAGACAATATAGGCATGAGTCAAACAATGTAACATGGACACTATCATGATACCATCAAAAGCCTAGAGTATCATACAATGCATTTCAATGAGCAGGTGTCTCTATGGAAGACATCTCATGTTCCAATGCCTGTTGTTCTTGTTGCTAATGAGAGTCATAGTTCGTCTCTTGTGGATGAGAAGCTAGAGCAATTACGCTCTTCCCAGAGAGTTGATCGACATCAAGGCCCCGCAACGTGACAGCTTTGAGGATGATAATGATGATTGTTGTGGTGTATGGTGTATGGTGATGTTATTGATGATTATGCTCTCTCTTAAAACTATGATTTTGATAAATTGCTGATGTCCAAAACGCAGCTGAATCAAACAGTCATATGGAGATTGAAAATGAATAATTTGCAAGAATGTACTCCTATACTACATGACTGTGATGTGTGTAATGACGGAATTAGTACAAATGTGGAATCTTTCTTCTTTGTACCCTTTAAATCTATCCCTTTAAATTCTCAATGATTAAGAAGTAAAACAACACATTCAAAATACAAAATTGTGAGATTTTCCAAGGCTGAGTTGGTGTATTTCAATGATAGTAGATTAACGGATTAGTTTGCTTTTGGACACTTGATTTGTGTGTTATAAGTACACATAAGTACACAAAAGAGTTGCAAGTACTCATAATTCTACTCTTAGTGCAAATAATGTAAAATAAAATGATATACATTTACTGTAGAGAAGAGAAAACAGAAATGTTACCGTTGGAAGTCATGAATGATGAGTTTTGGTAACGGAAACCTAAAATTTCGTACAAATGACTCATGGTAGCTATCTGAAATGTCTGTCAATGAATTCAGTGACCTTCGAAACATACATTTGGATACCAAGATTATGGTTCTATGATAATGAGAACCAAAGATATGAGGACATCCATCTCTGGTGTGACGCTTCAGAGAATAAGTGGCTGAGGGGGGTACCCATGGAAATTTGTAAAAATGACACACTGCATCCAAGTTTATACACTGTTACCACTCAGATTTGCTTAATAGTCACGTCAAGGATTTAAAAAAAGTTAGTTTCGTTCTGCTATGGAGGGGGATAGGGGGGTGAGGGTTGGGGGGGGGGGGGGGGGGTGAAATTTTAAGCTGAAATTTTATCGGGAGGTAAACGGGAAACAAAGTGTTATGCCTTTGGTCTTTCCTTCACCGCAAATATGGGCGTGGCTAACATTTTCCCTGAAACTGTATGTTTGCGTGAACTGACGTTTATAAAGTCCGTTATTTGTTTTGGAATTTCTTAATCTTAATCGAAGAACCAGAAATTCCCTTCGTAATTAAATGATTTCTTTATGTAAACTTTCTTATAAAGGATTTTATAGTGCACTAGCTCAAGTATGTGAACCAATTTAATAATCCTACTACATCACGTATTGAAACATCAAAGCTCTTTGAATACAATGATATCAATCGGGCTAACAGTCTTGTATAACTCTATTACTAACCTGCCAATGAAATTTTGACGTCAATATTTTGGATTTTACATAATTTTGACGTGTACAAAATTGTCTTATGATCTATTGATGAGAAATAAAATTCATCAATTAAAGTTAATCTAACCATTTAAATCATTATTTTAGATTCAACATTTTATGTTCTCTAAAATATACTCTTCAAAAAAAGAAATGTTACATTCCAATAATTTTGAATAAGATAAACATTAACTGAAAGAAATTAATAAAACATTAAAAAATCAATTAAACAAAATTATTTCCATACAATCTTAATGAAATTGATGAACATATCGCCCAAACGCATTTGTAAAGGAACAGTTTCGCTAAAATCCACCTCCTGTTGTTGACGTGTGCACGTGCAACTTAACTTTAAACTGCTGCACGTGCAGTCAAGGTTTGACAAAGGGTTATAAAGCCAGCATGTTCTCATTCCCATTAGTTGGCCCGTCTTCTTGTCTTGCTTGATGCAATAATGCCACTTCTAACACAAGCACAACGTCACACTGCCATCGGCCGTTTGCAGGCAGGACAGACACAGCAGACTGTTGCAAGAGCCATGCATGTTTCCAGGGCAACGATCAACAGGCTATGGATTCGGTATACCACATCAGGAACTGCCAATGATGGTCCTAGAGCTGGGAGACCAAGAGTTACCACCCCTGCGCAAGATCGCTATATTCGACTTCAACATCTCCGTAATCGCTTGAGGACAGCTTCACAAACTGTACACAGCGTGCCTGGGTTACGTCGGATCTCCGATCAGACAGTTCGCAACCGACTGAGGGAAGCAGGAATCCGAGCACGTCGACCTGTTAGACGTAACGTCCTGACACCACGTCATTACGCTGAACGTTTTTGATGGAGTAATCATCATCGCGTGCAAACTCGTGCGTGGTGGAGGACAGTCCTTTTCAGAGTCTCGATTTATGCTGCACAGGGCTGATGGAAGGGCAAGAGTTTACAGGAGACGTAATGAACGTTCGCTGCAAACTGTGTGCAACAGGCTGACCGTTTTGGAGGGGGGAGCGTGATGGTGTGGGGTGGCATCACTCACGCAGGTCGAACAGAGTTGGTGCAAGTTGCAGGTTCATTGATAGGTGTACGCTACAGAGATGAGATTTTGCAACCCCATGTTGTTCCTTTTCTGCATCGCCATGGAGGGACGTTTCAGCATGACAATGCCAGACCGCATATTGCCCGTGTGTGTCAGGACTACCTCCAAAGGAACAACATCAATGTGCTACCCTGGCCTGCTCGATCACCCGATCTCTCGCCGATAGAGCATTTGTGGGACAGGAGGCTTCGTCAACGTGATCCTCCTCCAGGAAACCTCCAAGAACTGTTCCAGGCTCTCCAACAGGAATAGAGGAACATCCCACAACGTACTGTTCAACATCTCGTTGCTTCCATGGGTAGGAGATGCCAGGCAACGCTAATGGTGGACATACCCGGTATTAAACTGTGACACCCCATGGTGCTGTTCACTGATACTGACGTTTAATTTTGTGAGCAATCCATCAATTTTATTGATGTCACTATCAGCTGATAACCTTAGATTATTTTCTCATTGCTGGTTTTTGCAACATGTGGTTTCCCATTAAAATGTGTATCATTGAAAGTGAATGTTATGTTTCTTTTTTTGAAGAGTATATCAATTCAATCTTAGTGTAGTCTTGAGATAAACTTAACTTAAGTTCAGTTTGCACTTCATGCTTTAACATTGCAATCTGTCCCCATGCTGCCCCTCACTCAGTTTCTTCATGTAAGTTCTATTGTTCTGAAGTCAGCCAAGCGTAATGTAGGCTTTAAAAGGTTAATGTCATTATTTTTCTTTAGAAGTTGTGTTGTCCAGTCGCTTTGACCATCTGATTGATAATCTTTACATACATAAGGATCGAGACCATGGTGGTCTGGATGTGTTTTCATAGTACAAAGGTTAGTTATCTGTAGTCTTGTGTATATATTTGGTGTTGTATTTGTATGTATTTCGAGGTTGGTAAATATATCGGCTGTCAAATTCGATATCAAATTCGACTTCCTATATTTGAGAATTTGAAAAGGACGTATTGAATTTGAAAACTTGCTTAATTCAAAATTATTCATTATTCTTAAATAAGCATTGCTTTAGGTGTTTTGGCTGTTGAAATGCAGCAAACAAAACAAGGTGCATACAAGCTCTCCTAGATCACAAGAGATACATTGTAGATTACGTTTGACATTGTTCTTATTCCAAACACACAACTGACATTTAATTATCAATTATATAAGGGAAATAATCTTGAAAGCGTATCACCTCACCTCTATTTGTCATTATTACTAGAAAACATTGTTAAAAGATATTGGTATGAAACTTGTGGCTTTCCATTGGCAGTTTTGGGATAGAAGCCGGGCCAAATAATACTACTTGCAAGACTATTTAAGGAAATAAAAGTTTTTTAATACATGAATGTTCACGCAACGCTTATTTCTTCTTTTCAATTTTTCTTAACTTCCACTTTAACTAACTCAAGCCTTTTATATCGCACGTGCTTAGTTCAAAGAAGAATTATTATGCATAAAACACAGATCTTTATACATAATCAGCTTTGTGTGTGGAACATGGTTGGACCTACAGCAATATCGGCAAAGCAATTCAAGAAAGTCCCAATCACTTGAATGACTGCTCAAACCGTACGTATTTCTACAGTGGTTAGAGCCGTAGAAATCAGTAGATGTTTATTTTCCCTATTAAATACGAAGGGATGTCAAATAGTTCAAAGAAGTGGATTTACTTTCAGATGTTTCTGCGAGGCATAAGATTTATTTGCTCTGATTGCTAAAATGATTTAAATCTACCTACTTTTAGCCTTTTAATCCATCCAAGTTCATTTAAAAACGTAATTAAAAGAAGAATTGTTAAATATGTGGGGAAAGTCATAATATAAAATTACGGAACAAAAATTGATTAAGAAGACACTCATAACTTGCTGGAGTCTTGGAGGCCACAAGTTACAAATGATGTAAAATTTCAGTACAAAGTTATATATTAAAAGTAGCAATGTAGCTGCTTGCGGAGAAATAAAAAGCCTACATATCGTATATTATTCTATGGAAAAGAAAAAACAGATTAGAATCTATGGTTACTTTTAATATTTAATGTTATTTAAAAGAATTGATCGTATCGAAATTTCGGAATCAGTGCATGTGTAAGACTGTATTAAGGAAAGCTAACTGTTTGGCGTTTCAAAATGAAATATGAGACTTCTCAATCTATATTAAGATTAATGGTATTTTGGCACCAACCAAATCCATTTGGACATTTATCTATAACTTTTTCAGTGGCGCCCTTCACTTTTCGGTATTTTCTAAAAAAAAAATTTTTTTGTTGATTATTGTTATGTTTTTGAAAAACAAAACTAATAATTATATGGTAAAAAAGACCATGTACATGTTAGTTCGACTGACTATTGAATATTTTGCCAAAAGCATTCTTAATAATAACGTGCTGTCTTAAAAGCAATTTGAGCCTACTAGTATACATTTAACGCATTTTGAATAAATACTATTAAAATTGTTGTTCTTACTTATTATCATAAGTATGAAATTCGGACGCTGATAAAAATCGAAACAATGACAACAGAACTTTGAACTTATCTAATAAATGTAGAAATATTTTTCATTGTCTTCAAAATATTAAACTACTTTCTTTTCTTGAAATATTACCCGTTAATTCCCTGTAAGTTGTAAAAGCTTTATTAACCTTTCATATATATATTCATATTTATAACTGGCAAATAATTGGCATTTTAGGATGGAATCATGCTCCAAATAGAGTTGCAGAGAGTTTCTTAAATACCATGGAATTGCCGATATCTTCATACTCCCTGTGGCGTTGGCGAGAGCTTCATACTCCGTGTCGCGTACGAAAAAGCTTAATTGTCCCCTTGGTGTTTGCGAGAGCTTTATACCTCTTTGGCGTAGGAAAAATGTGCATACTCCCCGTGGCGTTGGAAAAATGTTCAAACGCCACGGGGGGTATGAAACTCTCGCCAACGCCACGGGGGGTATGAAGCTCTCGCCAACGCCACTGGAGGTATGAATCTTTTCCCAACGCCGCGGGGAGCATGAACCTTTTCCCAACGCCGCGGGGAGCATGAACCTTTTCCCAACGGCGCGGGGAGCATGAAGCTTTTCCCAACGACGTGGGGAGCATGAAGCTTTTCCCAACGACGCGTGGAGCATGAAGCTTTTCTCAACGCCGCGGGGAGCATGAAGCTTTTCCCAACGACGCGGGGAGCATGAAGCTTTTCCCAACGACGCGGGGAGCATGAAGCTTTTCCCAATGACGCGGGGAGCATGGAGCTTTTCCCAACGACCCGGGGAGCATGAAGCTCTCGCCAACGCCACGGGGAGTATGAACCTTTTTCCACTGGCAGTATGAGTCTCCCCCCAATGCCACGGGCAGTGTGATGCTTTCCACAAGACAATGGTAAATATGTAGCTTTCTAAATCTTGAAAGAAATTAAAGTATGAAGCCTGCCAAATTCGTATTTAACAAACGCCATAATCATTTTAATAAATCCTTGCTAATATATTAATGTTATCCAAATTTTGAGAAATTGAAGGATGTTGCGAAAGGAATTATACAATATATATAATTTAAGTAAGATATCAGAAGTCAGAAAGTTTACTATGTATATTTAGATGATACATATTTTGTGATGGCCACACGGCTATTTGCTGACTATGTGACCGAAGCTTTTTTTCAATATAAATTTGTTCAATTTATCACTTTCCTCGATTACTTAGTCTTCCATCACAATTTACGAAATGTCAAATAAAGTTATTCTTAAAGTCGTTGCTACATCTCAATCATTATTGTTACAAGCGAATAATTCAAAATAAATTTGAGTTCTGCGTTGTAAAATAAAATAGAATGAAGAAGAAGTAGGTCACGTGACACATCCTCCATCATTCAACGCGGACGTACTTAATCCATCAAGTCAAACATGAGGTTATCAACTAAAATCTTCCACAAATATCCCCTGTTTATCATCTTTACTTAATGTTGTTTACGGCCAAGTGTTTGTTTTCCCACGAATGAATACTTAGGGTAACAAAATGAACATATACTTTACCATATACATAGAGAAAAAAGTTAAGCAACACTTCACCTTGACCTTTAACTCTGTGTGATGCTGTCGACATGGTATAGTTAATTTATTTAGAAACAATTCTTTTTTTTTGGACATATTTTATTTTACATATCTTTTCACGGTAATGTTGTTTTTTTTTAAAATTCAATATTGTCATTGTTCCAAACATTATGATAAACTTATTGCGTCATATTTCAACAAAAATGACATTACTAAGTTGACTTTCGACCGACGAAACATTTCTTATGTCGCATAGGTTCCATCGGAACGATTATTAGATCGGTTGTGGACATTTCAACAAATTAAGATAAAAATGATACAATCACAAAAGTTTGATTTTTACATTTTTCTTTGCTTAGTTTGTTTAACCGACTTTCGTCATTACGCAATATTTAATTGCATATTTATTATTTGTGTATTTTAAGGATAACACTGCTTTGAATACGAAAACCATAAAGACAGTACAGGTGGGTTACCTGCCAAAACGCAGAACTGCAAAACGCAGAACTGCTAAAACAACAACATTTATGGTTGGTTGCACACACCTGAACCCTCATAATATAATGGAACGGCCCGATAGGAAATGAAATGAAGACAAAAATACAATTTGTTGTGTAAACATGTATTGTGCATGTTTTTTCATGTTTCATATAAACACATGTACCTGGGAGGATTATACTGTTTAACAATGTTTTGATAGAGTGCTGAATATATTGTTACAGTGTGTTACTACTCAGTATTTTCATATAAACATATACCGGGAGGTTCATACTCTAAACAATGTTTTGATAGAGTATTTTCATATAAACACATGTACCTGGGAGGATTATACTGTTTAACAATGTTTTGATAGAGTGCTGAATATATTGTTACAGTGTGTTACTACTCAGTATTTTCATATAAACATATACCGGGAGGTTCATACTGTTGAACATTGACCTGTTGATTCAGTGATCTGCTCAGTGTTTTCATATAAACATATACCGGGAGGTTCATACTGTTGAACATTGACCTGTTGATTCAGTGATCTGCTAATTTGACTGTGTCGCTCTACTCACTGTCAGAGTGGACCAGTCCATTACTTAATTGAATAGGTGTGACCAGCCTGACAATGAACTTTTCATTTCTGCTAATTGGGATTCTGCGTTTTGCAGTTCTGCGTTTTGACAGAACTCGATAGAATGATATCACAATCAATCGTGAATTTCATTTTTAGCGTGGTTTAATTTGTTTACTCCACAATGAAATTATACAAAAAATCAATTTGCACCATTAATTGATGTTTTTAGGAATTATTTCAAAATTTACTACTACGTAATGAATTATCCATACTAGAAGATTGTCACCAATTGTTTTCACTCGTATGATATTTTCCGGTAAACAACATTAAAGGTTTAAATTATTATTTGTTTACTTTGCCTTTTTAATGAACATATTTTATATAAAGTGTTGACAAATGATTAACAGCTTGGGAGTAACCATGGTTACCTATTCGACAATGAGCAATCGTTTCAAAATAATTGTTCTATGATATGAATTATTTCTTAAATAGGTTACCATTCACTTAAATTTGTTTAATGTTAATCTCATAAAAGAACAATAAACTACATTCATCAAAAAGGCAGCTCTCTATGAAGCGTGTTGGTACGTGTTTGCTTTATCTTCAACTTCTTTCCAAACAAGCTTTTCGTGAGAGATAAATTCTGTTTTCGTCTAAATAAAACCTCCTTTTGGAGTTATTTTCGTCATGTTAACGAAACCA
Organism: Phorcus lineatus; assembly: GCA_921293015.1. Lineage (NCBI taxonomy): Eukaryota > Metazoa > Mollusca > Gastropoda > Trochida > Trochidae > Phorcus > Phorcus lineatus. The sequence continues at coordinate 13,081,469 of OV121098.1, read as the reverse complement.
TAATTTTGTTAATATGTGTTACCTTTGTCCCCGGTTGCTAGGTAACAATATCCTACTTTATTACCCTGTCCTCCACCGTTGACAGAATACACGACGGTGACCAACAATTCTGGCCCCCGTGATAAAAGGATCCCCCTTATCCGGTGTTACTCACTCGTCCTACCTCACAATTGACGGAACATCTACTTTTAAAGCTTAAAAGATGCTTGCCTTTGTTTGTCTTTGTGTCCTTGCTGCAACCTTTACCAATGGTATGTAATTTTTCAGAACTTGTTATATATCAGGAACTTTCAAATTCTTTAACTATTAATATTTTACTTTACATTTTATAGTTTATGCTGAATCATTTTTTTTTGTTCGCGACGATTTTAAGATTCATTTAAAAAGGATTTTCATTGCACTACTTTCCGTGAAAGAATCTATTTTCAAATCAACTGCGGACACTGACCTATATAGACAAACTACTTACAGAGATGCGTTTTGGGTTCCTTGATATATGCCCCATTCTCTTGCAGTCTAATAAAAATCGACCGTGTTACGAGGAAATAAAATTTCAAAATATTAACTCTACCGGGATGCGACTCGTTTTATCGGGGTTTGCTCTCTACAGCGGTTTGACAGCAGAACAAAGTTCGATCAAGTCATAAACAAAGATTCAAAGAGCAGACACATTTGCTATTGTTATTAAACCATATTTCCTGTATTCTTTTAATCCAGATATTCAAATGTCCCCACGAATGTCGGAACAGTCTTCGGCCAAGCTCCATCCTTTTTAGATAAGGGTTATTGTTTGGCCATATGTGTTCTAAACATGTCTACTTTTTTCAAGTTCAGGCATTCATGCAGTCATCACAAATGTACGGACAGTCAATGGGGCCATCATTCGGCCAACCTCCTATGACGCAGTCGTTCCCAATGCAGATGTTGGGAATGAGGCCGAGACGCCGGTCTAGGAACAGCTTCAAACAGAGTCCGTCCTACCTCGGTGCCAAATCTCTGGGATGTGTGTACGGTCTGGACAATGAGTCCCTTCTAGGGATGATGATGCCACGAGGCTGCACGCCTGCGATGGATTTCTGTCCATACAAGTTTCCTGGTCGGCAATGCAAGCGGGTTGGCACTGTTGGTATGTGTTGCCCCTTCTACGGTGAGTCGCTCCGTTACAATATCCAATCTCATTAAAAATCTAAAAACCACTCATATTATCAGTTAGCTCTTGTAAGATCTTATCCATTGATGCGATCGTCCCGGTGATCTGTGGCAGAAAAGACCCGAATGTACTCCTGACAGCGATAATTTGTTCCGAACAATGATAGCAAAGTTTTTCGGAAGTTCGCTTGGGGTCAGGTAGCGGGTTATCTGATGTCTGCCGGGTCGAACAACTTGGTTTGGCTTCGTAAAATCTAAAGTTCGCTCTATACACTAATGATCTGAAAATATTCTGAATTTTTTTAGAAATGTGAGCGAAAAGTTAGATCTTATTTCAATGAGCTTGTTCCCATCTCATTAAAAGCAGGTCGAATCTAACTCATGTAAGTCGCTGCGTTTCCAATGTGAATACTGCTTCATTCATGTCATATCAAGCGACCCTTTTCTCTGGCAAATCAACGATTAGGAGATTAGGAGATATCTTCGGCCCCATTGTCGGTCTGTGATTGGTTGAACTATGCAAAATGGAAGATTAGTGACAAGAAAGGTCGCTTAGAAAATTTCCCATATCAGAAGCGCAGCGAGATACGTGTGTAAGTTTGTTCTGATTTTTATGAGATGAAATCCCAATTGCAGATATTCTGTACCACACGAGCGTGTTGTCCTTAGAAATAGTCTAAATTGCCCACCAATTATTACTATTTGGTCCATTGCTCTACACATTATGACCTCGGCATTTAGATTACACGCTTAGAATTGGCCAATGCATATAACAGACAGACAGACAGACAGGTTTATTCAGTATTAAAGGCCCAGTGGCTCAAAGTACAATTGCAGGTGCATCATGACAGACTTTGATCACGTGACATAGACAAAGGTTTAACTCGAGATTTCAAAATGGACATCAATTGTTTTATAAAAATTGCGACAGATTTTATGACATCATCATTGTTTGAATTTAACAGATTATACATCTTTTGACACATTAATACAATTTAAATACTTGTTACGACAATCTGAAAATGCGTCACAAACTAACAATATATGAAATTCGTCTTCTGTTTGACCAGACGAACAATACGAACATGACAAATCATCTAATGTATTGTTATCTTTTCTGAACGACTGTATTTTAAAGGAGTGGAGTGAAATTCTAAATTTACAGTAATTTCTTAAAATTGACTTATCATTGAGAACGCTTATATACTTTTCCGGCCCGAACACTGATTTATAACGGCAAAAATGACTTAGAAAATTGGATGAATTAACTGTTTCGGACCAATAACATTACTATAGAAAGGTGGTGTAGAAATGACACAACATATGTTGGACTTGTGCTCACCTGGCTTTAACCTTTTCAAGAGTTGGGCATTATGCATGTTGAAGTATGTGGATTTGTTCTGCACACCCCTCGGTGCGGTGCTAGTAACCGTTCGGTAGCCAAATTGTCTTAATTAAATCGTCTAAAATACCAAAAGCCAATTTTGTTGCATTTTTTTATTAATATGGTATCGTCACATGTTCTTGTTGAATAAACATTTTGTTTTTTCAATCTCACTTTTGTATTTATTCTGCAATCTAGATTTAAGTACATGATAGCGTTTTTTTTGCGCGTGAGTTTAATGAGAATGGTAGAATAGGAATTTTGCAAGAACCAAATATGGCACTATTGTTACTAAGATTACGTGGGAAGACATGAGTCGAGTGACCTGCGGTAGGCGATTGGTTGATTGCTGCTACTTTTCTTTCAGTATCGTCAAGGACGCTAGCAACCTCTGCCAGTGTCGCTCAGATGCGTAGTATGATGGAGATGCTATCCTGAGCATCTGAATCCCAATTCATCATCCCACTCTTTCTAAGGTCAAGGTCATCAAGGTCAAGGTCATGGTTATCTCGTTTAAGGTTACAGTCAAGGACAGTTCAACTATTTACAGGGAGCAATAACAAGAACATTGTACAGCTCGGACTGCACTTCTAAATAGCAGTAAACACCAAAATTGGACCTCAAGTCCACATAAAGGATATGATATAGCTTTATTGTGTGTGTACAAATCATATCTTGAACTTTCCTGAATTATGATGTTCCGTCTCTTTATACACAGCTGCATACCAAAAGTTTGTTCACTTACCAATGAATCGTAGTGCAAATATCATGTAATTGGGTTTAGTTTGGACGTCATTAAACAACTTCAGGAGAACTTACATAAGCTATTGCCTATGTGTTAAATCGCTATCCTTGAACTCATTTAGGGTATGTCTGGTCCCCGTGCAAAATTAAAAATTTTGGAATGTTGAAGTATATAGAAGGGTCATATTTTCGAAATTTCGATTTCGTTAAATTTCTACTAACTTGTTCCAAATCGATTCTCTGAAAATAAAATCAGCACAGTCACATGGTCTGAGTTCAAAGGAACAAACATGACTAATCTTCAAAGAAGTTGATGACTTAAGAACGATTTTGTTGAGAAAAATGAAAATTAGTTTTTTCGAAATTTGGACCGATGGTCACCTCAATGACCTGCCAAAAATGTTCGGTTAATTGTTGGGTACGATAAACATTTGCCTGAAAGAAGAATGGATCTGCCCATCTGTATTGCAAATTCAAAATAATAAGTTTGGGTTTTTTTTGCAATGAAAGCCTTCCCAAATTACATGATATTTGCACTTGTATGGTAATTCAAACTTTTGGTATGCATCTGTATAAATTGCAACTTTATAAAACATCTGAGATTCATTACTTTGATATAACCCAACATGACCAACTCTATATGAAGAAAATAAATCACGTAAAGTTGAAAGATAATTGTCAGAACCACAGTTATCATAATTTATCAGCATTCCATAAGCTTTTTCTGGTATTCTTTGCGGGAACAGGTTTAAGCCAGTATTCTATTTAACGACTTTAGCATTTATGCACAATGGGCACTGTCCACATTCACCATAAACAATTACATTTGGAGTTTGAGGACCAAAATTAAAATATTTCTTGTATTTGGATCTCAACATCGTGATGAAACCAGATAGTCGAGAATGTTAAATGTATATAGATTTTTTTTCTTAAAGTGCCAATTTTCTCCGAGATGATAGGATTCATGAAACATATGGTACACGAGTCACCTGTCAATAAACGTTCTCTGGATAAGCCGTTAATCCCCATTTGTCTGCATTTGTTTTTAAAATTGATAGCTTCTTTGATGTTCCGATATTACTTCAGATACTCAAATTAAATATTCTGCAAATAAAAGCAATACTATTTCGAGCATGTCGGGAAATAATTTGACCTCAAATGGTCATAACTGTATATAATAAAGAATAATACGGGACTCAATATTCAGCCCTGTCCTAAACCCAAAGTAACATTAAGTTTGAAATGGGAAATTAGCATCGAACTTTAATTCAATGGTGCTAGGTTTGCTACTAATAAAAACTATATTTCGCTCCCTTGGAAATAAGCAGGCACATTCTAACACAGTATTGACGGATTTCTTTATCAACGTCAACAATGGGGAAAACTAACCATAATAGAAAATATTTGATTGGACAAAACTTCGTCATCCACGAAACAATCTGGAAAAGATTTTCCATCTTTCATTGTACTATTGTACGTCCGTTGCAGATACTCAACCCTCATGTTTAAATTCTTTGATCTACCATTCTATGTGCATTACCACAGATTGATTCAAAATTGAATCCACACTAGCATGAAAAGGTCTGCCGAATTCAAAATATTTTTCAGGACCATACGATAAGGCAACAAGTAAAATTGTCTTTCCCAATGAGCAGAATTTGAAAGGTTATGTTTAGCCATTTGTCATTCGCTGTTGACCATGGCAAACTTATTAAACTGAAGCTTAAAAAAATATGTATATTTTGATATTTTGATTTTTTTCATCCATCACATATTCAACACAAAAACAAAACGACAATGGGATTCTAGATCACTATACATCCCGAAATGAAATTATACAAGAATGTCGTGTAAAAGCAATTAAAATTGAACAAAGACCCTTTCATTTCAAAACGTAGAAATTCTCCATCATATGGACGTGAATGCTGCTTATATGACTCATCAAGTACTTTATACCATGTTTATCTTTTAAATAGATGTAGATACATATCCAAAATTACATTTAAAGTATTTGCGAGCATGAATTATGGCCCATTGTCCAACACTGCTTTTATTTTACTTTGTCACTATTCTAAATTGGATTGTTATGATGAGGATTATTAGTACTTCTCGATGTAATTAGAACACTGATAACGTTTGCCGATTTTACAACATAATTACCCTATATTTTAAGAATTACTGAATGCAGTTTACCTGCAAAATGTTGAATGTCCTTTTCAGGGTTGATAAGTTCCTTTTAAATGATGTGATTTATTTCAATAAACTATTTGATGTAAAATATTGACTCCGTTGTGTGTATATTGCTTCACTGCTTCTAAGCTATGCTGCAGGTTAGAGATGTATTTAGAGTGACTTCTAGTGAACTAAAAAAATGTACAATGATAGAAAAACAAGATGTATTATTCATAAACGATTGCTTTGATAATCTGGCCATATTGGAAAACTGAAACTTGTGGTAGAAAATGGTGACGAACACAGAACATCAATGAGCGTTGTTGATGAAAGTGGAATGACGAGTTATGAAAAGGGCTTTTGATTCCCAAATTATGAAAAGGATTTATGACCCGCAAATTATGAAAAGGGCAAATGATCCGCAATTTATGAAAAGGGCTTATGATTCTCGAATTATGAAAAGGGCTTATGATCCGCAAATAATGAAAAGCGCTGACGAACGGCGAATTATGAAAAGGGCTGACGAACAACAAATAATGAAAAGGGCTTATGAACCGCACATTATGAAAAAGTCTGACCAACGATGAGTTATGAAAAGGGCTTATGCTCTGCAAATTATGAATACGGCTTATGCTCTGCAAATTATGAATACGGCTTATGATTCGCGAAATATGAAAAGAGCTTATGATCCGCAATATTATGATAGGACTTATTCTCCACAAATTATGAAAAGGGCCGACGAACGACGAATTATGAAAAGGGCTTGTGATCCCCAATTTTTGAAAATGGCTTATGATCCGCAAATTATGAAAATGGCTGACGAACGACGAATTATGAAAAGGGCTGATGATCGATGATGTATGACCCTCACCAATTTATGTTGTGTACTGATTGTAGATTTATTAAAATACTTGAGCAAAGTATAACAGTATTGTTAGATATTCATCAGACTGGTCGCTTAGGAGTATCAACACCACCATTAGGAGGGGGCGGGGCTACAGCATCTGCGATACGAAAAAAAAGGTCGAAGGGGGTTGGGCTATACAGCTGCATACCAAAAGTTTGTTTACATACCACTGTATAGACGTGCTAATATCATGTAATTTGGGTTGTTTTGACGTCAATAAAGTTACTTAATTTGATAAAGGTCAGATTTAACAACTTTTAAATATTCCCCCTGTCTAACAATATTGTAGCTTGCGTATTTATGGTTTGTGATATTAAAATATATTCTTGTGATGAACGTCAGAGGTCATAAACATGACATACGCAAATTTAATTGAAATCAGCTCGAAAATTGTCCCTCGTGCCTTGCTCCTTTTCTTGACCTAACAACGGCACCGTAAGAGTCGTGTCAGACGACCATGACCGTGACCTTTCAGCTTCAATTAAATTAACCAATCACAGGTCCGCGTACATATAACCTCGCGTACGGTGTTTTCGAGCCCCTAAGACAAACAGCGACAATTGTTATAGAATAAATATCTTTACAGTTAATTCTTATCTAACCATTATCAACATTTGTCTTTTCTTATTGAATACGTAAATCGACATAATTTACCGTTGTTTATATTGCAAGAAAATCTCCGAACTCGAAGAGGTCAATTTCATCGCGAGTTTTGTGACGTCACCTCTTTTCGAGCCCCTCAAATTTTGTGACGTAGTCAACGGATCTTAGGTTTTCAGGGGCCGATTTCAAAAGTTCAAAATACTTTTTCAGTTTCGAAAGCATAAAACAATTCCAAAAACATAAAAATAACCTTTTGTACAAAGCACATGTTAAGTTATAATATCACAACAGAATATGAGCTCTTCCGATGCATTTATTTAAGCATGATTACTCCGTAGACACCACTCGGCATCACAATTATTTGTTCTCTTGGCAATTAATTTTAGATAATTATTCTTTTATGAGATCATCTAATTATTGATTTTTAAATAAAGAATAATGGTTTGCATTTACTTAAATGATGTGTAGTTTGATTCCAAAAAATTTCTTATGTTCATAATTTCATATCAACTCGCACCTGCGTAAAAATCCTTTCAGTTGTGCACTTCACTCGTTACAACATTGATAAACAAAGTCGATAAAATGTGTAAACAGACAAAACTTTTCATAAAATTCTACACATACACAACGTAAATCGTTAAAAATTTAATACCATTAACGATTCAATAGTCCTATATCTGTTGCTGTGCCACTTGTCTTTATGTCTGTGATGCGAGAGATGTGAGTTGTTGACCCTTAGTTATACGTATGAAAATGAAATTTTATAGTTCAAATAATTCTTCATTTTTTAAAATTTTGATGACATCAAAGGTATTTTGATTTAAATAAGTGATGATATCTGACTTTTCAAGAACTTTTCGACTTGCAATTGCGGCAGCATATGGATTGATCAACGACCCGACATTCTTTGGCGGCCTGCCAAACCGGGTAGAAATAGACCGATCGCTTATGAGACGACCCCAACTGTTGATCGCTCGGCGAGTTTAAAATAAGATGTCACATGATGCCAGTCATGTATTTTTGACAGGAAGTTCATGTTCTTCAATAAAAATAAAATCAAACTGTTCGCTAACGTATGGTTTGGAATGTTGGTAGCTTTTAAACACGACTATAAACGGTATTAGTGTAATTCAATGTTTATTTTAACGGATTAATATTTTATGGTTTAATGTCCGAAATTACAGACTTACACAAAGAAAAACATTATTTCCGATGATTTTGGACCCTTCCCTTGATATATCGTTATGTAGTTATTTTCTAACTGATGTTTTGAGAGAAATCCATGCCCGTGTTTTAGGGGCTCGAAAAGACGTGACGCTTGAAAACAGGTAACGTGGGGATATAGCTTTTGTCCTATCATCAAAGATTACAAAAGTTTGAAGTGAGGGACGCTCTGAACCCCCTCCCCTTTGGATCAACCATTGCACATTTTCTGAGTTCTAATTATGTAACTGTACAGCTGCATTCCAAAAGTTTGTTCACATACCTGAATATACTAGTGCAAATATCATGTAATTTGAGATGCCTTTGAGGTATCGTAGCGTTGCGAAAAAGAAACGTATAATATTGAATTTTTAATACACATATGCAGATCCATTCTTCTTTAAGGAAAATGTTTATCGTACCCAACAATTACCCGTAACAGTTTTAGCAGGTCATTGAAGTGACCAGGGATCAAAATTCCGAAAATACTAATTTTTATTTTCATCATTAAAATACTTTATAAGTTATCAAATTCTTTAAACATTAGTCACGTTTGTTCCTTAGCACAACGTCATTGTGATAATGTTGGTTTTAACCTCAAAGAGTTGATATGGAACAATTTATTTGACACTTAACGAATTCGTAATTTCGAAAATGTGGTAAGTGAACAAACTTTCGGTATGCAGCTGTATGTCATTTATCATTTTTAATAACAAATGCTTCTGTGTTGACTACAGTTGATTTCTTTATCTGCAACCATTCATAGGTATTATCACATCTAATTTGAAAAATAGAAATGAATTCCTTTTGACAAAATGATTGAAACATATCTTTGAGATAAATGCTTTGTTTTGTTTGGTTAAAGTTCTTCACTATTACTTCCAATAGTTCTAAAAACTGTTAAAATATAAAAACGCAAATATTGTCACGACAGTAACTCGCTTTATATTCCTCAATGGTCGCAGACATGGCTCAATTTCCGACCATAAATGAGCGTATTCGTCATAATAGTAAACAAACACGCGACCTTTTTGCGTTAATCCAAATTGTGGTTTTCTCGGGTTCATTCAGAAAAAGCTCACATTCCGAGACACAAAGTTTAGATGTGATGTTTTGCATGTCAGTTCAAAAGTTTCCGATGTCTTTCCAGCCTCGATTCTTTTTGGCTGGAACGTCGAGCGGTCCGACACGGTTCTTACGGTGCCACAGTCGGATCAAGAAACGCAGCTAGGGACAAGTTTTGAGCTGATTTAAATGAGATTTGAAATATGCACACTTGATCCAATTGACAATAACAGAAAACCCGTATTGTGTATGTTAATGTCACTGAAATTTGTGTAATGGGACCTTGGCCCTATCGGTGAACCAAACCGACGTCCATTTCCTGAACTCCTGATCACCCCCTACCGGTGACTGCGGTTGCTACTTTGGACCGTGCTCTAAGCACTACTCCACTACTCACACCACTACCTTAATGGGCCAGCCAGATTCCTAGAGATTTTACGGCCGCTTCATTTTCAACCACCGTTCGTTGGTACCCCACTGAAAAGAAACTATTCAGGAAACTATTTCAGCACATATTCTGTGAGACAACCAGGCTAGCACATCTCCAGTGGAAGTGGAAGTTAAACGTACATTTATGAGCAGTCGACCGTGTTCCGAGGAATAAAAGATTTTGAAAATTTTAGTTAACCTTACCCCAATCTTGTGATGTTCTTAACACAATATATCATGGCGGTTTGATGCATCATTTTCTAAAATACATTCCCCTTATTTTACCCTAATCTTGTGATGTTTTTAAGACACTATATCATGGCGGTGTGACGCATCATTTTCTAAAAGATATTCCCCTAAATTGAAAGTTACCCTTACCCAAATCTTGTGATGTTTTTAACACGATATATCATGGCGATGTAAAGCATCATTTTATAAAGTAAATTCCCCTAAATTTAAATTTACCCTTGCCCCAATCTTGTGATGTTCTTAACACAATATACCATGGCGGTGTGATGCATCATTTTCTAACATACATTCCCCTAAAGTTACCCTTACCCCACTCTTGTCATGTTCTTAACACGATATAACATGGCTGTGCGATGCATCATTTTCTAAAGTACATTCCCCTAAATTTAAATTTACCCTTGCCCCAATCTTGTGATGTTCTTAACACAATATACCACGGCGGTGTGATGCATCATTTTCTAAAATACATTCCCCTAAAGTTACCCTTACCCCAATCTTGTCATGTTCTTAACACGATATAACATGGCTGTGCGATGCATCATTTTCTAAAAGATATTCCCCTAAATTTAAATTTACCCTTGCCCCAATCATGTGATGTTCTTAACACAATATACCATGGCGGTGTGATGCATCATTTTCTAAAATACATTCCCCTAAAGTTACCCTTACCCCACTCTTGTGATGTTCTTAACACGATATAACATGGCTGTGCGATGCATCATTTTCTAAAAGATATTCCCCTAAATTCAAATTTACCCTTGCCCCAATCTTGTGATGTTCTTAACACAATATACCATGGCGGTGTGATGCATCATTTTCTAAAATACATTCCCCTAAAGTTACCCTTAACCCAATCTTGTGATGTTCTTAACACGATATAACATGGCTGTGCGATGCATCATTTTCTAAAAGATATTCCCCTAAATTTAAATTTACCCTTGCCCCAATCTTGTGATGTTCTTAACACGATATACCATGGCGGTGTGATGCATCATTTTCTAAAATACATTCCCCTAAAGTTACCCTTACCCCAATCGTGTGATGTTGTTAAAATACATCCCCCTAAAGTTACCCTTACCCCAATCTTGTGATGTTTTTTTAACACGATATATCATGGCGATGTGTTACCCTTGCCCCAATCTTGTGATGTTCTTAACAAGATATACCATGGCGGTGTGATGCATCATTTTCTAAAATACATTCCCCTAAAGTTACCCTTACCCCAATCTTGTGATGTTCTTAACACGATATATCATGTCGGTGCGATGCATCATTTTCTAAAATACATTCCCCTACATTTAAAGTTACCCTTACCCCAATCTTGTGATGTTCTTAACACGATATATCATGGCGGTGTGATGCATCATTTTCTAAAATATATTCCCCTACATTTAAAGTTACCCTTACCCCAATCTTGTGATGTTCTTAACAAGATATACCATGGCGGTTAGATGCATCATTTTCTAAAATACATTCCCCTAAAGTTACCCTTACCCCAATCTTGTGATCTTCTTAACACGATATACCATGGCGGTGTGATGCATCATTTTCTAAAATACATTCCCCTAAAGTTACCCTTACCCCAATCTTGTGATGTTCTTAACACGATATATCATGGCGGTGCGATGCATCATTTTCTAAAATACATTCCCCTACATTTAAAATTACCCTTACCCCAATCTTGTGATCTTCTTAACACGATATATCATGGCGGTGCGATGCATCATTTTCTAAAATACATTACCCTACATTTAAAGTTACCCTTACCCCAATCTTGTGATGTTCTTAACAAGATATACCATGGCGGTGTGATGCATCATTTTCTAAAATACATTCCCTTATTGCTAGGGGGCGGGATAGCGCAGTGGTTAGCGCGTTCGGTTTCGGATCAAGAGGTCCGTGGTTCGAATCCCGCCAGGGGCTCGGCAACTTTGTCAGTAGTAGAGAACTGTTCTACACGCAGTAAGGTTTGGGTGCAATTCTACACTCAGTCTCAGCGCAGTACCACCCATGGTTCGCTAGTTCCAGCCGATGCTCGCAGGCTTCACCGCAATGCATAGCCACAATGGTGTTTGGCGCTTTCTCCCTGCAATAATACTAGCAGCCGCGATATAAGTGAACTAATCTTGAAAGCGGCGTTAAACCCCAACTCACTCACTCACCCTTAATGCTACCCTTACCCCAATTTTGTGATTTTTTTAACACGATATATCATGGCGGTGTGACGCATCATTTTCTAAAAACATTCCCCTAAAGTTACCCTTACCCCAATCCAATGTGTGATGTAAAGTGTTTGATCGCTGTGTTTTAAAACCTCGGATGCAGAATGGGTAAAAGGGTTTAATAGTTTGATACTGATTTAGATGATTTACAAAATTTACCCAAATAAATACGATGAATATTCGCCTAGCGCACAATGAAGCAAATATCAAGTGTGGGAGAGCATTGCATATCATTTGATGACTTTCTTTGACAGATGCTTAAGACTCAGAGATGCTCAGAACTCAGAGATGCTTAAAACTCAGAGATGCTTAGAACTCAGAGATGCTCAGAACTCAGAGATGCTTAGAACTCAGAGATGCTCAAGATCAGAACTCAGAGATGCTTAGAACTCAGAGATGCTCAGAACTCAGAACTAACTGTAATAAGGATATTTTAAAAAGCATGAATCATTAACTTTAACTCCTCAAAGCCCACAGATCATTTGAGTTTGTCCCATTCCAGTGGTAGTCTGTGTGCCACTGTTGAATGTATAGGTCAAACCTTGCATTTGTAGACGAGGTCTATCAGTACAGGATTAAAACTGACCCGTTATTTTGTTTAAGTAAGTTTGCCTGCGGCAAAGTGAAAGTTTGGGAGAGCCGAAGTCACGACCCATTTTCTCGAGTCCGACGGCTATCTTTCTCAAGCAAAACCGAGAATGAGGTTTTTATCTAACTTATGAACCGATTAAAGACAAAGTTTTAAAAAGTTCAGATGTCGTGTACGTGCTTATGGTCTTCTTCCCATGCCGTGCACGTGAACTGCGTCTTGTTAAGAATTTAGAGAATACTAAACAGATCGTGTAATACAACATTTGACACTCGTTTCGTATATATCATATGACACACTTGCGAGTGTAATAATCTCTATATATGACAGTGGTTAATACGTGTTATTTTGACTGCAGGTCTGAATACGAAAAAGCTTTTAATGAAGAGCTTCAGTCGCAGAGCGTAACGTATCGATGAAGACGTCCTTGCGAAACTATTGAAGCTTTTGTAAAACCAGTCAGACTATCATACCTCTGCCAGACATGGCTTCACACAAAGAAGGTTTAGAAGTTCAGAAGTCCATCAATAGTTCACGCAACGTTTCTGTTGTAGTCCATAACCTTTCTACTTCTGTACCATCAGCCATCAATGGATGTCCGGTTAATTTCTCAAGTTCCCCAGTACTTTTCACACAAGACGGGCATGAAATAACTACTAAGTCTCTGTCCCCAGACCTATGCACTGCGAGACAGCAATCACATGCCACATCATCTCTTGGATTAATATGTTCAGAGCAAAAACCCTCATTATCGTCACAACATGGACACGACGATTCCCCCTCCCAGCGGAGTTCATTATACGAATATCTGAAGGTTTATCAAAATATGAAAGCCTCAACTGTCAACATGATCCATCGTTTTGAAAAAATGAGCGAAGAAAATAACAAAATCTTCAAAAAAATGAGATCAAAACCACTCGACCAAAACTCGATTCACGATGTGAAATGCTTTCAAATCTTTCGAAAGGCCTTTCACAATCTTATCCATGGAACTGAAAGTCAACATACAAACGACTAATCGGTGATCAGGTCCATCAATTCAACAATAATTCTAAGGAAAATGCCTCTCGGGGACGAGTGACCACACCCGCCTGGAACCAACTGCGGTCTTTTAATATCGTCATGCAACAGATGGAAGAGAACTAACCAAATAAAATATACTTTATTCAGTATGTAGGCCATCGGGCCCCTATACATGTGTTTATACATTCAGTCATTTTACATACTATATAAACACGCCCATCTGCATTAATGTATTTAAATGTATGTAATTTGTAATCAAAATATATCGTGGCTCTTAATATTACTTTCATTCTTGTAAGGATTTACATCTTCGCTCGTATGAATGTATAATAAAGAGGCTTAACCTTTTCAAACTGTGAGCATTATTTGTGGTAAGTAGTTTCTTAAAGATAAACATATTTGACTTAAAATCACTAGGTAAACATCTACAACGTAAATCATATTTTGGACAAATACAAATAAAATGGTACTCATCATCTACACTTGCACAACATATAGAACATGTCCTCAAAGTTCTATCAACTTTGGACCATCGCCCCTCATTAATTTTTAACCTTAGTAGCCCCGCTCTAAATTTTATAAGATATTTACCTAATTTGTAATCTACAATCTCAAAAAGGTATTTTTCAGGATTTAATAAGGTTTTTAAGGTTTTGAATTTTGAGGAACAGCATACGAAGTTCAAAGATCTCCATGAGACGACCGCTCTCTTGTATGATAGGCGGTATCAACAGCTTTTGAGGAGCTGCTGTTGAGAAACATCGGGGTAGCAACAGCAAATGCACCTGCACAGACTTCCTGAAGGATTTTCTTTAGTCCAATGTTTGCCTTGAAAAGTTTAAAACTCGTGCACAAATTACAAATCGAAAATGACCACTATTATGGTTAGAGAAATATCACTCTTTATTACTTCATCACATGACTGAAAATGATCTAGGTTGCCCTTAGATAAATATCGTTGTGCATATGGTGTAAAGAATAAAAGTTGTTGCGCAAACTTTTTTAACTTTTTTTTTGTACAGAAGTTGGAGTTAGATAACGGAAAGAGAAAACATGCACAAAGGTAACATGCACTAAGGTTACTTTAGTGACATATCATCATCTCTGTTCTTTGTGAAATAGGCTCTCATGAATACGATGCTGTCAATCAATCTAACGAAAAGAAAGTCATCATTAGGTTTCCAATTCTTTGATTATCATCATGCGACTTTGATATATGAAATTAAATAACAATTCTTTAAAGTCTCGAATTAAAACTTAAAGCATTAATACAAGACTAGACAAGACGATTATTTATCAAATTCTAGGCCACCAGCCCATTTACAAGATAGTTACGTTCAAACTACAGTTAACATTACCAGAAAACACATTGCAAAATATGCGTTTGTGGATGCTCTTTATGACGAGTAAGTGCATGTTTATAATTGAGAGCAAGATTTCATAATGTGTATTTGGGTTTGGCTCATCTGGCCTTAACGTCCCGATGGTCAAGGCCTCCTTTTACAAAGCACTTTAGGTGATCTTAAGTCTCTGACTTAACCTAAGTGCAATGTTGATGAATGGGAGTTAAGGTTAACCTTAGTAAAAGTTGCTTTGTGAAAGGAGGCCCTGATGGCATAGCGTTTATTCGTCCGTCTTTTAAAAAGCTTTTGACTATTAAATCTTCTTTTTCAGAAGCAATGACTCAAGAAATATGAAATCTTGTTTACAGACTATTTGACTAATGAGGTTTGTAATGTATAGATTCGGTAAACATTTGAAACTTGATGAAGGCAATAGGGGCCACCTTCTAAAGACCCATTTTCATATTCTTTTACAGTAGCAAGAGGTACAGAAATCGAAAATATGGGTGGATTCGTTGATACTACCACGGTAATTGATATAAGTGAGGGTATTGTTGATTAACGTTCTTGGATATGTTTGTAGTGTTAATCTTCATAAAATGGACAGTCAAGCGTAAAATGGACCACATCCTTTACTGAAGAATTACATAAAGAACATCTGAAATTTTATTTTAGGTATAGACATTTCCTGCCTCTCTTTATCATTTGGACTAAAAGGCCAATTCCATATTTGAAAAAAATTCTATTTCTAATTTTTAGACAAATATAAGTCGGGTTATATCAGCGTTTTAAATGTTGCAAACATATAATATCGGGAGATGGTTTCTACAGTTGTATAGCATTCCTGACAAATCATATTTACAGGTCAACCGCGGATTTCCTTTAAAACCATATGTACATCACCACTACGCTAAAAACATTTTTTAAAAACACGCAATTTTTGTGTAGGAAATGGTTTGAATGTGACATACTATTTTCATTGTGCTAGGGAATTGAGACAAGGATGTGTATGTAGTCCGATTTTGTTCTCATATCTAATCAATGAACTCAATCATGATATTATGCAAAATTGTTAGCATGGTGGACAGATATTCCAAATGTTAGAAATATTCATACTTATATTTACTGACGATTATTTTACATGATTGAGACTTTTGTCGGTTATGCTCTCAGAAATTAAATTTCAAACAATACGTAAACTAATTAATCCATATCTAGGAGTGGTTGCCTTGTTTCGAAAAATAAGAAAATGATTCTTTCAAGCAGCACTATAAGTTTTAATATTCCGTCAAGGGTGACATCAGGATATATTATTCCCGCGAAGGTTTTATGTTTATCTTAGCGAATGTTTTCATGTATTATTAAAAGGCAAACAGAAATGAACAACACCTATGACCTGATCACGTGACTTTGAATGGTTGACGTGGAAGGACGCTTCAGTCATGTAGCGGGGTATAAGGGATTATCATCCCTCGGTGACGGTGCTTATGGACATTTGTTTAGGGTCACTTGGACCACTCAGAGATCGGCATTCTTACATGAGGTAGGATAATTGACCTTCATTACTTTATGATTAGAAATATATTAAAAACATTTTAAGTGACATTGTGATTATGATCAGATACGCGATCATAGTTATAATATTGATAATGATATTACTAAAAATAATCATAATTATCATGTAGAGACTCAAGCGTTATGTTATCTTCGTGATGCCGAGTGTCAAGCAGGAACGCAAACAACTCAATCATTTAAAATCGTCCTGTGGTATGTCGCAGCATAAAGTCAAACACAGAACTTCAAGGCTTAACTTAGCTACATCCTAGAGTATACATGTGAGTTTTATCAGCATAATTGTTTTTTCGACTGCATCAACATGTCCAAATGTATGTTAATATAACACCCTGAGAAAGTTAAGACTTAAATGTCATCCCGAGTTCCATATATCTTTTCATTATATTCGATACAAGTGCATCAGTATGTTTCAGCATAGTACTATCTTTGACTTTATTTTCATTCTTGTCAAATTTCCTATAATGATGAAGAAGAGCCACTGACACATTGACCGGAACATTGACACAGCCTCTCTTAACCTTAAAAGGGAAATGAATACCTCCAACTTCAACCAAGTCTGGCTTCAGAATAATTTTTGATCGTTGGCGGTTTTGAAAGATTCGGTTATCTCTCCAGATGTATTTCAAACAGGATATTGTCGGTGTGTTGTTCAGCGGAGGGTTATAATCAGGCCAGTTCGTTTCAAAGAAGGCGTTTCGGAAGAGAAATGAGGCCTGATTGTCTCCCTTGTCTAAAAACATCATCATCTGATCCCAGGTCTTGTGCATGTGTGGAGCAATGACTTCATCCACGTCTTTGAAAACCACGTACTTGGACTCTGTCCGGCATGATTGAATACAGTCCTGAATGGATGCCATCTGTCCAAAGTAATGAATGTCTGGCTTCTTCAGCGGTATATTCCAAGGACGAATCTCCATCACACCCAGTCCAACATAATGCTTGAGAACCCTGTCCACGCTGGAAGACGTAGAGTGATTAAAGACCACAAAACGTTGAGCTCCGAGGATCAGATCTGTTTCAACCATTTCTATCAACCTTTCGTAGTTTTTGTATGGTCCATGTAAAGCTGGCAAGCACACAGTGAAGTTAAATTGTCTTGCTTTAGAAAACATGATCGTCAGACGAGCTCTGGCATTGCCAACTTGTAGCTCCAAAATCTTCGGTATTTCAAGTGTACCATTCAAGCGTAGGGGACATCTTATGAATATTGCAGTGTACCTATAAAGAAACAAATATTAATTTTTTTACCTCGTTGTATATAACGGATATATAGTTAATATGGAAAATATTTACCTGGTCGATTCTTTAACTGATATATATGATTTTACCAATATCAAATCAAAGTTGACGTATATTGATATGGTTGATAGTTTTTTGCTTAAGATTAAAGTTAGGCACAGTATAAATCACATTCTTTTCCAAACGGAATTAAAAGGTCGTTGATAACAATGAATCTCTGAAAATTTTAAAAAACTGTGACGACAATGTAAACTGAACACCAAAATAAACGTTACACCTCTTTCATTTTGAATGTCATAAAAGGTTATGTCCTCTTGGTTTTTAGTGTTTCAACATCCTATAAGTTTAGTCTTGTGCTATAATAACCGACTTAAAAATTTACTAATGATAATGTTGTACAATTTAGAAAATAAGACCATTGATAATGTAATTTCAATATTTTCATGCGTAGGATCAATGGTTTTATTTTCTAAATTGTGAAAAAGGTAAGAATGTGAGTCACGACGTTACTGTCTACTTAAAATATGCATGCAAATTTGTTCAAAATAATAATAGTTATGCTTAGTTTTGGACAATATTTCTTCAAAATGTGTTTGAAACAATAACCAAACACTGAGATTGGTAATGCTTCTTCCAATCTCATTAAAATCAGCTCGAAACTTCTTCCTCTTACCTCGATGCGTGTCTTGATCTGACCATGGCTAAATAAGTGCCATGCCAGACGGCCTTGACCATGACCTTTTACCACCAATCACAGGTCCGTGTACATAGTTTTTGTCTGATCATCAAACGTTTCGGAAAAGTCGGAGTTGACGGGCTTAAACCAACGACGATCCACCACCACACACTTTTTGAGTTCAAAATATGTAACTACATGTAATTTTTTACTTAAAAGTGTTCAGTTTAAGCTACAATTAATTTATTTATTTGCTCGAATTCAGAAAGTATTATTTTGAAATTTTGAAATAGAACTGAATTATCAAATTGAATATTAAGAGACTGGTTTCTCTTTTACGAAAATTCAACAAAAATAAGATAACATTTTGATTAAATGTATTTCAACTGTTTTAGCAAGCTTGATACATCTTAACCGACTTAATTTTTTCTTTTATGTTAGTAACTTATGAATATGTTAGACATTAGAGTCTTCATCTTACCTTGCATGAAATACACGTGAAAACAGTTGGAAACGGGTATAAAAGGCCCCTGTATTCATTATTTCAAACAATGTCTATTTTAACAGCAGAAGAGCGGGGAGATCTATTTGTATGTTTCAGACTGGGTCGATTAACGGAAATGCCGCTGCAGCATTCGGACGTCATAATCTCACCATTCTGAGGCTGCGTAGACGTTTACAGCAGATTGGAAAATACAAGACCGACCTAAAGCGTGAGACCACCGGTTACAACCCAACATGAAGACCAGTACCTTCGTCAACATCACCTCGAACAGGTTCAGGTTCCTAACACCAATAGTGTCGGCTGATAGAGCTCTTGGACGTCGAATTATTTCCAAGACGGGAAGAAGAAGGCTCCAACAACACGGAGAAAGGCCATACCGGCCGATCCAAGCAATGCAGTTGTCACACAGCCATCGACAAAACAGGGTTTCCCGAAGGACGTTGCCAGATCCATAACGGGCAGAGGTTATTTCCCGATGAAAATCGGTTCTAGATGCACAGAGCGGACGCGAGAAGGAGAGGTTATTGGGAGGTACATGCTGCATACATGATTATACCTTCGATGGAGACACCGTCATGGTCTTGACTTGATATCAGCATCACAACTACCAATTTTGTTATGATTGACGACAATCGCACCGCACCAAGGTACATTGACAGGGTCCTGTAGCCAGTGGTCATCCCATCCGTATTCCTCGCAAGCCTTTCCAACAGGAAAACGCAAGACCTCATGTGGAAAGACAAACGTAACAGTTCTGCAACGTCAACAACGTCCATGTTTTGCCTTGGCCTGCCAGATCGCAAGATATTGATCACATTCGGCACATGTGGGCTTACATTGATCGAGAGATCAGGACCTGTATTTTCGAAGCTCTCTTAGTGCTAAGATAGTCGTAAGTACCATACATTAACATTGGTTTACGACTATCTTAGCACTAAGAGAGCTTCCAAAATCTAGACCCAGGTTTCTTAGGAGCAACCACATACGAGTCAACAACTTATTGCTGCATTTAAAAGGCAACAGCGGGAATAACAGATATACTACCGGGAATTCTCGTATTTAAGCCCAGGGCTTAATTTCGAATTTTGCCCATGCGAGCGTTGAAACATTTCAACTGAAATTAAGCCCTGAGCTTAAATTCGAAAAGATGTAAACGATAAAAAACATGGTTATTTTAAATTTTTCAATGGAACGAATTGAATGAAATCAAATTGATAAATAAGAATGGTTGTAAACACAATTGTGATTCCCCGTCACGTATAATTGCGAATGAAAAAGTTGCATAATTTGCTTTGCTCAATCGGAATATGCCGACAATGACGTTTTTACACTCGACAGCCATTGAGCATCGATTAGAGGCATCTAAATTGTCACATTTAGTGCTTAGAATCTCACCTGCGATGGGAGACCAGTGGGTTTTGAAAATTCGAATTCCTCTCACGGCACTGACAGTGATATAATCACCGATTCGACGCGATTCCGTCAAAGTAAGTACCTGCGTTTTGAAATTTTGAAAGGGAGACCATTCTAAAATTGATTTCAAATTTAAACCCATGGGCTTTCATTTCTTTTGGTGTTCAGTTTAGCTATCATAAATATGATGAATTATTTGTTAATTTGTAAATAGTCTATCAATATTTAAGATATTATTAGAAATACAGAGGTTTCAAGTTATGAAACATCATGGATACCATAGAAAGAAAATAACACGTTTGGGTCATTAGTTAAAAATGTAAACAAGGATGATGACTTCCAAAATCTACAGTAATACTAATTACATGGACTGTTTATACTGATATTAAAGTCACTATTGCACGCTTTTACGGTTGAAATTGGCTATTTTAAGGTTTACGAGGACTATTAATGCATTCACTTAAACTTAAATACTAAACATTCTTTTCAATTTACCTGCAATTAACAATGAAAACGTACAGAAAGCCGCTGTCGGCTTGGACATATAAAAATCTATAGTTAGCTGTGCACAAAACGGATCAATTATTGACACTTGGAAACGGCTGAACTAGTATTGTGTGTAGCTATTGAATTTACCTAAACTTTGAACTGAGAACAAATCATGAAATGTCTTATGAAAGCAATGTTGTAAATTAACCAATAAATAACACATTATTAGCATTGTTATTAGATTGACCATAGCGGCTGCCGTTTCCGCTTTTCTGGTTATGATACCGATATCGTAGTTTAAACGTAACATTAAATACTTCCGGCCTTTAAAGATCCACTTTGCTACCTGAATAAGTAAATATTTGTTAAATAACTTACGAGGTAGATTACTTGAGTGAGAATAGTGAGTAATATCGAGAGATATGCAGTATCTGTGCATTCGTTGTGTTTACGAAATATTGGCGTGCACTAGTGCGTTTAAAGAGACAGTAGCACGTTTTTGATAGATGTATTTCTTAATTTTTTTCCCAAAAACATTAGTAATGCCAAATATTTATCCTCAGAAGGTCATTATATCTCATAACTCAACCTGGGCCTGCTTTCACAAAGCTACCTTAACTAAGGTTAACCTTAACTCCCATACTTTAACATTGCACTAAGGTTACCTTAAGGACTTATGATCACCTTAGGGCTTTGTGAAAGGAGGCCCTGATCATCAGTGAATGTGGAGAAAATAATCAGTTACCTGGCAAACACCACTGACGACATCTTTATCGTGTGAGTTAGGGAGTTCGAATAGCTCAATTTGTCATGGTGCGATAATTTCTGTTTCTTTTGACTGAAAACATTATCTTTCAAATTGAAAGATTTATATTCATTCGTTATATTACTTTATTCATTAGTGTCCTACTGTCCTTTAACGTCAGTTGATATAATATGAAAATGCAATTTGATACATAACATAACAAACCAACATGGTAATTATCGGAGTCCTTCAACCAAGTTTATGAAGTAGTGTCTTTATCAAGGAAAGAGCACACTATATTGACCCGTGATTAATTGCACTCAAAGTTAATTTGAAACAAGCTGCGTTGCTTCAGAGTGTGCATATTGTCTATAATATAATGCCAATGGCTTTAAGCTACCTCTTGCCTTAAACAGTCTCAGCAACTTAAAGTCATAGAATCACTTATATAAGGCAACTTAACTGAACTTACTATTCTTCACGAGCAAAAATCTGATCAATTACATCAATATTTCCCATCGCCTCTATAAAGATTTTTATGTGTATGCCCGTTTTACAGTTTAGGGTCACGCTGCTTATTGGCGTCTGACGCTTCTGTATTTGCAAAAGGTAAGCATTAGCTATTTTCATTGCAGCGGGGAAGGCTCATGTGTTCTACGTCATGGCTTTTGCGGAGGACTAATTAACGCTCGACAAAGATATAGGATAGTGTGTTATGAACGTCATTATTGACGGCCAGAATGCACGCCGAGTTCAGAAAACTGTTGCATACGTCAGGGGAAGGATTTGTTTGGGTGATGAACTATTTGTCTGGCGTGCATTACCTGCTGCGCATGGCCAAACTATCAACATACAACGGTCATGACAACACTCAAATTACCTTAAATCATAATGTTCTTATATAATAAAAGGAAAATAAGCGGTTATATCTCAGTTTTGATGATTTCTGATCGAATATTCATCAAAATTAACAAACTTGGTAATTGTATTTTGAAATAATTCACAATTTTGTTGATTCAGCAATTTTCAATTGTAACTATCATTTGAGCATGTTCTATTAACTGTTTTTCTTAGAAAGAAGATGTTTAATAAATATGATATTCAGGTAGATTTTTAGATAATGAGTGGAAGAAAGCATGTTTTTAGTACAAAAATAGTTTGAATGTTGATAATTTAATTGAAATTTTTCAATACATGTTGTGCCGTAGCTGCTAAAAACCAACACTACCATACATATTTTTCTACTTTTTTCTGGAAGAAAATTATCTAATTTAAATTTAAGATTTCTCAAAAAAAGTCATCATTTCCCCATTGACTCCCATGTTAAATCTCTGACTGACAAAGGGATCTTTGTCTTGAAATATTTCGGGGGAAAAAGCACACTATCCCCCATTTTTTTTGGTTGATATTTTAAGCAAATACACTTAACTTTTGAAAAATACAAGTTAGAAAAAAATTTAATACTTAAAATTTGAGGAACGGACATCCTTAATTCACATTTAAGCTGCTGAGACTGTTGAAACCTAGCCTCAGCTCAAAGCCATTGACATAACAATAGGGAATGCAAAATTTAGACTTATCAAATTTATGTTTTAGTCATTCAAAGTCACCCGTGATGATCGAATAAAAGATTTATCATGATGTTCCTCAACATTGTGACATTTAACTTGGTATACCCAAATTCAATGATTACTGTTTGAATACATTAATGCATACTTACTCTCGCATGTGGTGTTCCCGAAGTTTCTGGACGGAAGCATTGACAGACTCGACTGATGGCCTCAGCGGAAATGTACAAACTATGGAAGGATTCCAGAGCCTCCGTCCAACTCCAATGATCAGGATATCTTTCTCTTTGCTTCTGTAGTAAGCTGAATAGACAAATGAATCGTTGCTTAGACCGAATTGCCGCCATTTTCGTACTTCCGGTATTAAAGGCAGCATTGAGTTAGCTTGAGTTTCACCTGATGGCTCTTGCATGGTGATAGACGTTCCGCCGTGTAACTTCCTTGTTGTGTTCGAATCTATAGCTTCATACTCAGGTGATGTATTCAAGGCAAACTTTAGAGACGATGGGTGAAGTAAAAAACTTGAAAATGAATTTGCTGATCCAATCAAATCAACGTAGTGCATAGGACGTCTGCTTTTCACAATGTGATTCGAAGACCCTATGTACATACATATTACCACTGCAAGTGAGAGAGAAATTAGCAGTAGAAAGTATTGTTTTAGCTGAAATTGAGTCATTGCTGCAAGCCCGACTGAGTAACCAACTGATCATGAAGACAGACAGGTGGATGTTCATCGAGATTTCTTTAATCAATAGTTGCAAACAGGGACTGAGAACCTTGCAACAACAACCATCTGGTGTAATGCTGTCAAAACAAAGAGTACCATGTGCCAAGGGTGCCTTAGTTATTTTGGAACCTTATCTTTTACAGCTTTTAAAAATGTTGGGATTTTGGCAATCAGTTTTCATGTTAAAGGTGCGTCGAAAAGAAAGGTTTGTCTCAACGTAAAGTGAATTGTAATGATGAACAAGAGTTAATGGATATTCAACTGTTTTATTAACAGATTTGCGACGTTTCGGAATAGCTCCAAATCTGAAAATAAAAAAGTTGAATATCAATAAAACAATTCCTGTACCTCATTGCCACCTTAAGTTCTAGTATTAAACATAACGAGTTCATAAGAATTGTAATTTTACACAATCAAGACTTAAGAAATATGACAAATTACTCTTTTACAGTAATTTACAGTAATTGAAATAAATTCTGAGACAAGTTAATCAAATGTGACTGCTATAATGGATAAGTCTCTGAGGAGTATCTTCTCAAATTAACTTCAAAATAGAAAAAGTCGTTAAATATAAAGTAAAGTATAGTATATAGTAGGTTACACTTTACAGCGTATGAAATATGGGATTGTCGTGGTGGCACGTGGTCCTGTGCATAGCTCAGTTGACCGTTATCAGTGACTCGCCTGATGGGTGGGTTACACGATCATTGCTGTATTAACTGTGAGTTATTCCCTGCCCCACACTAAGACACGAGATGAGAAACTTGTGATGTCTCCTTAGGCAGGAGACTTTATTTTAATGTGCTTCTGTTCACCCAGCAGTACTAATTAGGTACCTGGTAATCGGCAGCTTGGGTTAGACCTCGGTAATAATGCTTGAGCGTCTTGAGCATGCATTCGGTGTGGATATGTGTGCTATAAAAATACGCTTATTATATCAGAATGATCAGACAGGAGTGTAAATGTTAATGACGACAAACAACTTCACATTATGATAATTGCATTAACTAAGTTACCTATGGTTTCAGGTACTTGTCCTGTATGTGTCAAAGTCCAGATCCGTTTTCTCTACATACATACATACATACATACAAACATACATACAAACATACATACAAATATACACACTTACATACATACAAACGTAATTACATGTATATAGATTCATGCATGCATTCCTACGGCACTGATACTTTCATACATTCGAAGTGATGCATTTATACATACATATATTAAGACATGATATCCATTTAACTCAATTCATTCATTTGATATAATCGATTAAATGTGCACATACATTTCCTACATTACATACTTACATACCAATACAAAACACACTTACATGAATGCACAAACACGTTAATATTTACACTAATATACAATTAGAATTAGAATCAAACGTTCACAAGAGCATGAATATATATATATATATATATATATATATATATATATATATATATATATATATATATATATATAGAAAAACACATTTGTTGAAGAAAACCAAGATGATTTATACACAAGTACTTTCGACCATAAGGTCTCATCAGGTGAATGACGTTGAGTCGGTTATGACGTCATGATTAACAATTTATCAGTATTTATCAGTATAATGTATGTATATATGTATATACATTATACTGATAAACGCATTGTAAAAGACAATAAACCCTCAGTTAATAAAAAGTGTCCTACTCTGGAACAACTTGTCAATGCAGCTGGCTAGTTTCTGCTGAAATTCTAAAAACTGCACCAGGGTTATAAGGTTTTTGGTAGAGTTAAAGTTCGTGAAATTGTCAGATAAAAGATCACTGTTAAAAAAGATCATATCTAATATCGACATACATCGACTAGTCTATCAGGTAATGTTTTTCATCTTCTATCATATTTTACAGAATGAACAGTAGCGAGATTCAAGGTGTTGGTGGTCGGTCAGTTTCTATACATAATTGGAGGGTACCACAGTGAAATTTTGGTAATAGTTTCCGCTGGTATCTTGACAAAGAACAGAATATATAGCTTATCTGGCATTCGGTCCTTTTTAAACATTCTATATGTCCTAAGTTTATTTTCCATCATAAAGTTTTATACCGTTCCAAAGGACGATAAACCATAGTTCATCGTCGAGATAAACCATAGTTCATCGTCGACAAAATTACATCTTTATTTCACAAGTCGCATAAAAACATCATAAAAACATTAGATGAATTAATGAATTCAATTTTTAAAGACATTTTCGCTGCAAGGGAGGTAATTTTGTAGATCAAAGACGTTATTTTTCAACGAGACCAGCTAAACGCGCTCTTTGATATGGTATTTTCCCGTAAAGCTAGTTTAGAGAAACTACGGTACATTGTTTTGTTAAGCAACTTTTCCATAAAATTTCACCACGTATTGCTCAATTAGAAGTAGAACGAAAATCCAAGAAAAAATCTACAAGCTCTGATTTGAACTCAGGTAATGCAGTTATACCCATATAGTTCCCCATATTGTCGATCCATATGATAATACTGGTTGACAAGCGTTTCGTTATTAAGTGAATGTCTCGTATGTCACCCCTCTTGCGCCGGCGGCTTCAATACACTTAGTCTGAAAACACGATATTTCAAGTCAGACTTGCTGATTTAGAATTTTCTCTCACTGTTACACGAAGATCAACACATTCATCAAACCACAGTCCTAAATATTCATATCTGTCTACTGTTTCAACATCTTCACTTAAACATAATAATAATAATAATAATAATAATAATAATAATAATAATAATAATAATAATAAGTGTATTTATAGAGCGCTTTAGTCAATCATTCAGTTGCTTAAAGCGCATTTAAAGTTGCTAGAAGAAGTATTTGGAAAAGGGATAAGTCTTGACTTTTGACTTTAGGTATCTTATATTATTGTGTATACCAACCCAAAATCTTATGCCTTGTGTCTCAGCTTGGTGTTGAATGGTCACACATCTGTCAGCAAGCACCATGTCGTGAATGGCATCAACTTTATCATCACTGGTTAAGAGTCTTGCATATTTACACCCCTCAAAAAGTCGGACCTAAACCTTGCGATGACAATACGGATAGAAAGTAAAATATGAATATTGTAGTCCATGTGGATTTATTTCAACTTTGCATTAATACCTTTAGGTTCTTTAGTTAGATAAACTTGTTAACCTGAATATGTACATATTTGCAAGTAACTTATACGGTTGATTTGAATGCGGACCGTTAGTAATATCGAGAGATTGTCAGTACATGTAGCTGTGAATTGTTTACATACGCGAAATTTGGTTTGCGTCGTGCCTCTAAAGGGGCAGTATTTTTTTCATAAAACACTTAATCAGTTTTAAAACGAACGTACCGTTGTCTGCTATCAGAATCCAGTTCCCTACTTTAAATGATGAAAAGGTGGTCACAACAAATGGGTCGGCTCTCAGACTCGGCAGTGTTTTTTTACAGTTGTTTTGCTTTATAATTGATAATTTCTTTTTTAAAAAAGGACCGGATTGAGTCAAGAGAAGATTTTATGATGATACTACATTTGGCATAATTAAAGTTCATAGGTGAAAATTTGAAGTTAATCAGGTTCCAAAAAGGTGCTGAATATGTGGTGAGTTTAAAAGGTCACACAGTATATATGTTGTTGGGGTCAAATAATTATGTCAAACTTCGTAAAGGTTGTTATTTCATAGACACGTAGTGATTGTTTCTGAGAATTAACATATGAGCGCTTATCAATTAGCAAAGAGATAATAAACAGGGAAAAATGTCGAGATTTATGATCGAAAACCGGACAATGGTGCGCGCCAATGACTCAAAGGTAATTTTGAAAACTTATTCATAACAAACATAACGAGAAATTAAGTACGTCATTTCACTAATATACATGTAAATTGGCCGCTGAATTTCGACTTCTTTACATCTACATCACCGTTTGTAATTTACAATCGAAAACAAGAAATTGTCATAATTGTGCCATTTAAGAGATAAAGATGCAACTTTAGATCGGCGATTATAACTTAAACTAGTTCATATGATATTTTGGCTCTATTTAGGTCACATAGAAATTTCATAAAATATACTCTGTGTCATTTTAAAGCTGATTATCCAAACATATGCATAAAGTTATCATAGAATGTTGAACAAACGTATAACCCAATCCGTATTGATTGAAATGTCACCTGACAAAACAACACTCAGATCGATTAAGCTCATAAACAACTTGCCCTCATTGATTTAACCATGCTCTCACGTGCACATTTAATTTTCTTTCTAGGGACTGATTGGAGATGAAAAGGTCCTTGGACTATATTTTTATTTGAGCTCATAGGTTATCTTTGCCCGAACGTCGCCCTCATATCCACTTACTTACCTATATGATTTTATTTGCTAATACACATACTATATTCAATACAGGCCTTCAGTACAAATACAGTACAAATATGATACAAAGTAAAAAAGTATTTATCATGTCAAAACACTTTCACAGGTATAACATTCCTTTAAATATTAACTACTGTTAATGTGTAACTGACTGAAGCGGC
Organism: Phorcus lineatus; assembly: GCA_921293015.1. Lineage (NCBI taxonomy): Eukaryota > Metazoa > Mollusca > Gastropoda > Trochida > Trochidae > Phorcus > Phorcus lineatus. The sequence goes on along the minus strand of OV121098.1, from coordinate 13,052,909 downwards.
GTAAAAGCTCACGCACACGCAATAAACGTGCACGGACGTCTCTTCCCGACAGGCTGTGATTTTGACTCCGCGTGATAGTCAGTCAGTGGGCGCAGGACAGACGAAACGCCAAAACCAGTTTTAATCTAAGACTTTCATTATTTTCATAAAATGTATATGGATATCTATAAGAAGACTTATTTAGCAGACGAATCCAAATTTATTTCATTGTTGCTTTAGCAACAAGGTGAATCGAAAATCTTCCGCATTCTCCGTTTGCCTAATGACTGGGATGTTTGCCTTTACTCCCAGAAATACTTTGTATTCATATAAGTGTATTTACGTACAATAGCATCAAAATGTTAACACCCCACCATTCTGATCAATACAATAAAATTGAATTTTAGAGGAAAATATTTTGAAAAATGTAATCAATATCAACAAGTTTATTAATACTTTTAAGAACACCCATTAGTTCCTTTTTGGTCTGAGTGAAACAATATTTTGTAACTCGAAGAAGCATTTGAGATTTGAGAAGAAAACTCTAAGATATTTATAATAATTTGTAACCAAAAGCGGCTGACCTAACACCCACTTCCCTTTTTGACAGCTTATCTCCGTTTTTTAATATTATAACTTTAGGTTTTTTTACATGTTGTTAGTTAATCCTGCATCACAATAAGTTTCTAATTCAGTAATAAGTCGATGTTGTTTGACAAAACTCGTTGATAATAGAATAATATGTCGTCGACTCGGTAAACAACAGTAGGAATCATTCCGCCATAGATGGGTGTAGCTGGACGCCACGACAAGAGCTATCTGGAATCATAGAACTAAATTCATTTAGATCGAAAACAAAAACGGACTTAAAATACAACCTTGTCTTACGCCAACATAAAGGAATCTGAAACGTCATGGATATTTCCATTCTCTCCCAACAGAGGTAGCTCTGTCACAAATTCCTATACAATCTCTGTCCTCATAGGAAGGTTTCTCTGGCTTCAGGCAGTTTCCCCTACCGGCGCAATATTGCAACTTACACTACCTGGCAATATTTCAGCCAATGGAAACACCGAATGCACGAATAACATATTTGGTGTCACCCAGGCCTATATGCAATGACGCAATCGCAAAATGAGGCGTATGTGTTCTGTAAAGAAGACTCAAAGTGCAAGGTGCATATTCGAATGAGGTTTAGCTTTTGGAAAGCTTACAGAAATAACTTAAGCGATTTGAATGGTGATTTTTAAATTTAAAAAATAAAATATCTGTATTTCAAATCTTTTGAAAAGTACTAACTCTATACTGTACATCAAAGAAAATGATACACCTCTTTGAAGAACGGAATATGTTCGAGGAAATAAGGTAAGACAGTTTCTCCTTGCAATCCAATAGGAAATAGCTGAGATAAAGCAAAGAAACGGTTCATTCACACACTCTTCTAGAGAGAGTTTCTCTTGGCGATGTTCAATCCGTCACTTATCACCCCTGTACAATTTATTAACATCATACTCTCGATATCTGAACATAGTGCAACAAAAAAAGCTAATTTGAAGAAGACCAGATCTTTTAAAAAAATAGGGAATGAATGAGTTATTGTTTAACGCCGCTTGGGCAATATTTCAGCCATTAGCGGCGCCTAAATTTGTTAAACGCATTCCACGTACATATTCGACATGACAGACTAGGGAGAAAACAGTTTTTAAATAATGAGGTGAGGTGAGATGGTGTTTAACGCCGCTTTCAAAATTTTTTCACTTATATCGCGGCTGCAAGTATAAGTGCAGGGAGAAAGCCCGCAACACCATTGTGGCTATGCATTGCGGTGAAACCTGCGAGCATCGGCTGGAACTAGCGAACCATGGGTGGTACTGCGCTGAACTTCAGTGTAGCATTGCACCCGAACCTGACTGCGTGTAGAACAGTTCTCTACTGCAGACAAAGTTGCCGAGCCCCTGGCGTGATTCGAACCACAGACTTCTTGATCCGAAGCATAACGCGCTAACCACTGCGCTATCCCGCCCCCAGTTTTTAAATATGGGGACAGACAGTGGCACACACGTATGTATGTTTGCAAGTAAGTGCATGTTGTTATGCAAGTATTACAATTAAGCGCTTAAGCATATAAAAATAAATCTTTACATTCAAATGAAAACGTTTTGTTGAAACTCCCATTTCCATCATACCAATAGCTCTCTCACGTTGTTCGGCCGATTTGGCATTTTTTTCGTGTGCTTTTTGTGAATGGCAAGTCGTATGATAAAAGAAAGCCTTTTGTTTCGACATTGAGCACATGCAATTTGTTTGAGGCACGAAAGACACATTTTAACATTTTTTTGAATTTCTCGGGCTTCTGTTCAACACAATGCTCGCCCTATATACCCTTATTGTTTTTTCGCGAATGTTTTCAGGCTGGAAACGTTTGTGAAACTTGTTTGGATTCGATTTGTACGATTTTTTAAAACTGGGAAGTTTCTTTTGAACGTCAGTATATTATGAAGTCTATTTTGGCATAATTGGCACCATAAATCATCAACATCTGCCCGGCCTTTGAGACACATAAAATCGATAAAATTACACACGCAACTTCTACCTATATGCTAATTCTCACTGTACTGCACTGTGAGGTGTTGGAGTCACATATGCCAAACTTAATCAAAGGTGTCATTTGATCGCGAAGTATCGACTGTTACCTTAAAGACACATTTTAAAGCTTATCGGTATCTTTACAGTGACAATATGAAGGTAAAACTTCGCAATTCTGATCGCAAACCGGACAGTGGAGCGCGTCAAATCGTCAAACATAATTTTAAAGACTTATCTAAAACAGCCAGGAGGGCAGTTAGGAGCTGATAGCGTTTGTTAGGTTATATAACTAGTATCCATGTATATTGGACGTGATATCTACACCTCTGTGCATTTTTAAGGCTGTTTTTAAATTTTCATGGAGAACCAGTATTTGTTTCATATATGTCTTTTGGTCATGAAAAGTTAAGATTTTTTTTATTTTATATCACCAAATATAACATTAAGGTTAAAGGTAAATTATATAGGCTATGTTATGAAAATCACGGAATGCATGGCTCTTTGATAAGTATAAGAATATAGATTAGCATATATTTTGAAACGCTGGCAATTACAGTAGTTCTTAATAAATCCTTCTATCTTAGCTTGTTTTGAAATGTTCTACTGTTTTTCTTTTAAAATAACAATTTCGTTGCTGTTTACTCACCGAGCACATCTGTTTTTGTACACTTTTGACGATTAAAAAAAATTAATCCGTGACAGGCTGATAAGATGTTTATCATGAAAGTATGAACTACAGAGCTCAAGATAACTTTTGAGGCGATTGGGTATTTACTTCGATGTTTGAATATAATTGAGTAATTTCATGTTTTGAGGAGTAAGCTGAATTTTGTGTACTCCCGGAAATTTAAGGAATTGAGTAATTTTACTCATAGTTTATGATCCTTATTGAGTAATCAACAAAACTTACATTTTTCGAATGCGATTGCTTTTAAATGACTCACGTAGTTTATATGTGTATATGTACATGTTTTTGTACTACTGAATGTAATGTCCGCATGGGTATTTCGCCTCCACAACAAAAGGAAATAAAGAAAAATTCTATTAATTGATAGTCATTGTTCTCGGTGACTGAGGTTCATTAACTCATGTCGAATATTTTAGTTTTGTGGGGTGGTTTTCTCCCTCGAGCAGCCAGTTTACTTCATTTGATTGAGAGCTTAAGTTCGAGTTGACGCATGCGTCTTAACGAATATTATCAAACGCCGGGTAAGGTTTGCCTTCTGATTTCTAAACGCGAGAGTCACGATGAGAGTCACCAAATCAAACTCCGTCTATAGACTTCTTAGTTAAATAGTGTAGTTGTAGACGTCGCTTTCGCTAACACTGTTGTAGAGTTTAAAATGCGGGAGAGTACTGTACGCAAGCAGATATCCTTAATTGAGTAATTATAAGTACGCAAGGTCTTTGTTTTAATTGGGTTTAAGGTGATTCCAATGCGTTTTTGTACTCCCTGATTATTTTTTAATTGAGTAAATTGTTAATTTATTGCGTGAAATACGCAAATACGCGCTCTATCTGGAGTGTTGGTCTACACTGATAAAGAATTGAAAGGCGAATGACAAATGTCGAACTGCGAAAAGCAAAAACATTGCTATTTGTCATTCATAAATGAAAGGCAAACAGACAAGTTGAAATGTCAAATAGACATAATTTCTATTGTCAATCATTGCTTCATATGAAAAAAGAAGTATTTGAAGGATTGCAAGTGTGTAATGTCAATGTTGCGCTGCTAATATACTTTTACAGGGGAGGTTTCTTAACTCCCGTGAGATCACTATTCTAGGGGGAATTTTCCCCGCTAAAAGTTACAGCTCTCAGAGCTTATCCTCGGACTTTTTTGATGATACAATCAAATTCATATGGTTGTAAATCTTGCAAACTACATCAACACTTGTTGTATAGCTCATAGGAAACACTGAAAGATTAATGTCTACATTAAATCATGAAAAATAGAGTCAAATGACGAATGAGAAACTGCTAAAGCAAAAATATTTTCTATTTGTAATTAAAATATGAAAGTCAAATAGACATATTTTCTATCATTTATCATTGCTTCAAATTTTAAAAAAGGGTTTGAAGGATTGCATGTGTGTAATGTCACTTTTGCACCCCTTTTCTTTACCAGGAGGGTTTTTTGTTCTTCTGAGGGGCATGTATGTTAGCGGGAAATTTGGGGAAAATTATTCCCACTAAAAGTTACGGCAATAAGAGCCAATCCTCGTACTTCTCGTGATGATTAGGAATTATGTTGGCAAAACAACTTTTCTGTGGGTCATTTATATAGCACACAAACATGAAAGTCGAATAGTATATTGATTTGCTTTTCGTCATTCAGATATCAGCATAATATGAAAGTCGAACGGCAAGTTAATTTGCTTTTCGCCATTCAGATATCAGCAAAATATGAAAAACGAACAGCAAATTCGTCATTCAGATATCAACAAATATGAGAGACGAAAAGCAAATAAATTTGCGAGTTGGAGAACGTATTGCTCCCAATTGCATTCAGCAAGTCCGAGAATTTGGAGGTGGTAGCGTGATGGTTTAGGATGGGGTCTGTGGCGATCTGAGGACGAGGCTAGTGGTTATCCATGAAACATGAATGCTCGCACGGGGCGAAGTTTTGTAAACAGTTGGCGTTCCATTTATCCACCAACAGCAAAGAGGCATTGTTTACCAACAGGTCAATTCATCTCCTCAATTATCACAGACACATATCAAAGTACAAACTTTATTTTGTTCTCATGGTTTTAAGACTTCTCTACATAGTCACCATCCAGAGATACAGTTGCGCAGACCGTCTGAACAGAAGACCCCTGTTTCTGCCCATGTTCACTATTCTCAACCAAGAAGGCATGGTTCTGCCCATGTTCTCAATATTCAACCACAAAAGCATGTTTCTGCCCATGTTCTCAATTCTCAACCAAGAAGGCGTGTTTCTGCCTCTGTTTTCTATTCTCAACCAACTTTATAGAAGTTCTGGCTAGTGATAAGTTTTCTTTAGACACCTTTAAAGAATACTGTTTACATAACAACATTTAAAATCGATGAATTGTTATATTACTAATTTTAACTAGAAATCCAAACTCTGTTACTCCTAACGAAAAGTGCCCATATGCATTATCAAATAATTTCTACTTTCCAAATTGCTTTTGGACAGACAAAAGCATGATAAATACATTAGTGAAAGAAAAAATGTATATAAAACGGCAATACATCGAATTTTCTTGTTGACGAACAATTCATAACTGAAATACAATGTTTTAGAACGAGTTGCATAATAAAGAGTTTTGTTTAAGTGAATAATAGGCTTCTTACTGAAGATTGATTTTTAAAATAGGAAAACTATTTCCTTATAAGTCTCATCAAGAGTTTGTTTAATCACTATTTCTATCAAATCACCAACATTGACATTCCCCGATCACCCATACCTAACCAATTTATGAAACAAATAGGCGTTAGGGATTGATACATTCTGTAGCGTGTTTTAATTTGAAATGGCATAGATAAAACAACATATATTATAAGTTTACATTTAAGATTTTTAACTTTGGAAATACTCATTTTCGTTATAACGTGAGAAATCTAAATTTGAAAAATTCACTTTTAGACTTCGTGTATTATCACCTAGCAAATGTTTCTTTTTATCATAATAATAGGTTGATTTTTGTCGGAAGTTAAACATATTGTGATGGATAGGTGTATCATTGGGTGGAGATATAAAAGCCTTTAAGCCTTTAAGAATAGGAACAATTTTAAATTATACTTTAAAGACAGTTGAATGTAGTACATAATATGAACCTACCAACCCAGTTACACAAATAGCCCTGGCTAATTTTCAATTTAGAGTTCTCTTGATTCGGGGTGGACTGTTATGATGGCGATGCTATAAAAAGTCTATTTTAAAAGATGCGGTGGAGAATGAAAACAACATTTTAAATGAATATCCAATATATGCATGAGAGTGGTCTGACTAATGTAAAACTGAACGCAATAGTTTTATTAATTAAACCAATTGGGATAAAAAAAATACAGTTGATCTAATCCAGCCAATATATGCTATTTGGTTCTTTCTTAACTAAACTCTTATAAATATTATTCTGACATATTCCATATGCATAAAGTCTTCTTGTTTACTAAGAAGAAACGAACAGAGAGACGCATACAATGTATTTATCTTATTACCATGGAAAACCTACAAACCAATAACATTTACTTTGGAAATGTATACTTCATTACAAAATGACTAACAAGCTGACAGAAGGACACAGTCTGAGTAATCTCAAAGATAGTGTTTCTATCGAGACACCCTCTACCCTCCACGAGAACCATAGGCCACAGACCGCGTCATTATTGATTTTATGAAATACGACTCGATCGTCTTTGATAATCATCGATCCTATTAATTTACCTATCAAAGCCTCGAAAATGAGGTATTATGAATTGTAAGACCTGAAATGAGTCAAGACCAGAGCCATTACTATTGGTGTCAGTACACTGCTTCATGCATGTCTTTTTGCTGTTGATCTTTATATTTGAGGTGAGATTTTATTTTATGAATCTTTCAATTTTGTTGGGATGTAAATGTTTTTGGTTATTGATAGAGACAACAGGCAGCAAAATAAGTCATACTTTATAAGTTGTGTGAATCTATGACTAATTATAAGTTATATCTGTCAGTGTAAATTACTATTTCAATTCTGTTTGGTTCATAATGATAACAATACAACAAGGGATGCTTCTCTGCGGGGATCAATGCCTCAAATTTTACTTGCAATTATTCTGTAGAAGAAATTAAACACAATTAAGGGTTTTTGGTGAATAATTTTTCATACAACTCTGATGCCCGCAGACTAGATATAGAATTTCAGATCTAAACTTTCATCATAAGCAAGTTAGGTCCATAGTTTTAGTACGCCATAAAGAAAGTATACATTTATGAAATATATTTTTTTCACTTTTTCACTTTTCAACTCTAGACATTTACCTTCCGATATGATTTTTATAAAAAGGATACCCAACGACTTCCATATTATTTATATATAATTAATATAATATTATATTTATTAAACGAGTTCTTGAGAGATAGTTTAAATTTGAAGGGTATAGTTTTCTGTGTATTACTCGCCAATATAAATCATGCATTTTTGCCCATTGGATGACGAAACTACGCGTTTTGGTGAACGGACAGAATCCCAACTTGATGAAATTATTAAGGACAAAATCTCCTCAGACAAAATACCAAGCGGACAGAATCCCAATCCCGAAAAACTACGTAAATAAAATCTCCAACAATCCAATTTGAATATGTCTTTGATTAAAACATGAAGGGTTTAAACAATTGGTAGGCTCATCACATGATATTATTTATGTTACATTAATTAGGATTTAATTTCGTGAGTGATAAGTGAAATTGGGAATTTGTTGTTTCTAGAAATGAATCAATGTGTCTTTGATAAGTAGTCTTCTGAAGGTGAAGTTTGTGAAATAAATCCAGTCATCCATCCCAACTTCTTAATAATGTCTATGGTCATGAGTTGGATTTTGCGTCTATCTACTTAACTGATTTTTATATGAGATGACTATATATAGATGGATACAAATACTGCTAGACATTTTTATTATTTATATAGATACTATGAAGATTCTACAAAATGACATGGCTTGAATTAAACTGGTTGAATAACTATAGTTAGCCATATTATACGACTCGTATATGAATAAAATTTTAAAACGTTTATACTCTGTTCTTGTTTCATCTTGGGTATTTTGTTCTACCCTGTTGCGGATTTTCTCCGCTGGGGTTTTGTCTTAAGGGATTTGTCCTTCGGGATTATGTCCACTGGGGATTTTTTCCTACGACCCCGAAACAAACATTTCCACGTCTTGGCTGCCATTGCAACGACAGCGCAAACGTTGTGACGCCAACGTTACACACTAATGTGACGTAATAGTTGCAGCGATATTACACAAGTTTAATATTGCCGTATGAATATTACACTGAAGTTTCTTACACGGGCAAGTAATAGGTTTAATTATTCTACTCGGAAGCACGCAGTAGTTGTACAGCAGCATACCGAAAGTTTGTTCACATACCTTCGTATACTAGTGCAAATATTAAGTAATTTGGGATGTCTTTGAAGCATCATAGCATTCATCCTGCTACATCAGCGTATTTGTTCCCACTTAGCTCTCTCAAATACCCTGATATCCTTTGGCCTAAAACGCTCGTATCGCTTACGGCTGGTTACTCATGACTATTCAAAGCTTACAGTGACCTTGTCTGAACATTTTCATTGGGGTGTTACCGCTATTGCTGAATGCGAGTCATTTCATTAGCTTGCTATAATTAGCGATAGGAACGTTTTAGGCCGAAGGATATCAGGGTATATGATGGAGCTAGGCTGAGAAAAATACGCTGACGTAGCAGGATGCATAGCATTACGCAAAAAAACCGGATAACACTGAATTTTCAATACAGAAGTGAACAACCACTTTAACGTAATCGTATAAAAACAAAAACAGTTGACAATAGCGGTATTGGCAGGTCATTAAAGTGACCAGGGGTCACAATTCCGTAAACACCAATTTAAATTTTTCACTACAAAATCCAATTTGAAGTGATCAACAGCTTCAAACATAAATCATCTTTGCTCTCATGCACTCAGTCAATGTGAATGTGCTGATTTTTTCTAAGTGATTTGAACTGCAATATTTTGATCGAAATTTCAAGAAATGGCAATTTCGAAAATATGACCCCTTCGGTCTATTTCATCAGGCCAAAATTCAGATTATTGCACGAGAGACAAGATTATTTTTAAAAAAGTTAAAGAATGGTTATTTTACAAATTGACGAGAGGTGATGTATTGTCAGTTTTTCTGATGTAATTTTACTGATGTCCAAACAAAGCCTAAAATGCATTATATTTGCACTACGATACAGTGACAGTGAACAAACTTTTGGTATGCAGCTGTATGACGAACATTGTCAGTTATCATGTTCAGCAACTTGAGCAATATTTCTCTCATTCGCAGCATTACACATAATGAAATAGCCTAAGTTTAAAGCTGAAATCCCAAGCCAACAATAGAGCCATGAGCATTGCTCTTTATCAATTGAAGGAGTTTAAGTTATAAAAATTGCGCTCTGGTCACTAGTGGAGAGGATAGCCTAGACAGAAAGAGTTCGAATCTCGATAGAGTCAATATTTTGAAACTTTTATTCCTCGGAACACGGTCGATTTTAATCAGACTGTAGAGCCATGAGCATTGCTCTTTATCAATTGAAGGAGTTTAAGTTATAAAAATTGCGCTCTGGTCACTAGTGGAGAGGATAGCCTAGACAGAAAGAGTTCGAATTTCGATAGAGTCAATATTTTGAAACTTTTATTCCTCGGAACACGGTCGATTTAAATCAGACTGTAGAGCCATGAGCATTGCTCTTTATCAATTGAAGGAGTTTAAGTTATAAAAATTGCGCTCTGGTCAGAGTAATAATATTTCCACTTGGGTGAGAAGTAATTTACGTACACTATTGAAAGATAGATTTATGGTTTCTTTAAGCCTTGACAAATTCCACCTAAAGATAGCCAGCAAGACACAACATGTATTATTTATAACTGTTATAAAATTGTAATTATGTACATGTTGAATATTTTATAACTTTGTTGCACTGTTTAATTGGTCTGACACTTATTTTTTGGTTAAATAGGGAAGCTAATTCTGGATTTTTTTAATATCTCAATGCGTTTTAACTGGAATTGAATCGTTAAAATGAAATTTTCGAATTTGTGTATAGCACTCGTTTTCGCTCAGGTAATACAAAACTCCACACTCGTTTCGTAACGCAATGTTGGGGAGGGTCATTTTAGAATAGTTTCAAAGCATCATCAAATGAAAATAATCCAGAATGTGAGGAAAACTGCTTTATATTTATCAGCTCGACTCATAGCTCAGACACTAATGATTTATATATTATGTAACATGTAAAAAAACGTAACATATGTAATTTCTATGATTCTTAGATTTGCCTTTATTATAATTAAACTTCAAAATTCTATAGGTTTCTTGTGCTGCAGACTAGATGAAGATGTTAAAATTTGTTTAAATCAAACTCAGAAACGAATAGTTTAAGATTATTAAATTTGATAATTTATTCCCTGTGATATTAAGATTTGCCGTTTTGCATTGTTCGGTCCTTTACTCAAAGTATTTGTAGATTTTAAACTTGTTTGTGCTTTGAAAAAATCATTTTATCCAAGGCTTATCTCCCTAGACTAGCACCAAAAAGTGAAACACGTGTTAACCATGGTCCTTCCATCGTTTTATCAATTTATGTTTTATTTTTATAAGTTTTCAGTGGAATGATGTGGGCAAGACATATGTATTTTTATGGAACTTTAAACTATATCTTAAGCTCTTTTGATCACTGTTGAAAGTGGGGATATAAGAGTAAGCCGTTCTCGCCTAGCCGTTTGTGTGCACGTGGCCTTCTAGAACGTGTCAGTTTAAGGAAGACAAGGAATATTTTTATTGATTTTTTTATAAACCGGTATATGAAGCTACACCGAAACGTTGCTATCAATACAATAAAGAAGTTGATCATCCATAAACAATTCCTTGTCTTCCTAAATGCTAACCTATTTTGTTATATATAGATAAGTGACATTGTGATTTAGAAATCAATAAGGAGTGAGCCTTTAAAAGTAAAATTAGAAAGCATATAATCAACTTTGAATGATAGAATTTATACTATGTTAAACATATATATGTATTATAAGCAAGTGTAATCAAAACCTAATTTGATATGCAATTGATGTTCTAAGATGCATGCTGTAATACGATTTTCTAATGAAACTGAATCTAAACACCCAACACCATGGGGCATCATGTTAAACCCATCAATTGAAGGGTAAATTTGTTTCTGTTCAACATTCTCTTTAGTGTTATCGTAAAGAAATATATCAAAGAAAAAATTGGAAACAAACATCTTCAAAAGACAAATCTGAAGAACTTTCGTATGATTTGGGGGAGGGTCTTTAAAAAAGATACGCTTAAATGGGAAGGGCCATGAAGAAATAACCACGAGTAGGCAACATTTTCATAAACAATCCCAAGTTCGTCAGGTGTTGATCAAATGCTTTACAGAAAGCAGGTCATCAATGCAAAGAGAGAAGATGGTGAATTGAAGAAGTGTAGTGTAGTGTAGTGTTTTAAGGCTGCTAATGAGCTTCCTGTGAGTTCTTAATTCGAGGATGGATATAATAGGGAAAGATTTGCGACACTAATTATTTCATCCTGATTCCTGATCGTCGTTAAGTTAGTTTAACATTATATATAAGATACCCACGGCATTAAAACAGAGGCAACAATGGGACCGACGATGTGCTTTGTTTGACGATAAACCATGCGTGAGGTTAATGACGTCATTTCAGTAACGTTACAAGTGACGTCATATTGACCAAGTCCATTGATCAAACTTGAGGGGGCTATTGTCTATCATGGCTGACTCGGCGTCTGTCGATTCGAAACCAAAAGGAGAGGTGTGGGTTTGCAGAGAAAGAAAAGCACGGATTAGAGACGTAAAGTATCCCCTGGGGACATTTTCAAATTCATATTGATTGTTAAATAAATTTGATTCTATTTATATTGGAGCGTCCGCCCCTATACATGATAATGCACTCGTTCGAATATGTTCTATGGCGAGAGGCATTATGATTTTCAAAATGTTTTTGTTAAAAATACCATAGTTTTTCAACTATTTTGATATATAAAGAAAGTAATTGTTAAGGGTATCTCATATAAGAAATAGAAAACTCGTTGATGTGCATCTATCGTTGAATAAAACATAGCTGGGAGCATAAAACACTTAGGGCTGCGTTTTATTCAACGACAGATGCACACCAACTCGTCTTCTATTTCTTAAATGACCAAACATTTTTAATGAGGATCATGACATGGTATAATTAAGTTATATTTCCACACTCTCCACAGTGTCTGATTGTGCATAGCTCAGTTGACCTCTATCAGTGAAGTTCAGCAACATCTGGCGTGGCTCGCCGGATGGGTGTGATACCCGATCATTGCTGTATTGACTGGGGGTTCAAGGGTTATTCCCTGCCCCATACCGAGGTCCAAAGACTCTTTAAAAATGTCACATCAGGTCTTGACGGTGTCTAAGCTTACATGGGCGATGGCATCATTCATGCCGTAGACTTGGAATCTCATCTGTAAAGGATGCTATCATTCTTTTAGAAGCTGTCTGACTATCAATCTTGCTTATTTCGCATACCAAGTACAGCCATTTTCCAGTTCAGCATTTTATGCGATTCTTGGGCACTTTGTCAAAGTTTTTCTGATACAGTATCTCCATTTGCAAACCTTTTGGTGAAAAGGTTAAAGTATATATATGGGTTAACACTGCATTTGGAAAAGTCAAGGCCATGCTCATTAATTCTCCATTGTTACCGGCACATTTCAAGGGAGCCTTTAAATTGCAAAATTGATGCCAGCGATTTTGGTGAAGGTACTGTTCTGATTCAAGACTCTTGAAAGGATCATCCTGTTTGCTAATTAAAAAAAATCCATTTCAATTCATGTTTACACTTACAATAGGCAATGTAAAACTCATTAAATCTGACATATATGTAAATAGTACTATTATCACTATCAGTGAGTGTAGCAATAGAGAACTTACATCGTTGTATATTACGCTTGACAATGAGTTTATTGTGTATTTAATGAGCGCTTCAATTAGAGTAAAGAATGGAAGGTAACTGTTTCTAAATCTTAAAGAGGGGACCTAATCTGTTATTTTTCTTGGCAATATTTTTTTCAATAGGGCATGTTCAGAGTTTTAAGAAATACCTCAAAAGTAAGAACATGTTACTAAAATACAAGTGAATATTTTGGCAAGCATAATTATGTGATTTAATATTTAATTGTGATTCTGTTTGGCATTTTCCCGAAAACAGCTTCATAAGCACCAAAGAAAATATGCAACTTTTGAAAAGTAAACCTATTAGTCCGATAATCACTGAAGTATTTTCATAAAATTCAAAAATCTCTTACAAGCTATTTAATGTATTTTTTCTAGTTTAGCAAAGGTGTGCATGTCCCATACTTCTGCACAGTACAATAAGATTTGCGTGTCAAAATTCTTAAAGAAAGCCTTATTCACCATTCCAATTTTACTAAGATTAATAATAATTTCAATTAGTGCATGTCTACCTCTTGCGGCTAAATCATTAAAACTGCATCCCATTTTGTGAGCGGCAGGAGCGGTGGAAGAAGTCAACAAAATATTAATTAATTTACCCGTTAGGATCAAATTTGCTAGACAGAATTTGATAAATCTAAACCCATTTTGGTATTATAACCAACAGTATAAAAAAATAAAAGCACAGTAGAAGCACAAAGATATATAATATAATTGTAATTCAGGGCAAAGAGATATCGAATAAATACCAACCGTTTTTGCTAGGGAAAAACATTTCTTAGAGAAAATCTGTAACGAATAATTCAATACTAAACTATGATTCGATAAAATCAATATCGTACCATGGGTTTTCCTTTCAAAACGGAACGTTCACTACGTTGTGATTATATTGAATATATATTTCTTGCATATATTACATCGATTGGTTGCGCATATGTATTTATCCCATCTTGGAATGTTGTCCTATTTTAAAATCGGACGGGGGTTATTAAATCATGCGAATAATATTCTTATGTACATATGAATTTTGATATTAAATTTTTTATTTCAAATGCATTGGGTATATACATTTCGTACCTGCATAGAAAATTTAACTTATGATCATTTACTTGACCTAGTGGCTTGTATTTATCTCTCATCATCTACGAGCATAAAATGAACATAGAATGCATTGTATACAAAACCTTTGATTTTCTCTATAATTTCAGTTATTTGGACTTTCAATGATTCTTGTAAGTCAGATTTCACAGATTTAATAACTTCAGTTAGTCTTTTCTCGGCACCTTGTACAATATCTTCGATATTGCTCGATCTTGTCGTTTGACTTGACTCGGCCATTTTCTTCATGAATTGTAATATTTAAGTATCAAAGCATGAAAATAGCCCTCACGTTGTGTTTTAGAGTTACTATGTATAACACTTATTTAATAATATTGTTTAAAATAGCATCCGTTTTCAAAGATTCTGTTGATTTTTTTCGGGGGTCGGCGTGAGTCCAGCAGAAACACGTCAGTCTCTTGTCATGCGCAACCGCAGTTGAGATGATACACATATACTTTATCATAAACACATTGTCAGAAAGTATTTTTAATCATTTTCCGTTATTTTTATAAAATGTTATAAAACCAATTATCAGCATACACAATGTATTTTCTCAAGTAACCATATGTGTAAAATGTACTATGATAGCCTTGTTACAATTTATAATAAAAACAGATGTCTTGGCTACTTTGGAAATTAAAAAAAATAATTGATTCATTTTACGATATAATCATCATCTGGCAAACAATATTAATCAATAGCTTATTAGATTCACTCGTTACACTTATTGGTCTAAAGATGATAATGTTAGGCACACCAAACTGTAACTAGAAACCCCTTATTGATCTTGTAAGTGTATACTAGTTAGCTAGTAATCACTGTCTGTCACTGTACTGTCACAATTACTGGTTTTAGTGATGGGGACTCGCTTATTGGCTTGCGAGAGGTACACTTCTTAATAAATACAAAGGAAGGTTTTTCATCACTTTATTATAAAAAAACAAGATAGGCCTTTTAAATAAACATACAATTCCTATTGTAAACCTCTTGTCCCTTTATGTACCCTATACATATTCTACTCCCCTAATACTTTACCCAACTGTAGCCTAGCCTTTCCTTGAACCCGCCTGAAGCCCCTGCGGCTTCTGCTGCAGTTTTCCCAGACTGTCCAACTTCCTACCTTTTCTACGCCTGCCGGATCGAACTCTCTTCCAAGCTAATCTCACTATCTTTTATCATGCCCGACCAACTCACTATTTGGAAGGTGTGTTTTTTCGTTTCTGCCCACACTAAATAGAATCTTCCTATGCAAAGCTTAACTATTGCCAGTCTCGAACTGTCTAAGTTAACCCTTGATGCCAACCTAAGACATTCCTGTGCTAACTCTCTAGCTTACTGCAGAAACTTCATCCGGGGACACAACAAAATGGCGGTCTCCGTGTCGCAGTCCGTCGACTGAAAGATTTGTAAAGAGAAAGCGCCGCCTGTAAAGCGAATAACAATATATTCAAGTTTATTTATGTTTACAGTCATTTTGCGCAATTATTGTGCTACATTCCGAAAGCGGACAGCAGCCTGTCATAGAATGTATTCTTAAAATGCTTCGGGAAACTAATCAAGCTCGAAAAAATTGACCGTGATTTGAAGCACCTACTCACAAGCACGGGAGACATCGATACAGGTCATATACAATATATAACAAGGCAATCCACATAGACATATCAGGCTCCGAAAAATGTGCTGTTATAAATATAATCATAAAGTGACATCGGTAAGTATCACTCGTAACGTATTCCCAAATGATCAACCTCCAATTGAAAAGTGGAATTACATGTATGTCACCTTCTTAATTAGAGTTACGTTACTTCAATTAGTGAAAATAGAGTTTTATTGCGTCATCGTAAGACGGAAGTGCCCAGATCGAGGTAAAAAAAATTATATGTTAGATTTCATATAATGAAGAATAAGCTGTCTAAATTTCATTACTGTGCGAGGTGCGCCTTTTTGTATAGAGACTTTTGAATATCGTAGAATTTCCGTTTTTAGCAGAGGGTAGGTATGTTTAAATTCGTTCAAACTAAAAACGGACAGGTGAAAGTATGTATGATTGAAGTTCTGGACTGTCTGAATAATATTTTCATCCTTCATACAAAATATTATAACTCAAGCTATCAAATCTCGTTGATACTGCTTTAAGAAAATGGACCATATCCTGAAATAGCTTAAAATTTTACCAAATTTGAAATTTGCATAACTCTTGGTATTTCTTAAATATCTGCAAAATGTAATTGTATGCCGCTTTGGAAGTATATCAACAACCTATAAACAAAAAATTACAATGAACAGCAAATATTTATTTTTTAACGAACATTTTTCTAGTGTTGTATTTCATGGAATTACGTTTCGTGTCACAATTAAACAACCCTTGCAGCAAAACCAATGCGAATATGCAAAAAATATTTTGTAAATGTACTCTGGTTGGTGTGAAAATGAAAAAAAGCGGTGACATCAACTAGGGCTTTTTAACTGATGGAAAAAGCATTTTAGATGAACTGGAAAGTTTCTACACTCGACTTTATAAAAAAACCAGATAATGATGAAAATAAAACAGAACAAATACTGGATGAAATAGAAACGCCAAAGATAAATAAAACAGATTATGATAACCTGGAAAAGGACTTGTCCATGGAAGAACTAAAGAAAACTGTATTATCTATGAAAAACAATAAAAGTCCAGGAATTGATGGTTATCCTATTGAGGGTTTTTTTGGAAGGATTTAGGACACTTTATACATAGATTTATAAAGGAGTCTTTTGAAAATAATTTATTAACATGCACAATGAACAGGGGAATTATTACCTGCCTTCCAAAGCCTAATAAGGACAGGAAAATGCTAAAAAAAATTGGCGCCCAATCTCATTGCTCAATGCTTTATATAAGATCATAAGCTCATGTATTGCAAATAGACTGAAAAGAACCTTTAACAAAATAATACATGAAAATCAAACAGGATTTATCCCAGGGAGATGCATCAGCGAAAATACCAGGATGCTGTATGATATCGTATTTGAGGCTAAAAAGCTAAATAAACGCGGATTGCTTCTTCTCATCGACTTTGAAAAGGCTTTTGATACAATATCCAAACCATTTATATCAAAGGTAATAAAAAAATTCGGTTTCGGGCCTAATATTATCAAATGGGTGGAAATATTAAGAACAAATACAACAGCTTCAGTAATACAAAATGGACAGTTGTCTCCTTTTTTTACACTGGAGAGGGGATGTAGACAAGGGGATCCAATCTCGCCTTACTTATTTATTCTTGCAGTTGAAATATTAGGTATAATGATAAGGAAGAATCCGGATATAAAAGGAATAGAGCTCAATGATAATGAACAAAAACTGGGACAATATGCAGATGACACTCAGCTATTTTTAGATGGATCAGAAAAAAGCCTAAGCGCAGCATTGGAAACACTTCAGAAATTTTACCAAATTTCAGGGCTTAAAATGAACATAGAAAAAACTAAGGCAATTTGGATAGGTTCTATGTCTGAAAGTAACATTACCTTAGTCAGTGACCTTAAGCTTGACTGGCATCAAGGGAACTTTGAAATTTTAGGAATCACACTGAATGCTTCATTAAGTGATCTATGGGTGATTAATACAAGAAAACGCTTAGAACATATTAACAGATTACTTGCAAATTGGCGCAGAAGAAATTTAACACTTATTGGGAAAATTACAGTTATTAAAACTTTGGCTATATCAACCTTAGTTCATATCTTCTCTGCTCTTCCAAATCCGCCAAAAACATTTATTGATGAATTAAACAAGATAATCTACAGATTTTTGTGGAATAACAAAAATGACAAAATCAAGAGATCAACTATAAGTAGAGACTATCAAGAGGGTGGCCTAAAAATGATCAATATTAATTCCTTTATTAATGCTCTCAAGCAATCTTCATTAAAAAATATCTTCATAAATCAATGTTTTTCCTTTAAAACATCTCTTCAAACTTGGTTGCAATGGAGTTGATTCTTTATCTGAACATGATAATCCTTTCTGGAAAAATGCTTTATCTGCATGGAGGATTTACTACAAAAAAATTACTTTTGATGAAAAAGGTATTGACCAGCTTCTTTCTCAACCGCTTTGGTATAATCATCTCTTTAAGTCATCTTACATTATCAAAAACTGGTTTAATCTGGGAATTCAAAGTATCATAGATATTTGTGATGAAAATGGCTTTCTAACTTTTGAAGATTTCATAGAAAGATACAAAATCAAGGGAACCTTCTTAGATTATCAACGGTTAATATTCAATATTCTAACTAGCTGGAGGTTTCAAATAAGGAATTCAAGACAAAAAATTCCCCCACTTGCCACAAATAGAAATAAACAAATGTTTACTATGGATGAAGACTCCAGGAAATATTATGATGAATTAATTAAGGATGATTCCTTGCCAAAGTCATTAGAATACTGGAATAATGTATTTTTGCATGAGATTAATTGGAAAGATGTATTTAGTTATTACAGAAAATCCACAAAAGACTGCTAATTGTTAGACTTCCAATACAGATTTATCAACAGAATTGTATACACTAAGAAAGAATTAATGAAAATGAAATTAGTTGATGATGATACTTGTTCTTTTTGTAAGACTGCTCCAGAAGATATATCACATGTTTATTTTGACTGTTATCTTGTTCAGAACCTTTGGCATAAAATTGAAACATTCTTGAACAACAATCTACAAACAAATCTGAAACTGTCTAAATTTATTGTCATGTTTGGAGAATTCTCAAACCATGTTTTACTACTTGCTAAAATATATATTTATATATCAAGTCTAAAACAACAAGATATATCTTATGAAGCATTTCTTTTACTACTTAAGGATGTTTACAAGATAGAAAAATTTATTGCAATTAAAAATGACAGATATTATCAATTTACTAGAAAATGGCCAAATATGGCAATGACTCTGACACAACTATGAAGCACTCATAAAATACAGCAAAACTGTGTCCATTTAACAAATTACACTCTTGTAACTCAAAAAGAATGCATTATGACTACTGTATGAATTTCAATATACTTTTTTTTAATCCATGTACAAAGATGTTTACTGCCACCGCATATATACAAATATTTAATGTACAAGATGCCTGAAATGGAATAAAAAAGGAAAACAAAATTTAAAAAAAAACAAACTAGGGCTTTAGTCGAATTGAGCTGGAATGACACATTGGCGTTTTCGGTTTGTACTGGAAGCGAAATGATACATTCTTACGATCCTTAGCAATGAGCTTTCATCTCTCAAGGAGGAGATACGTTGTCTGCCTGCGGGTGAGCGATTCTTCACGTCATTGGATTATGCATGTTTTGCAGTTTCATATTTCAAAAATACAATATTGAAAGAAATCATCGTTTTCTGGGTTTTTATAAGTGTTAAAATACAATAAAAATATAATTGATATAAACAGTGAGAAAACACTAAACGGCATACAAATGCATTCTTTGTTAGATGATGTATCATTACTAATGTTGTAAAAGTACGAAGTGTAAAAATCTATTTGCTCGTATCTTTGGGGTTTTTTCCCCAAAAGAAATTAGATAAATATTGACCGAGTTTGAAATAAATTTAATAGAGATCTGTGTTGATAAATACTATAACTGATGCATGGTTTTGGAAATTTAAAATAACTTACATGATACAGAGGAAGTAATGGTTCATGCAAAATTCTTGTATAGCTAAATCATCCTGTATAAACCTATGTAACATAGTATCTAGGCGTTTAAAAAGGTTATTCTTTCGGTCTGGGAGGGACGTAAAGAGATGTGAAAATAATGTGAATATTTGATTATTGTTACCTTTCCTCATGAAATTAGTATTCTTGTGGATCAAGGGAATAGAAGTTTTCTACTTTTTCAATTTATTTTTCGAAATTCGACTTATAATAGTAATATTTTGGAGATCAACAATGAAAATAATTCCAAGTATTTTAAAGGGTTATATGGGGGAAAAACTTTGTCAGCTTATATAGTTATTTGTGTGAAACAGACTATGTTTAAAGTCAGAATGCCACTCAAGCAGCTTATGTTTAAAGTATTGCGATATATGGGTTAGTGCGATGCATCGATGTAGCATGGATTCTCTAGATAGATCTATCCTGACACATTGTGTAAATGTTTTTTTTCTATCGATGCCGTCGTATCAAGAAGTCGACGCTGCAAACATCTATACAATCAATGAATCGTTATACCAAAACCTATTAACCTACCATTAATCATTAACCTATTCGGATTACTCATTTAACTCACAGGTATATATTTCATTATTCATGTAAATTCCTATCAATCTTAAACTGGAAGACGCATATATTTCGGTAACAGTCCGCCGTGTTGCTTTGTCGAAAAAAATACATAAAAAAGGACGCTGTAGTTTAATTAGTTTCACACTATTTGAAAAATAAACTATATTTATGGATAGCATATCAACACAATAACAAATCATTTATGATAAGACTAATCAGCAATACCATGTAATGCCGAAGAAAGTCTTTCACGCACGGAGCGCCCCATCACTTTCCATTGTTATTTTATTTTACCAAGTGTGCACTCTAATTTAACTAGTTACACAAAAGAAATCAACCAAAATGTTATCCTTAGTTCCGTGTTTCAACCTTGATTAGTTACAATCATGTACCAAATATATACTTGTATATGTACAGGAATGCCCCCTTCAATTTCGTTCCCCAAAAATTACCCCGATAGGGCTCATCGTATCCAGTTGCGATTTGGTCAGATAGCTAAAGTTAGCAAAATGCGATTTGTAGTATTTTACATAAAGCAGATGGTAAGTGTCCTCTCAATAGTCCAAATGATTTAAATCGGACAATAAATGTATATCTTGTAAATGTTTAAGGGAAACTGTTGCAAGAACGTGGTCTACTAGTTACAAATATATCGAATGTAATGGTAAGGTTTGTAGTTGGCGCGTAGCATGTGGCCGGTTATGTAACCCCGTGAAGGTGTACTTCACTTTATAGCAAAGGACTGGTAATAAGAAAACTCATATTAAAAAGGTTTGCTTATGCGTTTGTGCTTTCTATTTGGATTTATATTACAGTTATCACGGAGTACCACATGACCACTTGTTCTTGTACTCTTTTTTATATCAAGACTAATTTCAACAAAAAATCACCAATTACTTGTATATGAATACCTGTGATATACCGAGATACATCAATGAAAAAAACGTCTCTAGAGAAAATAACATTGGAACAATGACCTGACGTCATCAGAAAATGCGCTGACGTCATGGCACGTCATGTGATGGGTCACACTGCTCACATTATACCTCAATCAATCAGCTAGAAGTGGTATAAGTCAAGAAAAGCCAAATATCATCGACTTCTGTATATCTTTATCTGGACCGGCACTTCATTATATGTTTAATAAGATAAGCATGAAGAATGTCATATAGCATGACAAAGCTAGAATGCCCTTGAATAACGAGAATAGTGCAAAACTAACATTTTACAAGTATTCATTCCTTCTGTTATTAATATATCCTGTATTTTTTACAGATCTTAAGAGGAGGAAAACGTGTCTTAGAAGGAAACGGTGAAGAGTCAAAAAGTTCGACAGAAAATTGACTGCGGAATAGACGAACAGGAAATTAACTGTGAAATAGCTGGATGGGAAATGAACTGCACAAAGACTGGACAGGAAAATGGCCTGAGTAAGAAAATGACACAGATGGATGAGGAAATACAAATGTGCATTAATTAAATATGCAACTTCACAGAAAAGAAGAATTAATGAATCCTAACTGAGGAAAACATCTCAATTTTAAATCAAAGTCTTGACTGAAGTATATATTCATGAACAAAGAGACAATCGGTTTGGGTTTTCCGAAAGGGAGTCAATGTTGTCAGACTTGATGTTCAGATTATATTGAGTTGTGAGAAAAGCATAATTATCTCGTCAGAAGACAAACTGACAAATGAAATAAGGAGTATATAATTATTTTGTCAGAAGACAAACTGACAAATGAAATAAGGACTAGTTAATTATATAATCAGAAGGAAAATTGACAAAAGCACATTTGCTTGGAAGAGAATGAAATAGGTTACTACGTTTTGGCAAAACGTAAATGTCAGAATATATATCTTAACAGACAGCGAGTTCAAGAAAATATGAAATAGCATGAACTTAGGTCAAGCATTGTTAGGAAAACAACGGATAACTTGTTCAAGGGTGAACAAAGCAATGGAAAACATGCGATCGTAAATATTATCGTTAAATGATATATCAAACGCTAAAACTGTCAGCATAAAGAATGCACTTCACCTAATGAATTTTTAAAAGAACATGGAATACGTTTCTGATTGAAATCTTGTGATCTTTTAATTAGGAAATCAAATTAAATTGGAAGAAACTCTGGGGAATAAATCCTGGACATAAAGAGAGACGAAGAACAGATATTTTCAAAGAAATTAAAATAAGGGTATTGATAGAATGGGAACTGAGGTTCAATTATTTTGAGTATATATATATTAGTGAAAATGACAAAGCCGATACTGCGCATTCCATTGATGACTGTACTTACCTTTATCTCCTTCAGGAATGCCATTGCCTCGGTGAATTCATCTGACACGACTGGTAGCAGTTCTACAAGTAGCATTATTTACGGGACCTTTTTACTGGTTGTATGTGTTCTCTCTGTTCTATGCAATGGTGTTGTGGTGTTTGTAATTATGAAGTCTGACAACCAAAATGTATCCTCCCTTACTGTAATAGCTCACATGGCTTTTTGGGATTTAATTTTCGGCTTGTTTTCCCTCATATTTGTAACACCATCAGCACTCTTGTCTCGTCTTGTATATCCAGAATCATTAATAAGCTTTCTGAGCTTCTTGGGTTCTTTCCTCAGCGGGGTTGCAATCTTTAACACTGTCACAATCGTGACAGATCGATTTGTGTCTCTGAAATGGCCTTTTTTCCATCGGAAGCAGGCAACAAAATGGACTTTTGCAGTTATTTGTTTTTGTGTATATATGATGTCACGTATCAGGACTCTTGTGATTGTCCTACCAGATTTTGATTCAATGTACGACCACACGACTTCAGTTTGTAGACCAATCTTCACCACTGTTCAAGGAAAAGTTGCCTCTTCGGCCCCCATTGCTCTGTCCTTTGGGGTGATCATCGTCTTCTGTTGCTACATACTCATTTTAAGGGCCCGTAGAAGAAGAAGGGTGCCATCAGGACTAGTAGTGCCAATGTCAGCAAACGTGAAGAAACGCTCCTTGATATGCGTTCTCAGCGCAGGAGTGTTTTGCTTGAGTTATCTCCCCGTTGTTTTACGGGTTGTCATGAATGTTGCATTTGGGAATACATTACTTGATGATATTTTTTCCAAATTTGGGACAGTTACATTTATTTCAAATAGCATCTGGAATGTTCTTATATACTCACTGAATTACATGCCCTTCAGGGATGCTTTTCTGAAGCTGTTCTGTAGATCGTATTACAGGAAGATGAAACGTCAAAAACAGCTTCAAAAGTCAAATTATAATGAAATATTTAGGGTGCAAGCTCTCGGAAGCCTGGAAGATAACTCATCTGAAATTCCTCTTGACATTGTGCCAAGAGCAGCGATACAAAGGAATCGTTTGACATATGGTCAGTAGAAGACTACCTAAGATGAACACGAGCTGAAACAGTTTTCAAGTGACACAGAGATTTCATCAATTTGTCATTTAATATTCTAGCTTTTTAACATTTAAGTCCAGATTTTCCCCAGACTATCATAGACAAAGTTTCAAGGTATCATAGTGATGAAATACTTATGTGCGGATTGGAACCTAGATTAGAACAAACAACTAGTTACGGACAACTGTAAATAACTACCTATCCAAAAGCAAGAGAAAAGGTTTTGAAATGATAGATAAATTTGACCTGGAAAATACCTGACGTGAAATGAACCATGATGTTCAACTGTTCACCTGGCGGCAACCTACCCCTCTCAAACAAGGACGACTGATTTCATACGAGCTCTTTTATTCGGTAAATAATTATGATATTCTTCCAATAAAACTTCTGATCATTCATTAATAACGCCATTCATAACACGTTCCAATCTAGCTGGAGGCAAGGGTTTTTGGAAATTCAATCACTCACTTGAAAGAGAAAAAAAATATAATAAATATAAATATTATAATAAAAAATACATTTGATTAGTAACAGAAACCATAAAATCAACTTTAGACCATTATAAAAGCTCAATAACAGATCCAAACAAATACTCGTTAGATGTTGCTTTGGGGACATTTCTCCCCATGATAATACAATATACTATTCATACTAGAATCAAGAATCTTTTTGGAAAAGTTTATTAATGTTCTTGAAAAAAATTATTGGGCAAGTTTTTCAAATAAAGAACAATTTATCAGGATATAAAAACTCTTTTATGAAAGGTTATACACAGGACAAAGTCATTCTATTATAGATCTTCCCGATATACGTTCATGTTTTATAGAAAGTATAAGGTAAGCCACCTGCAAGCTGTACCTTGTCGAAAATCAGATCATCCAAAATCGCCAGTTAAGTTTATTGGTGTGCTCGAGATTTGTTATCGTGTCTCCCTCGTTGTGTTCTCTATACAATCTCATTAACCCTCCTCAGACATTCAGCAATTCGTCGTGGCATTCTCATGTTTAACCACCCAATCATGATTTTGGACAATCTGTCTCACTCCTGTTGCAGCGCCACGGCAAATTTTTGTAGTGTTGTCTGTTGAAGCTGACATCGACCAACACGTCTCCTGATCATGTCCCAGACATGCTCTAGTGAGGTTAGGTCATGACTCAAGGCTGGTCAAGGCATATAGACCATATGATGACGCTGGAGGTTGTAATTCATGAAACGAAGCGCGGTGGGCATGGACATGTCATCGACGATTTTTACATTGAGCAAAGGGCAGAACTATCGGTGCCGGGATGTGGTCACAGTAGTACACACTAGTGACCGTTCCTTGAACAATATGCAAGTCAGTTGTGCAAATCATGGTGATCCCAATGATTACCCAAATTTCTACGCTGCATACACCATTGACGCCTGTTTGTCATTTGCTGGCACGTTAATGGAAGCACAACACTCAGTTGTCGTGCATGCAAATGGGCTGCATGTAGCCGATTTCTAATCGTTTAGAGTGTAACTCGAATTCCTGATACTTAATACAAGTTTACAGGAAGCTGATTGGTCGTTTGTCCTCGATTTTACAGGACCTTTGTACGGATCCCGAGCTTGTGAAGTTGCTCAAGGATGACCTGAACAAGTCTATCATC
This sequence comes from Phorcus lineatus, assembly GCA_921293015.1. NCBI lineage: Eukaryota > Metazoa > Mollusca > Gastropoda > Trochida > Trochidae > Phorcus > Phorcus lineatus. Next base: position 13,027,216 of record OV121098.1, on the reverse strand, counting down.
AACATTGTGTGTTTGTTGGTACTGGTTCCACAGTCTGCTGACACATTAAGCATGTTGGCGACTGCTTGCTGTGTTTAACCCATTTGAAGCATACCAAATGCACGTAGACATTCATTATGTTGAAGACATATCATTGCAAATTCAACATAACACACTAAAGCAATGATTCGTTAAACGCAAGAACTGATATCAAAGAAAACCTGGATAGGATAAACCAGCACGCTGCAGTTTTCATTAATGCTTTCTTGAAGAGTCAAGTTTGACAATGAACCCCTCCTACATTGAAGGCGCGATTGCATGTCGCTCGTGCAGCTCAGTTGTTCTCTTGGGGGAGTTCTTCATCCAAGAACCAACTCTCTAAACATGTCAAGTGTCCATGACTGTTTATCATACCACAACCTACATAGGTATTTGTATTTCAATACCCTCTACTTTTTTGGAAGAGTATATATCCAACTGTTCTCTGATAGGTGTTAGCTTGACCTTATCATGATGAACACTTATGGTTGAATTGTCATCAGTTGTTTAAACCTATTGCATAACATCGTTGGTCTGATGATAGGAGTACTAAACTGTTTGCTCCAAATCATCCTACTGCTCATAGGGTTTTGGATTTAGTATACCAATTAGAGCCAAGGTTTCATATTCATTTTTGTCTCTGGTTACTGGCTACCCTTTTCAGACATGAACTTACTACCATAGATGTTTGTGAATGTAACATTTCGACTAAAATCTGAATATGATCAGCATGTTTAAACATTGTCTGTTGTGTCCTAAGAATGTTTCTATCTTGTGTCTTTGATGTACCTGGTGGGGTGTAAGACCAAACAAATCCATTTTTTTATTTAAAGAACTGGTCCTATAAAAATAAAAATGAGACTGTCACTGTCTGCATCAGATTCTGTTTCTGATGTTTCATGTGGAACAAAGTCACTGTTCGTCTCACTTTCCCCACTGAAGGACATTTGATCAAAATCAAAGTCCTCAAAATTTCTAATAAACTCTTCAGATGGACTTACTTTCCCTTTCCGAGTATTAATAGTGATTGATGCCAGATAACGCAAGAGCTATTGACATGGACCCTTAAGCAATTCTTGCAAGGGGAAAGAAAAATCTACGCGGGCCTTGGAGGCCCATGTCATGTATTCATGTTATTTTTTTTAAAAGATGTAATTTTGGGAAACTGCGTGAATCGGAAAAAGATGTTTTGGCAGATTTACAAATCAGTACATATGTGAGGAATATATGAACTTCCAGCAAAACTATGTCAAATGTGAACAAATGGCAACACCATAAAGGTGCAACCGGGCCTCAAAGGCCCCAGGTATGGGGGGGTAGGGTTAAAATGCAATCTTAAATGCTATAATCTGCGTAACGCAGCAATATTAGATCTTATTTTAATTAGATTGAGTTTCTATATATCTGTGAAGGTAAACTCTTATGTAAGTCCTTATCCTCAAACTGAGGTTGTTCATCTTTGAATCATGTTTTGATAACATTCAGAAACAAAGCACGAGTACAAAGATGTAGATATTTTTCAGAATTCGTACAGCGATTCGCATCCTTTTGATGTAAGCAGCGCTCTGGTCTGCCTTGATTTCTGAATACTTTTTTTTAACCATGGATATAACTGTTTAACTTACTTTATTCTTTAAAAAAAAATGTTTTGATATTGTCATTCAGGTACCTGAATGATCAAATTTCATCTGGTTTAAAGTTTTATTATTTATTGACAGTGAAAATTGATGTGAAACTTCTTTATTTGTTTTATTCAAGATGTCCAATAAACAGGAAATGTGTTCTCAACTTTGTTACAATAACAATACCATGCTCCCCCATTTTAAAAGTAATTGCTAGTACAAGTTTATCTTTAAATTGCACGTATTTGTAAATTGTTAAATTCTAAACCTAAAATTACCACACCTAAACTTATTATTCGGTTTCATATTATCTCTATTCATCATAAACGAAACATTCTTCATTAATAATGATACAATAACTATAGAAAAACTTTCAGTTTTAATCTTTGGATTCTGTCGATACCTCATCTCATAGCTAGATGAGAAAAACTTTCAGTTTTAAACTAGGGATTCTGTCGATTCCTCATTTCATAGCTAGCTGAGAAGGTCATGGCCCACGAAGCCGAAAAAGGCTACCCGACATGCTCTGATGAGCGTAGGCGTCACGGTACATGGTCACCTTTGTAACGGCTGAATGCACACAATTAACAACTCTAACAAATAACAAGTAAGACAGGATTATGTACACAGTTGTTTAATTAAACACTTCTCATGTTGCCACTGTTGTTGAAGAGTTCGGAGACGTGGTCTGTGTAGGTGATGTCTCCGATGATGTTGTTGTTGTTCCTGAGGTCGTCCTTCAGGAATTGAAGTCGTGAGTCAATGGTCCTGTAGAGCTACGCACTCAATGAAAGTACTCGTAATTACTTACCTGTCGATACCTGTCTACCGTTGCTTCCCCTTCTCAAGGTCCCAGATGCGTGGATCATAGTTTGTGTCAAAACGCAGAAAGCCAAAATATGAAATTAATATAATGCATAATAGAATAAATGCGAAACACAACAATCGGTATTTGTTTATATTTGGTACATTCCGTTATATTTTGAGGGGTCAGGTTGTGCAGCCGACCGTAAATGTAGTTTTAACTGTTCGGCTTTATGGAGTTCTGCGTTTTGGGACGAAACTACTCCACCATCGATAACATCTACATCTTTCCTAAATCAGAATGTTATGAGTGTTTGATTGGTTATAAGTTTAACATCGTATAACATTGTTGTATTATTCAACATCACAAGCCACCCCTGGACTCAATACCTTATCGCGGTGTGGTGGTTTGCGTGCTTCAGAGACCCCAGCTGGAGCTTTCATGCTCCTGTAGGGACACCCAAGCTGGACAGGTCGACGGGTAGAAGCCAGACTAAATTTGAGCCCTTCTAAAACCTGTTGTCTATCTCTCGCTATGCCTTTCTTTCCGTCTTTTCCCTTAACCTTTCGATCCCTTTCTCCGATACAGTCCACTCTCTTTCGGATGCTTGTCATCCACGTGTTTAATAACTGAAATATTGTTCAAAGCACGTTAAACCCTAACTCACTCACTCACTCACTCACTCAACTTCACAAGCCAAAATGAAACAAAATTATGACAGAAAGCCAAAAGAAAGAAATTTGATTCCTGGTGAGAAAGTGTTAGTTTTACTACCCATTCCTGGCCAACCACTGAGAGCTAGATATCAGGATCCATACCTTATTGACAAAAAGGTTAGCAACACAGATTACATTGTCCTCACTCCTGGCCGTCGTAAACACAAACGTTCATGCCATGTAAACATGAAAAAGAAATGTCATGATAGGGAACAACCAAAACAGGTTAATTGTATTGCCACACTCTCCCCAGTTTCTGAATGTACTGTCAGTGACGATGTACATGTTGATGATTATTAGCAATGTGAAGTTTGATGATCTTTGTGAAAACGTGTCACCCAAACTTAGCAAGTCTGATGTGTTAGCTCACCTTGATGAGAAGTTGTCACATTTGTCTCCTGAACTGAAAGTTCAAATGTCAGGTTTGATTTATGAGTTCTCTCATCTGTTTCCTGATGTGCCTGGTCGAACAGATATTGTTAGTCATGATATAGATGTAGGTGATGCTGTGCCTGTGAAACACGCCCATATCGGATGAATCCTGTGAAAAGGGAAATTCTGCGGAAAGAAGTAAAATACATGCTGGACAATGACATTATTGAACCCAGTGACAGTCTGTGGACACCTTGTTTTTTGTGCCGAAGTGTGGTGGTGGTTGGCGCTGCTGCGCTGACATGAAAACTATGAATCAACTTTCACGAACTGACGCCTACCCGATACTGAGTGTTGATGATTGCATTGATAACATCGGTAAAGCTAAGTACATCAGTAAGTTTGACCTTTTGAAAGGCTTCTGGCAGGTTCCAATCACTGACCGTGCAAAGAAGTTATCAGCGTTTGCTACACCAGATGGACTGTATCAATACAAAGTGATGCCATTCGGTCTGAAGAACGCTCCAGCAACGTTCCAATGACTCGTCAGAAACGTCACATCAGGTCTTGACGGTGTCGAAGCGTACATGGATGATGTCATCAATTATGCCATGGAGTGGGAAGAGCATCTGAGGAGTATCCAAGCTGTCTTCGAGAGATTGTCTGAAGCTTAATTGACTGTCAATCTGGCGAAGTGTGAATTCGGAAAGGCAGAAGTTGTATTTTAGGGCATGTTGTAGGGCACGGCCAGGTACAACCAGTTAATACTAAAGTGGAAGCCTTTGTACGTTTTCCAGTTCCACAGTCTAAGAGAGAACTCATGAGATTCTTGGGCATTGAATGCTGTTATACAAAATTTTGTCGAAATATGTCGGATGTTGTATCTCCACTCACAAACCTTTTGGGGAAAAGAGTTAAATTCTTGTGGGATGGCAGTTGTCAGTCTGCATTTGAAAGAGTCAAAGCCTTGCTCATGAATTCGCCACTGTTACAGGCCCCAAATTTTGAGAAAGCTTTAAGTTAAGGAAGTGATGTGGGTGCAGGTGCTGTTTTGATTCAAGAGGAGGATTTAGGTATTGATCATCCAGCTTTTTACTTTGAACTATTCAACCATTGAAAAGGAAACTTTGGGTCTGTTGTTAGCTTTACACCCTTTTGAAGTGGTACTTAGGTACATTTACATTTCCAGTTGAAGTCTTTACTGATCATAATCCCTTGACTTTTCTTCACAAAATGAAGAACAAAAAGCAAAGACTTATAAGATGGAGTTTAACTTTGCAAGGGTTCAATCTTGTGATTAAACACATCAATGGTAAAGACAATGTTTGTGCTGATGCACTTTCCAGAGTGTAAAATGTCCTTTTTGATGCCGAATGTTTGTATTTGAAATATTGTTTTCTAGTTTTTGTATTTTGTTAACAAGTAACTGTTCATTATTACTACAACAGATTCTTTTCCTTAAGGGGGAGAGTGTTATGAGTGTCTGATTGTTTATAAGTGTTACATTGTATAACATTGTTGTATTGTTTAATAGCCCCCCCCCCCCCCCCCCCCCCTACCCCCATTCCCCATTCCCCCTGTGACCTTTGGCGTAAAATGATTGATAATGGTATTTCTTATCTGGAAAATGTTTTAATGTCATAAAAAGACATGTATCAACATATAAAAAGTTGTGTTCCTCATACATATATATGTAGCTGTTTCCCTTGCAATGTTGGTGTAAGACAAGGTGAAAACTTGTCCTCTTTTCTGTTTGCGGTTGATCTAAACGATTTGGAATCTTTTATAACAAGTTGGACTATGTAAATAATTTTGTGTTGGAACAAATTGGTAATTATATCAAGTTATTGGTAATTCTTTACGCAGATGATAAGTTCTTTTTACTAAATCTTCTTCTGATTTAAAACTCTGTTTGGCAACTTTTGATGAGTATTGTACTCGGTGGAAACTTAACATAAAAACTTCCAAAACTAAAGTTGTATTCTTATCAAAAAGAAGTTGCAGCAGACATCCATCTTTGCTCTCCAACATACTGTTTTACAATTCGAAAAAAGATCATGTGTTTCTTGGTATCCTATTTACAAGCACTGGTCGCTTCTGTAAAGCCATACCCTGGCTAACAGACCAATCATCACGTGCCATGTTTGCTATTTTTCGAAAAAAATCGTTTTTTTGAAATACCTATTGATTGTCAGCTTAAACATTTTGATTATCTTGTTAAGCCAATGTTATTGTAATGTGCTGAAGTATCACCATCAATTAGAACGTATTCATTTGAAATTTTGTAAAAATATACTAAAGGTAAAAGCGGCAACTCCTGACTTCTTGGTTTATGGGGAACCTGGAAGATTCCCGCTTAGTATTTCAATCAAATTGAGAATCTTATCATATTGGTGCAAGGTATTAATTTCCCATGGTAAACTGTCAAGTATTCTTAACAAATTAATGCTAAAATAAAAAAATTCCATGTTAAATGCAAAATTTCCGCTGATAACAGAAATTGAATCTATTCTAGAGAGTACAGGTTATAGTTACATTTGGCAAAATGAAAAATTTCAAAGTACAAATTGGCTTTTTAATAGTATTAAAACTGTACTTGTTTATCAATTTATGCAAAATTGGAGAGAGAAAAAATCTCAATCTTTGAAAGGTTATTATTATGAAAAGTTTAAGGATAATGTATGTATTGAAAACTATTACTGCAACTTCCTTTGAATTTACGTGCATGTGTATATATATCACAAAACTTTGTAACCACAGACTCCCATATAAAATTGATAGAGAACATAGATCATGTCCATCGTGTAAGCATAAGATAGAGGATGCATTTCACGTTATGTTAGAGTGTAATCTTTTTAATGAATTACGAAATAAATAACTTCCTGCATAATATTGTGAGCAATCCTCAATTGAAAAATATATTTCAATTATGTCCAACACTTACAAAACAATACTTGTTAAAGAGCCACTCCGTGATTTTCATAACATATTATTTACCTTTGATACTAACCTAAATGTCATATTTGATGATATAAAATCAAAACATCTTAACTTTTCATGTAAAAAAATATGACAAAAACTGGTTTTCCATGAAAATCTAAAAACAGCCTTATAAATGTACAAAGATGTAGATATCACGTCCAATATGCATGGATACTAGTTATATATAACCTAACAAACACTATCAACTCCTAACTGTCCTGCTGGCTGTTTTAGATAAGTCTCCTAAATTACGTTTGACTATATGACGCTCGCCACTGTCCGGTTTTCGATCATAACTGCTAAGTTCTACCTTCATATTGTCACTGTAGAATACCAATAAGCTTTAAAATGTGTCTTGTTGGTAAGAGTCGATACTTGGCGATCAAATGACACCATTGATTAAGTTTGGCATATATGACTTAAACAACTCACGGAGTGGCTCTTTAAGCTTGGCATATGTGACTCCAACAACTCATGGAGTGGCTCTCCTTGAAATGGCTCTTTATATAAAAAATGGTCTGTGTTCGCTCCATTGGTATGTATGTTATGTCATATTCATGTATGTTTTGTTCACTCTATGTTGTCAGTTATGAATAAATTTGACCCGAGAAAACCATAATGACCATGAAGGTCTTTATAATCTCGAGGGAAAAAAAGGACCTCGGTTGAATATTTCCAATATTTTCACAAACCTGTAAACAAAATGTAGGCCTCAATTTCCACGATTTATTAGACTTATAGCAGTTTTTTGGCTGCGAGATAATTTGCTTTTTATTTTTTTATATACGGTAAAGAAAATTGCGGTCTTTACGGTATTTGTCTTATGAAAACTCTTGTCACGTATGAATACAAACCTACGAAGCTCCAGAAGGGACATGGTAAAAAAAAAAAATTTCGTACGTACATGTTATTATTACTGACATACGTAATAGATATCACGTACGTACATAATGATAACACGTACGTACATACGTGATAATAACACGTACGTACGTGATAATAACACGTACGTACGTGATACTTTAGCATTTAAGGAGGAAGTACATCTAAACATGGAGAGGGACATAATTGTTCGACTCTACTTCGATCTGGGTTTTAACAAGACTGAAATGCTTTATAGACATCTGAAACGCACTTTGAAAGGACGTCTGTATCGACGTAAGCATTCAGATGACAGAAAGGCTATTGCACAAATCGAAAAAGCTATTTAACTGAACCTAGAGATTTTTTGATGGAGTAGTATCGAGAAAGTTTATGAACTGATAGCAGAAATGAGAAGATCCCGTTTGAAGTTAAATTTGAGTGATGGGCGTATGTCTAGTGATGGACAAACCGTTCTGGGACCCTGGAAAGATGCTTTGTCGAATCTTTTGAATGGTAATTGCAATACGACTTGAAAATACGTAAATTGTGATGTGGAAGGTGAAGATAATAATCTCAACAAAAGGTCCTTGATGATTTAATTCAACAGTCGAATAGCTTTCTCCTTTCTCCACATGATTAATACTTTGTTCTCTCAGGTTGAGTGAAATCCAATTTAATTTGATAAATTTTTTATTGATGTCAATTTTTATACAATGTAGTAATCTTTTCTCGTATAAAAGTTTTGACACAAGGATTTACAATAGTCATTTTTTGTATGAAATCACCACCATTACAAATTTTGTCGTAATATACGTTGACACTTTCCTTTTTTGTAGAAACAAACGTCGAATATTCGACGTTTAATAATGTTTAGAATAGTTGCTTTAGTCAAATCATAATTTGCGAGTCAACTGAAAAGAATGATAAGTATTTTTCTGTAAGAATACGAAGATTATGTGACTACATGTGCTCTTAAATTAGCTAGATTTTCAGCAACAACCATTACACTATAAGTAAACTAATAGTTAAAATTAAATTTTCGCTTATAGTGTGATGCAAACAAGTAAATTTACAATATCTGTTGTAGCAACAAATATTTGACTGTATTATATCTGTCTAAATGAAGGTTTTTTAAAAGATAAGCCCGTTTTTTTTACTTATCATCCTTGAAGACATACTACGAAATAAAAATATAGTTTCTTTTAAATGAAGAGTTTCTTTCCTTGGATGGTACAGTGTGATTGATTACTGTTGCTCGAATGTGAATACATTTGTTATCCCCTGGCGAAAAAATATTTTTTCTTTTTGATTTCACAACGTGAAGTTTCTTTTAATTGGTCATTTTCGAACAAATCAAAATATACTTATCTATACAAATTCTAGTTTTTACTGAAAGCTTATTATAAGTTACCATGTGTCCGCGAGTTTGATATGGAGATATATCATGTGTTCGAGTGAAATATCAAACGAGAACGAAGTTCGAGTTTTATATTTGACTCGGACACATGATAAATCTCCATATCAAACTTCGTTCTCGTTTGATATTTAACTCGAACACATGATATATCTCCATATCAATCTCGCGGACACATTGTAACGTATTTATCTCTACGAGGACCCTTATCGTTTGTTTTAAATATGGCTTGAAAGATTGGATGGGTCAAAATGATGGCTGATCTTGTCAGTATAACTTTTTTAATTATCAAATTACAAAAAAAAATATTTTTACATCACCGTTTAAAACTCAAAAAGTATAGTCTAGTACCGTGCAACGGTACTAGACAGTAAATGCGGATTAACACAATTAAATAAACATAGCGAGTATTGCATGGCTTATTCAATTTTGATTCCTTGGAAACGTTCGATTTGAAGCGGCGCTAAAATCTCAGTAGTTTTCTGACTTTCATGGCGGACCGTCGTGAAAGGAGCGAGTTAGTGTGAAAGTGTCGGGCGCACAGGACATGCAGGCATCACTGCATTTATAACGCACTAGTTGGTTTGAATATAAATGAATATGAATGAGGAGTCGGTGATGAACTCGACTGATATGTGTATAGATTGGTTTTCTGGTACAACATTCCTAGACCGAAATTTCTGTCGCCGAATGCTCATATTCTCGCAAGCGAGCCGCTTTCTAATGGGGTTGCAGGTAGAGCCTCTCGACCTACAACATTCAAATCTCCAGCTCGCTGGTGGACAACCCCGCTGCGATCTTGTGAAGCGACACGCCGTTAGCAAGCCGTTGACTTGTCACGATTTTTTTCTCTGCACAAACGTTTCATTTGTAGGAGAGTTTACTTCTTGTTCAAGCAGTGGGATTATAAGATATGGCTTTCATAAATGGGAAGATACACTGAGCGTGTAAAGGTAGTGTTCAACAACAACCTCCAAGTCAGGGCGCCTTCCCTTCGAGTACCTCTACGGTAGTTGCCAGTATATTAGTGACGTCACTGAGCGGATACTCGCTGTCTGGAGCTAGGTTCAACAAACCAGCGTAGCCTTTGTATACAATGGGACAAGGGAGATAACTCTTGTCAGTACGTCGTCTCTCGTTGCTTGGGTTGCGCTAGCTACAAGTTGCTTCGCCAAAATAGGCTCTTTGATACCCTGACGTCGCCTTTTTGTTATATAGCTTCAGTTCTGCAGCTGGGGTTGCGCGTGACCCAGTTTAACATAGAAAAATATACCTACGACACGTGACCGCTTTAGACCAATGAGTATCCGACATTGCTGTCCAAGTCGAGATAAAATATTTATGTGCTATTCCCCTCGTATTGCTCTATTCTCTCTGCTAAAATCAATATATAAAAATGCAATACCTCGATAAAATATATCATATGGTGATGAAAATTGAAGGTTTATTAAAGGTGATGCATGCTTACACCATCCTTTGCGTTATTTCGAGGCCATTTTCTGTTGCAAATGCTTGATAGGTGATATGATACGGAGCATAATCTTGGGAAAATATATCTAAATTAATTTAATTTCTTCTTTCTTCAATTAGATTAATGTAATCTTTAGCAAGTTACAGACAAATGCAAACACTCATTATATCAATCAATCAACGTAGCCGGTTCTTCAAATACGACATACCGTAAATCCTTGAATAATCGCCTGCTTTCAGTATAGGCCGGGTCTTAATTAAGGTCTCGTTAAAATGAATAATCGCCTGCCTTGCTGGGTTTGCTTGAGCATTGTGAACAACCTTTTGAATGTCACCTTTTTCTAAGTTTTCTGACTTTTTATAATACATGCATATTTTGAGAACGCAAGAGAGTCTATTTCAGTGTTTCAATATAAAATTCGCGATGATGATGATGGTTTTGTTTCATTATTTTCAACATAGAAACACAAATTATGGTTTCGGAAAGAATAATTGCCTGCCTCTTAAAAGTCAAATCGGTGGTTGAAATTAATAAGCGTTTGATAATTATTCAAGGATCTACGGTATATTTATTTTCCTATTGGACATATAACAAAGTGAGTGTTTCAATAGATATTGTTATTTTGTTATAAAACGTCTTTTTTCAAATATTCTTTTAGGTCAGAAGTATTTTAAAGAAAGAAAAATTAACAAGTGATTACATAATTTATTTTAGGCGACATTTTGTTTATTTAGCCGGCAATTCAAGAATTGTCGATGCATCAGTTCTTGCCCATGACCGTTTAGAAGGCTAGATACTAGCTTGAGTTTGTATAACTTTCACTAAAGACTCTTGTTGTATACTGTTTGCTGACGAAAATAAGATGCCTTTTTTATGTCCAATTTCTGTCTCATGAACATTCTTTACGTCTTGAAGTAACGGATCAAAACCGTGTCAGAGGCTTTGTTTGTGAAGTATGCCCGCGGATCGGAGGGAAAGGGGAAGGGCCGATAGGCCCGCCCCCCTTTCCCGACGCCAAGGGCATACTTCACAAACAAAGCCGAGGACCAGGTTTTGATCATACTTATGAACCGATTAAAGATATAATAAAGACATTATTTTGATATTGGGTACTTTTATGGTTTCAATGTATTTACTTCTGGGAGTTCAACTGCTATGAAGAGAACACAACCGCGCCCTGCACGTGCTTTGCGCTCGCAACTCACGCCGTGCACGTGAGCTGCATGCGCTATCTGCCTCGTGAAGTTCACATGATTGTCACTGTGAAAAATACAACATTGCTCTCGTGGGCCTTTATGGCCGACTTGTCAAAGGCGGCAGTTTAGTAAGCGAATGGTGCAGGGTTCGGTACCAGGCATGCAAACCTTATATTTGTGATTTGTCAAAAACGTGTTATTTTGTGATGGTATTTATTCGAAGAAGGACTTTGAATCAATGTATTTCAAAACGTGTATAATTCCCAATCAAAATAAATTTCAGATAAATTCTAGAGTAAGTCCCGGGCATTCCTGGAGAAAGCCCTGGGCATTCTTGGAGCACGCCTGGCAAACTGACAAAAGAGGTTTACCCGGTAAAAGTAGAACCTAACAGAACAATAGAGTGACGTCACTAGAGGTTTATAAGTGCAATAACCGTACAACGGGGGATAACTTAAAAAAAAATCATACGGAGCCACGCTCTATTTCTTGTTTATACATCCAAGATTATTGAAAGACAGAGTACTTATAGGTTTTGCAAAAAGACAACTGCTACTCAATCGCCTCTCATGAGATTGCAAGATAAGAAATTAAATGTTTATAGCAGCTTAGTGAGGCTGTGTTCAACATTTACCTACCACGTGATTTGTGTTTGTCACTTGCTACACACGCTGTGTGGTGACTGCTTATAATATTATGTTATTTCTTATCTGACCTCTCACTTATCAATCAAAATAAACATTTTCTGAATCCATGACAGAGCTGAGTTGACTCAAATAAGTTTCTGCTTACCAGCGTTTTCTATCGACAGCTCCTAAGCTTACAACATTCAAACTTAGTTATTACGTACGTACGTAAAAAATTTTATTTTACCATGTCCCTTCTGGAGCTTCGTAGTTTTTTAAAAAGCGTAAGCTATTAGCTATTTTCATTGGATATTCAGCTGGGAAATTTTATGTGTTCTTCGTCACGGCCTTAGCGAAATGACGTGGTAAGGATTAACGCTCGCAAAAGACATAATATTCGGGTAGGGTAGGGTAGTTTAATAACTTCATTATTGAGGGCTAGAATGCCTGCAGAGTTCTGAAAATTGTTGCAAACGTCAGGGGAAAGATTTCTGTGATCCGTGAACTATTTGTCCGGCATTTATTACAATTTGCCTTGCAAAAATGAGACAATGACTTTAATTGAGTAAAGTACGCAAGGTCTTTGTTTTAAATGGGTTTTAGGTGAATCCAATGCGTTTTTTTGTACTCCCTGATTATTCTTCAATTTAGTAAATTGTTAATTTATTGCGTGAAATACGCAAATACGCGCTCTATCTGGAGCTCTGTATAAATATCCCTATATTCATTTTGTCCAGTTCATCTCGTGCGTCCAGTACTGCATGACTGACCTAAGTACACATCCAACTAATTTACAACAGTAAACAGTAATTACAGGATCTCATTGAAATAAGATTGCGGCAATTACAGAAATTAGGCCTATTGATTGATTATGAACTTTTATTGATAAAAACATGTTTTAAAGAGATTCAAATAAAATGTTTTAAACCTCCCTGAGGTAGGCCTATGGTGAGTGTTGCCTGTAAGTACGCCGATACACTTGATTCAACTTGAGTATGTTGATGACCAATCGTACGCCGGTGATGCGTCAGGCGGTAGTAAGAATCAAGCACGGCCAAAGTCTACAAAACTACTTGAAATAAAATGTAATAGGTAGGATCTCTATGCAAAAAATTTAATGTAAATGATTTTATAAAGACAAAGTGCATGTATTCACTATCAGAAGGCTGTGTGCTTTCTGATAACGAATGTCGTAAATCACAGATGCCAATGCCGTAAATAGACGAATGCCGTAAACCATCCAGTATCCGAGAGCGGTGAACTCAAATGTTTATGTTCGAACATGTTTTGCATTAAGCGGCTAAATGGTAGGGATATTATGATATGAGGTAAGTTGTTTATGTTTCTGTTTGGTTTTGTTAATTTAGGTACAGAGTGCAATACTCACTTAAACAAGACCATGATATTTGTTAAAGATATTCAATTGATGAATGCTGAAGACTATAAACACTTGGAAAATTAAAGTTCTTATGTCCGAATAATGTTTGTTGACTTCTCTGCTTTTAATACGATTCAGCCACATCTGTTACTTGATAAACTTTGTCATATGAATGTTAACTCAAATATCATTAGATGGATACATTCTTTCCTTGTTAGCAGACAGCAATTTGTACAAGTCAATAATGTTAAATCTTCAACTTTATGTACATCTACTGGTGCTCCACAGGGTTGTGTTGTTTCGCCAATTTTGTTCATTTTGTACACAAATGATTGTGTCTCAAATGCTGATTCGTGTTTTACCATCAAATTTGCTGACGACGCTGCAGTTGTAGGCCTAATTAGAGTCAGAACTTGTCTATAGATCCGAGCTATCAAGATTTGTGGATTGGTGTAAATCTAATTTTTTATATTTGAACGTTCAAAAAACTAAAGAAATGATAATTGATTTTAGGAGAACTAAGTCAACATTAGAATCTGTGTGTATTGATGGCAATGAAATAGAAAGAGTAAATGAATATAAATACTTAGGTACTATCATTGATTCTAAACTCTCTTGGAATGAGAATACTGAGAAAATATATAAGAGAGGACAACAACGTTTACATTTCTTGTGGAAACTAAAATACTTTAAAATAGATCAAACCATCTTGATGTTGTTTTACAAAGTGTCCTTACATTTAACTTTTTAAGTTGGTTTGGGAACCTGTCTGTTCAAAAAAGAAACAAACTGATAAAAATCGTGAACACCTCATCTAAGATTATTGGGCTTCCTATTGAAACGATCGGCAGTTTTTATGAGCAGCAGTTATCGAAAAAAGGAAACAAAATTTTGGGAGATTCTTCCCATCCACTTTTCTTGGAATATACGACATTACCTTCTGGACGTAGGCTGCGTATGCCGACTTTTCGAACAAACAGGTTCCGCCAATCATTCATTCCCTGCAGCATTAGAGAAATAAATTCTGTCTAATGTTGCATCATGTTTTTCATGTAAATTATCTGTCTATCTTAACTGTTTTGACACAGGGCTCCAGATAAGATGCGTATCTGCGTAAAATACGCACGGGTAATTCAGATATACGCATTAAAAATGAAATCAACGAGTGACAGATACGCACAACTCTCACAGAATACGAGTCAGATATTTTTTTACAAAGTTTCATTTATACATGTCTGATCTTGACATCTCGAATAGTAGCTAACTTGAATTCTTCCCAACCTGAATGAAAACAAAGATTACCGAGTTCCTATTCATCAAAGAGAAATGACTCACTTATTTACAGATTAAACGTGTGGAAAAATTTAATTAACGACTAACATAGAAAATGCTAAAGTCGGAATGAGGGTCCGAAAACGATAAACCATGAAATACTCCTAGTTTTTTTCATGTGGTAATTTTACTCCTCAATTTTCATTTTGAGGAGTGAAATACCCCTAAGTCCAAATAATTATCTGGAGCCCTGTGACATGAATTGTTTTTTAATATTATGTTATCATTTGTCTTCATTCTGGAGAATTGTAATTATACAAAACAAATTTCCCTTTTGGGACAATAAAGATTATCTTATCTTATCTTATCTTATCTAACTTACGAAATCGAGGTGGAAAGCTGCAACACGAAAATAGGGAAGGATATAAGGTGTTTTGAATTTCAGAAATTCATATTGTTGCAAACGGTAGGGGGAATGATTGATGTGAGTGGATAACTGTTTGCCTTACATGCTTTGCAAAAGTGAGCTTATGACTTTAAGATTTGGTAAATTAAATATTTTCATTTGTTAAGTTTTCTTGTGATTTTAATCTGTTAATTGTCATTCATTTGGCGTTAAACATGATGATCTTGTTAGATACAGGCCTACAAATAACTGTTTGGGCTGAAGGAAACTCAGTTCACTTCTCAATATAATAGTTGCTCCAGATCATTCAAAGGCGTATCTATCTCTTTGCCCAGATACTGGGAAACAGATATAAAACGAACTGAGAATGAAAATTCATACAATTCTTTATGACTCTGCAGCGGATGAAATCATGCAAAAGAGATGAGGAAGGGAAAAGGTGATTGTAGAATTGGGTATCGGCTGAGTCCCAATGAAATCGAGCAGTTGACAAGGGAAGAAACAATAAGAAGAAGGAAATTACGACTTGTTCAGGTACAGTGTATTTCAATAATGAATGAGATGGTTCTCAACTACATCAGTTGAACCTAGTTATTTTTCCTTTGGTCTGGAGCACTGGCATTGGATTTTGATTAGTTGAATATTCCTTAATCCTGATAAAATCCAATTCACTTTGTGACAAAGTCGATTAGATAACTTTCTTATTTAAAAAAAATCTTTAACATATTGTAAAGAAATGTTCTATCAGAATAAGTTATAATTTTGACGTAGCATATGAATTACCCATGAAACAAGTATTAGGATATTGGAAATTTAACTCTTTACTCCTACATGATACCCGGTTGGTTAAACTAGTCAAAGATTTCACAAAAGGCTGGCGGGTGCTACGTATTGGGTGATCTTTCTGACTTAGAAGATGTGAAATACAATATAAATGATCAAACCTTTTTCTAATTGCTGAGAATGAAAGTTAGAGATGAAACAATTTCTTCTTACCCAAGCGGACACAAATATGCCGGGTATTAAAGTTTTCATAATGGTCACGGGAATTGCAGTTTTTCTGAAAATAACTCGTCATCTGATTGGCTGACAGAACTATTTCTATTCATTTGTTCAGTGAGTCCAGCGTATCCATTTCAAAGGGACTTCAAAACAAACATTGTTTTTAATTTCTTACCTAAAATGTTTTATATGTAGTTTGTTTTACTATTTTGTTCATTTAGGATTGTCTGGCTTAATATATGATCCACAAACATGTAATGAATTGCAGAGACTACATTTAACTGCGCCATGACATAATTGTTGTTCGTCGCACATGAATACAATGACCGAGTTTACTTGCAACTCGCCTTCACGAAGGTATTTTCCAAAAGTACAGTAAATATTCTTAGATTTGACTTGGGTAAGAAAAAGAATAACCAACTCGAAGCTCAGAATTACGTTTTTTCTGTCCCTCGTGATTAATTGTGATAAATTCCTCGCTAAAGCTCGGAATTTATAACAATAATCCACTCAGGACAGATAAACCGTAATTCCTCGCACCTTGTTGATTATTCTAATAATATTCTATTAATAAGAATAAGGAAAACAAAAAAAGAGAAAAACTCTTATAAGATATTTTCTGCAATTTAGAATCTCATTCCTATGACATAGCGCCAAGGACAAAAATAACCTTGAATCTAGCAAAGGAAAAATCTAAGAACCGAGAAAATAAAAGGAATCATTTTAAGAAGCAAGGCAAAATGGTCAGAAAAGACAGCTGCTGCTAGTCAAAGTTAAAGGATGCAAAGAATAAGGGAAGTTTCCATTATTTCAGATGATCAGAGTCACACATTTGAGTTTATGAGTGAGTCATGCTCACTTTTCTGCTTTTTTTAAAAATACCTAGTAATTTTCTAACTACTTAAACTGATGGTTAATGAATGTAAGTTGTTCACAGAAATTTCTCACATAGATGACTGTAACTATAACATGATGTAACAGGGAACTATCCGCCAAGAAATTATCCGTTCTCCAGATAAGCTGCATATTTTACGCAATAAAATCATTAAAACCCTAATTAGATAAAAATATGGGGTAAACGTTTGTCAACATCTACCTTAAAACTCAAAGAATCATAATACCTTTCACACTGTAAGCAATAGTTTGTAAACACAAGCGTATTTGTTGCATGAATATGAAATTTTCTTGTCAGAGTTTGGCATGGAAACCTATGCCTGTTGGGAACCTAAACAAGTAAGGAGCTCATAAATCAACAAGGCAGGTTCTGTTTATGAATAGTGAAGCCTCTTCATAATCATGATAATTACTGTGTAAGGAGCTGGTTTGTTACAAACTGCGTTGTCATAATTGAGCTTATATTTATTTCCAGGCATTCAAAAAAATACACGTGTGTATCATGGCCTTAGTGCCGATACAATATATCCCAATTCCAGGCGAAACGATTAATCATGGAAGTTTTGCGAAGGAACCTGCAAGACAATTATTATCATAATACCGTGGTTATAAAACAATTTATATCCTGATGCTAAACAGTTTAAGAAACCAGAGAAGATGGCTATACGTCGATGTATCATGGACCCTTACGATATTAATATGCTGATATATTGTGTAAAAGTGTTTTGTATCGAAACACTCATCTATTCTATTAATGGATCATTACATCACAATTCAAAAGACCATAGAATGAAACAGATACAATCTACAAATCTGTTTTATATATATATTAAGTGCGGATAAATGGCAGCATACTGGTAACACAGAAAACATTTTCTGAATGGAGTAAGAAATGCCCATGATCCCTTATTAGGACACTGAAATGATTATACTGTAGTGGTGTAGAAAAATGAGAGCTTCGTTAAAGTTTGAGAATGTTTTTGCAAGTCAAAAAATTATCTTGAGCACTGAATTATGTAGAGGGACATTTCTTCTGGTGAGTTTTTCATGTTGCCTTGATACAAATACAGTAATCAAATTCATAAGAATTCAAACAGAAAATCAGTGCAAGCTCACATTACAACAAATATTAGAACAGCTTGTTAGCAAACCTGTTAATATCTTTTTGCAGGTACGAGAGCAGTCAAAAGCAAATGCTGCTAAAATCCGTGGTGAGGTCAAGAAAGAAAAGGCAAAACAGTTGAACAAACTTGCTGGTGAAATCAAGGTATGTATAATTTTTTCTTAAAGAATCCCAAATGGGAATTATTTACTGAAACAATATGTCATGATTTTCAAGATTTTATTTATTATATCCCACTGAGATATTATTATAACACAATCTACTCATACGTGGTCTTGGTGGTAATATTTGGCGAATTACAGACTTTAACTATCAATTATAAGAATTATTGGGGTTACACCCCAGGGGTGTATGAGTAGAGCGAGAGGGTTTACGTTTTATCCTCAGGCAAGATGATGTTGAGGTCACAGGGGCGTGTATCACTTAGAAAAAGCCTAAGAAAGACATATATACCTATAGACCCTACCCTACTACTATATTTATATAGTACCGGTACATATATACCTATAGACCCTACCCTACTACTATATTTATATAGTACATATATACCTATAGTCCCTACCCTACTACTATATTTATAGAGTACATATATACCTACAGACCCTACCCTACTACTATATTTATATAGTACATATATGCCTATAGACCCTACCCTTCTACTATATTTATATAGTACATATATACCTATAGACCCTACCCTATTACTATACCTATATAGTACATATATACCTATAAACCCTACCCTACTACTATATCTATATAGTACATATATACCTATAGACCCTACTATATCTATATAGTACATATATACCTATAGACCCTACCCTACTACTATATCTATATAGTACATATATACCTATAGACCCTACCCTACTACTATATTTATATAGTGGTAGGGTACCGTCTATAGGTATATATGTCTTTCT
This sequence comes from Phorcus lineatus, assembly GCA_921293015.1. Classification (NCBI taxonomy): domain Eukaryota; kingdom Metazoa; phylum Mollusca; class Gastropoda; order Trochida; family Trochidae; genus Phorcus; species Phorcus lineatus. The sequence continues at coordinate 13,008,129 of OV121098.1, read as the reverse complement.
TAGCCCTTTTCTAAGCGATCCTATATAGTAGTAGGGTAGGGTCTATAGGTAGGTATATATGTCTGTCTTAGGCTTTTTCTAAGCGATACACGCCCCTGTGGTAGAGGTAGCAGATGCGAGTGTTGAAAATCTTGCCACAGCACATAAAAAACATTGTAGATAAGTTTTATCATTGATTATTTTAAACTTTCTTTGGAATCAACATATTTTACCTGGAGTAAGTTGTACAAGTCAAAGAAACTACTACTAATTTAAACCTTGCTGACAAAACACGTAGAAATTCTTGTTTTGAGTGCAGCCCCCTCTTCGTTGGAAAGATGATTTCTGATTGGACTATTGAAATATAATATCTTACATGTTAATAGTTGATATTTGCGAGAATCATGCCGAATGATAGATAGAGATTTCAAATATATCAACAAGAGTTGATAAAAGTTACAAATATCAGAAGACACGAGGGTGAGATTCTGTTAATTTCCATTCCGTGAAAAATGTATCCTGATCTTGCACAAGCGATAGCTCCTGTGGAGCACAGTTTTTGGTGATAAATTTCCTTTATAAAAACATCAGTATCGTTTAACTAAGCAAAGCCTTGTTCACAGGACAATCTAGAGAAGGAGAGGAGAGAGAAAGTGAATCATCTGGAGAAACAGTATGAGAATTCTCTCAAAAGTATCGGCACAGCACACAGAGCCGCACACAAAGTGGTAAGAAGATTAATTTGAATGTGGCTTGTCTATCTTATGTTTATGTGGTAAGGATATCAAATAATTTTCTATTGGGCAAAAGGGAATACAACTACATCATTTAGACTGTGGTATATATTGATTTCAGTCCAGTGCAGTTAAATCAACATGTCATTTCAGTTCCATTTATAAATTAGAAATTCTAGATATTAACCTTTTGAACTTTCAGTTTGACTATCATTGGACTTGTTTTTTTATAAGTTTAGGTGATTCGTTTAAATTTTATTCATTTGAATTTTTTGCTCTTTGATAACACAAGTATGAACATAATTGATGGTTTTGTCACACATACATTCAGTCAGAAACTGAACTCAGGTTTTTACGTTTTCACCATCCTAAGTTTCCTTTAGCTAAATGAGATGCCAAGACATATTCAGGGATTGGGAAAGACACTTTTGACAGTAGGCCTTTTTTAGGGCTTTTAGTCATTTTCAGAATTTTGAATTGGCCATTCCCTTTAGTAGCAATGATTAAATTTCTAATTTGAATGGGCCATTTTTTCAGCCAATATGCAAAATGGCCCATGGCCCCCATCCTCTCAATCACTGATGTTTTAGATCCTCTTATACCAAGACATTCAACTTGTTATTTGGATAAAAAGGTAGTTGATTTGGGTACAAATTTCCTGATGAAATTTCATTTGGTGAGATGTGAATAAGTTTGTTTCCGGAGCAGAACATCAAACCCGCTCATCATAACTTTGCCCATTGTTCTTTTTTATTTATTTGATTTAGGACATTTAGGTGAATGTTGTGAGTTAAAGTGAGAAGCAATTTGGCAGTGGATGTTGGTGATCATGTCTTCTTGTTCTTCTGGCTATGTCAAGATTGTTTAGTGGTGACAATAGAATTATCTGCCCTTGTTGCTATGTCAACCCAAAAGACTGTAGCAGTTTAAAGATTGATCACACAAACTTTGCTTTTATACGTTTTTTCATTGAAAACATAGCATAGCAAAAAACAGTTAAATTTAATGGCATTGCTTATGTTTTTTAGTTTTGATGACTTGTAATATTTGCAAGGTGACGGCCAGGCTTATGGACCATTAAAGTACCATATAATTGGATTTTCTCTCACAGAAAGACAACAAGGTGGAGAAGCTATGTCGAGAAGAGCAACAGAAACAAGCTGCCCTAAACAGATATCAGTCTGCATTGAAGAAGGCACGCAGGGAACAGGCCTTGAAGGATTATGAAGAAAATAAACATATCATATCAAGGTGATTGTTTCAGTGATGAAAATGTCTATAGGCTTTTAAGAATAGACTCTGAGGATGTGTGTTCAAATCATAACTACCCGCCTGTTTCCGATTTCTGAAAATTCAAGACGTATTACGATTTAAGGAGGGGCCCATGGGATATGTTGTTTTTTTATGACCCTTTTTAACCCTCAAGCCGCGGTTTACGGAATGGTCCGGGATGAAATTAAACTACGCCGCAGTTAGCCTTAGCGAACCCCGGAAGCCGGACTTATAATCTGACGCATTTACTAATTAACGCAATTGTACCATGTAGCGGATCCCGGAAAAAAATTGCACGGCAGTCGTGTCGGTTGAACGCGTGTATTTTCGTTCCGGCTTTCGCTAAGCTGCCGATTTTTCCCCCGTTGTTGTTCTAAAAAATGGGGGCATATTTTCCGAAAGTTTTATAGATATTGGTCATATTTATCGTACCGAAAATATGCATTACAAACGCTCAATTTTTCCCCACTACCCGCCGGGCTTACTATAGCCCTGGGGCTTATTGCTCCCCTCGCGCACGAGCTTATCGAGCTGCGCACGTTATTGTTTGCTCAGGCGTGCGCACTCACAACAAAAGCACACCTTGCTTTCGCACGCCGTATGATCTAAACCCTTGGCGGATTTCAATACAGGTGGGATCATTTGAAAGAGGAGAAAATTGTCTTTAATTCGATATAAATTACGAATATGCGCTACCTGAACTGAATATACAGCATGTGCCGTAAATGAGGTGATTTTTACATATTTTTAGTTTTACACCATTTTGTCACACCAATTTTCACATGATGTGCTCAACTTATTTTGACAATTTTTATATTATAAGATAGAGAGAAAGATTGTCTTTCATTCCATGTAAAATTTGTACATGCGCAAAAATAAATAAAGACACAGCAAGCGCCGCACAAAAAGCTAATTTCTCTATTCAAATCATGTAAACTGAACGGCGATTTTGACATGTGCCTTTATTTCGTTCATATCTTCTCAACAGCTAGGCGTATTTTGAAATTGATTACCTCGTGATAAAGAAGAAATAATTATCTTCGATTTGATGTAAAAAAGTTATATGCAGTATATAAAATAAAGATACAGCAAGTGCCGCAAAATTGCGACTTTTCTTTATTCTCTGTGTATTTACCATTTTCTCGCACTTTATATCACATAAACTTCTCGGGACATTTTGAAATTTCATATATCAAAATATAGAGAAAAGGATGATCTATATTTCCACATAAAATTTTTATGTAAACGAAAATCAGTAAAGACCCGACGAGCATCGCGCAAACAGGCAATTTCTCTATTCATATCTTGGTAACCGAGAAGCGATTTTTTCAACTGCTTTTTACACTTCCTATCTATTTAACGGCAGAGTGCATTATCAACATTTTTATATCACAATAAAGAGAAAAGGATCGTCTTCAATTCTATATAAAATTTGCAAATTACAATGAAACAATAAAGGAGCGGTAAGTGATGTCGCAATTATCAAAATCTGTTCTCAAATACCTGAGGGGACAATCTTTGCAAACTATATATATTCCAAACCAAGCGGTACATATGTATCATTTTCATATCAACGTAAAGAGGAAATAAATACCTTCATTTTCATGTGTAATTTGCCCATATTTGCATCAAAATAAAACGTGTGGAAATTATGCGACAAATGTCGCGGTAAGGCGATTATCAAAGACTTTATTCACTAGCTTTACCCACGTTTCGTTGGTAATAACTTCTAAATACACAGCAAAAGATTATTATGATTTATTTATCCGTAAAGAAGAACAAATTGCCTTCAATTCCATATATAATTTGCATGTATACAAAGCGAATAACTTGAATTATAAAATTGGAAATAAAGACAATTTCTGTTAAGTGAGTGTATTTTTCAGCGGGGATACCCCGCCCGCGTGCGTTTGCCCGGGGCTACTAGCTTAGTAATATTACTGTGGGGGTCAGAACGTTATCGGGGTTTATCACTACCCTGCTTTCGTTATTTATATCTTTCGTTTAGGATGGCGTATCGTAATGAAATTTATCGTAAAATATAGAGCAATAAATTAGCTTCATTTCCGTATATAATTTGTCTATGTGCACTCAGTGATTAAATGATTTTATAGAGTTTGAAATATAGACAATTTTTGAATAATCGTAAAATTCATTCTAGACATATTTTTGTAATAATTTTTATATCGATGTCAAGAGGAACTATTCGCCTTTAGTTTCGTTTTGATTTCGCGCATGCGCTCTCACAATTTTAGAGTAACGGCGCTCGAATTAAAAACAAGTTTACTTCGGTTATAGAAACCGTTCTAGGGGTGATATAAATTTCATTCAAAGTGCCAGGTAAGTATCATCCATTTTTAATACGGTATTCGCCGACTAGTTTTGTAGACAACGATATTTACATCCGTATTTCGCCACGTAAACAAACCATATATTGGCAAAACGGTCGCGACTCGCGGCACTGGAAAATTCAGCCACTGGTGCTAATTACGCATTAACGGTAGCGAGGCGAGTGCTTGAAAATTCAGCCACGGGGGCAAAACTGGTCAAAATAATATTCAGCAACTTGAGGGTTAAGTCTCTGACTATATATATCACAATTGGGATGATGATAATAAAAACTCTCATTGTATAATTACAATGTAAATTTGTAAACTGTATGCCAAGCATTGAAGCAATGGCTCTCATTTTTAACTATGTTTCTGCTGGCTATTGCCGGGAATCACTTATCTTCAAATTGAAAATACAGGTCTTCATTTGACTTATAAAGTAATAAACTTTCAGGAAAGCAGCACTGGAGACAGAGGTTGTGCGGGCTGCAGATATTGCGTCCCTGCCTCCCCCTCCACCCGACCCCGTGGAGGTCGCCCTACAGGCTAAAGGTATGCTCCCCAAACTTTTATAATAGTTGTATTAAATTGAGTATTTTGTTGATATAGGCTGATTTATATCAAGTCTTATTGCAAACTACCTGCTGATACGGTGTTCCCTTGTAAAAAAGAACAGTTTCCATGTCGAACCCCTAGCATAAATTAACTTATTTGGTACAAGGAGTTGTAAATTTTATAACCCTCCTTAATTGTAGTCAGGCCTTGCTAAGGCATTACAAGGCATTGATGATTAGGCTTATCATCGATTATTTGTAAATGTGTGTATATTTTATCCATACATATAGTTTTAAGTTTTATAATGTTGTAAAAGTAGTGAAAGGACAGCTCCCTTTTTGTGATGTAATGTAATTTTTCCTCAGCATAATATGGCAGACAGCTGATTGGCCAGTCTCTTTAAAGACATGAGACCAGTGCAAACTTTTGCTTTGTTCCCTTTTGCAGTCAAGCCAGTGCCAATGACTGACATGAATGCTTTTTCCACCACACACTACCATATGCCTGACTATGCTGTCGTCAAAGCTGGCTCTTGTGAACAGGTGAATATCCTTACTATATCTTCCATTGAGATACTCTTGAAAGAAGCGTAAACCCCATATCACCTCACCAATCACCTCCATTGTGACAGCTTCAAATGTTCCATTTTTATGATTATTTTCCTGTACATTGAAGGTCAAGCATAAAGCTGATGTTGAGGGTTGTGATTGGTTGACAGGTTGACGCTATAGAGGCAGGAGTGGAGGAAGACGAACGGATCAAGCTGCAGCTCAAGGAGAAGCAACATCTCGACCAGGATAGGATCATCAGAGCTCGTATCCGTGGCAACGAGGCGCTGAGACGTGAACATTTAAGACATGTATGTACAACTGATGTATAGTTGCAATGTTCGAATGAAATCACTTAATGCAATGCAACTTTTTCGTGTTCTTACAAAATTGGAGTGGTAGATGTTAGTTTGAAATCACTTTTCACCCAAACATGATGTCATAATTTCTTCCCCTTTCTTCACCTATTCTCAACCTTCCTCAAACTGTCCCTACCCTCACCTCAGCTTAACCCTACCCACCTCACCTTGCTCACTAACCTCACCTCACCTCACTTCTGAGTTCACCCCTCCTCACCCCACCTCATCTCACCTCACCCCATCTCACCCCATCACACCCCATCACACCCCATCACATCTCATCTCATCTCACCCTATCTCACCCCAGCACACCCCATCTCACCCCATTTCACCCCATCACATCTCATCTCACCCCATCACACCCCATCTCACCTCACCCCATCACACCCCATCTCACCTCACCCCATCTCATCTCACCCCATCTCATCTCATCTCACCCCATCTCACCCCATCTCATCTCATCTCACCCCATCTCACCCCATCTCACCTCACCCCATCTCATCTCATCTCACCCCATCTCATCTCACCTCACCCCATCTCATCTCATCTCATCTCATCTCACCCCATCTCACCTCACCCCATCTCACCCCATCACACCCCATCTCATCTCATCTCACCCCATCTCATCTCACCTCACCCCATCTCATCTCATCTGACCCCATCTCACCCCATCACACCCCATCTCACCTCACCCCATCGCACCTCACCCCATCTCATCTCATCTCACCCCATCTCATCTCATCTCACCCCATCTCATCTCATCTCACCCCATCTCACCCCATCTCACCTCAACTCACCTAACGCAACCCCCCTCAAGTGAAGTAGAGAATGGTTGTCATTTCAATTCGGTGAGTAGGTAGTTATGAAGTATAATTCATTTATTGCAGGAGTACAGCCACATGTTACAAGACCTCAGTCTCCTACAGAGGGCCGACAGAAGACGCAGACAAGAAGAGGTGGCTGACCTCCCGGTAAGGCGTCAATAGTCTACTGTCCATCTCAACGGTGCTGTAGCATCTTCGTGGGTGTTAAATTGGTTCAAATTGGCCTTTTGATGAAAGGTTAAAGTTAACTTTCTTGGAGGTTTAACATCGCTTTTCTGAAAATGAATACCTTGAATGTCATGATATACTGATAAAACAAAAATATATTCTGCCATTTTAGTGTGAGTACCTTTAAATGATTGAGCTTTATCGCATCCAACGTTTTTGTTTAAAAAGCCTCTATGCCCACTACATAAACATGCTACTGCCCAAATAACCAAAATTATAAGATCTGCAGGATGCAAGTGTTCTATCAGCCGGGATCCCAGCTCTTAGAGCAAAAACCTCCCTACAACATTGAGCTTTATCTCATCTAGCGTTTTTGTTTAAAAAGCCTCTATGCCCACTACATAAATGTGCCACTGCCTAAATAACCAAAATTATAAGATCTTCAGGAGTGCAAGTGTTCTATCAGCGGGATCCAAACTCTTAGAGCAAGAACCTCCCCACAACATTGAGCTTTTTCTCATCTAGCGTTTTTTGTTTAAAAAGCCTCTATTCCTCTTTGTGTTGAAGAAACAAGTGTTTCTGCCGCCTGATCGACGCCTGGAGGAGAAGGAGACTAAACAGAGAGACATGGAGAAGGCCTTCGAGGACATGTACTTGGCTGATAAACGTAATGTATTTGATTTAGAATCAACATGACTTACATGATCATAAGAAAAAATATATATTTGACATGTAAATTTTTTGTACATGAGTGTATTGGTGTGTTGAAACAGGCATTTCACAATATGATTCGTATCTTATACGATATCATTCAAAACTGTGAAAAGATCACCTTTTAACAAACACTTAGATTTTATTAGGCCACTAGTTAGGGCTGGATACTGCCCTGATTTTCATTTTGCAATATATTGCAATAATTTGAGAGATATTGCAATACATTTTGCGATATATTAACTGAAATGATTCTGCCTAAATATGTACAGCTCACTGTGTAAAACGTCATTTTGTTGTTGAATTTGTTACCAAAAAGCTGTTAAGATTGCTTTGTGAAAGGAGGCCCAGTATATTGCAGAATTGAAACCATATCACATAAATCGTATTGCATGGTTCTAGACCGGTATAAACCGGTAAACCAGTAATATTGCACAGCCCTACCACTAGTTAACAATGTAAGGCTGGCAAATCCCATAGGTGTAATTAGAGACCATTATATTGAAAATTGAATTTGAATGCGATGGGATTACATAATGGGCACCTGTTTGTACTAAAAAATGTGTTTTGGCGAATAACCACTGTAAACTTATATGCACTGATCACTTTCAGATCCTGCAGTTCTGATGACATTGGACACACAAACCCCGCCTGACACGCCATCTAGTGGTGGAACTGAGGATCCCCCGATGGATACAGCATCTCGTGCTATCAATGAGCAGATAGTCCGTGATCTCACTGATGTCTCTTCCAACACAACCAAACAAAATGGTGAGTTATCCTCAAGGTTTGTATGAAAACTTTTCAACCAAGGTTTGCTTGTACATCAGTGCTCCAGATAAGATGCTTATCTGCGTAAAATATGCCAAAATAATTCAGATATACGCATTAAAGATGAAATCAATGCACAACTTTCCTAGAATACGAGACAGATATTTGTTTACAGGAGTGATCGGGACTTGTCAAAACAAAGTTTCATGTCTACATGTCTGATCTTTACATCTCGAATAGTAGCCAACTTGATGCCCAACTGTATGGAAACAAAGATTACAGAGTTTATATATCATCAAAAACAAATCACTCATTTATTTACAGATTAAACGTGTGGAAAATATAATCAGGAACTAACATCGAAAAAGAGGCTAACTTGGAATGAGGTTCTGAAAACGATAAACCTTGAAATACTCCTAGTCTTTTTTCATTTAGTAATTTACTCATCAGTTTTTTTTTAGAGGAGTGAAATACCCATGAGTCCAAATAATTATCTGGAGCCCTGTGCAGTAGATATCGCTTGTGTTAGGCAAAGCAATATTTAAGAGCAATATCTACATTGTAGAAGAGGGACAGGGTTTAGTCAATACATCTAGAGAGTTACTGATTGAGGTCATGTTCAACTGACCTTTGACTAGCTTTGAACCAACTGATAAAATGAGGGCAGGAAGTCAGCTGTCAACCAATCAAAGATGAGTTCCTTTTTCATCTTGAATAATGTCACATGCTGACGTTTACCCAACTATTGTCTATATTTATCTTTTAAAACTTATTTTGTGATTATTTGAAGTGATTTGTTTGCATAAATAACAAACACAAATATTCCATCAACAATATCTGCACAGATTTGATGCTGTCATCATATTTTTCAACATGATTCACAGCAATACATTGGTAGCATTCGATTTTTGTAATCGAGGTGATGGGGTCTAGTATAAAAGCAAATGTCTGTCTAGATTTGGGGGCGGGATAGCATAGTGGTTAGAGCATTCGATCAGAAGGTCCATGGTTGGAATCCCGCCAGGGGCTCGGCAACTTTGTCTGCAGTAGAGAACTGTTCTAGCAGTCAGGTTTGGGTGCAATGCTTCGCTAGTTCCAGCCAATGCCAGGCAAGGCATATCCTCAATGATGTTGCAGGCTTTCTCCCTGCAATAATACTAGCAGCGGCGATATAAGTGAAATAATCTTGAAAGCAGCGTTAAGCACCACCTCACCTCACCTCACCTCACCTGTCTAGATTTATAATATTCATGAATCTTCTTTTGACAGAGACAGCTCTGATGAAGCTGTTCAACAGAATCAAGGAGCAGAAAGAGGATCATGCCACGAGGTCCGCATTGGAGACGAGTCTTGTTGGAGACTTTGGTAACCCACCTGTACACCCCAAGTCTCCTTCACAGACTCCGGCCGGCACTAACGGTGAGCTCAAATGCATATTTATCACATTACACTTTACTATGCAAGCAGAGGATAGTGCAGTGGTTTGCATGTTCGCCCACAGATGAAGGAGTCTGGGTTTTGAATCCTGCCAGGCTTGGCAACTTTGTCAGCAGTACAGTCTGTTCTACATGCAGTAAGGTTTTAGTGCAAAGCTACACTGAACTGAAGCACAATATAATTCTTGCTCCTTCTATCTCATGCTCGCAGGTTTCCCTCGAAAGGCATAGCCACAATAGTGTTCTGGGATTTTTCCATGCAATGATACTAGCAGGCTATATACAAGTGAAATACTCTTCAAAGCGGTGTTACACTGCAAATCACTTCACCTATATAATGCAAGTTTGTGATGGGATACTCGATTGATTAGTGAATGTCGACACAAAAAGGGGTTCAACCCAAATGACACCCATCCCCAACATTTTGGTGCAGATGATACATTGTGAAAACACAAAATTGTCCTTAATTTGGTATTAAATTTGTTTATTGATTACCTGAAAAGTGCTACAAAAAGAGTTATTATCTTTTTATTTTTAATTTTATACCATTATTTCACTCCATGTAACTCATAAACTGTAAAGCACATTTTGGCAATTTCTTTCTTAAAAGGAAGAAGAAAAGATTGGTTTTTTTACAGAACGCTGTAAATATTATCACTGTTTTTATTCATGCAAAAAGCCTTAGTAATACTGATGAGTGCTTGAGCATTTGATTTGTCTTATTTGCTAGAAGATGAACAACTCCTTTTATGCTACTGTAAGGATTCAAGGAACATGAAATATTTTTCTTGAACGTTTGAATACATATATATTAAACTTTTTAGCAAAAAGTGATAAATACACAATTTTTTTATGTCAAACAACAGTGTTAGATGCTAGAAATGTGTATAGTGGTGGCACGTGGTCCTGTGCATAGCTCAGTTGACCGCTTTTAGTGAAGTTCAGCAACATAGGGCATGTCTCGCCAGATGGGTGGGTTAACCCGTCATTGCTGGACAAGCCGAGAGTTTGAGCGGTTGATTCCCTGCCCCACACTGAGACACGAGTTAAGAGACTCGTGGTGTCTACTTGGGGAAGAGACTTAGTTCAAATGTGCCTCTGTTCACCCAGCAGGAAATGGGTACCTGGTAAAGCAGTGTGTTGATGGTGACCTTCTAGCGACAAATATGTCAGCTTGGGTTAGACAAGGGTAATAATGTTGAGCATGCACTAGTGGATTGGAATGTGCGCCTTATGAATATCCACATTATTATTATTATCTTCATATATGATCAAATACAAACAAAGAAATGCCATTGTTAAAATCATTCTATTTCAATTGAAGTTTTTCTCTTAATGCTAAGACATCCCATCCGCCATCTTGTTTTGAGAGAAAAGACTTGAAAAAGGCTGTATAACATTTTTGACAAGGCTTTTCAAAATTGCAGCACCAATAAATGGCTTCACTTTTCATTGTTTTTACAGGTATGCGCTCTTATTCATCACGTTGTCATATCTAAATTAGACAAAATCTTACCCTCAGTAACATGTTTCAACTGGGTTATGTTATAATCATGAAATAATTACAATGATGTATAAACTGAAAGAACTGTCCTTTTAAGTGTTTACCTTACCTTTACCTAAATCACCTTTTAACATCATTTTCCAGGAATGTCTCCTTTGTCAGAATATTCTGCTCTGGAGACCTGCTCCCTCCCCTCGACAGCCAATCAGAATGCGGGCCCGGCCAGAGCAGCCAATCAGAATGCGAGCCCGGCCAGAGCAGCCAATCAGAATGTGAGCCCGGCCAGAGCAGCCAATCAGAATCAAAGGCAAGGGTCAACAACCAATCAGTTGCCTCGACAGGTTGTCATAGAAGTTCAGTCCCCTGAGAAACAAAGACAAAGTCCAATGAAGGAGAAACGGGTTTGTCGCTTTTTCCTGATTTCATTGTCCATATATACAAAATCTGACAAAAAATTGATGCTGATGTCATGGAAAAAAAATATTATAAGGGCACAATGTTTTCTTACACTTTCTGTACAAATTGTTGTATCATTTTCAAGTTTGAATTGCAATGTTAGCGCTGCCATTACAATGGTAGCCATGTCTTGGAAATGTTCTGTTAAACAACCTTTCAATAATTATGCTTCATTACTGAGGTCTAGTATACTTAACTCCCTTCCATTTGATATTATTCTTATGAAACTTGTTAATGATTTGGTATTAAACTGGCTTTTGTTCATTTCATACTTAATCATTAACTTGTTGATTAGAATATATGGAAACTGAAGGTCATTTGTTATCCTCTATTCAATTACACACTGAATTTCAGGGCAGCGCCATCCATTGTTTGCTAGTTCCAAATCCATTGCTCGGATTTTTCACCGCAATGCATAACGAAAATGGTTAATATGAAAACCTTTATATAATGAAAGGAGTATTGTCTTTGCATTTATTCGGAACAAAAGGGTTGCAGATTTTTCATATATTTTACAAGTTTAACTTCCCAAGATCAGAATTTGTCTGAAAAACGTTGCAGAAAAGTTATTCATCCAGTTCTTAGATAATATTGCACGTGTCTTCGAAATTGTTTTTTTACCTCTCCACCTCACAGAGCAAAATGTTCATCAATAAAGCAAATAGCTTTTTTCATCCAGTTTTGACTCATTCAAAAACTTATTCTATTTCTCCTAATAGTAATGTGTGTTTGACCAAGAAGAATTGGAACGAAATTTTTGTGTAGTTGAACCTTACCTGGCGTGTTTGTTAAAAAAATCCTGTATTGTTAAGTCAAAACTGTTCTTGCAATTTGTAAAATTTGTTTTTATTTTCTTTTGATCAGTGTTTTCAAAGAAGATGATGTTTTGGGTGATATAGATGACCTCCATCTATCAGTCTGTCTGTGCAATCTCCTCGAAAACATAATTTTGTTTTTGTTTCCAGTGTGGAACTCAAAGACAATAAGGGCTTGCTCATTGAAACTTGGGATATAGGATAATCATCATGTGAAGAAGTGCCTTTTTAGAGTTTTGAACTTTTCCCTTCATTTACTTTTGGCCGTTTACATGGAAACATCACTCAGATTTCAAATGCGGTCCAGACTCTGTCTGCTTGTTTTGAAATGCATTGGAGCCATAAACCATTGACACTAAGGGTCCGCGGTATTATGGGTATATTGCGATACAGAAACACCACGATACATACGGTATAGTCTTCTGAAAAAATCCAATATATCGGAGATTTGTGAATTACCAATTCCCGCAGAAAATTGCAGAAATCTTTTTAAAAAATACTCATGATTTAACAGAAAGTTGTAAAGAAAGTGTGAACTTGCAAAGTGACATTTTAAACGTACGAAACAAGTCACTTTATTATCTCTCTTTACACAACGACGTCCAGTTGGGCACTGATAACTGTTCTAATTGTTGTTATTAAGTCAAGAGAACATGGAAAAGCTCACTTATGAAAAGTACCAATATATCGCAATACGTAATGCAATACACTTTCATGTATTGCAATATATTGCAATATGGAAATGAGGACCAATACCCAATCTTAATACACCTTACCTCAATCAAAATTATGAACATGTATTTTTAAAGATTTCTATTACATTTACATTTTTTTAGTTATTGGTCTTTAACTTAAATAAATACTTAATCATATCTGTATAAAACATACTCAAATGGAAATAGATTTAATCTCAAAAGCCCTCATTTCTTAAAAGTACTTAGAACCAACTGACTCATCATGATAAGGGGATTTTCTGGTCAAACCAAACAACCTTAGTTTCTAAACTGATAAAAAAGGATGATACAAGGTTATATCTGAAACTTCACCCAAATAATTTCTTATTCACAGTATACTAAACTTTGCTGTTTTATTTACCATACCGGCTGCAAATTTGTTGTTTTTAGAAATATACCCATATATCTAGCTTTAAAAGTTCAAAAGCTGTGATGTCACAATAACAAACAACAGAGATTTGATTTGGAGTAGGTATCATGTGTGTTTGCCATGTGCTATCACTCTTGCCTGCCTTCATGGGGCATGGAAAGATGAAGATGGCAAAGAAAATACTCTTGGGTGGTCAGTTTGAACAGTTTTACAGAATCATGATTTTTCAAAGGAGTCACAATCAGAAGCATACCCTCCCAATATTTTGTCAGCTTCATTACCTCAATAGCTGGTGAACTAGGATCTCTTAATTTACTTTTTTGGGGTTCTTTGTATCTTACGCAGTTTAGATCTTATCTAATTTGAAAATGTTGTCGATCGATGGTGGATTAGATTCTTTCTGATTTCAGATGACAAATCCCGACACCCTTGAAGAGAAACAAGCGATGCAGGAGAAGATAACTCAGTTGGAGTAAGCATCTTTGCAGATTCATTACCTATAAGGTTGGGGATGGGCTTTGTAGGGAGGGAAGGGGTAGTTACTGATAATAGAAATACCTGGACAGGAGGGCCTTGTAAATGTTTACAAAGTCCTTAAAGCATTTGCAATAAGTCATGTATATGAGTCTGTTCTTAATTGTTTTAAGAACCTTTTTTCTGAAAGCCACTCCCCTTGGGGTTACATGATATTTAAAGCCCTTGCTTCGGCCACTCCCCTTGGCAGCAGGCTTTCGTTTGATGGAAAGCTCTTTTATCATTCCTTTTCATTTATTTCACTTGAAAGATGCCTTAACCCCCAAATCATCTCACCTCACCTCAATTTCTGTTTTATAAAGAGCTACAGCTATTTCAAGCATTATTAATCGAGACTGAATGAAAAAAATCCCTTTAGGAAGACTGTTATCTTTGTCTCTTCACTTGCCAAGGGTTCTGTATTAACATTTCACTAGAATAAGAAAAAATTGCTGCACTAATTTATGCATTCTTTAATAGATGTCAGATTTTGGCTATGTAGTTAAAAAAAACATTCAAGTCTTTTAAAATAATATCAAATGAAGAAAAAACCTTGAGGATTTCCTCTCTGCCTGTCTCTCACACCATAGAATGCATTCAAGATTTTCAGGAATATTTCGCACTCCATGTGCTTGTCCATCCAACTGGAATCATTTTCAGAGCATTTCTCCAAAGCTTTATGACTTGGAAAGTTCAAGTTTGATATGAATGTTACCTATAGGGGCCTGATGTGTCATTTAGGGGTTAAAACTCAAGGATTCCAATAAATCCAAAAACGGACAAATTCTATGACTTTGATTCTTTTCCAGAGCATAACTCGAAAACTTTGACTTGAAAACTTTTGTATGAATGTTACCAATGGTGTGTAGATACGTTTTTTAGTCATGCATATCCTAGGTGCAAATTCTCTTTGAAATCATGACCAAAACAGCGTGACTACAAATCTGATAATATATGTTGCCTATGTCTCTGCCTTTAACTGTCAAAATATGTTAGATCAGCTTCTTCCTTTGAATCTAATCCTAATTGATGTAATTTGCTACACATGCTTTTCAAATAGCTAGTAATCAAATCATCAGTCTGATCAAAATCTACCGTGTTCCATGGAATAAAAGTTTTTAAATATTGACAATTGCGGAATTCGAATGTCTTCTGTCAGGTGCTTTCCTCTCCACAATGGTCTGATAGCATCCTCCTTGCCCCTGGTAGAATACGTTTAAATCCCGCTAGAGTTAATATTTAAAAACACGGTCGGTTTTAATCAGACTGATCAAATCATATATGTGGGGACATATGAGAATTGCTTACTTTGCCTTGTTTATTGATGTAATTTGCTACACATGTTTTTCAAATAACTAGTACTGCATAATCAAATCGTATATGTGGGGACATGGGAGAGTTGTTTACTTTTGCCTTGTTTATTGAATAGTAACCTAACATGTTTTGTTTTGACTTTGCAGAGAAAAACAGAAGGAACTAGACACCCTGCTCCACAGATTCAAACACTTCACCGAGTTGACACACCAGCCTCAGTTGAGCCAATCACATGTTTCCTCAAACCTCATTGGCCAAAGGTTCAGCCAATCAGCTCCCTCCACATCTTATGTTGGCAACATGAGTATCCAATCAGAAACAGGAGGTCTTCTGGTACAGTCAGCCCCATTACCAGGTTCTTCTCTAAGACAAGCTCAAAACATGGACAACGGACTCTCAGTGCCACATCCAAGTGGCATCTATCACGCCAAACCAGTGCAGATAACTGCCAAGGAAGGGGGAGGAAGGCTGGAAAGTGGCTACTTCTCGGGACTCCCTTCCTGCCTACAAGGGTACCACAGTATAAGAGCAGGGAATATCCTTCAAGAAAAGAATAGTGGTGGTTTAGGATATGCTGTCTCAGATCAGAATGAAGTACATGGTTCAGGGTATTTGGGTAATGTCCAAAGATCTGTGCCCTCTATGGCTGCTTATCCTGGCGATAATAGCTTTGCAAACAGGCCTCTTTATCCTGGAGCTAGGGGTATGGCAAGTCATTCTCTTGGACTTGCAAAACAAGCAGACCATGTGAAGAGAGTGAGGGAATATCAGGAAAGGATACTACAGTCCAGTCAGAGAGATCTACCAAACCTTTCAAGCTCTGTACGTTCACATCCTAGTTTTCAGTCTGGATCAGGTTCAGATCTTGCCCAGAAGGTGAAGGATTACCAACAGCAAATCCTGGATGGAAACGCAGATAGGAGGACTTTCCTGGCGGATACCAAAGCCAACATTGAACGCCAGAGAGAGGAGTTATATAGAAAATATCCCCTGACCATGGGGGGTGCAGTCACAGTCCCTCCTGAGCCCAATGCTTTTCCTGACCAGTCCTTGGCTGATCGAATCCTCAATGAGATCCGGGATCCATTTAGGCCAAGGAGCTTGGACATGGCCGATGTGAAGTCTCCAAATGATCCAGGAAAAGGATTGTCAACATCACAAACATCAACAACTTCTTCAAAAGAGCGCCTTGAAAGGATCAAGAAGTCCTTGTTGTTTGAAGATCCTGAGGAATCTCTAACAAGAACCCCGGGACGAGATATATCACTATTAGCACCATCTGAAGATGGGGATTTGACATTGACCTCATCTTCAGAGAGAGGAAGTCCTAATCTGAGCAAGTCTGTTCGATCTGATGGCTCTGTTGCTGGAATGTCTTTAATACACCGAGCTCAAGAAACTGGAAATATCTTTGAAAAACGTCAGCTGGAGCTACAGAGACAGCTTGAAGAAGTTCAAAGACAGAAAGAAGAAATTCTTCAACGCTATGAACTCGGACAGCAGAGAATCCAAGACTCTTCTTCATTTCCAAGGGGCAAGGTTGACACTACATCTTCTTCTGGCCTGTCCAACACTATGAGATCAAACTTTACTGATCATGAAGACACTTCCTTTGCTTCTTTGCCAAACTTTCGGCCAGGGAGAACCGATTCAAACACAGACCAAAGAAAGAACACGCCAGACTTCTCATTGTCATTGCTGTCTGATTTTCCAAAAACTCTCGATCAGTTCTCCCTACTTGATTCAGAAGGCAGTACGGGGGAAAGTGCTTCGAGTATGAGCAAAACAAATGAGAAAAATCTGACAGATGGGGGACGCTTATTCTCCACTGACCTAGAGGAGGAATCTCTTTCTCAAGTGTCATTGCAGTCCCAACCATTCCAGCCTCAGGACAGACCAAGCCTTACCGGATCTCTGTCCCTGGAAGAAGAGTCCTTGCTTCCTCTGAACACTGATACAGACAAGATCACCTGGGCTAATCTCCTCACAGGACCTCCAGCTGTCTCCGAATCAGAGGAAAATGGCTTCAAGTTTGTTGAGTCCAAACCTTCAGACTATGTTGCCCATGATCTGAGCACAATTTTTGAAGTTGATACACCAACTACAGGCCAAACAGTCCGTGATTCTGGTCAGTTTGTTACTTTAACGTCCACTCAGTCCTCAAGCATAGACACACTCTAATATTTGATCTTATAGCAACTGTGGATGCTCAAGCCTATGTGTCATTTGTCTGAGAGTCTGGCCAGTCCAACAAAACTCTTGCAAAGGGCCTAGAAGCTTGGATAAACTTTTAGGATGATGATATATGTTCCCAAGAACATGAACACTATTGCCTCGTCGATCTGCATGTGAAGTCTTCCCATCCACCTTGGGCTTAGATACATACTTAACAGACAGACTGTTAGACAAATTTAGCAAGAATGTATGTATAGTTTACAACTTTAATTTATCTTATATTGAATTGGTGGGGTGGCTTTTGACTCGTTGCATCCAAATTCGGAAGTGTTTTATGGTCAATAAAATTTCAAAATAATTTAAGAGATCTGATATATTTTTAAAAATTTTGCCACGTTGACTAAAATGCCCAATTGTGCCCAATTGCATGCACGAATCTGTGCCAAAGTTAAAAGAACATATGGTATATTGGTGCACATTTTAGAATAACATAACAAACAAGTTGAAAGATATAGACATAATTTAATGCTAAATGTTCAACCAAAATGAAGCAAAGAATAAAAAGGTCTAGAAAGATGAATTCTTGTGCACAGACTCCTGGGCTAAAAGCTGTTATTAGTTATAGAGCAGGTGTCTTTGTGGCACACTTTTGAAAAAAGCTGAAAGACAAGTTGAATTAAAGGGGCACAGAGTATGTTGTTGGGGTCAAATATGTCAAACTTAAAAAATGGTGTTATGAAATCGAGAACTTCTGGTTGTAACTGAAAATTACCATTTTAATGCTTATCAATTCACTATAGTGAGAAAATAGCAGCCTAAAGTTGTGATTTATGATCGAAAACCGGACAGTGATGCGCGTCAATGACTAAAATGTAATTTCAGAAACTTATCAACAGCAGACACAACAACAAATATGGTATGGTAGTGTTAAGCATATCACATAAGTAGTATACAAGCAAATTGGACGTAGAATTTCTACCAAGTTTGTTTAATATTGCTTTTTATTGATAATTATTGAAAATAAGTAAATATCATAATTTTGCATTTAAGTGATGAAAATGTAATTATTTCGACATGACTTGAACTTTAAGCAGAACACATGATATATTTGTTAATAATTAAGAGACATCCACAATTTTGAAACATACTCTGTGTCACTTTATAATACTATGGCCTCATCCTGAAGCTTACCGACTGATGTGTTGCAAAGCCCATGAATATTTTGTTTTAACATTCTTCTTAGTTTTGGATTTATGATATATATATATGATTTGTTTAGCTTACGAAAATGTAAAGGTTTGATTAACGAATACAGTTTCATATGTTCACAATGATTATTCCATATATTTCATACTCTTCCAATTTTTTGTTGGGATTTAGCTGACTGCATGTTTTAAGAAGCCTTCAATTCTGTTGATATTTTCATAAAAAGATCTGAAATTGGTGATTGTGTACAGTATTTCACTACATTGACCTGAGATAATTTATTCCAACTTGCTACATAATCAGTTTGAATTTGTAACTGTATATTATATATATTCAATAAATGTATATTATTTCCCACAAGTTCTGTTTTATTTTTATCATGTCTGAACCAAAGCTATCAAAAAATGTAGACAAACCATAATGTACGTGTATATTGAATCAAGAATTATTCAGTATTTTAGAATAATGTGGATCATTATCAATCACTTTTTAGAAGTGTTATTTAATTTAGAGATTATAAATAAAATACTTTCCATATGACTCAAACTTGCAATGAAGATCTTAAGAGGAATATTTTTTCGATATTTTATAGAAACTATTTATATTAATGTGTTTAATATTTGCTGTTATGACAATCCACCATTACATATTTGGGATTTAACACCGCTTTCAAGAGTATTTCGCTTATATCGCAGCTCCTAGTATTATTGCAGGGAGAAAGCCCGCAACACCACTGTGGCTATGCAGTGCATTGAAACCTGTGAGCATCTGCTGGAACTAGCGAACTATGGGTGGTACTGTGCTGAAATCCAGTGTAGCATTGCAACTAAACCTGACTGCGTGTAGAACAGTTCTCAACTGCAGACTTAGTTGTTGAGCCCCTGGCGGTATTTGAACCCTGGACCTCTTAATCCGAAGCCGGACAAGCTTACCACTGCGTTATCCAGCCTCTTCGCTTTAAAGGGCCACAAAAATGTTGTTGGAGTCAAATGCATTGTATGTCAAACTCCAAAAATGTTGTTATTCAATAGTGATGAGTTGGTTGTTTCTGAAAATAGGAATCTTAGTGCTTATCAGTTCACAATACTGACAAAAACAGGTTAAAGTCGTAATTCATGATCGAAAACCGGACATGGCTCGCGCCAAATACTGGAAGGTCATTTTGGAATTTTATTTACAGTAGATATCAAGAAAAATAGGAGGTAATAGGATTAAACTAGTCATATAACATACAAACATGTAAATGGGATGCAGAATTTCGACTGCTTAACATTTATAAGGCCGTTTTATCGATTATTATTGAAAACAAATATATATAGTAAAAAAATAATTTTGACAGATTAGATTAAAAAAATGAAACTATGTATAGGCGATTTAAACTAAACCCCAAAACAAATTGCATTTTGACTTTTGTTCAAGCCACACACAAAAATCATGAAGTCTACTCTGTGTCACTTTAAAATAGTTTTAGTTTGTTTACAGCGTAAAATTATTTAAGAGTTTTAAAGAGCTGGTTTGTATTCATACGTGACAAGAGTTTTCATGAGACAAATACCGTAAAGACCGCAATTTTCTTTACCGTATATAAAATGAATTAAAAAGCAAATTATCTCGCACCCAAAAAACTGCTATAAGTCTTATCAATCGTGGATATTAAAGCCTCCATTTTGTTGACAGGTTTGTGAAAATATTGGAAATATTCAACTGAGGTCATGATATTTTTCCTCGAGATTATAAAAACCTTCATGGTCATTACGGTTTTCTCGGGTCTATAAAAACAGGTATTGTATCGACGGTCAAGTCAAATTTATTCATAACTGACAACATAGAGTGAACAAAACATACATGAATATGACATAACATACATATCAATGGAGCATGCACAGACCATTTTTATATAAAAAGCCATATCAAGAAGAGCCACTCAGTGAGTTGCTTGAGTCATATATGCCAAACTTAATCAATGGTGTCATTTGATCGCGAAGTATCGACTGTTACCAAAAAGACACATTTTAAAGCTCATTGGTATTTTTACAGTGACAATATGAAGGTAGAACGTCGCAGTTATGATCGAAAACCGGACAGTAGTGGCGCGTCAAATAGTCAAACGTAATTTAGGATCTAAAACAGCCAGGAGGACAGTTAGGAGTTGATAGTGTTTGTTAGGTTATATAACTATGTAGTATACATGCATATTGGACGTGATATCTACACCTTTGTACATTTATAAGGCTGTTTTAAGATTTTCATGGAAAACCAGTTTTGTCATATATATGTCTTTTGGACATGAAAAGTTAAGATGTTTTGATTTTATATCACCACATATGACATTTAGGTTAGTATCAAAGGTAAATAGTATGTTATGAAAATCACGGAGTGGCTCTTTTTAACAAGTATTGGTTTGTAACTGTTGGACATAAATGAAATATATTTTTCAATTGAGGAATGCTTACAATAATATGCAGGAAGATATTTATTTCGTAATTCATTAAAAAGATTACACTCTAGCATAAAGTGAAATTCATCCCCTATCTTATGCTTACACGATGGACATGATCTATGTTCTCTATCAATTTTATATGGGAGACTGTGGTTACAAATTCTAAGTTTTGTGATGTATACACACGCACGTAAATTCAAAGAAAGTTGCAATAATAGTTTTCAATACATACATTATCCTTAAAAGTTTTCATAATAATAACCTTTCAAAGATTGAGATTTTTTCTCTCTCCAATTTTGCATAAATGGATAAACAAGTACAGTTTTAACACTATTACGAAGCCAATTTGTACTTTGAAATTTTCTATTTTGCCAAATGTTACTATTACCTGTACTCTCTAGAATATATTCAATTTCTGTTACCAGCGGAAACTTTGCATTTAACCTGGACTTTTTTTTAATTCAGCATTAATTTGTTTAGAATACTTGACAGTTTACCATGGGGAATTAATAACTTGCACCAATATGATAACATTCTCAATTTGATTGAAATACTAAGCGGGAATCTTCCAAGTTCCCCATAAACCAAGAAGTCAGGACCTTCAGTATATATTTACAAAATTTTAAATGAATACGTTCTAATTGAATGGTATTTTCGTTACCCCATACTTCAGCACCATACAATAATATTGACTTAAAATTATTAATCAAAAAGTTTAAGCTGACAATCAAAAGGTATTTCTAACAAGTTTCTTCACGTGGTGATTGTTCTGTTAGCCAGTGTATGGCTTTACAGAAGCGACCGGTGCTTGTAAATAGGATACCAAGAAACACAATCTTTTTTCGAATTGTAAAACAGTATTTTGGAGAGTAAAAGATGGATGTCTGCTGCTACTTCTTTTTGATAAAAATACAACTTTAGTTTTGGAAGTGTTTATGTTAAGTTTCAACCTAGTACAATACTCATCAAAAGCTTCCAAACAGTGTTTTAAATCAGAAGAAGATTAAGAACGAAGAACTGTATCATCTGCGTAAAGAATTACCAATAACTAAATATAAATACCAATTTGTTCCAATGCAAAATTATTTACATAGTCCAAACCAGTTATATTGAAGCTTGTTATAAAAAGATTCCAAATCGTTTAGATCAAGAGCAAATAGAAAAGAGGACAAGTTTTCACCTTGTCTTACACTAACATTGCAAGGCATGAGAAACACAACTTTTCATATGTTGATACATTTTTTTTTATGACATTAAAACATTTTCCAGATAAGAAATACCTTTATCAATCATTTTGCGCCAAAGGTCACAACGCCACACAGTATCGAATGCTTTACTGAAGTCAACAAATTGTTACGAATGAATTTGTAATAGGATAGATACCTTCCAGAATGTTCTTTAAAGTTCCACGACAAACTCCAATCAAAAGTGTCCAACTCAAGCAATCAAGAAATAGAACATTCTAGAATAGATGATTCTAGACACTGCCAGCTAAGACTATCAAAACAAGTGTGTGTGTGAGCTACTAAACAATACAAAACTGTGATACAATGTAAAACTTATAAACAATCAGACACTCAAAACACTCTCCCCTTAAGGAAAAGAATTTTTTGTAACTTTCTGTTGTAGTAATAATAAACAGTTACTTGTTAACAAAATACAAAAACTAGAAAACAATATTTCAAATACAAACATTCAGCATCAAAAAGGACATTTTACACTCTGGAAAGTGCATCAGCACAAACATTGTCTTTACCATTGATGTGTTTAATCACAAGATTGAACCCTTGCAAAGTTAAACTCCATCTCATAAGTCTTTGGTTTTTGTTCTTCATTTTGTGAAGAAAAGTCAAGGGATTGTGATCAGTAAGACTTCAACTGGAAATGTAGTTGTACCTAAGTACCACTTCAAAATGCTGTAAAGCTAACAACAGACCCAAAGTTTCCTTTTCAATGGTTGAATAGTTCAAACTTTTTGGAAAAGTTACAAACTGGACGATCAATACCTGAGTCCTCCTCTTGAATCAAAACAGCACCTGCACCCACATCACTTCCATCAATTTGCAACTTAAAAGCTTTCTCAAAATGTGGGGCCTGTAACACTGGCGAATTCATGAGCATGCATTTGACTCTTTCAAATGCAGACTGACAACTGCCATCCCACAAGAATTTAACTCTTTTCCCCAAATAGGTTTGTGAGTGGAGATACAACATCTGACAAATTTTGACAACATTTTCTATAATAGCCTGTCATGCCCAAGAATCTCATGAGTTCTCTCTTAGACTGTGGAACTGGAAAACGTGCAATGGCTTTCACTTTAGCATTAACTGGTTGTACCTGACCGTGCCCTGCAACATGCCCTAAAAATACAACTTGTGCCTTTCCGAATTCACACTTCGCTAGATTGACAGTCAATTTAGCTTCAGACAGTCTCTCGAAGAAAGCTTGGATACTCCTCAGATGTTCTTCCCACTCCATGGCATAATTGATGACATCATCCATGTACGCTTCGACACCGTCAACACTTGATGTGACGTTTCTGACGAGTCGTTGGAACGGTGCTGGAGCGTTCTTCAGACCGAATGGCATCACTTTGTATTGATACAGTCTATCTGGTATAGCAAACGCTGATATCTTCTTTGCACGGTCAGTGAGTGGAACCTGCCAGAAGCCTTTCAAAAGGTCACTTACTGATGTACTTAGCTTTACCGATGTTATCAATGCAATCATCAACCCTCGGTAACGGGTAGGCGTCAGTTTGTGAAAGTTGATTCACAGTTTTTATGTCAGCGCAGCAGCGCCAACCACCACCACGCTTCGGCACACAAAAAAGGTGCCCACAGACTGTCACTGGGTTCAATAATGTCATTGTCCAGCATGAATTTTACTTCTTTCCGCAGAATTTCACTTTTCACAGGATTCATCCTATATGGGTGTTGTTTCCAGCATCACCTACATCTATATCATGACTAACAATATCTGTTCGAACAGGCACATCAGGAAACAGATGAGAGAACTCATAAATCAAATCTGACATTTGAACTTTCTGTTCCGGAGACAAATGTGACAACTTCTCATCAAGGTGAGCTAACACATCAGAATTGCTAAGTTTGGGTGACACGTTTTCACAAAGATCATCAAACTTCACATTGCTAACAATGTCATCAACATGTACATCATCATTGACAGTACATTCAGAAACTGGGGAGAGTGTGGCAATACATGTAACCTGTTTTGGTTGTTCCCTATCATGATATTTCTTTATCATGTTTACATGGCATAAACGTTTGTGTTTACGACGGCCAGGAGTCAGGACGATGTAATCTGTGTCGCTAACATTTTTGTCAATAAGGTATGGACCCTGATATCTAGCTCTCAGTGGTTGGCCAGGAATGGGTAGTAAAACTAACACTTTCTCACCAGGAATGAAATTTCTTTCTTTTGACTTTTTGTCATAATTTTGTTTCATTTTGGCTTGTGAAGTTGAACAATACAACAATGTTAAACGATGTTAAACTTATAACCAATCACACACTCATAACAAAATACAAAGTACAATTTTTTATTCTGATTTAGGTAAATATCAATCAAAGCCTTTAAGATGTTAAGGTTATCGATGGTGGAGTAGTATCGTAACAAAACGCAGAACTCCATAACGCAGAACGGTTAAAGCAACAACATTTACGGTTGGCTGCACAACCTGACCCCACAAAATATAACGGAATGTACCAAACATAAACAAATACCGATTGTTGTGTTTAGCATTTATTCTATTATGCATTATATTAATTTCATATTTTGGCTTTCTATTTTTGGCAAACTATGATCCACGCATCCTGGACCTTGAGAAGGGGAAGCAAAAGGTATCGACAGGTAAGTAATTACGAGTAGTTTCATTGAGTGCGTAGCTCTACAGGACCATTGACTCACGACTTCAATTCGTGAAGGACGACCTCAGGAACAACAACATCATCGGAGACATCACCTACACAGACCACGTCTCCGAACTCCTTATCTTCAACAACAGTGGCAACATGAGAAGTGTTTAATTAAACAACTGTGTACATAATCCTGTCTTACTTGTTATTTGTAAGAGTTGTTAATTGTGTGCATTCAGCCGTTAGAAAGGTGACCATGTATCGCGACGCCTACGCTCATCAAAGCATGTCGGGTAGTCTTTTTCGGCTTCGCGGGCCATAACCTTCTTATCTAGCTATGAAATGAGGTATCGACAGACTCCCAAGTTTAAAACTGAAAGTATTTCTATAGCTTTTGAATCATTATTAATCAAGAATAATTTGTTTATGATGAATAGAGATAATATGAAACCGAATGATAAGTTTAGGTGGGGTAATTTTAGGTTTAGAATTTAACAGTTTACAAAAACGTGCAATCTAAAGATAAACATGTGCTAGCAATTACTATTAAAATTGGGGAGCATGGTATTGTTATTGTAACAAATTTGAGAACGCATTTCCTGTTTATTGGACATCTTGAATAAAACAAATAAAGGAGTTTTCACACTGTCCATAAATAATAAAACCTTAAACAAGATGAAACTTGATTATTCAGGTCCCTCGAATGACAATATCAAAACAATTTTTTTAAAGAATAAAGTAAGTTAAACAGTTATATCCAGGGTTAAAAGGTATTCAAGAAATCAAGGCAGACCAGAGCGATGCTTACATCAAAAGGATGCGAATCGCTGTACGAATTCTAAAAAATATCTACATCTTTGTACTCGTGCATTGTTTCTGAATGTTAGGAAAACATGATTCAAAGATGAACAACCTCTGTTTGAAGATAAGGACTTACATAAGAGTTTACCTTCACAGCTATATAGAAAACCAATCTCATTTAAAATAAGATCTAATATTGCTGCACTACGTTACACAGATTTAAGCATTTTAGATTGCATTTTCATGAGATTGTATATAGAACACAACGAAGGAGACACTATGACAAATCTCGACCACACCAATGAACAGGCTATTTTGGATGATCTGATTTTCGACCAGGTATAGCTTGCAGGTGTCTTACCTTATACTTTCTATAAAACATGAGCGTAGATCAGGAAGATATATAATAGAATT
This sequence comes from Phorcus lineatus, assembly GCA_921293015.1. Classification (NCBI taxonomy): domain Eukaryota; kingdom Metazoa; phylum Mollusca; class Gastropoda; order Trochida; family Trochidae; genus Phorcus; species Phorcus lineatus. Next base: position 12,981,821 of record OV121098.1, on the reverse strand, counting down.
ACTTTGCCCTGTGTATAAACTTTCATAAAAGAGTTTTATTTCCTGAAATAATTGTTCTTTATTTGTAAAACATGTCCAATAATTTTGTCCAAGTATTTTGTCGGTTTTCGCCTCTTTCAATCCAATTAGCTTTTGATCTCGTTAGTGTTCTAAGTCTAACAGTAGTAGTAGTGTTTGTTTCTGGTCATTACCCTCATTTTAGTCTAATTTCTTTTCTAATCTTCAATCTTACTATAAGGCTTTTTTCGTTTTCGTTTATGATGTTGTTTTCGTTAATGAATAGTATATTGTCTTATCATGGGGAGAAATGTCCCCCAAAGCAATTGTTCATCTAACGAGTATTTGTTTGGATATGTTTTTGAGCTTTTATAATGGTCTAAAGTTGATTTTATGGTTTCTATTACTAATTTTGTGTATTTCTTTAATTATTATATTTGTATTTATTATATTTTTTTTTCTTAGTAGTGAATCATTGAATTTCCAAAACCCCTTGCCTCCAGCTAATCTGGAACGTGTTATGAATGGTGTTATTAATGAATGATCAGAAGAATATCACAATTATTTACCGAATAAAAGAGCTCATGTGAAATCAGTCGTCCTTGTTTGAGTTTGGGTAGGTTGCCGCCAGGTGAACAGTTGAACATCATGGTTCAGTTCACGTCAAGTATTTTCCAGGCCAAATTTATCTATCATTTCAAAACCTTTTCTCTTGCTTTTGGATAGGTAGTTATTTATAGTTGTCCGTAACTAGTTGTTTGTTCGAAACTAGGTTCCAATCCGCACATAAGTATTTCATCACTATGATACCTTGAAACTATGTCTATGATAGTCTGGGGAAAATCTGGACTTAAATATTAAAAAGCTAGAATATTAAATGACAAATTAATGAAATCTCTGTGTCACTTTAAACAGGAAAACTGTGTCAACTCGCGTTCATCCTAAGATAGTCTTCTACTGACCATATGTCACATGATTCCTTTGTATCGCTGCTCTTGGCACAATGTCAAGAGGAATTTCAGATGAGTGACCTTCCTTGGTTCCGAGAACTTGCACCCTAAATACTTTAGTATTATTTGACTTTTGAAGCTGTTTTTGACGTTTCATCTTCCTGTAATACGATCTACAGAACAGCTTCAGAAAAGCATCCCTGAAGGGCATGTAATTCAGTGAGTATATAAGAACATTCCAGATGCTATTTGAAACAAATGCAACTGTCGCAAATTTGGAAAAAATATCATCAAGTAATGTATTCCCAAATGCAACATTCATGAAAACCCGTAAAACCACGGGGAGATAACTCAAGCAAAACACTCCTGCGCTGAGAACGCATATCAAGGAGCGTTTCTTCACGTTTCCTGACATTGGCACTACTAGTTCTGATAGTACCCTTCTTCTTCTACGGGCCTTTACAAAAAGTATGTAGCAACAGAAGACGATGATCACCCCAAAGGACAGAGCAATGGGGGCCAAAGAGGCAGCTTTTCCTTGAACGGTGTTGAAGATTGGTCTATAAACTGAAGTCGTGTGGTCGTAAATGAAATCAAGCTCTGGTAGGACAGTCACAAGAGTCCTGATAAGTGACATCATATATACACAAAAACAAACAACTGCATAAGTCCATTTTGTTGCGTGCTTCCGATGGAAAAAAGGCCATTTCAGAGAAACAAATCGATCTGTCAAGATTGTGACAGTGTTAAAGACTGTAACTCCGCTCAGGAAAGAACCCAAGAAGGCCAGCCAGCTTATGATTGAATCTGGGAATACAAAACGACACAAGAGTGCTGATGGTGTTAAAAATATGAGGGAGAACAAGCCGAAAATTAAATCCCAAAAAGCCATGTGAGCAATTACAGTAAGGGAGGATACATTTCGGTTGTCAGACTTCAGGATTACAAAAACCACAACGCCATTGCATAGAACAGAGAGAACACTTACAACCAGTAAAAAGGCCCCGTAAATAATGCTACTTGTAGAACTGCTACAAGTCGTGTCAGATGAATTCACCGAGGCAATGGCAGTCCTGAAGGATATAAAGGTAAGTACAGTCATCAATGGAATGCGCAGTATTGGCTTTGTCATTTTCACAAATATATATATACTCAAAATAGTTGAAACTCAATTCCCATTTCTATCAATACCCTAATTTTAATTTCTTTGAAAATATCTGTTATTCGTCTCTCTTTATGTCCAGGATTTATTCCCAAGAGTTTCTTCCAAATTAATTTGTTTTCCTATTTAATATATCACAAGATCTCAATCAGAAACGTACTCAATGTTCATGTTCTTTTAAAAATACTTTGGGTGAAGTGCATTCTTTATGCAGACAGTTTTAGCGTTTAAAATATCATTTAACGATAATATTTACGATCGCATGTTTTCCATTGCTCTGGTCACCTTTCAACAAGTTATCCTTTGTTTTCCTAACATTGGTTGACCTTAGTTCATGCTATTTCATATTTTCTTGAACTCGCTGTCTGTTAAGATGTATCTTCTGACATTTACGTTTTGCCAAAACGTACTTCCTTATTTCATTCTCTTCCAAGCAAATGTGCTTTTGTCAGTTTTCTTTCTTACTAGATAATTAAATAGTCCTTATTTCATTTGTCAGTTTGTCTTCTGAGATAATTAACTTGGTTCACCTGTCAGCTTTCTTTCTGGTGTGAAAATTAACTAGCCATTGGTTCACCTGTCAGTTTGTCTTCTGACAAGATAATTAACTAGTCCTTATTTCATTTGTCAGTTTGTCTTCTGACGAAAGAATTGGCTTGGTTTATTTCTGATAAGACAATTACTTTGTCCTTGATTCCTTTTTAAAAAGATTTTCTTTTATTTTCCCCCCTTATTATTCCCTTTACTCAAGAGCCCACCGAGACTCGATCCTTGTTTTATAAATGACATTTATGCTTTTTCTCACAACTCAATATAATCTGAACATCAAGTCTGACAACCTTGACTCCCTCTCGGAGAGCCCAAACCGATTGTCTCTTTGTTTATGAATATATACTTCTGTCAAGACTTTGATCTAAAATTGAGATGTTTTCCTCAGTCAGGATTCATTAATTCTTCTTTTCTGTCAAGTTGCATATTTAATTAATCCATATGTGTATTTCCTCATCCATCTGTGTCATTTTCTTACTCAGGCCATTTTCCTGTATAGCCTTTTTGCAGTTCATTACCCATCCAGCTATTTCACAGTTAATTTCCTGTTCGTCTATTCCGCAGTCAATTTTCTGTCGAGGTTTTTCACTGTTGGTTTCCTGCTAAGATACATTTCCCTCCCTTTACGATCTGTAAAAAATACAGGATATATTAATAACAGAAGGAATGAATACTTCTAAAATGTTAGTTGTTCACGGACATTCTTGCTTTGTCATGCTATATAACATTCTTCATGCTTCGTGCCGGTCCAGATATAGATATACAAATATTTGGCTTTTCTTGACTTATACCACTTCTAGCTGATTGATTGAGGTATATTGTGAGCAGTGTGAGCCGTCACATGACGTGTCATTACGCATTTTCTGGTGACGTCAGGTCATTGTTTCAATGTTATTTTCACTAGAGACTGATAACACGTTTTTTTTTCATTGATATATTTCGGTATATCATAGGTATTCATATAAGTAATTTGTGATTTTTTGTTGAAATTAGTCTTGATATCAAAAAGAGTACAGGAACAAGTGGTCACGTGGTACTCCGTGATAACTGTACAATAAATCAAAATAGAAAGCACAAACACGTAAGCAAACCTTTTTAATATGAGTTTTCTTATAACCAGTCCTATGCTATAAAATGAAGTATACCTTCATGTGGTTGTATAACCGGCCACATGCTACGTGCTAACTACAAACCTTACCATTACATTCGATATATTTGTAACTAGTAGACCACGTTCTTGCAACACTTTCCCTTAAACATTTACAAGATACACATTTATTTTCCGATTTAATTCATTTGCACTATCGAGAGGGCACTTACAATCTGCTTTATGTTAAATAATACAAATAGCATTTTGCTAACTTCAGCTATCTGACCAAATCGCAACTGGATACGATGAGCCCTATCGGGGTATTTGTTTTGGGAACGAAATTGAAGGGGGCATTCCCGTACATGGTACTAAGGATAACATTTTGGTTGATTTCGATTGTATAACTAGTTAAATTAGAGCGCACACTTGGTAAAATAAACTAATAATGGAAAGTGATGCGGCGCTCCGAGCGTGAAAGACTTGCTTCGGCAAGTGGTATTGTTGATTAGTCTTATCATAAATCATTTGTTATTTTGTTTATATGCTATCCATAGTTTATTTTTCAAATAGTGTGAAATCAATTAAACTACAGCGTCCTTTTTCATGTATTTTTTCCTCAAAGCAACACGGCGGACTGTTACCGAAAGATATGCGTCTTCCAGTTTAAGATTGATAGAAATTTACATGAATAATAAAATATATATCTGTGAGTAAAATGAGTAATCCGAATAGGTTTGGGTAAATGGTAGGTTAATAGGTTTTTGTATAACGATTCATTGATTGTATCGCTGTTTGCAGCGTCGACTTCTTGATACGACTGCATCGATAGAAAAAACATTTACACAATGTGTCAGGATAAATCTATCTTGAGAATCCATGATACATGGATGTATCGCACTAACCCATATGCCGCAATACTTTAAACATAGTCTGTTTCACACAAATAACTATATAAGCTGACAAAGCTTTTTCCCCATATAACCTTTTAAAATACTTGGCATTATTTTCATTGTTGATCTCCAAAATATGACTAAGTCGAATTTCGAAAAATAAATTGAAAAAGTAGAAAACTTCTATTCCCTATTAAATACTCACATTATTTACACATCTCTTTACGTCCCTCCCAGACCGAAAGACTAACCTTTTTAAACATATGTTACATAGGTTTATACATTGATGATTTGGCTATGCAAGAATTTTGCATGGAATATTACTTTCTCTGTATCAGGTAAGTTATTTTAAATTTCCAAAACGATGTATCAATTATAGTATTTATCAACACAGATCTCTATTAAATTGATTTCAAACTCGGTCAATATTTACCTAATTTCTTTTTGGAAAAAACCCCAAAGATATGAGCAAAATAGATTTTTACACTTCGTACTTTTACAACATTATTAATGATACGCCAATGGGTCATTCCAGCTCAATTCGACCAAAGCCTCCAAGTTGATGTCTTGAAGTTTTTTCATTTTCACACCAACCAGAGTACATTTATAGGTTATTACAAAAAAACAAAATATTTTTTGCATATTCGCATTTGTTTTGCTGTAAGGGTTGTTTAATTGTGACACGAAACGCAATTCTATGAAATACACCACTAGAAAAATCTTCGCTAAAATATAAATATTTGCTGTTCATTGCAATTTTTTGGTTTATAGGTTGTTGATATAATTCAAAAGCGGCATACGATTACATTTTGCAGAAATACCCTGAGTTATGCAAATTTCAAATTCGGTAAAATTTTAAGCTATTTCAGGATATGGTCCATTTTCTTAAAGCAGTATCAACGATATTTGATAGCTTGAGTTATAATATTTTGTATGAAGGATAAAAGTATTATTCGGACAGTCCAGAACCTCCATCATACATACTTTCACCTATTTAGTTTGAACGTATTTAAACACACCTACCCTCTGCAAAAAACGGAAATTCTACGATATTCAAAAGTCTCTATACAAAAAGGGGCACCTCACACAGTAATGAAATTTAGACAGCTTATTCTTCATTATATGAACTCTAACATATAATTTTTTTTAACCTCGATCTGGGCACTTCCGTCTTACGATGACGCAATAAAACTCGCTTTTCACTAATTGAAGTAACGTAACTCTAATTAAGAAGGTGACATACACGTAATTCCACTTTCAAATTGGAGGTAGGTCATTTATGAATACGTTACGAGTGATACTTACCGATGTCACTTTATGAGTATATTTATAACAGCACATATTTCGGAGCCTGATATGTCTATGTGGATTGCCTTGTTATATATTGTTTATGACCTGTATCGATGTCTCCCGTGCTTGTGAGTAGGTGCTTCAAATCATGGTCAATTTTCTCGAGCTTGATATAGTTTACCGAAGCATTTTAAGAATACATTCTATGACAGGCTGCTGTCCGCTTTCGGAATGTAGCACAATAATTGCGCAAATTGACTGTAAACATGAATGAAATTGAATATATTGTTCTTACTTTACAGGCGGCGCTTTCTCTTTACAAATCTTTCAGTCGACGGACTGCGACATGGAGGCCGCCATTTTGTTTGAGTCCCCGGATGAAGCTTCTGCAGTAAGCTAGAGAGTTAGCACAGGAATGTCTTAGGTCGGCAGCAAGGGTTAACTTAGACAGTTCGAGACTGGCAATAGTTAAGCTTTGGAAGATGCTATTTAGTGTGGGCAGACACGAAAAAACACCCCTTCGAAATAGTGAGTTGGTCGGGTCTGATAAAAGATAATGAGATAAGCTTGGAAGAGAGTTCGATCATGCAGGCAGGCATAGAAAAAGTAGGAAGTTGGACAGTCGGGGAAAACTCTGCAACAGAAGTCAGGGGCTTCGGTCGGTTCAAGGAGAGGGCTGCAGTTGGGGAGAATAGGTTTAGATTAGGAATGTTATGTTTATGTAAAAGGCCTAACATGTTTTTATAACAAAGTGGTGAAAAAACTTCCTTTGTATTTATTAAGAAGTGTACCTCTCGCAAGCCAATAAGCGAATCCCCAACACTAAAACCAGTAATTATGACTGTACAGTGACAGACAGTGATTAATAGCTAACTAGCATAGACTTACAAGATCAATAAGGTGTTTCTAGTTACAGTTTGGTGTGCCTAACAGATCATCTTTAGACCAATAAGTGTAACCAGTGAATTTAATAAGCTATTGGTTAATTTTGTTTGCCAGATGATGTTTAAATCGTAAAATGAATCAAGTAGCCAAGTCATCTTTTTTATTATAAATTGTAACAAGGCTATTATAAATAAATTTTACACATATGGTTACTTGAGAAAATACATTCATTTTTTTGTTACAAAATTTCAATTCAAGCCCCCCCCCCACCCCCCCCCCCCCCCCCCACTTTCAAATTCGCTCCTACGCCCCTGGTTCTGAACTGCCATTGGTTCGCTAAGCATGTGACTGCGTTATATATATCACATGTCACTGTCATTAGTAACTAAGCCAGACATTGTATCGCCGATAATAATTGGTAAATAACAGTTGGACGTTACGTCAAATAACAAGACTTTTCACAATTTGCTTAGATATAGATATAATTGCAGGTTGTAAAGGGCAAAGAAGTCATTGCATTGCAAATGATGGGATCCAGGATTTTTGAAGGGAGGGGTGGGGGGAAGGGGGGATATGGGGGGGGGGGGGGGGGGGGGGGGGGGGGTGGGTGCCGCCACTGGGAACTAACATAGACTCATAAGAAAAACAATAATGTTCCCCTTATCGTATGTGTGAAAAGAAGTTGTGTGCTTCGTTGCTTGAATTTATTCGGCAGTGGGTATTTCACAGACAAATTACCCGGCATGGTTCATTGTTGACAGGGAGGCATGGCATGGCAGTATCAAATTATATGAATCTCGGATCGCGGAGCGAAACGGAATACTCCTTATAGGTATAGCATAGATAAAAAAACCGGAAAATGATTTATAATACTTTCTGACAATGTGTTTATGATAAAGTATATATGTATCATCTCAACTGCGGTTGCGCATGACAAGAGACTGACGTGTTTCTGCTGGGCTCCCGCCGACCCCCGAAAAAAATCACCCGAATCTTTGAAAAAGGATGCTATTTCAAACAATATTATTAAATAAGTGTTTTACATAGTAACTCTAAAACACAACGTGAGGGCTATTTTCATGCTTTGATGCTTAAATATTACAATTCATGAAGAAAATGGCCGAGTCAAGTCGAACGACAAGATCGAGCAATATCGAAGATATTGTACAAGCTGCCGAAAAAAGACTAACTGAACTTATTAAATCTGTGAAATCTGACTTACAAGAATCATTGAAAGTCCAAATAACTGAAATTGGAGAGAAAATCAAAGGTTTTGTATACAATGCATTCTATGTTCATTCTATGCTCGTAGACGATGAGAGATAAATACAAGCCACTAGGTCAAGTAAATGATCATGAAGTTGAATTTGCTATGAAGGTACGAAATGTATATACCTAATGCATTTGAAAAAAACCTATTTTAATATCAAAATTCATATGTATATAAGAATATTATTCGCATGATTTAATAACCCCCGTCCGATCTTAAGATGGGACAGCATTCCTAGTTTGGATGATACATATACATAACCAATCGATGTTATATATGCAAGAAATATATATTCAATACAATCACAAAGTAACCGTTTTGAAAGGAAAACCCATGGTACGATATTGATTTTATCGAATCATAGTTTAGTATTAGATTTTTCGTTACAGATTTTCTCAAAGAAACGTTTTTCCCTAGCAAAAACGGTTAGTATTTATTCGATATCTCTTTGCCCTGAATTACTATTATATTATTTATCTTTGTGCTTTTACTTTTAATTTTTATACTGTTGGTTAAAATACCAAAATGGGTTTAGATTTATCAAATTCTGCCTAGCAAATTTGATCATAACAGGTAAACTGATTTATATTTTGTTGACTTCTTCCACCGCTCATGCCACTCACAAAATGGGATGCGGTTTTAATGATTTAGCCGCAAGAGTGCACTAATTAAAATTATTATTAATGTTAGTTAAATTGGAATGGTGAATAAGGTTTTCTTTAAGATTTTTGACACCCAAATACAGCCGATCTTATTGTACGGTGCAGAAGTATGGGGCATGCACACCTTTGCTAAACTAGAAAAAAATACATTAAATAGCTTGTAAGAGATTTTTTAATTATATGAAAAAACGTCAGTGATTATCGGACTAAAAAGTTTACTTTTCAAAAGTTGCATATTTTCTTTGGTGCTTATAAAACTGTTTTCGGGAAAATAGCAAACAGAATCACAATTAAATATTAAATTACATAATTCTGCTTGCCAAAAGATTCACTTATATTTTAGTAACATGTTCTTTCTTTTGAGGTATTTCTTAAACCTTTAAACATGCCCTATTGAAAAAAATTGCTCAGAAAAATAACAGATTGGGTCCCCACTTTATGATTTAGACACAGTTACCTTCCATTCTTTACTCTAATTGAAGCGCTCATTAAATACACAATAAACTCATTGTCAAGCGTACTATGCAACGATGTTAGTTCTGTATTGCAACACTCACTGATAGTGACAATAGGACTATTAACATATATGTCAGATTTAATGAGATTTACATTGCCTACTGTAAGTGTAAACATGAATTGAAATGGATTTTTTTTAAATACCAAACAGGATGATCCTTCCAGAGTCTTGAATCAGAACAGCACCTTCACCCAAACCGCTGGCATCAATTTGCAATTTAAATGCTCTCTTGAAATGTGCCGGTAACAATGGAGAATTAATGAGCATGGCCTTGACTTTTCCAAATGCATCCTTAACCCATATATCTTTAACCTTTTCGCCAAAAGGTTTGCAAATGGAGATACTGTATCAGAAAAACTTTGACAAATTAACCAAGAATCGCATGAACTGCTGAACTGAAAAATGGCTCTACTTGGTATGCGAAATAAGCAAGATTGATAGTCAGGCAGCTTCTCAAAGAATGATAGCATCCTTTACAAATGATATTCCCAGTCTACGGCATGAATGATGCCATCGCCCATGTAAGCTTAGACACCGTCAAGACCTGATGTGACATTTTTAAATAGTCTTTGGACCTCGGTGTGGGGCAGGGAATAACCCTTGAACTCTCAGTTAATACAGCAATGATCGGGTATCACACCCATCCGGCGAGCCACGCCCGATGTTGCTGAACTTCACTGATAGCGGTCACCTGAGCTACGCACAATCAGACACTGTGGAGAGTGTAGAAATATGACTTAATCATACCATGTCATAATCCTCATTAAACATGTTTACACCACAGAGCTGTTTGGTTATACGACGATCAGGAGTCAGGATGATATAACCAGTGTCGCTAATGTGGTTTACTCTCAATCTGCCTACAGTCAAAATAAGAGTGTAGGCAGACTGAGAAATAAGAGGGCACCCCTATATGCAGAAGTGAACTTGACCACTGACAACAAAACATGTCATAGATTTTATCATTTTATTTGTTGTGCATTATGTTGTAATGTAAATATACTCCTCACAAAAATTTAAGCAACATTTATTATTTGAAACATGTTTGGTTTTGTCTATTTCGCATGTTTATTGTGAGGAGTATATTAACACTGTAAGTATAGATTTTTACAAACAGGTTTAACATTTGTCTGTTTTTCATATTCTACATTCAGTTCATTTTTGTCTCTTTACGTACTATAGAAGTACATATAAATCATGCCTTATGTACCAACATTTACAACTTCAATTTGAGGAGATGGCCAGTAGCATCCAAAAACTGAAGCTTTGTTCTTCGCCCCTCATGAAGTGCTGCCTTCAGTCTCTGAAGACGAGAATCAAGGTCCTGATATACACGTTTTCTGCCATTTGGTTTGCCACCATGCTCCAGCTGAATTCTTTTCCTTTTATCCGTTGGTTCAATGTCCTTCAGTTTACTGATGAATTCATAGATGTTCGGGTGGGACTTGCCAAGAGACCGGTTCAATCGTGAGTGCCAACCCTCGAGGTGGTTGTTGGTGCGCGGGCCGTCATTTTCGTGTTGGTTCCACATGGATTTGTTGAATAGTGCTTCATCATATACCCAGGTTTCCGTTACATAGTCGCAGAAGTCGTGTACAAGGGGGATGTCGGGTCTCTCGTTCAGAGCCTCAACCCAAGCATCTTGAACATGTACCAAGGGGAGCAGTGGCAAACAGGCAGCTCTTCGGACGACAGTCTGGACTGCAGGGTCTTCTCTGTACTGTCTGACCAAACCTATTGTTTGGATCTTGCGCAGGATACACTGACTATAGTGAAACAGGCATCCTCGAAGATGAGTATCGGGAAAGGAAGTTGCAAGTGACTGAATGACAGGAAGTTCAAAGTCTGTCTGGATTGTAGACGGGTTGAGATCGAAACCTGTTACAACATTCACAACATTCTTCAGTTGCTCGAACAGTCTGTTGTACGTCACTCTTTGCCTATTGGGCATAAGCGCAAAGGCAACAGGGAACATAGTGGAACCAGAGAGACAATGAATTGTGTTGAGAACACTAGGATTCTGTCGTCTACTCCATCGTTTATGGCAAGAAATTCATTTCCGTCGCTAGTTTTAGTCCAATGGTCTTCTAAGTTGACATCAGCCAGGCTCTTCGGGAGTGGTGGAAGGTTCTTACGTTAGTGTCGGTGGAGACCAGCATCAATGCTAAGAAAGGATGGTGCTCTGATGGTGTCGCCGACGCTCATGGTTCTCAATTCCTCTTCATAGATCTGTTGCATCGGTGTGACCTCTTCCCTTGCACGGGTCCTCAATGTGCTCATCAGTCGCAGTGTATTTGGATCTTCTATAACAGCATGATTGTGTGGCGATGAGTTTCGTAAAAACTCACCAACGGTGCTTATCTTCCCCCTACAGTTGGCAAAGACACACTTCCAGTGAGTCACAGTCTGTCTACGGTTGTTCAAACGATACCTGAACCCATCAAACAAGACTTGCTGACCTCCAGCCTGAGAGGTGATGAATTCGACCTTCTGTAAACCAGCCATTATAGCAATGCTAGTGGCAAAATTAAACTCGCTTTATATACGATATATTGATAATGTAGAGGAGAATAGAGACGATTGGATGAACTCAATAGAGCAGTCTTCTCGTGTTGTTTTAATAGATAACTGACAGAAGATTTGTTGGACTCATCACTAAGCTGACCTCAAAGAACTAGTTCTTTAAAACAACAAGTTAACAAACTAACAATAAAGTCTCTCATACTGTTTTGATAGATAATTTATATTGACAAGTGACAAGGTTGTTCTGTGACAAGACCCCATGTCAAAGAGGATATGAAACAAAAATGTTAACAATACATGACATTGGTAGTTTGCATTTAGAATAAATGGACATAGTAATATTTCAAATTTATTACCCCCCCCCCCCCCCCTCTATTGGCTATGGGTGTGTTGTTTTCAATTCCCAATTCAATATTTTACGAATTTAGAATTTCTATGAATTTTGATTTAAAAATCTATGTCCTTATTCTTTGGCAATTGAAATATTTGTAGGAGATACATCGGATAAAATAATCCTTACACATAATTCAATTTAAAGGTCAAAATAAGCTGTTCCATTTTCTCTTATGGGTAAGTTGGGTTAATTGCCCTATACAGTTTTCTCGCTGTGCCTACATTCACGTGACAAACAGACCTTGACATGAGCTGTTTTAGCTGTAGGCAGAATGAGTTGTAGGCAGATTGAGAAGACACCGCTAATGTTTCCCTATTATATCCATCCTCGAATTAAGAACTCACAGGAAGCTCATTAGCAGCCTTTATACCCTATTAGCAAACCTCCGCAACGCACCATCTTCTCTCTTTGCACTCATGAGCTGCTTTCTGTAAAGCATGTGATCAATACCTGACGAACTTGGGATTGTTGATGAAAATGTTGCCAACTCGTGGTTATTTCTTCATGGCTCTTCCCATTTAAGCGGGTTTTTTTAAAAGACCCTCCCCCAAATCATACGAAAGTTCTTCAGATTGGTCTTTTGAAGATTTATGTTTCAAATTTTTTTCTTTGATATATTCCTTTACGGTAACACTTAAGAGATTGTTGAAAAGAAACAAATTTACCCTTCAATTGATGAGTTTAACATGATGCCCCATGGTGTAGAGTGTTTAGATTCAGTTTCATTAGAAATTGTATTACAGCCAGCATCTTAGAACATCAACTGCATATCAAATTAGGTTTTGATTACACTTGCTTATAATACATATATATGTTTAACATAGTATAAATTCTATCATTCAAAGTTGAATGGATGCATTCTAATTTTACTTTTAAAAGTTCATTCCTTAATCATTTTCAAATCACAATGTCACTTATCTATATATAACAAAATAGGTTAGCACTCAGTAAGACAAGGAATTGTTTATGGATGATCAACTTCTTTATTGTATTGATGGCGACGTTTCGGTATAGCTTTTTATACCGATTTCATTAAAAATCAATAATAATATTCCTTATCTTCCTTAAACTGACAACTTCTAGAATGCCACTCAAACGGCCAGGCGAGCACGGCTTACTCTTATATCCCCACTTTCAACAGTGATCAAAAGAGCTTAAGATATTGCACTAATTCCATAAAAATACATATGCCATGCCCACATCATTCCACTGAAAATTTGAAAAATTAATACATAAATTGATAAAACCATGGAAAGACCATTATTAACACGTGTTTCACTTTTTGATGCTAGTCTATAAGTAGGGAGATACGCTCTGCACATAATGATTTTTTAAAAGCACAAAACAGTTTAAAATTAACAAATACTTAAACAAATTTTAACGTCTTCATCTAGTCTGTAACCTAAAGAATTTTGAAGTTTTCATAACATAATTATCATAAAGGCAAATCTAAGAATCATAGAAATTACATATGTCACGTTTTTTTTACATGTTACATAATATCTAAACCATTAGTGTCTGAGCTATGAGAAGAGCTGAGAAATATATAGCAGTTTCCCTCGAATTCTGGAATATTTTCATTCGATTATGCTTTAAGATAATGTTTCAGCCCCTATTTCAATTCCTTAAGAAAGATGGTTTTATAAGAATCTATTCTAAAATGACCCTCCACAATGTTGCGTAACGAAACGAGTGTGGAGTTTTGTATTACCCGAGCGAAAGCCAGTGCTATTCACAAATTCGAACAAGTTCCGTTTACACACTTAACAGGGCAAAAATTTCACTTTTAACGATTCAATTGCATTTAAAACGCATTGAGATATTCAAAATATCCAGAATTAGCTACCATATTAAACAAAAAAATAAGTGTCAGACCCATTAAATAGTGCAACAAAGTGTAACAACATGTAAATAATTACAATTTCATAACAGTTATAAATAATACATGTTGTGCCTTACTGGCTATCTTTAGGTGGAATTGGTCAAGCTTTTAAGAAACCATATATCTATCTTTCAATAGTGTACGTAAATTACTTCTCACCCAAGTGGAAATATATGACTATGACCGGAGCGCAATTTTTATAACTTAAACTCCTTCAATTGATAAAGAGCAATGCTCATGGCTCTATTGTTGGCTTGGGCTTTCAGCTTTAAACTCAGGCTATTTAATTAGATGGCTAGTGGCTGAACATGATAACTGACAATGTTCGTCATACAGCTGCATACCAAAAGTTTGTTCACTGTCACTGTATCGTAGTGCAAATATAATGCATTTTTTGTTGGGTTTTGTTTGGACATCAATAAAATAACATAAGCAAAACTGACAATACATCACCTATCGTCAATGTGTTAAATAACCATTCTTTAACGTATTTTGGAATAATCTTGTCTCTCGTGCAATAACCAGAATTTTGGCCTGATGAAATAGACCGAAGGGGTCATATTTTCGAAATTACCATTACTTGAAATTTCGATAAAAATATTCCAGTTCAAATCACGTAGAAAAAATCAGCACATTCACATTGACTTAGGGCATGAGAGGAAAGATGATTTATGTTTGAAGCTGTTGATCACTTCAAATGGATTTTGTAGTGAAAAATTTAAATTGGTGTTTACGGAATTTTGACCCCTGGTCACTTTAATGACCTGCCAAAACCGCTATTGTTAACTGTTTTTTTATACGATTACGTTAAAGTGGTTGTTCACTTCTGTATTGAAAATTCAATATTATCCGTTTCTTTTGCGTAATGCTATGCATCCTGCTACATAGCGTATTTGTCTCCGCCTAGCTCCATCTTATACCCTGATATCCTTCGGCCTAAAACGTTGAAAATTTTATTCATATACGAATCGTATAAATTTCTCAATTTCACTTATCACTCGCGAAATTAAATCCTAATTAATGTAACATGAATAACATCATTTGATGAGCCTACTAAATTTTTAAACCCTTCATGTTATGATCAAAGACATATTCAAATTGGATTGTTGGAGATTTTATTTTATGTGATGAGCCTACTAAATTCTTAAACCCTTCATGTTATGATCAAAGACATATTCAAATTGGATTGTTGGAGATTTTACTTTATGTGATGAGCCTACTAAATTTTTAAACCCTTCATGTTATGATCAAAGACATATTCAAATTGGATTGTTGGAGATTTTATCTTATGTGATGAGCCTACTAATTTTTTAAACCCTTCATGTTATGATCAAAGACATATTCAAATTGGATTGTTGGAGATTTTATCTTATGTGATGAGCCTACTAATTTTTAAACCCTTCATGTTATGATTATAGACATTCAAATTGGATTGTTGGAGATTTTATTTACGTAGTTTTTCGGGATTGGGATTCTGTCCGCTTGGTATTTTGTCTTAGGAGATTTTGTCCTTAATAATTTTATCCAGTGGGGATTTTGTCCGTTCGCGTAGTTTCGGCACCCAATGGGCAAGAATGCATGATTTATATTGGCGACTAATACACAGAAAACTATACTTCCTTCAAATTTAAACTATTTCTCAAGAAAACGTTTAATAAATATAATAATATATTAATTATATATAAATAATATGGAAATCGTTGAGTATCCTTTTTATAAAAATCATATTGGAAGGTAAATGTCAATAGTAACAGTGAAAAAAATTATATTTCATAAATGTATACTTTCTTTATGACGTACTAAAGCTATGGATCTAACTTGCTTATGATGATAGTTTAGATCTGAAATTTTATATCTAGTCTGCGGGCATCAGAGTTGTATGACCAATTATACAACAAAAACCCTTAATTGTGTTTAATTTTCTGCTACAGAATAATTCCAAATAAAATTTGAGGCATTGATCCCCGCAGAGAAGCATCACTTGTTGTATTGTCATCGTTATGAATCAAATAGAATTGAAATAGTAATTTACACTGACAGTTAATACTTATAATTAGTCATAGATTCACACAACTTATGAACTGTGACTTATTTAGCTGCCCGTTGTCTCTATCAATAACCCAAAAAAAACATTTACATCCCAACAAAATTGAAAGATTCAAAAAATAAAAACTCACCTCAAATATAAAGATCAACAGCAAAAAGCATGCATGAAGCAGTGTCTTGACACCAATAGTAATGGCTCTGGTCTTGACTCAGTTCAGGTCTTAGAATTCATGATACCTACTCTTCGTGGCTTGGATAGGTAAATTAATAGGATCGATGATTATCAAAGACGATGAAGTCATATTTCATAAAATCAATAATGTCGCGGTCAATGGAGGCAGGCCCGACTGTGGTCTGTGGACTGCGGTCTGTGGACTGTGGTCTGCGGTCTGTGGTTCTCGTGGAGGGTAGAGTGTGTCTCGTTAGAAACCCTATCTCCCTGCAGCACGTCACGACTTTGAGATAACGAGGATTATTTCCTTCTGTCAGCTTGTTAGTCATTTTGTAATAAACGTATACATTTTCAACGTAAATGTTATTGGTTTAGAGGTTTTCCATGGTAATAAGATAAATACATTGTACGCGACCCTCTGTTCGTTTCTTCTTCGTAAACAAGAAGACGTTATGCATACGGAAAATGTCAGAATAATATTTATAAATTTCAGTACAGAAAAAACAAAATAGCAGGTTTTGGTATCTGTAAACCATATATATTTCGGCTGGATTAGATCAACTGTATTTCTTTTTTTTAATCCAAATTGAAATTAATAAAACTTTTGCGTTCAGTTTTACATTAGTCAGACCACGCTCATGCATACATTGGACATTTATTTAAAATTTTATATTCATTCTCCACCGCATCGTTTAAAATAGACTTTTTTATAGCATCGCCATCATAATAGTCAACCCAGAATCACGAGAACTCTAAATTGAAAATTAGCCATGGCTCTTTGTGTAACTGGGATGGTAGGTTTATATTATGTAATACATTAAAAATGTCTTTAAAGTATGATTTAAAATTGTTCCTATTTTTTCCCCCTCCCAACTCTTATACCTTGAAGGCTTTGATACCTCCACCCAATGATACGCCTATCCATCACAATCTGTTTAACTTCCGACAAAAATCAGCTTCTTATGATGATAAAAAGAAACATTTGCTAGGTGATAATACACAAAGTCTAAAAGTGAAGTTTTCAAATTTAGAGTTCTCATGTTATAACGAAAATAGGTATTTCCAAAGTTAAAAATCTTAAATGTAACCCTATAATTTATGTTCTTTTATCTACGCAATTTTAATTAAAACACGCTACAGAATATATCAATTCCTAACGCCTATTTTTTAATAAATTGGTTAGGTATGGGTGATCGGGGAATGTCACCGTTGGTCATTTGATAGAAATAGTGATTAAACAAACTCTTATAAGAATTAAGACTTATAAGGAAATAGTTGTAATAATCAACCTCGAGTAAGAAACCTATTATTCACTTGAACATAACTCAAAACCTGCGAGACATTTACCGTGAAGATACCATGGTTGAGATTTACGCATCCCGACTCTCTACAACTTATGAATGAAAAATATATAGGATATAAAAAGTGTGATGTTATTTCTATTTACCAATCTGTCAAAAACATTACATGATGAAAATCAGAGCGACTGTGAAACTGTGCAAAAAATATATGATTGATATACAATTTCTGTTTGTATAATTACTGTTATCTCTAAAATAGAAAAAAAATATTGTCAGCTTAGATAGTTATTTGTTTGAAGCAAATTTTGTTAACAGTATCGGAATATTTTGTCTTTTAAGGCTAATTATCGATATATCATGGACCCTCAAAATATAAATTTCCAATAAATAGGTTTTGTATCGCGTAGTGGGCGATGCCAAAAATCGATATTATCGATGAATCGTTACACATTTAGTTATTATCCACGACAGTCATGAAACGATGCGTCGACTTTTAAAAATACCAAACAAACTGTACGGTACGGCGTGAAATGAAAACAATTCCGACCAATTGATGCTGTAACAGATTCTTTTAAAGCGACCACTTGGAATTATTAGTTTAGAATTAGTGCAGCTACCAAATGACTTCTTTTGTTCGTATCATTTCAAAGAGGGCTGTCGGTATTTTCCACCTCAGACATAGTCTTGGCACAGAGACGTATATGGCTTGAAAATAGCTTTCGAAAAATATATATGCCTATAGATATATACAAATTACAGATGTACAGATGTGGTCTTTCAATCTCATAAGACTTTTTTTCTTGTAATTAGGAGTTTTGACTGAATTGAAGATTGAAACCAAATTTTAAATGCCGTGATAATGATCTTTTATACCTATTGCATTGTCTGGTTTTCGGCTCAAGAAACATCTCTTTATCTGGTGTATTGTCACGTATATTCAACCGAACTGAATCTAAATATTAATTTTGAGCTTCATCCTTATACGTTAGAGTTTATGGGATAAATAAATTAAGTGTATGAACTGAGGATATCAATACCTTGATGGAGTTCGAAATTGAAAAAAGCACACTAATATTGTCCAGAGTTGTTGATCTTTTTTAATCTGATCGAGGTAACCTCAGTTATAAATTACATATATTGTTCATATGCTATGAACCGTGCCCTTCTCTTATGTATATAATTAATACCATGTACTCTTTTCTGCATGTTATAACATTGATCCACTTGATTGAATACCATTATCGTGGTGTGATGGTTTGCGTGCGAGGCCAATGCCAGTCGGAGGTTGTTTGTTCCGGGTAGGGGCACCCGAGCTGGAAAGGTCGATGGGGGTAATTCGGACCAAATTGGCTGTTACGAAATCTATTTATAGATTACGCTGTAAGCGCAAACGCATCAGCGCGTCTCAACCACTTCCTCACACGTGGTTACCATGAGTGTACAGTTCCAAGAACAGTTCCTATCAACACAAGTCTTGTCAACTTTATGATATGGAAACATTGGCGATCGACTCTATCATTCTCTCCCAACAGAGTTAGCTCCGTCATAAATTTCTATACTCCCTCTATAGAAATTTATGACGGAGCTACCTCTGTACAAGAGAATGCGACTCTATGACAATTTCTCGTATTCGTGCGTTAAACATCAACTCACTCAGTCACTAGATTTAGTTTCTATTCATTCTATTGACGTCTTAATGAATAAACGTAAGGCCATCAATGTTCGATGTACTTTGAGCTGGGATTGTTACAATTTCCATGATGCAATAAATCAACCCAGCGATATTACAATGAAGTTAGATCTGAAGGCAGTTAGACTTTTCGGCTTAATGAAGCGGTCAGTACCTTGTCGCAGCTTGGAAGTTTATGTGCATTGTTTGAAAGACTTTTATTATCTGAGTTATCCGTTTAATGCTATTTCAAATTCTATAACAGAAAAATATACACGTTTTTTAAATCTTTATATCACATTGTCTAGACACTACATAATGTGTTTGGCGCTACGTGCGTTGGAATTACTTTGCATTATATTTTAGTAGTATCCGTATTATTTTGTTTTACATATACTTAATGTTTATGTTAATCATTATGTAAGGTCGGTCAGTGAACATGGCTTATTCTTTGCTACTGCCACTGAACTCAATAGCTTATCGTTGTATGGTGGTTTGCGTGCTTCAGAGACCCTGACAGCTTTGCTCCTCCTGGTAGGGTCACCCACGATGAATAGGTTGACAGGTAGAAGCTAGGTCAAACTTGAGTCCTTCTAAAACCTGCTTTCTGTCTCTCACTGTGCCTCACTGTGCGTTCTTTCCGTCTTTTCTCTCATACTTTCCACCCCTTTGTCCCCTGCCTGTCCACTCTCTTTTGGATGCTTGTAATCCACGTGTTTTATAACTAAGATTTTGTTCAAAACACGTTAAACCCCAATTTACTCACTCACTCATTATTCTTTACTTGCTCTATTGTATGAAGTCCTGTATATTTGCTCAATGCTCACAAATGTCTGCGCTTTCATCTCACTTCAAAGGTTCCTGAAATAGCTGTTTCACCACTCAAACCAATGTCACACTGCAGCCCCACCCAATGCCTCCTACTGTATGTTGGTATTGTTTGTAAGACAGTTTGATGGGGGTTGACGTAACTTAGAATATGATATCACTTGCTTTGTTTGCTTCGTGTACTGCTAGAAGAAATATTGGACGCTTTGATAGTTTTACTTACCTCTGTAAATTACTATGATTATGCTTAGGAGTACGTTACTTGCTAATCATTTAATTATTACTTATATGCTGTGGTGATGTTCATCTTCATCCGGGTCTAGACCTGAGTACTATTCACTTAAACCTACGTAGTTATAGGGACAAAACTCCCATCTACTGTAATGCTTGGAACTCGCTGGAAAGGAGTACCATTTGTTCGTGTGGCAACCACATTTAATCACTTAACGGTTCATTATAGGTAACCATATGTCCGCGAGTTTGATATGGAGGTATAGTATACTTTGACGGAGTTCGATATTTCAGTCGGAAACAAAAGATATCTCCATATCAAACTCGTGTACACGTGGTAACGAATTTTTCTCGACGAGGACTCTAAGTTAGAGCTTAGATATGACTTGAAAGATGGATGGGTCAAAATGGCAGCTGACCTTGCCAGTGTTTCTCTTTTACTTATGGTATTAAAAATATGATTTTCATATCACCGTTTAGAGCACAAAAAGTATAGTAACGAACTGGAATAGATATAACAACTATTGCAAGGCATTTTGAGTTTTGATTGTTTGGTCATGTGACCTCGTGTATATGTGCCAACTTGGAAACGTTCAATTTGAAACGGCGCTTAAATTGTCGTAGATTTTTAACTTTCATGTGAGTGAGTTTTGAAATTAAAATATTAAAGTTGACTTTGTAAATTTACCATATGTTATAAATTCATATGTATTCTGGAGCGGTTTTCATATGCTATATTGCAGATTGTTTACCACTCATATTCTTTCAAGAAAATAATATCTAAATCTAAATCATTATTTATGATAACAAATGTAATCTCAATGTATTAACGGAGTAAGAAAATGTTAAAAAAGTTGTTTTCAATCTTGCGGTGTGAGGACGGTGTACGAGGATAAAAAAAATTTCAATTATCACAAAGAATGTACTGGTGAATACGGACCAAATGGTCACTGTAGCATAAGTGATCCTTGTCTAGTTCCTGGGTCAACAATAGTCTTTTTCGCGACAGCCAGTTTTACGTCTGTTGACCAAATAGCAAAGTACCCCCTATTATGGAGAAAATTTAGGCACGCAGTGTAATTAAGTTTTTACATTTTAAGGGCTATACTGAACGTTAAATTCATGATGAGATGAAGTATGTTTATGACAATGACAGCCCATCCTATGACACTGTTGTGAGATGGAAAAGGAATTTCCAAACAGGCCACATGTTCCTCGCAGATGAGCCAAGAAGTGGACGCCCCTCACTTACTGATGAGATGGATGTCATTAAGAAGGTTGAGACGCTGGTTCAAGAAGATCGCCGCGTAACTCTACAATGCTAATGCATGAAACAGGTCTGAGTTATGGCAGTGCATGGAACATACTCCATAACCAGTTGCATATGTCCAAAGTGTAAGCACGCTGGGTTCCTCGCTTACTGACTCCATTGCAAAAACAGAATCGAAGCGACATGTCACGGCAGGCATTGAAGCTTCTGGAACAAGACGAAGAGGATTTCTTCAAACGTCATGTAACCATGGGTGAATGCTGGGTCTATCAATATGATCCTGAGACAAAAGAGATGATCAAAGAATGGAAGCATGCTACGTCACCACCTCCCAAAAAGGCCAAGGTGCAAAAGCCGGCAGGAAAGGTCATGGTGTCTGTTTGTGGTAATGTCGTGGAATCATCTTGATGGATTATCTAGCTAAGGGTCAGACCATTACTGGAGCTTATAACTGCAACCTGCTGAGCAAGTTACGAGATTCAATTAAACAGAAGCGCCGCGGTATGATCACCAAAGGTGTACGCCTGTTAGCTGACAATGCCCCAGCTCACACTTATCAAGCAGCTGATGTGGAGGCACGGCGATGTGGCTTTCAAATCTTTTTCAAATTTTTTGAAACTTTTTTTTATATCCCCTCGTACGGAGGTGAATTGACCTGTTGGTAAACAATGCCTCTTTGCCGTTGGTGGATGAAACTTCATCCCTGTATTTGCGAGCATTCATGTTTCATAAATAACCACTATCCTCGTCCTCAGATCGACGCAGATCCCACGCTACCAACTCCAAATTCTCGGAATTGCTGAATGCAATTGGGAGCAATACGTTTTCCAACTCGCCGCCTGTACAGGCGACCAGAATTTAAACTGTTGTTCGCTGTTCATTCGTCATTCTAATAAATAAATATAGCAAATTTATTTGCTTTTCGTGTCTCATATTTGTTTTGATATGTGAATAACGAATTTGCTCTTCGTTTTTCATATTTTGCTGACATCTGAATGTCGAAAAGCAAATTAATTTGCAGTTCGACTTTCATATTACGCAGATAACTGAATGACGAAAAGCAAATCAAAATGCCATTCGACTTTCATGTTTGTGTGCTTTATAAATGACCAAAAGAAACATAATTCCTAATCATCAAGAAACGTCCGGGTATTGGCTCTTATTGCCATACATGTCCCTCAGAAGAACAAAAAACCCACCTTGTAACGAAAAGTGGTGCAAAAGTGGCATTATACACATACAATCCTTCAAACCCTTTTTTCAATTTGAAGCAATGATAAATAATCGAAAATATGTCTGACTTTCAAATTTGAATTATGAATAGCAAATCCTTTTGCTTTAGCAGTTTGTCATTTGTCATTTGACTGTATTTTTCATGATTTAATGTAGACATTAATCTTTCAGTGTTTCCTATGAGCTATATAACAAGTGTTGATGTAGTTTGCAAGATTTGCAACCATATAACTTTGTTTGTATCATCAAAAAAAGTCCGAGGATTAGCTCTGAGAGCTGTAACTTTTAGTGGGAAAAATTTCCCCTAGAATAGTGGTCTCACAGGAGTTAAAAAACCTCCTCAAGAAAAGTATTAGGAGCGCAAAATTGACATTACACACTTGCAATCTTTCAAATACTTCTTTTTTATGTGAAGCAATTATTGACAATAGAAATTATGTCTATTTGACATTTCAACTTGTCTGTTTGCCTTTCAATTATGAATGACAAATAGCAATTTTTTTTTGCTTTTCGCAGTTCGGCATTTGTCATTCACCTTTCAATTCTTTATCATTGTAGAGAATCATCTTTTAGTGTTTCCTGTGAGCTGTACAACAAGTGTTGATGTACATTTCAAGCTTTGCAACCATATAACTGATTTTAAGAAGAAAATTGCGACAGAATAAGTGCCAGAATCGTTTTAGGAAAGGATACATCTATGTGCCAAGAAGACCTTCACCGCTGCTGAAGTGATTATCAGATTGACAGTTTGAAATTTCAATTACGGTTAACAGAATAAAACACTAAAAAAAACCGACAAGGAATTTGAACATTTGGTACAGCAGACTCAGAGAGCTCTTCAACTTTATTTGTACATAACTTTAGTCTCTCTACACTGTTGTATGAACGGACATGAGCAGAAAAATGTTCAAAAAGAACGAAGTAGATGGGAAATTAAGCAAGGTAGGAATTGAATTTAGTTTTCAATAAACGGGGGCGGGATAGCGCAGTGGTTAGCGCGTTCGGCTTCGGATCAGGAGGTCCGTGGTTCGAATCCCGCCAGGGGCTCAGCAACGTTGTCTGCAGTAAAGAACTGTTCTACACGCAGTCAGGTTTGGGTGCAGTGCTACTCTGAAATTCAGGGCAGTACCACCCATGGTTCGCTAGTTCCAGCCGATGCTCGCAGGTTTCACCACAATACACCACAATATTGTTGTTGTTTTCTCTGCAATAATACTAGCAGCCGCAAAAGAAGTGAAATAATCTTGGAAGCGGCGTTTAACCCCAACTCACCTCACCTTTCAATGAACTAGTCTAGAGTGTGTCTTATAGTGTTGCGGTGTGTATAAATATGACATTCATATGTCAGTTAATACCTGTACAAAGTGAAATTGAAAATAAATGCTGAAATGGGAAGCTTGCTATTGAAAATGTTAACCTCCCTTTACACATGAAATTCGAATTAACAGCATCAACTAAAATCTACTAGTTATAGAGCCACTACGCGAGTTCTTGGATTCATATGTGCCAAACTTAATCAATGGTGTCATTTGATCGCGAAGTATCGACTTTTTAAAACTTTTTGTTGTTTTACAATGATAAAAACCGGACAGTGGCGCGAGTCAAATAGTCAAACGTAATTTTGGAGACTTATCTAAAACAGCCAGGAGGGCAGTTGATAGTGTCTTTTGGAGATGTTTTGCTTTTATGTCACCACATATGACATTTAGGTTCGTATCAAAGGTAAATAATATGTTATGAAAATCACAGAGTGGCTCTTTAAGATTAAGCTAAGTTAAATGGGTTGTTCATTTCCTGGTTTAGTTTGAAAGGAAGTTGATTTACGATTGACTTCTTCATAATTCCGTACACAAACTGAAAAAAAAATCAATTCATATATTCCACTCGTCCAATCATAGACACATCAGTGAAACACTATTGGTTGTTATGTACAGTTTAAAACTTACTTAAGTTTTGTTTAAAAACATTATAACAAGACAGATAGTGGACGGTGATTTCTCCGACTTATGAACCGTTCATTTCACAATTCAATAACATAGAAAAATAGCAATCATTCAATTGTCGATATGTTTTAAATGAAACCGCCTTAGCCTTGATTAAAACACGCATGATCACTGTTAAGCTTGTTCGCTTTACTCCCTCGGCCCATGGTAAATAATGACAAATCACTTAGTTAATAAGATTGGCTTATAAGCTTATGACTGCGTACAATACGCTAACACAGTGGATTCATTTATCTATATACTTCCGATATTAAGGAAAATTATACTGAAAGTCAAGTTGCAGAGAATATTTCTAGGTCAATCCTTAGTTTTTGAAACGGCAGAGAAGTGGATGGAAAAGAGTTTGATTAAACCTCTTAGACAGACAGACAGATTTATTCAGTAAAAGGCCTTTGGCCCAAAATACAGAAAATTCAGGGGTAACAAAAAGTCCCTGCACATACTTCTTAATAAGGTATATATAAATATGTATGATTGTATCACAAGCTTCACAAAATTATCGTGTATGTAATTGCCTTATCTTTTGAGCTTTAAGTAAAAAGATTGAAATATTGTGTATAACATCATAGTTTTGAGACGAAATAATTGAAATAAAATTATGATGAAAGGTAGAATTTATGTATTTGCCAATAAGCATATTCTGAAAAGAACTATAAGCTTCACAGATTAACAGTACATGATATTCATTTTCAATTAAATGCTTATTTTTTGATAAACAGAGAGGACAGAGTCTTTCTTCATATGGTGTGGCTTGGTGTCTTCCTGTGTTAACAGCTATTCTAAAGTTATTGCATATGAAGCGCGATAAAATACTTTTAAAGTGAGATGGAAGTGATGAATTTAGATAGTATTCAGTAGTCAGAAGAGATTTATACTGTTTATATGAATAAGAGTCAGATAATTGGTTTACATTTACAATCCAGGTCTGCTGTAGGTTATCAAAAAGTCTCTGCTTAAACATTGATATGAAAATATCCAACATCTCCAACATCTTGGGATATCCATGCATATCCAAATCCAAATCTGAATAAAATGTTTTTGATATGAGTAGCCCAGGAGGTGCGTCCGATATCATCAAGAGAAGTGAGCATCCTGTAGCACTGGTGCGGTAGTCTCTCAGGGTCCATTTGTATTAGCCTACACCAGAACTTGACAGCTTTTGTCATGTATGTATACTGCAGTGGAGTTCTACGACATTCTCCAAGTACCATTGCATTACAGGTATTCATTGATACTTTGAGGAATGATTTACACATTTTAACATGAATGTCTTCAATTATTTTGCTGTATTTAATGCCCCAGATTTCTGAACCATAAGATAGGATAGGAGTAACAATACTATCAAATATCTTAAATAAATCTTTACAAGGGATATCACCAAGTGTTCTCTGATATCTGTTGATAGCCATTATGGCTTTATGACTCTGTGAGGCTGGACATGTTTGAGCCTGCGTCCAGATAAGTTTGGGTGTAAATGTTATTCCTAGATATCGATAGAATGGCACAACATCTATGTTTTCACCTTGATAGGTCCAATTTTCATAAGTTCTGAGGGGGCCACCATTTCTAAATACCTTTATTTTAGTTTTTTTTCAAGTTTACTTTCATACCTGTTTCAGTGCAAATTAAATGGAGGGCATCTAATTTTTTTTGGAGTTGAATGGCTGAATAAGCTACTGATGCCACATCATCTGCAAACATTATGGCAAATACATTTTTAAAATCTTGTGAGATAAAAACTCCTCCTCCCAAATCTTCCAGTTTCTTCAAGAGCTTATTAATGAATATTATGAAAGCTGTGGACTCAATATACATCCCTGGCGAGTGCCAATATTACACTGGAAGTAGTCAGTTAATCCACTTGAACCCCTTACACATGCACACAATCCTGAATACATGGATGAGAGAATATTATAAAAATTTTCCTTTTAACCCAACATCTTTTAATCTTTGAAGTAAAATATCATGTCTTATGGTGTCAAATGCCTTAGAAAAGTCTACAAAGAGGCAGTAAAATCTCCCTTTTCTTGTTCCTGTATATTTCTGTATCATAGCTGGTAAACTAAAAATATGGTCTATGGTTGAGTAGTTCGATCTGAAACCTGCTTGTAGTTCATCAATAATTCGATTCTCTTCGCGGAAAACCTTAAGTCGCCAGTTTAGTATAGAAGTTAATAGTTTACACATGGCATCAATTAATGAAATTCCCCTGTAGTTGTTAACATCATTCTTATCTCCGGATTTGAAAAAAGGGCAAATAATACTTCTATTCCATGCAGTTGGGAAAACACCACTGTCAAATATCTGATTAAACAATGCAGTCATTGTTGGTAGAATAATACTTGTGGTATTCTTAAAATATTCAGTGGCAACTCCATCAGGTCCAGGTGACTTATTATTTCCTAATTTTCTTATCTGTTGTTGAATTTCATTAGGACTGATAGGTTGATTTAATTCTATTTGGTTACAGCTATCATTTCTGTCACTTGTGGCAGGTATAGTAGGAGGAGTTTCTGTTTGGAGAAGATCGAGAGGAAAAGTGAGTTATCCACTTCTCAGTTCCAATGCTATCAGGCATGTATGATTGTCTCCCCTGTTTCAACAATTTCCAAAAGAGTTTAGGATTTCCGCTTGAATCAATCAGTTTTTGTTTTTGTTCATCATGGTAAGATTGTCTTTTGAAAACAAATGTTTTTTAAATTTATTACGAAGACCCCTGAATATATTAAGGTCCAAATTGTGGTCTCTGTGTCCTCTCAGCGCTCTATATTTCTCATTTTTTAAGTTTTCAAGTTCACAGTCCCACCATGGAGGTTGACTGATTGAAATTGACCTGCAGTTAAGGTTGGGATTCAAACCATACACTCGCTTGTTTATGGATGCTGCTTCTTGATACACATGAACTAGTAAACTCAATGCAGTGTTCACATCATTAAGTATAAGATGATTAATTTCATCCCTTAACAGTTCATATAGCTCATTAAACTTAGATCTAAACACAACACTGTTTTCCTCTTTCCATATGAATTTTGGCCAGGATGATTCTTTGGTTTCAGTTTCTTCAATCCTATCATTACCTTCTAGATGACTATAGTCTTTGTGTGTGAACTTAAATCTGCAGAATACTGGAAAGTGATTAGAATTGTCCTGTGTTCCAATCCAAAGGTTTGAGATAATTGGGAATAGACTATGTGAGGCTATCATATAGTCAACAGTGCTGGCACCATTATGAGTTATACATGTATATTCACCTTGCTTATCTTGGTGGCATCTCCCATTCAAAATGTGAATACTAAATAACTTGCAGAGTTCAATTAATTTCTTACCAAAATTATTACACGTGTCTGAATCCTTATTGTTCCTAGGAACCTCAAAGTTGTCTGAAGGGTAATCATCGATGTCATGCTGTATAAAATTAATGTTATCATCTGGTATGTAATCATGAAATGTTTTAGTCCTGGCATTTAAATCACCAGTCAGAAAGAGTTCTTTGTTTGGGTGGTCATATACTATCTGGGTCAGGTAATCCTCCAAGGTAGACATGCAATCACTTTCCATATAATCATAAATGGGCGAATTTTCAGGAGAAAGATATGTTAGAATCAGTACTGTATCCTTTATATGACCCAATTCTGATGTTTTGAACAAGAATAGCACAGTATTTTCAAAATGTTCATATACTCTAGTTAAATAACCAGCATTAATCCAGGATTCTCTGATGAAGATTGTCACGCCACCACTATATCGACCTAGTTTCTTAGTTTTTATCCTCACACTGTTCCATGATCGAAAACCGGACATGAAGTCTTCAAAATCATTAATGCTACGAGCAAAAGATTCATAAAACGCAATCAAGTCATAATTTTCACAAACACACTTTACCTGAGAATTTTGGGTATCATATTTATGTAATCCTTCTCTATTCCAAGAGAGAATGTCAAACGTTGAGCCATGGCCTGCTCTTCAAGTGTTTTTGTCTTGTTGAGTTTGTAATGGAGTTGCCTCCCTTGGAGTGGGTGTTTCCCTATTTCCGGGTCCAAACAAATCTGACCATGTTCGCTTGTTGCTTGTAAAGCGTGAGCTATTTTGTTGATCTCGTGAAACATTCCTGACGGACTTTGACATTTTGTCATACATGAATACTTCGCCTTGAACTATCAACTTGTTTAAGTGCATTTTAGGTTGTTTCCCAGCCTCCTGTGCTTGCACAAACCACGATGAAAGGGCTCTCCTATCCTCGCGCACAGACTGAGGGAAGTCTTCTGTTACTCGTGTCCTCGCTCCTCGTTCAAGTAATTCCCTGGCCTGCTTAAAGACGTTGCTCTTGTCTTTTGTCAGTAGGAACTTCGTTATGATGGGAGAATCATTTCTCCTCGGATTTAGTCTATGAGCACGTATGATTATCACATCTTTGCTGTTTTCCATATGAAGTGTCTCACTCAAAAACGTGCGTTTCTGATTCTTCCCATGTTTCACCTTTTGGTCCTTGAATCCCGTGAAATACAAGATTATTTCGGCGTTCCCTGCATTCCATGTCCTCCATCTTATCTTTCAGCTGTGAGACTGTATCTCGCAGTTGTTGATTTTCTTCGCTCAACGCATGCAGTTGATGATTGACCTCATTCACTTTAGCTGCCATGTTGCCTACCTTGTCGTTCAGGCATTCAAACTTCTCATTTTAAGGAATGTCGGTCTTCTTTTTGACCTGTTTGGCTGTGAAAAACAGCCGATTTTGGCCCGATATTGAGATAGAGAAATTCCCATTTGGTAGAGCGAAGTAAACACGTCCTCTCGCTACACGCACATGCGCTTGAACCTCTTAACAACCTATGATTCTGCAAGATAGCGTCAAAAAAACAGTCTGAAAGACGTGCATGAGAGTGAAAAGCAAAAACGTTTGAGAGGTTTCATTGACCAAAGGCACCTTGACCAAAGTGTTCTTACATATTATGGATAAAGCTACAAGTAGCTTCGATTCTTTGGAATGTTTCATATTTCCAAGATACACACCATGTAGAAACTCCTTGAACATCATGCCTACTGTATATCTTTCCCCACAGAGGTAGCTGCGTCATAAATTCCTATACAACCTCTGTCTTAATACGAAGGTTTCTTGAACTGGAAATGTAGAACGCTGATTGGATGGAATCAAAGTTAGTTATGCAATCAGTGACGCCGTTTCCAATGTTATCATTCAAATCGACTAATTTATTCCCGCAAGCTTTCCAAAAGCTAAACTCTATTCGAATAAACACCTTGCACTTTACTTTACAGAACACATACGCCTAATTTAGCGACTGCATCATTAAAGTTAGTTGTGCAATCAGTGACGCCGTTTCCAAAAATATCATTCAAATCGACTAAGTTATTCCCGTAAGCTTTCCAAAAGCTAAACTCTATTCGAATAAACACCTTGCACTTTGAGTCATCTTTACAGACGACATACGCCAAATTTAGCGACTGCATCATTGCATAGTCATATGTGACAAAACATATGTTATTCATGTATTTCATATTAATATTTGGCTGAAATATTGCGTAGGTAGGGGAACTGCCTGAAGCCCGATAAACGTTCGTATTAAGAAGTTGTATATGATTTCATGACGGAGCTACCTCTGTTGGGAGCGAATGCCTACTGTCAGACAAGACAAGAACACACATATACAAACATACACTCAGAACTGCACAGACCTATGTATTACTTGTACGGTAAAAGAAATCCTAACATTATCCATACCAAGTTGCGGTATTCTGAAAGTAGTTTGAACTTCGATTTGTATAGATTTGGGACTAAAATTGATAGTAGTTGTGTATGTGGTAATCTTTTTGAGAACTCATATCATTATTTCTTTGAATGTCCATTGTATAAACAACAGAGATTTAAATTATTGTCACCTATTGAGCGCATTTGTACATTAGTTAGGTTGCAGTTAACCATAAAACTTTGCTAGAAGCAAGTACAGACCTTTAACGTTGTAAAACCAAAACTGTATTTAGGTAGTCCAATCATTCATGAGTGAGTCAAAGCGAGTTGAACACATGTAAGAAACCAATATTCTTCTCAATATGTTCTTTATGCTACTTTCTTCTTAACTGTCTGCCATCTGCCTATGAAAATATACCATTGTACATCTCAAGGAGAGGGTATCCTAAGTAAGAGAACCTGTTCCTTATCCTTTTCATGTGAATAAAATATGTTTAAACCAACTGCACAGATTACCCTGGAATTAAAGACAGAACATACCGATATTTTACACAGTAACTGCTCAACTGGCTTCGAAGAAACTATACATGCTACACAAATACATGTCAGACACACTACAAACAGTGTACATGCTTCTACATACGATTTCGGTTAATGGGTTATACATACATGTGTAACTTCATACCGAAAGTTTGTTCACACACCTGCGTATCCTAGTGCAAATATTATGTAATTTGGCATGTCTTTGAGGCATCGTTGAATTACGAAAAAGAAGTCAGGTCCAATATAACTTCACACAATCGTATGTCATACCCAATACCCATTTTTGGCAGGTCACCAGGGGTCAAAATTTCGAAATTGGTAAATTTTATTTTTCTCTACAAAATCCTTTGTAAGTGACCAATTGCTTTAAACACAAGTCATGTTTGTTGGTTTGTATTAAGTCAATATGATTTTGTTTATTTTTCTCTCACGGAGTCAAAATTTAATATTTTAATCAAAATTTACGGACATCGGAATTTCAAAAATGTGACCCTACTTGTCGAATTAATCATGCCAAAATACTAATTTTTGCACGAGAGACTAGACGATCCAACAATAGGTTGGATAATGGCTAATTGACACATTGACAATGGGAAATCCTTTGTCAGTTCTGCTTATGTTATTTTCTAAACGTTTAAACAAAACCTAAATTACATGATATTTGCACCAAGACACATTATTAGGTGAACAAACTCTTGATATGCAGCTGTACACAATGTCTTTCCTGTACCCTCATCACACAGATAAGACACTGAACGAACCGTACATACTTTACATTAAAATTACACTCATTACAGATATTACACCGCGAAACAAGCTGCTCATAACAGAATGGTTCATGCCACATCCTATTTTCTAATTTCGCATCTCTGAATATCAATTACCTAGTGCAGTCTACTGCATATTTCTTTTTTTCCTCCCGGTCACCTTTCATACCATTCCTGTTTATGCTTGATCCCTTTCAAGTCTGACACAAAAGCAATGGTTGGCATTAATTTGCAGTTCATCTTCAGAAAAGTCTATCTGAAAGACATTTTGCTGAATCTGCAAATGTTGTCTCCCTGTGTTGTGATAACCATCTCGCCATCTTCCATAGGATTATTTCATATCTTTGTTCTAAGCTAATTGTCAAGAGAACTAACAAACGAGTGACCTTCCAATACAGCCTGTGTATTTGGAACACGTAACCTAAAAACTTCAGTTTTATTTATTTTACGTAGCAAATGTTGTCGCTTTAGCCTCCTGTAATACGATCTACAGAACAGCTTCAGAAAAGCATCCCTGATAGACATGTAATTCAGTATGTATATGACAACGTTCAATCTGCTATTTGAAACAAATACAACTGTCGCAAATTTGGCAAAAATATCATCAAGTAATTCATTCTCAGAGGAAACATTCGTTACAACTCTTAAAAGTAAGGGGACGTAACTCATGACAAACGTCCCTGCACTTAAAACACTTATCAAGGAGCGCTTCCTCATGTTTCCAGACATGGATACTACTAGTTCAGAACGTACCCTTCTTCTTTTCTGAGCTACTTCCTTGAGAATGTAGCACGAGAAAACAATTATCATCCCAAAGGACAAAACAACGGGGGCCTAAAGCAACATATTTCCCTTGATTATTGTTGAAGGTTGGTCTACAAATTGCAGAAGTGTTGTCATAAATTAAATCTGAAGCTGGTAGACCCATCAAGAGCATCCGTAAAAGTGATATTAAGAAAATACAAAAGCCAATAACTCTGTAAGTCAATTTTGTTGCGTTCTTATGATGAAAAAAGGGCCATTTAAGAGAAATGCATCGATCTGCTACGATTGTGACAGTGTTAAAGATTGTAACCCCACTCAAAAAGGACCCTGAGTAAGAGAACCACTTTATCATTGATTCCGAGGACAAAACGATTAAAAATTGCTGATGGTGTAGCAGATATAAGAGAAACGGGCCAAACATTAAAGTCATAGTCTCATTTTTGCAAGGAAAATTGTAATAAATGCCGGAGAAATAGTTCACCACTCACAGAAATCTTTCCCCTGACGCTTGCAACAATATTCAGAACTCTGCAGGCATTCTAGCCCTCAATAATGAAGTTCAAACTACCCTACCCTACCCGAATATTATGTTTTTTGCGAGCGTTAGTCCTTACCACGTCATTTCGCTAAGGCCGTGACGAAGAACACATAAAATTTCCCAGCTGAATATCCAATGAAAATAGCTAATAGCTTACGCTTTTTCAAATACAGAAATAACAAAAAGGTGGTAAAATCAGTGAAGAATGCGTATCGGCGCTGCGATGGCTAGATTTCCGGTGTTTCGTACTCGCGATGGGATTGCACTTGATTCGGTTCCTCATCGGTCTGAAACGGGAGACGCAAATAAGCTGCTTCATCCAAAACTGTAAAACGGGCATAAAAATGAAAATCTTTGCAAATGCGACAGGAAGTATTTGTGTTAGTGATCAGATTTTGTTCGTGAAGAATATTTAGTTCAGTTTAGTTGCCTTACAAAATGAGACTATGACTTTAAGTCCCAAAAACCCATGTGAGCGATTACAGCCAGGGAGGAGACATTAGAGTTGTCAGTTTTCAGGATTACAAACAGGACAACAACCGCAAGAACTTTTACCACAAGCAAAAACGTCCCATAAATGATGCTAATTGTAGAACTGGTACCAGTCGTGTCTGATGAGTAATGAAAGGCAATGGCAGTCCTGAAGGTTATAAAAAGGAAACTAGTCATGAAAGGAATTCGCATTGTCATTTTCGCTGAAATAAAATAAAATGCTAAAAGCTTCAGTTCCTATTTCTGTCGAGATACAAAACCCTAATTTTACTTTAATTCAAAACGTCTGTCCCTTATCTCACTTTATCTCCAGAGTCAATCTTCTATCTCTCTGTTAATACGTCTTTTTCAATTCATTTCCGCAACTTACAGATCACAAGATCCGTTTCCATCAGACTTCCCTCCGCCAGAAGCGTATTCCTCAGACTTCCCTCTGTTAGAAGCGTATTCCTCATATTTCCCTCTGTCAGAAGCGTATTCCTCAGACATTTCTCTGTCAGAAGCGTATTCCTCAGACTTGCCTCTGTCAGAAGCGTATTCCTCAGACTTGCCTCTGTCAGAAGCGTATTCCTCAGACTTCCCTCTGTCAGAAGCGTATTCCTCAGACTTGCCTCTGTCAGAAGCGTATTCCTCAGACTTGCCTCTGTCAGAAGCGTATTCCTCAGACTTCCCTCTGTCAGAAGCGTATTCCTCATATTTCCCTCTGTCAGAAACGTATTCCTCAGACATCTCTCTGTCAGAAGCGTATTCCTCAGACTTGCCTCTGTCAGAAGCGTATTCCTCAGACTTGCCTCTGTCAGAAGCGTATTCCTCAGACTTGCCTCTGTCAGAAGCGTATTCCTCAGACTTGCCTCTGTCAGAAGCGTATTCCTCAGACTTGCCTCTGTCAGAAGCGTATTCCTCGGCCTTCTCTCTGTCAGAAGCGTATTCCTCAGATTTGCCTCTGTCAGAAGCGTATTCCTCAGACTTCTCCCTGTCAGAACCGGATTCCTTAGTTCATGTTACATAAAAAAACTTACTCCTCAGTGCAAAACGACAGTTACTCTTCTCTAAAGAATGACCCTTTCCATATCATTGATTTACACGAGCGGTTTTTCTGAGGTCTCTATCAGAAAAGTATTTCATTTACAAATCTTTATCAGCTCACTCACTAAGTCTATTATTCCTCTTTATCAAAACGCCCTTTTCTAACTTTGTCTCTTCATCACTTTCTGTAATTATTAAGTTCACCATTGAACCAGGTCTAATTTTTCATTCGTTCCACATGTGTAGAGAAGTTCGACTCGTAGATGTATTCTTCAAGTAGACATCAATTCATCTACTATCTGTCAAGCTATTTTCATTTCTGTTTCCTCAGCACTCTTTCTGTAAAAACAATTAAAACAAAAGGAGAGACAATGTAAGCAAAAGTTATGTAACAAAACTATTATGTAACTTAACTGTACTATTAACTGGCTTTCTCCTTTTGCGATTTCAAAATTGTGTCTTTTGGTTTTCAACTTTTTTTCTGGCTGCTCCAATTGAACTTAGAATTTTGTTCCTTAAGCAGAACTCAATGGAAAGTTACAATGTTGTTGTAATGCGAGAACTTAAACCCTAAAGGCTAAACAGTTAGGATCTTACACAAACACCTTCTGAAGGATTAAGTAATCACCAATGATCTGATATTAGGTTAGTTTTCACCTTAAGATATCAGTTCGTAAGGGTTTAATGTAGAATACAATTTAATAACTAATGTTGAATAAGTTACACTTTTGCCAATTGACGGGGAAATAGCCGACTCTTTTTGATTTGTTACTAAATTAACTGAAATAACATTTACGATGAGAATATATATATATAGATTAAATATAACATACTTCACATAGTCGTTTGCAGGATCATTTTAATCCCAATCATCTAGGTATCTTTTCCATTTTAAGATGAATTCATTTGCAAAGTCCTTGTCGAATTTTTCCTCTATGGTAGTATAGAGATTTTCTTCTAGGTAGGCTAGTACTGGTATGCCAATTTAACAATTCCAATTAAAATATTGATGAAATAAAATCTCACCTGAAATATTAACATCAACATCAAGCAGACGTACATCAATCCAAACACCAATAATAACAGGAAGCGTCTGATCAATTCAGGGCTTAAAATTCATACTTTCTCACCTGTGACTCAAAACTTATCCACTTGGCCAGTCAAAACTATTCTATCGGTCACATGGCTTTTATGATTCTTAGTTTGTGTGGGTTGAAACGATGAGGCATTGGCATCAAAGAGTGTCATTCGACCGTTATTAACAAAGCTCATTATTCTATGTTTGCAATGGAGTCGCATTTCAAAGAATCATTAATGACATCATTAACGACAAAGAGAACCCCGAGGTTGTTGACGTGATTGTAACTGTGAATTTACTGTGAATCTGTGCTTCTGTGAGTCTGTGACCATGTCACTGTGACTATGTTAAAACTATATGACGCGCGCCACTGTCCGGTTTTCGATCATAATTGCGACGTTCTACCTTCATATTGTCACTGTAAAACACCAATAAGCTTTAAAATGTGTCTTTTTGGTAACAGTCGATACTTCGCGATCAAATGACACCACTTATTAAGTTTGGCATATATGACTCCAACAACTCACGGAGTGGCTCTTTAATAACATTCCGTCTCAGTTGTCATATACACTTTGATTGGTCTTATGCAATACATGTACGCGGTTTACTCAGGTGATTTTATATACTAATATAAACAAATTTAGAACTTGGGTGGTGAGATATCCAACACTAATAAATGACATGTACTGTAATCTCATGTGAATAATAATTTATCAATATGACATGTCACGTGTCACTTGTCACGAATTTAAAAAAATTTTTTACATGAACGGATCATATACATTTACTGAAGTGACATTTGTATCATATTTCACAAAAAATTCTTTCTTTATTTAACTTTCGTGTCAAAATAGTACTGTAGTAGATGATTCGTTTGTAGTTATAAAAATATCCAGTTATTTTCTATTTCGTATCACGTCGTGTTGCTATGTTGCTCTCTTTGAATGACAAAACCTGGTGCAAGAGTTAAAACATCCTATATAATCCTCAAGAAGTTTGGTAACCGTTCTAAACGATATACTTTTTCAAACGATTGTCACCATCGTTAAAACGAAATGAAATCATCTCCTCTTAATTTATTGATTTTTATATATTCTTCCCTTCATTGGTTCATAAAGATTGGCCAGTTTTCATAGTAATAATGTAATGGCAAGAGCTACGCCATTATGAAAGGAGGTTCGATAGTAATAGCTACTTACCAACGGGTCCAAGGCTGCGGCTTGAAATAATAATATCAATTTTTATAGCGCCGAGTTTCATCTGGGCTGGTCAAAAGCTCTGTACACGCTTTACAATCATTTTTACCCTGGTTTAACCCAAGCTGCCGACTACAGCGCTTAATGGTCACCTCCAACACAATCTACACCAAGTATCCAACCAGTACTGCTATGAGAACAGAAGCACAGTTTGATTAAAGCCCAAGGGGAGACCACAAGCTTCTCATTGTAGGGCAGGAAATAACCCATAAACTCTCATTCGATACAGCAATGATCGGTTAACCCACCAAACCGGCGAGCCATGCCAGATGTTGCTGAACTTTTCTGATAGCGGTTGACTGAGCTACGCACAGGACCACGTGCCACCACCACATGGTGAAATCAAATCAAATAGGTATTGTTAGAGACCATAAAAGTTTGAATTGGATTTTACATAATGTTTATCATAAAATAGCAGATATGAGAGACAAAAAAGTGCATATTCGAATAAAGTTTAGTTTTTTGGAAGCTTACGGAAATAACTAAGGCGATTTGAATGATAACTTTTGAAACGGCATTTCTGATTGAACAACTCACTTTGATTGCATCCAATCAGCGTTCTACGATTCGTGCACAAGAAACCTTCGAATTAAGACAGAGGTTGTATAGAAATTTATGACGGAGCTACGTCTGTTGATAACCTGATTGGCTTAAGATATTTGGTGGCCTATATGTGCACTTTTTGTCTTCAACTGGCAAGATGCATTGATAGGTGCTGAGAAGGATATATCTTTTTCTGGTGAGTTTGTTTGGTTACAGAGAAAGGGAAATTATACAAAAAATATGTTCACTTATTTGTAGTTCATTCGATTTCTATTGTAGTTAAGTTTCTGTTTATTCTTTTTGGTGACACGTGCATTTTATATAAGGTTGAACTTGTTCATTGAATGAATTCTTGAAATAAGCATTTGGTAATGATTCATGTCAAATTCTTCACTATTTGCAGCCGTTGGTAAAAGCTGTCATTCATAGTTTAGATATATTTTTTGCTCAGGACTGAGGTTTACTGACATGAATCTGGGTTTTGGGTTCAGCTTCTGAAAGCCTAACACCTTTTCATATCGACGGTGAGAATAAATGTTATTGTAATGCTAATTGTTTGAAATGGTTTAATTTAAGCTACCACGTGTTACTTTTGTAAATTGAGTGGTTTGTTATATCTAGCTATTAAATGAGTTTTGTATGTCTTTGAACGTTTGGTTGATTTAGATGTACTTGTGCTGAATGCAATATGAAATCATGACATAGTTGTATGAATTAAATGAAACTAAAATCATGAAATATGTATCTTTAAAATTGGCTAAATGTTGTAACCTTTTAACAGAGTTTGGAGGTCGGCAAATTGAACCGATTATCAAATAAACAGATTCACGGCAATTGACAAATTTGTACTAAGTTGATTGACTTAG
The DNA here is from genome assembly GCA_921293015.1 of Phorcus lineatus. NCBI lineage: Eukaryota > Metazoa > Mollusca > Gastropoda > Trochida > Trochidae > Phorcus > Phorcus lineatus. Next base: position 12,943,429 of record OV121098.1, on the reverse strand, counting down.
TGAGAAGGCAGAAATATTTGCTTAGACTGGATTTACATTACAGCCGTGTTTTTTAATGCGTTGCATCCTGCCTTGTGTTAGAAAAAAACGTGAACAGTAATTTTAAATTTAGACAATACACTCAGTGCAAATTTTGCATGGGTTGCGATGAGATGCGAAAAAGATAGGAAGGTCTCCTAATTTAGACGCAACGCAAATGGCATCACATGAGGAATTCCCTGATGACGTCATTTCAATAAGGTGTTTCCTAAGAGCGTGGGCAATCAGGTGAGGTTATTTCCTTAACTTTCGATAAAAAAAAAACTCTATTAAAAGTAAAATAATGCTATTTCTTTGATGAGATTTTGGTTATAACGTGTTTCTTCACTTATATGTACATAAACTATGTTTAAAAATATAACAACCCACCATCTCTGTGCTCTGTTCTATTTTCAAGAACAGAAACTGCTAAGGTTTCTTTCCCCATCTCTTCTTCTTCCTCCTCCCCCTCTATCAGAAGGATGAGTGCAACCTTTAATGCCATCTCAAGATTCAAAACGTATTGGCTATTTCGCAGCTGTTTGGGTCCAGTGTATTGGTTAAAAACGCAACTGATGACACAACCATGAAAAAACGGTCGTTGCGTAAATCCAGCCTACTATGGCGATCATTGAAATGACAGTTGGATCTATTTACCATGTTAAATATTTAGATCACAGGGAAGACAGCAACTAAAGATAAACAGCAATTAAGAAAATAGTTATCTTTCTTGAAAGGAATCCTTGAAAGGACACTACCCTGCTTCATACATTTATTATCAGTGCTACATATATGGACGTTTGTTCCTTACACACGGTAAATACCTCCAATAATGCAAATCTCCGTGCCCTTATCTTTATGGAGTCGGATGATAATATAAGTTAAAACATTCCGTCAAGGGGTATATCCCTATGTCACCCTTGACGGAATGTTATAACGAATTTATCTTACCGAATGTTTTAATGTATTATTAAAAAGACAAACAGAAATGATCAACACCTATGACCTGATCCCGTGACTTTGATTGATTGACGCTGAAGCAAGCTTTACTCATGTGCCGGGTTATAAGGGATTTATCATCCCTCGTGACTTTGTAGATGGATATTTGTTAAGGGTCACGTGGACCAATCAGAGATCGGCATTCTTACATGAGGTAGGATAAAATAAATGAAGCTTGGTGTCAATCAATCTCTCCCAACAGAGGTGGCTCCATCATTTGTTGGGAGAGAATGGATGTCAATCAAAAATTCGGTTCCTTCTGCTGCCATTAATATTTTCTATTGGAGACGTATCTAAAGCAGGGTTGATGTTGGATACCCTGTCATTAACTTATTGAGGAGCCCACCTTTAATCTCAATATAAAAATTATAAAAATCTGAAAAAAAGCTCTCTACAAAGTCAATGAACTTTAAACTCAATTAAAGTAGAAGTTTATTCACCAATCTTCAGCATTCAATGGATTTTCTTCTTTGCGAATAATAAGGAATAACATTTTGGCCCTGGCTTTCATGGTTCGATTTGAAATCAATTAATCACTTGATCAATTATTCACTTACCACTTAGCGAAGATATCTGTCAAGATATCAGCTTTCTTTGGTTTACGTGACAAGTTTGTAATATTGTTTTTTCTAAATTGGCGTGGGAATTTTTACTCTCACTAGGAGCAATAGAGTGACCAAATCTATAAATTGTTATTCCCTTTGCATTTAGTTTATGTAGACAAGTCTCTTAATCAAGTGTTTCACGAGACGAAGATGATGAAAGAGTATGAACAGATAAATGGAGGGGCATTCACGAGACATTAACCTTTAAACTTTCTGCAGTACCTGGATACTTCATCTTTTGTATGTCTATAGAGCAAGAGGTACCTAAGTGAAAAATGAAAAGTCTCAAATAAACTTGATATTATCAACATCTACAAGCATCATTCACGCACATGTCATATTGAAGGTGCTTTTGATATGAGTTTATTCACAGCTAAATCTCGTATTTGTAAAAGTTATTAAAAAAAGCCTTTTATTTTTCAAAAAAAGAGTCACAACATTACTATGCTATAATTCAGTCCAAATTTAACGATTTTGGGGAAAATGGGGAGGTATTGAAAACTTGTAACTTGTTAATGATTAACATAGAGAATGAATATACGTCTGACAGTCAAATAATCTTTTTATTTTGTTTATTTTCCTTCTTTGATCCATCCTGTTAAAGATATTTATAATATAATGACAAACAAAGAACAAAGCATCATCGGCATTGCCAACAGCATAACGTCTCACAAAAATGGGAATGCTTGCTTATTGTGAGACGTTATGGTGACAAAAAAAAACCAGAAAAAAAACATGATTTATGACCGAAAACCGGAAAAGAGTGGTCGTCAATGATGAATAATTTTGAAAGCTCAAACATGACAGACAGACATGTAACGTGAATTATAGGTTGTTTTTAGTTTGGTTATTTAAATTATGTCCATGTAAATGGGACCTAGAAAGTGAGCCAAAATGGCATTTTTTAATTTGATAATACGTGCAAATTTGTCAAAAAGTAAATCAGTTTTTTTTGGATAAGATTTATTCGTTGTTTTTCTTTAAACAATGACCAAGTGATTTGTAATTTTTCTCTTCTAAACACATTTCCACAATAAAGATAAATGTTTTGAAAAAAATATTTTTCTACTGTTTAGGAAGTTTTGAGACTTTTTAACCGACTAAATGTTTTTGTTAATCTTACTAACTTATGGAAATGTCGCACAAAGTTTTGTTCATCTGAAGTATCCTATCCGGTAAACGTAGCCATTGGAATTTTGCTTCGTATGAAATGCATGTGAAAACAGTTGGAAACAGGTGTATTAGGCTCTTGTACTCAACATTTCATGCCTGAAGTCGATAACAATGCCGAGATTAATAGCAGAAGAGCAGGAAAGAGCCATATTGGTATGCTGCAGATTGGGTCGACTATCAGATATGTGGTTGCTTCGTTCGGATATCATGACTCACCATTCTAAGGCTGCGAAGACATTAGCCGCAGACTGGAACGACACCAGTCCGACCTAAAAGAGGGAGACCACCGTTACAACCCCAAATGGAGACTGGTACCTTTGTCAACTTCACCTCAGGATCAGGTTTCAAACAGCAACAGTGTCAGTTAATACAGAAAGTTGTATTACTCCCCAGACGGTGGCTCCAACACTATGGACTGAGACCATACCGGCCGTGCATGCAATGCAGTTGACACGCCGGCACCTACAAAACTAGGACGTTGGCAGATCCAAAACTGGCAGAGGGTGTTATTTTCAATGAAAGTAGATTTCAGTAGCACAGAGCAGGCGGTGGGGGCGGGAGGGTCTTGCATCGTTGGACTGAGAGGGAGATACAAGCTGCGTACAGGAGGTTATCCCTATCGATGTAGGCAACGTCGTGGTCTGGGGCAGAATACGCGGCACGCAACCACCAGCCTGTTGATTTACAGCAATCTCACCGCACAGTCATACATTGACAGAGTCCTACTGTCTTGAATTGCAACCACTATTCGGATTTATTCGGTTGACAGCCGTTTAATCACATCACATTCGCACACAGTACGTAGCACAAAGGATCAGAAAATAGGATCGCGGTTCAAAAAAACACATGGTTCAATGGAAAAAGCATGGCATCAGACTCTAGAAATTTTGGACTAGAAAATAGACATTAAACGAAATAAGAATAAATAAATCTCTGAAAACTTCAGGAATATTCTTGACACTTTCGGAAAATTTAGGACACTGCAGCCAGTGGTCATCCCATTCATGCAACCGAATCCCAACACACTTTTCTAACATTAAATCGCCATGTGGCAAGACAGTCGATACAGTTTCTAGACGTAAACGACGTTCACGTTTTGCCTTAACCTGCAAGATAGCCGGATATGAAACCAATTGACGACTTCTTGGAGTACATTGACCCAAGGATCAGGTTACCACAGCAGCAACCACATACAGATTAACAACGTATTGCTCCAACGATGGACGAAAGGAGAAAGATACCTCCTGCTTTCATCAGATGACTGACGTCTTTGAGGAGAAGAGTTCAAGCATGTTTGAATGCCATAGCTGGGCATAACAGATACAGGTTAAAGATATTATGTCAGTAAACTCATGATTTGTCTATGCGTTGTTATTTTCGTGAATGATCGAAATTAGGACAATTGAACCCATCAAAGCAAATATAGCGACTAAGTATCAGTTTATTCTCAAGTCTAAAATTTTACTACAAAATACTATGTAGCAAGTTGATTTGTTCATTGATTTTAGTTATCTTTTTGCAATCTTAAAAAATCAAAACATACCTGCGCTGTCAGCATTTGATTAAGCATGGAAGTTTCTTAAGCAAACATTCCATGCTTAATACAAAAAGCAAAAACCTATTTCTTGAGCGAATTTCTCATGGTAAGTAACATGCTAAACACGCATGTAAACTTGACACAAGTTACGTTTTCTGCATTTTCTTTCATTTTCATTTAAATATGTCATGAGAGCATTACATGTCTTAAAATGAACCCTTTTTTGTCTTTTTAACATTTGGGTTTGCATATTCTATTATGTTTCATTTAACTAATTTTAAGTGTATTAATGTAAGGCAAATTAAAGTATTTTCACGTAACACGAGCACCATTAGCTACATTCCTCAAGCGCATATTCCATTTCAAGTCAACTATTTCAACATGTAGAATATGTATCTGCCCAAATCAATAGCTTAGAGTAGCCTTTAAACAGAACTATAACTATTGACAGGTTGTGAAAAAGTACCATTGTTCAATTATTTTTACATCTAAGATATTTCTCGCCTAATGTCACTAGACTAGGCTATCTTTCAAAAAGAAGAAAAATCCTGATAGGATCAATTGATCATTATGTTTTATGAAGGTATATCATTATTCTCAGGACCTTGGGGTACACTGTAGTTCCACAATGATGACTAAGATTGTACTGCGTAGAGTCGTGCTCCTACTGCAAGGTGTCTGGCAGGTGCATGGTCACAGAACGTTCCAGCCATGTGGTCCGAAGCTGTGTGAAGTACTTTATCAGAGGTATAAAGACTGTTCAGCTAAAATCTTTGATGATATCCAATTAGCATGTCAACTAACTGTGACAAGACCAACTACGAATCGCAGCTGTTTCATCTCACTTGAAGGGAACGTGGGAGCTGGTTGGTGTCCTGCAATTGAGTCAAGTCAAAGAAAGACCACTTCAAATTCAAAAGAACAAGGTATTTTCTCCATCCTTTTTTAACCCTAAAGTTGCATAACATTATAATTACCATTTTGGCCCAAGTGGCTGAATTTTCTCCGTCATTGTGTTTAAAATGCCAATTCCTTACCAAGATGATCGTTTTACACAAACTAGCCCACAGTTCCCATATGCACATTGATTCTACCTTTCCATCAGTTTGAATGTTTTATAACCCAGAGCTAGAAGGAATTCTAATACAATCTAAAGATTGTCATTGTTTTTTATCATATATAATTCTTATATTGATCACGCAACTCGGAATCGTATATGGAGTTGAAGATGTATTCTTCTTCTTCAAGGTGAATCAAAATTATTACACTACGACCTGTAATAGCTAGATTTTATCAAGGTAATAAAGAATGTGTTTATTTCCACTTTTATGAAAGTGCTTATACATGTAACATATCTTGACAACGTTCTGACCCTTCTGGTTTATAAGCTAACATAACTAATGCCCATCAATTTCATGCGGGGTGCAGTAACGTAAGGGCGAACTTTACAGCATCATAAAAGCAGATATCTATACACATGCCGCATCTTTTTTAAAATCCTTTTTAAGTTAATATCCATAATATGAAAGGAATTGAAGATATATTTTTTTTAAAAGAAATACAAAGTTTGCTACATGGTGTTACACACATAGAAACTTTACATGGGACACATGCGATCATCAGGCTTCTATTTTCTTCTTTGTAACTAAATGAGAGCTCTTGCTTTTCTTCATGTACTTTACGTTTGACTTAAGAACAGACGAAATACACCTATGCGATCCTTATCTTCTTATCTCCTTTACGACAAGCTATAATGATTAATGGAATGTGATGACCATGACGGCCTCGTGTGTCCAACAAGGACGTCTGTGCAGGGTTGGAACTTATTCAGTGTCTGTGAAGGTTACAATGATTCACTTGGTCTTTCCTGAATTGCGACTTGTCGTTAAGGTGTTGTCATTTATAAGAAATAATAATAATTTAAGAAACAGCGCTTATGACATAAAACCAAATATAGTTTCCACCATTTCAGAGTTTTCATTTTTAAGGAATTCACACATCGCAAGTACTCGATTGGTTTCAGCGCATACGTAGTTTTGTACTTGACTCCATGGTCAGCTTCTTTTCCAATGTCTCTACGACTCTACAATATCTGCGTCAAACAGTTGATGTGATGAACACTATCGTTTTGTCCCCATACGTTGTTCAAAGGGAACAGGTCGTGGGTGTGAACGAAGATCTTTCACCTTTCTTCTGCTTTTTTCTTTACTTTCTTAAGGTTGCTAGGAATTGGTATAAGATTTCCGTTCAAGGTTCCTGTTGCACTAGAGGTCAAGTCCCACAAGTTTATATAAAATGTGACTGACCAGCAGGATCATCCATGCATATACACTGATGAACATAAAAAACAAAGATGGAATTGGATTTTTAACAGGGTATGATTGATATGGCGAATCAGCTTTCGTTTGGCACCTGACACCAGTCATGTAGTTGCGCTTGTGTGGCCTAGTTGAATCTCTTGTCGATGTGGATGTCTTTTTGAAGACAGCTGTAACAAATATTGAACTAGATTACTATGTGGGTGACAAACAATATTTGGCATGCTTTAATGTGGATTTTTGATGAGCTACAAATGTCAAACCGAGTAAAGTTATCTTATTTTCAGTTATACATGTCAATTAACATAAAATACTCATTTAGAAATAATCTAGAATGTAAAAACACAAGAAAGAGAGTTTGTTTGTTCAAGACCAATCAATTATTTTTCATTTAAACCAATGCTCTTCCCAAAAAACAGATGAATCGTTAATTATTCATATTCGGTAATCGGCGCTACTTAACACATGAACAAATGATTTTGGTTCACTAGTTTTGTTTGAAATCACTAAACATCTAGTCAAACTTTGCATCCCATAGTATCATCCACAGTTACGATAAATCAAAGCAACTTTGTGCATGGTGACCTAACATTCGTCCAAGACGAGGGCGTTCATTGCCGTTGTAACTCACTTGTCCTATATATCACTTTTTAATAATTTTGTTAAAATGACAGGAAATGATACTACTTTTGTTATCTGCTAGTCTTTTTTCAAATATTTTGTATTGAACATCTCGGTGGCAATTAAAATCTTCATTCATAACCTGCTTAAGAAATCGAACCATCGTGGACCGTCGAACTTCAGAGAGGAATCGCTTCATTTTTGGATTTTTCTTTCCATAAATGAAGATAAATTTCAGAATCATTCTACAGTAAACTTAGTGACATAACATACATGACCAGAACAAAGTGTATGTGTTTGTGTTTTATTTCAGAATGACATATCAGGTAGGTAGGTAGGTAGGTAGTTGGATTAAAGGACGACGTTGGGCCAAAAATGACCTATATGCGCCCGTACGGAATATCAGTAGAATTTGTCGGGTCGCCTCCCTTTAGCTATAACCTTGCTTTTGTTAACTGCATTCGAAGAGAGATTTACTTTTCATTTATTTCTATGATGAAGAAATTTAGACTGTCCTATCCCTATATAGTGTTTTACTACAAAGAACAAGGTATATTCATAAAACGACTTAAGACAAACTCGATATATCATATCTTTTACATTTGGCAAAATGTCGTTATTGATTTTAACAAAAGAAACAAAAATGAATTTTTTATAATTATTTCGTGTGAAAACTTGGAAAATAGTTTGTATTATACTTTATAGGCATTTTGGTTCTCCTTGCTTGATAAATTGTCTGACGTTTCACTCTTCTCAAAACTTTTCATATGGTAGCTATTTTTTCCTAAGGATCGATAAAGGTAACATAGTTGTAATTACTTTTGAAATATTTATCTAAATTATATGAAAAATAAGCACTTAAACTCATGAATTTTTTTATTTAAAAAAGACTTCCCTAACCAACATGAGAGTATGCAAAAACATTCATATAAATTTAGTAGGCCGATTATGATTCGAAATTCCGCAAAATGATATAAGTACATTGTTAAAAACTTTCTATTCGTTACAAAATTTACTTTTCGAAACTTCGGAGTTTCACAGTTTTCAGCATTCGATCATGATTTGCAATGTTTAATGTAACCGGAAGCTTGCTATTTAAACTCAGTAGCATCTGACTACAACGTAGAAAATGGAAGATAATCTCAATGTCAAGAGGGATGTCGTGGGAATAACCGATACATAACAATTCCAATTTCTGAATTATTTAACACTTTTAAGTTGAATTATGAATAAAAGCAATGGAAATTAGTTGAAATAAAATTGGAAACTAATGCAGTCTAAGTTTACCAATCACGCACCGTATAAGCCTAATCTGAACACGCATTGGAGTTTTTTAATTGTATACAGCTGCATGCCAAAAGTTTGTTCACATACCTGAATATACTAGTGCAAATATCATGTAATGTGAGATGCTTTTGATGTATCGTAGCGTTGCGAAAGAGAAACATATAGCATTGAATTTTCAACACACATATGCATATTCATTCTTCTTTAAGGCAAAGTTTTATCGTAACCCCACAATTACCCGTAACAGTTTTGGCAGTTCATTGAAGTGACCAGGGGTAAAAATTCCGAAAACACTTAAATTCTATTTTTTTTCATATAATCCGTTATATCAACTTCTTTAAAAATTAGTCACGTTTGTTTCTTAACACAAAGTCAATGTGATAATATGGGTTTTAATCTAAGAGAGCCGATATGGACAATTTTATTCGACATTTAACAAAATCGAAATTTTGAAAATGTTACCCCTTCCGTCTATGTCAAAATTCTAATTTTTGCACGAGTGACCAGACAATGGCAAGATGAGTTCCAGAATTGATATGTCAGATATGGACAGTGGGTGATCTATTGTCAGTCTTGCTTAAGTTATTCTATTGACGTTGAAACGAAACCCAAATTACATGATATTTGCACTACCATTCAGTGGTAAGTGAACGAACTTTCGGTATGCAGCTGTAAACTTCATCGTCACTTGTCGTGTGAGGATGTATTTCACAACCTAATTGGCCAAAATAACATGCACAATGAGCCTTCACATTGTTATGTTTCAAAATACTATTGTTTATCCCCCCCTCCTCTCCAATGGAATAATGCTGCTCTGCTGCCCCTAAATATTGCCTTTTTAAAAAGACTTTTCTTGTTCAATACAAATTTGCTGCTGCAGCATTTATACTCCGTATTCACGCAGCCGCCATGTTACAACAAAAGCGAGGCTAGAAACGCAATCTGGTTTGACAATCTGGTTTGACAATCTGGTTTGACGGTTAGAGCGACTATCTAGGAGTGAATGAATAATCTGCGTAGATTTGTATCTACCTTTAGGATATATTTATATAATGTTATGATTAATGTAAACACATTTATGATATCAATTTCATACCTTATTAGATTCATTTTACCATGTCTTTTTAGATCAAAAATTGAATCTTTATGAACATGTTGTATCATGTATAACATTAAGTCCTTATCAATATATCTACTAAACTAATTAAAAACTTCTGTTATCCAAATAACACCTCTTTTCTGTTCATTTCTAGTTTCTTTTTGGGAATCATACAGCTGCATATTAAAAGTTTTTTCACTTACTACTGTATCTTAGTGCAAATATAATGTAATTTGGGTTTGGTTTGAACGTCAATAAAATAACTTCAGCAGAGCCAACAAAATCTTTTTCTTTGCCAAAGTGTAAAATAGCCATTTTTAATGTATTGTGAGATTGTCTAGTCTCTCGTGCAAACTTAGAATTTTGGCATGATCAAATAGACAGAAGGGGTCACATTTTCAGGGTCCGATTTCCTTAAATTTCGATTAAATATTCCATATCGACTTTCTGAGGAAAATAGTAAAATCATATTGACTTAATGCAAATGAACAAACATGACTTGTGTTTTAATGTGTTGTACACTTACAAAGGATTTAATGGGTAAAATAGAAATGACCGTCGTCGAAACTTTGACCCCTTGTCACTTAAGGGACCTGCCAACAGCTATTACGGTTAACAATATACGATCGCATACGATTGCGTTAGGGTGCAATGAATTTTCTCTTCCGTATAGAAAATTCATAATTATTCGTTTCTTTTTTGCAATTCTACGATGTCTCAAAGACATGCCAAATTACATGATATTTGCACTAGGATATGCAGGTTTGTGAACAAAAAATTTCAAGTTATTTTCGACTGGAGTTTAGAAGTCACTTCTACGATTTACAAATGAATCGATCGAAAAATACTTTCCTAGGGTTTCATTCATGAGTATTTATTCATATCCTTGTGAAGGAATTATTGATAAATCAAGGAATACTATTTAATTCATATTTAAGCTTGGGATTTATTTCAATGATAAGCACATTATAACTGTAGTTATCATTGGAGAACATATCTAATTGCTTGGCCACCACGACAGGTAAGTAAAGTTATGCAGATGTTTCTATTAGCATGCATGGTAATATCAAAAGCAAATGGGTAAAATCAAGCAGAGACTTATATAAAAACAAGTTTACAAGCTCGAATACAATCTGACCAAAAGTGTGTCTGTGAAACTTATTTTGCAACCTTCGATTGAATCCATTTGGTTAAACCTACCAGACTCGTTCAAAAGGTCGTTCGATTAAACTTCCGACAATAGGAGACTGGGAATGACTGAGTCTCCAATTCGTTTCTTTCAAAATGTTTCTTTTAAGTCATTAAAACTAAGTAATACTCTACAATAACCAATCAAGTGGTGTTTTACAATATTTCAAAATTAACCTTGACGGAGAGGTAGATTTAACGAATAGAAGAAAGAATTAGTCGAAATATTTTGATAAATGTAAACTTTCACACACAGATCAAACAAGACTGAAAGTGTCAAAATATCTCAGACATCTCCTCATTTAAACTATTATCAATATTGTCAATTTCACGGATGATAAAGACAAATGAACTGTTTCACGGGCACTGTTGCATCACTATTATACATCTATTGGCAACAATTTATGGAGAACGTTTCCTGGTAATGCCATCGACTTGGCAAGACATCTATAGATATATGGCAAGTCATTTGCTAGGGCTTTGATACCCACTGTGATGTTATAGTTACCAACCGAGTTGGAGGTGTGGAACTGAATTGGAACACCTAGGCACGTGCGAATTGTGATACCGAGACGCGAAGCACGTTCCTAGGTGTTTCAATTCATGCACGCCGACAACGAGGTTGGTAACTGACTTACCATTCAACCATTAAAACCAATGTCAAACAGCGACAAAAACATTTTAAAAACATATATTCAGCACATGTTAAAATAATAGAGTTACTTTTGCTGATATAATTTGTACGATATTAATGGCGTTTCCAGATAAAGAAACGGTGCTTAATTGCGGTAGGTGACAAGAAGCCTTAGGAAATCGCCCCGCACATGCAGCATGCTGAAATGTACATGCTTCATAACAGAAAGTATAAGCATTGTAAAAATCACCAGAGTAAGTACAAAAAATGTAAATTAGGAGATGTTTACCACCGTAGGCATTTAAGTTTTACAAAATTACCATGTATAAATCAATCCTATTACTTAAAAAGATGTAAATCATTTGGTAATTTTAATGTCTTCTAATTTTTAACTGGTTTCGCTGCTCTAGTGGTTAGCTCACTGGACAAGACTTAGAAAGTTACGGGTTCAATCCCCTGTTTCGACCAAAACATTTATAAATTCTCCTGTTCTTAAAGACAAACTTTCAACTTGTTCACATGTGAGTGAGTTATTTGAACAAGTTCACTATTCTTCATCATCTATCATATTTCTTCATGTTCATGAATTGCAAGTATCCTACACATTGATTTGTTGGCAGTCAAACCTGATGACAACGAACTAAAACCAGGCACTACGTTGACACAGGGTGCCCATCAAGTTCCCGAGAAAGTGAGTGAAATTATAAAAAAAATACCTTTCATCGGTTATGAACATATCCTTCTCCTGTGTTGTTACTAAGTGAGTGAGTGAGTGAGTTATTGTTTTACGGCGCTTGGGCAATATTTCAGCCATTAGCGGCGTGTTGTTACTTAACATTTTCGATCTCATGTTAAAATGTTATGATGACAGTTAACTGCAAATATCATTCTAGAATATTTATTATTCTATAACTTATTATATGAATGAATGAACGAATGTTTATTTGTTATCACGGCCTCATAGCCTTAAGTAAAATAATCATGTATACATAAGGAACTGCCCGTGGAAATTGAAATGATTGCTTACATAGGTAAATTACCTTTAAGATAAATTGCAAGATTTTTAAGCATTCAACATTCTGTGAAGACATTAGCAAATTAATTTTTTCTGGCGTTGAATAGGTATGAAAATAGCTTGGTAAGAACATTTTTCTACTTTCATTATAATAAGGACAGACGAATAAAAAGTGAAATTCGTCTTGGATAACGTCATAATTACATTTTGTATACTTCAATAAATAAGTAATTACATTTGTATCGTATCGAAATTGCTGTATATTAAGTTTATGGCTCATACATCTAAATTTACACAGATTTCGAAGTAAGTCTCTATCTGAAATCCGTTTTAAGATGGTTCCAGAATATTCTTTTAAGAGCAATATAATACATAACAGTGTTTAGAAGAGCCGAACTATGTCAACCAAGGAGCGGTGAAGAAGCGGAAGTTTTGCAAACCTGGTTATCCAGTTGTGATCGAGTACGAATGTGATGAGACGGCAGATGAGAAATACAAGTACTTTTCTGGGCCGAGGGAAGCTCTGTGTGACGATCAAGGAAACTGGACTCTTCCTGCCATGAGTTGCTTTCGTAAGTACATTTCTTTACAATCTGTACCCATGAGTTGAGATGAGGTGACATGGGGTTTAACGAAGAGTATTTCATTTATATCGCGGCTGCTAGTATTATTTCAGGGGGAAAGCCAGCAACACCATTGTAGCTAGGCATTGCGGTGAAACCTGCGAGCATAGGCTGGAACTGTAATTCCGTGTAGCATTGCACCTAAACCTGACTGCGTGTAGTACAGTTCTCTACTGTAGACAAAGTTGGGATTCGAACCACGGACTTCTTGATCCGAAGCCGAACGCGCTAACCATTGCGCTATCCCACCCCCTGTATCCTTGAGTTCTTTCTCTCATTTATACCCATCAGCAGTATTCACTAGTTGAAGTTTATGATTTACCCATAACAGAGCTGAAATCTTCAGTACTTGAATAATTGTTTGCGAATGTGTCTGTATTTGTTAGCACTGTTGATATACTCGGTAGTATCCCGTATTTGTCTGGTAGTCTTACTTACAAATCAAAAGTCAGTTGACAGATGCCCTATTGTTTTTCTGTTTTTACTTATCACAAAATCTTCTTAAGTTACCCTAAAGAGGTTATTGACTATCAAATATTAAGATCTTTAATTTGTAACCTCTTATTGTTACCATGTCTCTGCATATTATATTTGAAAGGGTACTGTACAAGAAAAAAAAAAAAAAAATTGACAGTTAGATATTTCTAGAATGTTAAATACATGTTTTTGAGCCATAGTTAACAACAACAATGAAAAGTAATTAACTTTTTCATAGTTTCTCTTCCTAGGAATAAGGGTTAAACGCACTAATGCACGCCAATATTTCGTAAACACAACGCATATCTATCGATATTACTCACTATCCTCACTTCCTCACTTAAGTAACCTCGTAAGTTATTTAACAAATATTTACGTATACAGGTAGTAAAGTTTATTTTTAAGACCGGAAGTATTTAATGCAATGTAACTTTTAATCCGCATGAACTACGATAGAAAGCTTAAGTGAATGCATTAGTCATCTTAAACCCTAAAATAGCCAATTTAAACCGTAAAAGCGTGCACTAGTGCCTTTAAGGCAATCAGGGTTAAATCATGTTTACGGCTATATACATGCAGGTTGCCGACTTGAAACACTGCTAATAATCTTAACAAAAACAATAAACAACGACATGTTTAGTCCCATCTGATTGGAAATAAACTTTTCAAAAGAAGAAACTTGACATACATGCGAAATTGATTTTTTCGAAACGGGTCATTTTTTTCATGATACATACCTATAGTTTAAAGAAAGGCTTGCTCAAAAGTGTAAATTTACCAAAAACAATGGCCCAAAAAGTTTACGTTGTGTTCAGGGACAAAAACGAAAAACGTCCAAATGCATTTTCTGCCAAAGCACGTGCAGCATAGGATCATGAAGGTTTACATGCAGACACGTCTGCTTTAGGGGTATAAAAAGCCATATCAGCCGCTGTTAATTCAGACTATTCAACATCGGTACAGCGACCTGAAGAATGCCGAGACTGAACAGAGCGCAACGCAACAACGCTATCGGCAGACTGCAAGCAGGAGCGACAGAGAGAGATGTTGCAACACACTTTGGCGTGTCCAGACAGACCATCTCTTCATTGTGGACCCGTTTCAACACCCGAAACAGCGTTGATGATAGGCCAAAGTCAGGCAGACCAAGGGTGACTACTCGGGCCCAAGATTGGTACATCCGACTGCTCCACCTTCGGGAACGCACCAGGACAACCACGCAGATACCAGGCCTGCGTCGAATTTGCGACCAAACGGTACGCAATAGGCTGAGAGTGGCTGGACTTTTTACACGACGACCGGTTCGACGTCCCGTTTTAACGCAACGTCATCTGGCGGAACGTCTCCAGTGGTGTCAACAGAGGATGAGATGGGCACGTGCAATGTGGAGAACCGTTCTCTTCACTGATAAGTCCCGTTTTCTGCTTCGACGAAGTGATGGACGAGCACGTGTATACCGACGTCGTGGAGAACGTTATGCTGCCAACTGTGTTCATGAGGTTGTCCCATTTGGAGGTGGGAGTGTCATGAAGTGGGCCGGAATTGGTCACGGTGTTAGGACACCCCTTGTGCATGTTGTGGGTAACCTCACAGGAGTAAGGTATAGGGACTTGATCCTACAGCCTTACGTTATTCCTCACGTCAACGTCCATGGTGGTCTCTTTCAGCAGGACAATGCTCGACCACATGCTGCACGTGTTTGTCAAGACCAGGTCACCAGATTTGTCACTAATTGAGCATCTCTGGGACGAACTGGATCGACGCGTGCGCAGTTGGAATCCACCACCCAAACACTTCCAGGACTTCTTGCAGCACTTCAGAACGAATGGCAGAACATTCCAGAGGCTGTCATTGACCTCCATGGGTCGTCGGTGCCAAGCAATAATCAACGCCAATGGTGGCCATACCCGATACTGACATTTGTGCACCCCTGTGATGTTGAAACACTTGTGCACCTGTGCATTTCAAGATCATGCTTATTCTGAATAAATTTTACTGAACAGAGATCTTCAAACAGCGTTTTAGTTTTCATGTCAATGTTTAACTTGCATCTGTGGTCTTTACATTGAACTTTGAAAGTCAGTGTCAAGTTTCTTTTTTTGAAGAGTTTATTTCGCACGTTTGCCAACTACTTAGCCGACTGTGTCTGCTCGTGCAAAAAACATAAAAAAGTTGTTTTGATTGTTAAATAGAGTGTGTCTCAGTTGCCCTTATTAGAGATTTACAGGGTCAATAAATTCAAAAATTATTTGCTTAATTTTAATGTATGTTTGTTATGAAAATATTAACATATCTTGCAGCAACAAGATGTTACACAAAATATGCCGATAGGCATGCACGTAACTTATGCCTGTATGCTGGCAACACACACCAGGAAAAAAATGGGCGGGAATGCCAGGCCTGGACTGAGGAAAAGCCACATAAAAAAAGAACTAAAGTGCAGCTGTACAACGCATGTTATGGATGTGAATACTTGAAGGATATCGGCAACAAGTGTCGTGCAGTAGGTCATAATCACAGACCTTGGTGTTACACCATGGACCCCAAGGTGCTTATTGCTGAATGCGATGTTCCAGTGTGTAAAACTGGTACGTGGTTAAATTGTAAGCTGATAGAATCTTAGAGTTTCATATCAAAGCTCATGATAGGCATTTCCCGGACATTTTTGTACTTGTCGCCAAGGATGCTGCGACGGATCGCGATAGTCCAAAGAAAGATCTTGTGAGAATTGCAACTTTTTGCAGAAGTGACACCGACTTGTGCAATTTAAAGCCATGCGGGGAAAATGACAAGAGATTTTTAAGCTTAAATACCTTCTGTTAGCAAATTATTTAAACATTATAGTTCTCCAAGGTACAGGGTTATAACCTATGAAAAGATCTTTGGCATGATCTAAAGTGCAAGGACATGACATGATATATGATTCCATTTATGGCAATAGAATATAGTAGAATATATATATATGATATATAGAATATATATAGTCGTTATTGATAGAAGCTTAGTACGGATTCATGTGAAAATTGTATTGCATGAGCTTAGGATGCATATTCTCTCGTAGTTATAGTAAAAACCATTAAAAAATACATACATACATACATGTATAAATACTTATATAGCGCTAAGACCAGAAAACTGCCCTGAAGCGCTGTAATGAACACTTGAAAGTGTAAGGTAGTCAATCAAATGCAATTGTAAAATATAATGTTTGCAAGAAAGCGTTAGAATATGAATTATTTCAGTTACAGGTTTTCAGGAATGAATTAAAAAATTAACCTCATCATTTGAAAACCAATTGACTTGATAAAGAAAGTTTTCCTTTTTTTAAATTCAATATTTCTAATAAACCAAATACAAAAGGCCACATTGGCCATTTAGCTTATGCACCAAATATCTTCAGCCAATCATATTATCAATTCACAATAAGTTACATAAACCTGACACAATCAATGAATTTTGCAAGGAGCTGCACATGTACAGCTGCATACCGAAAGAAAAAACTAACAAAGAATCACCAATTGTCCATGTGTGAATTAGCCATTATTAAAGTTATTTGGGGATCGTCTGGTCTCTTGTGCTAAAAATGCGAACTTTGGTATGTTAAAGACAGAAGGGGCAATTTTTCGAAATTTTGATTTCGTTTAATGATGAATAAAATGTTCCATGTCGAAAATTCAGCACAATAACATTGACCTAGTGCAAAGGAACAAACATGACTAGTGTTGAAAGCATTTGATAACTTATGAAGTCTTTGAACAGAAAAAGAAAAATCAATGTCTTCGAAATATTGACCCCTTGTCACTTTAGTGACAAAATTGTTTCGGTTAATTGTTTGGTATGATAAATATATAGATCTGCACATCTGTATTGAAAATTCAACATTATACCTTTCCTTTCCCCAATGTTTCGACACATCAAAGCATCCAATGATATTTACATTAGTAAACCCAGGTATATGAACAAATTTTGGTATGCAGGTGTTTATGTATCATCCCAACTTACATGTAGGAAGGGGGTTATAAAATCATACTTATAATATTTTGATTCAAATATAGAATTTGTAAATGAAATATTCTTTAAATGATTGAGTTATACACTTTACGTACTTGCATAGGAATTTCAAATTTAAGATTGATTAATTGACCTAGTGTTTCCGATTATCTGTCATCGTCTACGAGCCACTGAACATAAAATAAATTTCACACAAAAACTGATTTAAACGTAAATTGGATGATTAATTGGGCTTGTGCCGTATTTTTCACAAAAATACAATTGTGAAAAAAGTCATTATT
This sequence comes from Phorcus lineatus, assembly GCA_921293015.1. Classification (NCBI taxonomy): domain Eukaryota; kingdom Metazoa; phylum Mollusca; class Gastropoda; order Trochida; family Trochidae; genus Phorcus; species Phorcus lineatus. Next base: position 12,925,543 of record OV121098.1, on the reverse strand, counting down.
TTCTCCTTTATTTTGAAAGAATAAGAAAAAACAATAAGAAATATAGTCGATATAAACAGAGTATAAACACTAAACGACATAAAAAGGCATTCTTTGTTAGATCACATATTAATTAACAATGTTTTAACAATACGAAATGTACATATTTATTTTTCTATTCTATATGTAAAAGGGTAAATATTGACTGAGTTTGGATTCAATCTAGTAGAGCTCCGTGTTGAAAAATACTGTAATTGATACATCGTTTTTGAAATTTAAAATAACTTACCTGATAAAGATAAAGTAATATTCCATGCAAAATTCTTGTATAGCCAAATCATCACTATATCCTACAACGTTATTCATTAAGGACTGATCTCATAGGATAGGTTAAACTGATAGTGTGACAATTAGTATGGTCATTCATGTCAACCATAACTGGGCACAAATTTTGCCATTGTTTGGCTAAAACAACATAAAGTGATGCAAGAAACTTCATAATATATAACCAAACTGTTATTTTATATATCTATATCTAGAAGCTCATTGGCTAAATAAAGTATAAAAAATATTTCAGTTACATCGTTTATTATATTGTTGTAAATTTGGTGTCCAAAATTTGTAATATTTAGCATAAGTGAACGGCTTGGACCTAACCTTGCCTCAATAATCATGAAATATACAAACTAACAATTCGATAGTGAAAAAATATATAAGTAAACACTATGAAGCTACGATATAATTTTCTTATTATACATCTTCTCATACATCTTTGTCTGGTGACTTGTGACAACTTAGAAATTTACTTCCCGGACCGTGATATTCGCTTACATTACTACATCTTGGTAATTCAAACCCTTGAAACGAAAATGCATCTGATTAAAAGGATATGAATATCAGAAACAAAACAAAATGAAATCGACCTAAAATAACAGTGCAATCCAAGCTCAGTTAAATGCGTAGCTTAGATTGGTTCCAAGGGTTAAATAACATCGTCAAGATTTATCAATGGGAAAGCAAACTGTCAATCAGACACTGAAGAAATTGATGTCGAAATCCAAACAAACATTCGCCTCCTGACACAAAAGTAAAATAATTTCTTGAAATCATGACCTCTCGGGGAAAATACTAACCACAAGGAACAATATTAGCGTGGGGCCTTATGCCAAATAAGATCATCCATTGGTATCAAAAGCGCTAAAATTTCCAAAACCCGCAGCGTTGCAAAAATCACGTAAAACGTAATGGCATCGATAAGAAATGGCGTCTGCGCATGTCCAGGAAAAAAAGTGTTCTCGAATGGAAAACAATTATTTTCCCGAGATGTAAATTTGGTGAGGGATTCTAAAGGCATGCCGAAATATACACGTATATACCTTAATCATTTGAAAAATAATTTTCATTAAAAAACTTCATTTATGAATAAGAATATTATTTGAATGATGTGATAACCCCAGCCTTATCTTAAGATGTGACGTCCCAACTTAGGATTCCAAGTTGGGACGCGTCAAATCTCGGATCCGTATTTTTGGAGGATGCATATATACATATTTTTTTTTACAATTATGAATGATACTTCTCTTTTTGTTTGCTTTAAAGAAAGAAGATGTGTCCGTCATCCATTCTTATCTTATGCACCTGCTATCGGGACGGAGCTGATTGGTCAGAATGTACACGTGACCTACAGGTGTCACAAGAATCTCCAGTACTTGGGTGGTGGGAATGTGTCCATCTGTGAAATGGCGACTGGCGTCTGGAATTGGCCACGTCTTAAGTGTGGCTGTGAGTACTAATGAAATGAAATATCGACTTACCAAACAATGTCAATTTATTGTAAATTTTAAATGATAATTTTTTTTAGAAGTTCTCCTGATTGCTTTATGCTTATGAACGTAGTTAACATACATAACATTCAATACTCAGGCTTCCGTGTGTACCGAATTTCGAAAATAAGCAAAATCGTACAGGTTCGCTAGAAATTGGGCCAATCGTGAATGAATCTTAACCATTGTGTGTCCAAAGTTGCTTGCTTTGGAAGCCAAATCGGCATACCGAGCAAACGATTTTGCATACCAGTTTGAAAGTGCATACCTGAATTCGTGTCATCTTCGTGTTGCCATTGCCTGCCTATCGGTACAATCGGGTATTTTTCACATGCAATATAATACAATATTTACAAGGAACTGAGCGATTGTCACGAGAAATCATTGGGAATTTTTTAAGATTCTCCTTACACCTGCCAGTCAAAAAAAGTTAGGTCTACATGGATCATTTGACATCGACTGAAGAGAAATATCATTTTCACGACTTTTGCAGCCATTTTCTTCAAAAGATGAGATATAAATTGTATTCTACGAGAAAAGTCAAATGTCCTATTTATTATATATCCCCAAAGTGTCGCATTTAACGGGAAGTTCATCAAAAGAAGGGCCATCTCCTGACGAAATTAAATCGTTTCTCGACGACACGAATGATGTTTTTTATTGCTATTTCGATGAGTCGATACGCATTGTTATTTTAATCACTGAAAATACATATGGTTTCACTGGTAAATGGCTTTAATCTTTAATTGTGAAATTGAATGCTATTCCTTGTTACATTTCTTCCTCTCCCATCAGATCTTCTTTCTACCTGATTTTAGCTTCACGTCTAACTTTGGTTTTCAAAATTGATTATGTAAGACCCTCGATGAAAGTGGTGTTGACACATTATTATAGCCTATTCATGGAAAACTTCCACTGATAAGTAAATAGTACGACCAGGTATCTTTTAGCAAAGTATATATTATGGTCGTTTGTTATACCATTGACATTGCATTTCCTTCTAACAGCATTATAACTGTCTCGGACATCGATGAGAGTTTAACCAAAATCCGAGCAAAAATGTTAGACTTGAAATTTCTACCTCGTGTTAGCATCTTTTCTCATAATTGTGACAATGTGAAGCCCGCCTTGCGCACTGGCGCACATGAAATGGAGATTTGCATCTGGGCGTGGTCGTATCTGTTGTGTGCATGTGAGCGGTTTTAAAATCAAACTTTGATTTATTTCGAAGAATGATTTTGTATAAAATATTTTATAACCTAGTGATTAACTTAAATTATCTTGTTTTCTGCTAGGCGCTTGCATTTGCTTCACCAGATTCATTTGTTTCAAGTTAAGTGTAAGTAACAATCAGTACATATCGGAGAGAAACTGTGGTTGTAATTAAACAAAATACGTTTTTTAATATGTTATATTGTTGTATTCAGCTGAGAAATGCTACTACTTTGACTCCATCATGTGGGGTAGAGTGGTCTACCTTGGCAACGTCTCAACTACTGTTAGTGGAAAAACCTGCCTGAGATGGGACTCCCCGTTACTGCTTAAATATAAAATTATGGTACGTTTAATCTTCTCCCAGTCTCTCGCTTTGAAAAAGTGGAATACATAGAGAATCTCACCCAAGTGTCTTCTGATATCAAATATATCAACACGAGTTGATAAAAGTTACAAATATCCGAGGCTTGCCGAGGATATTATACTTTTATCAACGAGTGTTGATATATTTGATATCAGAAGACACGAGGGTGAGATTCTATTTATCATCCAAAATCATTTTTCATTACATTTGATTGACAAATGAACATTACTGGACACCCTGCTGCCCTAAGACTCCAAGTGCGGTGATGTCATAGCATTGTGACGTCATAGTGTTTATGACGTCATAGCATTGTGAGGTCATTACTTGATGATGTAAAACAACTGTGATGTCATATACTTGACGTCAAAGGGGCATTGTTAAAAATCTGCTGCCAAAAAGATATCTCCTAGGAGATATCGCTTGATCTTCCACAATCGATATCTCCTGTGGAACTGAGTTTTGGATGATAAATGAGTTTATCAGTGCTCAATAAGAATGAACAATCTACGATACATGTTCTGTATCAAGAGTCAGCTTTCGATTTCAACATATGCATAGAGAAAATAAATGAAGACATCTATCAAATCTCAAAATCAATACTTTATCTTCCATCATTACTTTTTAAAATTTTATTTTTATCTTCATGTTTTTTTTTATTTTACAGTAGGTCGGTTTATCAAACAGTGCATGACACATACAATACACATAATTAAAATCAAGAAAAAATAGTTTTCCTTCAGAAAAAGCATACATATAATAAGTTATCGCCAGTTCTTCATGGGTAGGGTCAATTGCCCTATTTCCGATCATGCACAAAAACAACAAAATCATACAATAATCATTAGTTTAATGACAAATTGTATGTGATCAGTATCTGGTATGTCCGCCGTTGGCATTCAAACATGCCTGAACTCTTCGTCTCACAGAAAACGTCAGTCGTCTGATGAAATCAGGTGGTATCTGCCTCCATTCGTCCATCAATGCAGCAATAAGCGAAGTTTATTTAATAGTGACATACATGCAGGATTTATCTTCCGTTATGCATATGTTTGCATATGTTTGCTTCTTTTGTCGAAGCTACTTCAGAGAATAATTATTTATAACAAAGCAGGAATATTTTATAGCTTATGTACCAATTGTCTGCCTTGGCAATACTGTAACATGGCAATACTGTACATATGAAGTCAATCCCCTATATTCAGATTGGATTTTATTTGCTGTGACAGGAATATATAGTGTTAAATGTAAGTGCTTTTTATTGATGGGTAGAATTTTGAAAAAAAAATCCTTTTGTTATCATCTGGGTAGTTATGTCACCTCCATTGTTGAATAGTTCTTTATAAAGAAAGATTTAAGCAAAATGCGCTTAACATAGAAATCTAGATCTTTGCCGTTCTCGCAAATTGCCAATTAAACATCCTGGGGAGATGACCCTAAGCATTTCTCGAAACATTTTATAACCATCGTCAAATTGTAGTTATTTTTAATTTTTGCACATGTTAATATTATTTTCAGTTGTTTTGATTGAATTGTTCTTTTCCCAAAAAAAATTCACGACGGTATTTTCTCTAAATATTCAGGCAGATTGAAAAATAATTGGAATACTCGTTAAATAAACTCATGGGCAAACGAAACAAAACAAAAACTTTAGTGTCTCTGTGAAGTAGTGTTAATGTTTATACAGAAAGATTAAATGTACATAAAATGATTTGTATTACCTTTGTAGCCGTATACTCATAACATTTAGATATGCTTTATTTGACAAGGGTCATTAAATAACAGAGGTTTGTACATTGAAAGAATGAAATCTGAATTTGCAATTTTATGTTTAAACTCATCACAGTTTGGTCACATCACGCGATGATTTGATTTGGTGATTTTAATAACCAAGTCAGTGTCAATAAAACGTGTCACTTCCGGTGGCTATACCTTTATTTACTGTGCAATTGGCAAGAGGAGGGTTGCTTGCATGAATTTGGCGGTTAAGGAGATAATTTAGTTTTCAAACGGTGACATGTTGATCGGGCTGGCCAAGGCAAAACATTCAACTCTGATGCAATTGGATTAATTGCGGACTGTGTTCTGGGTCTCTCAACAGAACAACCTGTCTGCCTTTCTCTTATCTGGAGTCTGGTAATTGTTGCCCTGGTGCAACCGAACATTGTCTGCCTTTCTATTATCTGGAGCCTGGTAATTGTTGCACTGGTGCAACCGAAGATTGTCTGCCTTTGTCTTATCTGGAGCCTGGTAATTATTGTTGAACAGGTGCAACCAAAGATTGTTTGCCTTTCTATTATCTGGAGCCTTGTAATTGTTGCACAGGTACAACCGAAAACTGTCTGCCTTTCTCATATCTTGGGCCTGGTAATTGTTGCACGGGTGTAACCGAAGACTGTCTGCCTTTCTCTTATCTGGAGCCTGGTAATTGTTGCACGGGTGCAACCAAAGGTTTCTGTCTTTGCCTTATCTGGAGGTTGATCCGTCGGAGATTAGAATATAACTTTGCATGTTCGGGCGATACATTAATGTTACTTTTAAAAAACAATTAAATACAAAATTCACAAAATCGCAATTATAATTTTGGTATTTTTCATTTTGCCCATGAGGTTGTTAATACTCATGATAGAATCAATTTACGAAAGTTAGTACATTTTACCTAGCTTCATTTCCCAAATCATCAGCATTCGTAACAAGGCCAAACTTTTCAAAACCACTATGGTTTCTGTCTTTGCCTTATCTGGAGCCTGGTAATTGTTGCACAGGTTTCAACCGAAGATTGTCTGCCTTTCTCTCATCTGGAGCCTGGTAATTTATGCACAGGTGGAACCGAAGATTGTCGGTCTTTGTCTTATCTGGAGCCTGGTAATTGTTGCACGGGTGCAACCGAAGATCAAGGCCGAGCAGATCAATAGCTCGAACCCGCTCTTCTTGAGATAATCGATGTATGGCATTTGTAGCAATCCCGCTCCTTATGGTCTGAAGTATGTTGACTGCATTGTTACATCGTTCAACATTTAGATCTTGGCATGAATGTGCATTACACATTTTACCAATCATACCATCGTTTGCATTTATCAATGCTGATCCGTCGGAGATTAGAATATAACTTTGCATGTTCGGGCGATACATTAATGTTACTTTTAAAAAACAATGAAATACAAAATTCACAAAATCGCAATTATAATTTTGGTATTTTTCATTTTGCCCATGAGGTTGTTAATACTCATGATAGAATAAAATTAATTTTATCAATTTACAAAAGTTAGTACATTTTACCTAGCTTCATTTCCCAAATCATCAGCATTCGTAACAAGGCAAACATTTTCAAAACCACTATGGTTTTTCTAATTTGTTTATGGAAAATCATATCATAAGCATAAATCGTAATGTAGTAATCATGAAATGTTTTATTTCTAATTAACTGGAATTAGGAGTACACTTTATGTACAAACATCATAACTATTCTACCGATTACAAACGAGTTAAGGACTTCAAACGTGTAAATTTCTCATAATGAGATCATTTGGTTGCATCCGACTTCCAGTGCCTAATGAGTGATGAGAATCGTGTTCCCCAATTTAGTTTAACATATAGCCAGCAGATCTATTTCCTCATGGAACAAAGGTTTAATGTCATATCAAACATAAGGCAAGATATTATCATATGAAGATATATTAAAGTCATAGTCTCATTTTTGCAAGGCAAAATGTAATGCATGCCGGACAAATAGTTCATCACTCACAGAAATCTTCCCCCTGACATTTGCAATAATTTTCAGAACTCTGCAGGCATTCTAGCCCTCACTAATGAAGTACAAACTACCCTACCCTACCCTAATATTAGGTCTTTGGCGAGCGACCACGTCATTTCGCTAAGGCCGTGACGAAGAACAGATAAAATTTCCCAGCTTAATATCCAATGAAAATAGATAATAGCTTACGCTTTTTCAAATACAGAATTAGTAATAAGTATCGGCGCTGCAATTACTAGATTTCCGGTGTTTCGTACACGATATGGGATTGCACTTGATTCGGTACCTCATTGGTCTGAAACGGCATACGCCAATAAGCTGCTTCATCCAAAACTGTAAAATGGAAATAAAAACGAAAATCTTTGCAAACGCGACAGGAAACATTTGTGTTAGTGATCAGATTTTGTTCGTGAAGAATAATTTGTTCAGTTTAGTTGCCTTACGAAAATGAGACTATGACTTTCAGACTTTCGAATGTACCAATTATTCTGAAAATTACCGAAGGAATTATTGAGACTACAAATAATCCTGGGAATGGGGGAAAATGGCGGTCGGAAGAGTTAAATGGCAACTGGCTATGCTTTCTAGATTACTAGAACTGCAAGTTAAACACAAGACGAAAGCTTGACAATTGCCTTCCGTAAATGATGTTCTTCTCTATGATTTGATGAGTAAGATTTATTTTGAATTTATGGTATTTACAGACTTCCAGAATCTTTGGTGCCAGAACACTGTCTGGGCTTGGTAACCTATGTCGAGCTCCGAAAGGGAGGAGGACGCCTGGGTGTTTCATAACAGATCGTCATGTTCTATGGGAGTCGTGTCCTGTTCCTGAATGTCCCTTACCAGCATAAACAACAGAGGGTGTAAAGCTGCATACCGAAAGTTTGTTCACTTACCACTGAATCGTAGTGCAAATATCATGTGATTTCCTATCAACGTCAATAGAATTACTTCAGCAAAACTGACAATGGATCACCCACTGTCCATGTCTAAAATAGCCATTCTTGAACTCAGTTTGTGATCGTCTGGTCTCTCGTGCAAAAATTCGAATGTTGCATATTGATAGAGACAGAAGGGGTCATATTTTCGAAATTTCGATTTTGTTGAATGTCAAATAAAATGTTCCATATCGACTCTCGATTAAAACCAAACTGATCACATTGACTTTGTGCTAAGGAACAAACGAGACATGCAGCTGTAAAGAAAGTAAAAATGCTACCAAAGTCACATATCATATGCAAAGGCACTTTAGCTTGTTTTTAAGGGAAATATGGAATTGACAAACTGTCACAAATGTTTTGTTTTCAAAAAATTTGTGAAATTTAACGAATCCATGTCCCAACTCCCTAAACAAATATATGCATACAGTTTTTGTTTGATACTTGAAACCTGACCCTATGAATACGATTATTAGTTTGAGTTTAATCCTCTCAAGGGAAGGAAGAACATTAATATATGACATAATAATTTTGAGTAAATTTCCAGGAAGTTGACTTCTTCAACATGACGTCTCCCTCCTTTGTTCATATCTGCATTTTGAAAAATCGTATATATGGAGCAATTCTTAGTTGATTTGAAAGTCATTTTCCAAGGAAAAGAACACTGCCTCTGCTAGCGCTCTGAGTGGAAATAATTATATGCAGTTGGAAATTCCTGAACAATTAATTGTTTATTTTACTTATTTTTGTAAGTACACTCCTTCAATATTTTACATAATAATCTTTTTTTAATAAAGGAACATGGATAACAAATATAATGAAAAGAATAAAGGAGGGATTTCGGGTGCACTGATAAAGGGGAGGTGGAACAATGGTTTTGTGTGCAGCTTTCATGTTATTTGCATGTTTTGAATGTTTTTGTAATAAAATACTAAAATATCTCTCAGTGTGATTTTTTTTCTCAATTTTACTGTAACGTCTTTTGAGGGTTACGAAAGATCCCAAAAAGATGATGCACATGGCAAAGATGCACATGGCATCATTGATTGGTCCACGAATTCATTAATGATTTTTTTACTTACAATAATCAAAGGGTAGAATTGAATTATAAGAGGAGGTAATGGATTAGCGTAATGAAGTTTGATAGGAGAAACACAACATTTTTCATACCTTATTACAAATAGATTGATAGTTGAAACTTCAGAAAGAGTCCCTACGTATGTCATTTTGGGATTGCTCAATGAAGTCATATAAAGCATTATTTCGTTACTATGGGGTTGATATCAGATGTAGAAAGACATTAAATTGAAGGCACTTATACCAATGAATCTTTCCAGCATGTTTTATCAAAGTAGGTACAATATCTACATCACCAATGAATCCTATAAACACTTCGTCACTGACATGCAAATATGCATCACCTGTAGTTCCAGCTTAAGTGGAACTAAAATCAAAATTTAATATTTTCTCTGTCCCAAAAGACTCATTTGTAACAGATCGTTCTTCCGACTACAATTTATAGACTAGGTGATCGAGAACATATTTCACATTTAGTTGGCCAAAAAGCAACTTCATAGCAATAATTTGATTAACAATAGATGCTAATGCTAATAATGTAGCTTGCAAATGCACTTTATCAAATCAATAATTCAACCATCTCAATCTTGTATTTTAGCAGAGACAAAGTCATCAACGTTGTATTAATTCAAGACTCAAAACATTCGTGATTTCGAAAAAGAATCAACAAGGATTTCTCAAATTTAGGTAAAGATAGAGATGATTTAGGTTTAAACCTCAATCAGTACATACTAATTTTTTTCTTCTTTTTTTATTGTTTCCAAGTCATATATGCAAGAAAAAGCGATACATAAAGATTCCACATCACCTCAGAATGTCATTCAAACGGAGTTTTTAGACTAAGTGTCTTTAAAAAGTTAACAGAGAATTAATGTAACATAACAGTGACTACATACATGTCAATTAAATTTAAAAACTGGAAATAAAGGTAACCACTTTTTGGAAAATTTGTCAGAAGAATTATTTCTTTTAGATATAAATCTTTCTATTGTGAATATGTCATTTAAAATCTTTATAAAATTTTTAAGTTTTGGAATATTGTCTTTTGGCACATAAAATGATGTGATGAATTAGAGAGTTTTCATTGAGTGGACTAAACCAAACCAAGAATTTAGTGAGATGGAAGTCATCAATATATCTACTAATTAACCCAATCCTGAAGGTGGTTCCAAAAAATTGTAGTTTTCTCACATTCCCAATAAACATGACAAAGATTTTCATTAACCTCCTTGCAAAAGGAGCATATTGCATTATCAATTAATTTTATGCGCTGAAACTCTTTTTTAGTATAAATAATTCCATGCAAAAACTTAAACTGAAAGTCCTGAAGTTTGACATCTTGAATGTTTTTTCTATAATAAGTAAAGAGCTTATGCCATTCAAAATTATCCTTTTCAAACAGAATTTCCCATTTGTGGCATACTGGCAGCTTAGTATTTTCAGTCATAAGCTTATCATAAAATCTTCTTGAGCCCTTTGTCAAAGTCGTAAAGTCTTTCTGTAAAGTACTGACAAAATCCTTTCTATCTAAAAGATTAAAATCAATCCTTTTAAGGTTTCCTTCCATGTTTTAGGTAATATATGGAAGATGTAATCAAGATCTAAGTATGTACCACTTACCTTGTACTTTTTTGTCAAATCTGCAAAAGAAAGTTGGCCATGTTCTCCATAAAGATCTCTTACTAGAAGAATTCCTTTCTTAGCCCATTGTTTAATATAGTGGTTCGGGTTCTGAAAGTTATGGTTCAACCATATGGGTTGAGAAAAGATTTCATTTAAGTTGTCATCCTCTATTGTAGTCTTAATACAATATGATTTCCAGGCTATCAAGACATCATTCCAAAAGGGATTGTCTATTTTAACAATATTCTGGAAATTAGCACCATAATTCAATATATCCTTTAATGGAAAATTGCATGGATTATATTAAATATATATTTGATTTCTTCAAGTAGAGTCTCAATGAGGATAATTTCATGGCCATGACAAAAGATTTTATGTCAATCATGCGCAAGCCTCCTTCCTTAAATTCCCTTTTCATAGTACTCCTTTTAATTTTCTCTATTTTATCATTCCCAATGAATTTAAAGAAAGTTTTCTCAAGGGATGAGATAAATGAATCAGGAGGATTAGGCAGAGTATTGAAAATGTGAACCAATTTTGAAAGGGCCAATGTTTTTATTACAGTAATTTTTCCAATAAAAGTCAAATGTCTTTTCCTCCATGTTGCAAGCAATTTCCTCGAGTCGTTTTCTAGTGTTGATAACCCATAGGTCCTTCGGATCAGGAGTGAATGTTATTCCCAAAACTTCAAATTCATTATTTTGCCATTGTATGTCCAAATCTTTGCATATAATATCTCTACTACCTACCTTAGAACCAATCCATATAGCTTTTATCATATCTATGTTTATCCTTAATCCTGACATATTGTAAAAGGTATTGAGTGTATCAATAGCTGCATATAGAGATTCATCTGATCCATCTAAAAGACGTTCAGTATCATCAGCATATTGTCCTAATTTATATTCTTTATCATCGATAACGTCTAATCATGCAACCTAGGATTTCAGTTACAAAAAGAAAGAGATATGGTGATATGGGATCTCCTTGCCTACAACCCCGCTCATTTTGAAAGAAATCAGAAATATGTCCATTTTGAATAACACTTGAGGTTGTATCATAGGTCAATAAATTTATCCAACCTATAATTTGTGGACCAAAACCAAATTTAGTTAAAACTGAATTGAAAAAATCTTAAGAAAACCGTGTCAAAAGCTGTCTCAAAGTCAATGAGTACTAACAATCCAGGAATGCCTCTTTGCTTTGTTTCAAACATGGTATCATATAACAGTCTTGTATTTTCTTTTAAGGTCCTACCCGGTATAAATCCAGTCTGATCACCATGTATAAGAAAGTCCAAGGTATTGTTTAAGCGGTTTGAGATACAAACACTGATAATTTTATAAAGAGCATTTAATAAAGAGTACATAATATTTTTTTATATACATATTGAGCAAAAATATTTGTTATGAAACCTAGTAAATGGCACATTTATAGTTTATTAGGTCACTGGATGATAGTTCTATTTAATAATATATTTACAAAGATGAATTTTTGAAATTTCAAAATTAATTTCAAAAGATTTTTCAGCTAATGCAGTTTCTGATGAATTTGTCAAATGATATTTTTCCTTTTTCAATTAAATTCGTTTTCATATTTTTGCTTATCATGATTGTCTTGGAATTTCTTTAAATGAATGATAAACAGATTAAGGTATATAACGAAAAGCATAATGTCAAAAACCTATTTTGATAATTAAATGATCAGAATCGGTATCTTCACCATAAACTATTAAAGTCTTAATTTCCTACCAGCTCTAGACCACGTACTTACGTATGTTTTTACTATCAACTCGAGACCAGGTACCAGAGTAACTTTTGCCTACCATCTGTAAACCAGACAGTCTTATCAAAATACCTACCATCTCTATACCGGATAATAAAGTCAATATTGTCTACATCTCTAGATTCTCCACCATATCGCTGACGTTATATGCAATTAGTAACAAAGAAAAATATCGCATTTTAGACAATAACATTTAAGTTAAACCTATTTAATGCAGTCATTAACAAAGCACTTACCACAACACTTACCCAGCTCTATATGAAATACAATATTTGTGTGAGAACAGTTTTTGACCATTATGTAATTTTTGGGTGAGTCAAAATAAGACTTTGGTAAGTTAGTTACTTAGGAAAATAAGACTTTTTGTGTTTTTTCCCTATTTTTTAAGGCCTGTATGTGAGCAGGGCTATACATTTCCAAGCCTGTTCTAAAGTATTGACTGACAGTGCAATTATAATGATGACACTGACAGTGCAATTTTAATGATGACAAGACAGAGCCATATTCTATTTCTTTCTCTGAGAACACAGCACCTGTCAACTAATTGATATGTTACCTTAGATTTTAACAATATATAATTAGTGTCTCGTTGTAGCAACAGGTGGATGCGTTACTGCTCGTTAACGAGTCTGACATATCGACTTCGGTACGCCATGTTGTTTTGAGGGAGAACAACATGAAAAAAGGCGCTGTACTTTTTATTTTAATCTGATTTGAAAAGACGCTCCGTGCTTTTTCATGAAATGTTTTGGGCTTTGATACGATCTTAATACAATATCATGTTAAAAAAATCTCATACACTCATCCCCAAGTGCTAGCAATAAATAAATTCATAATTACTACTAGTTTTCATCTTTTATGAATTCTTTTCACAGAAGCCGAAATCATGTGTGACTTCATGCTCTCATTTTAGTGGTCGGTTTTGAATCTGTAATTCTCAAGATGTAATGACGGATCATTACATCTAGTTTAAACGTCAAGCAGAGGACTCGAAGCCACGCCCAATAGGTGATTTGCTTATTTTTCAAGATAATTCAGCGGGCAAATAGGGTAAAGCATGATCGAAATAGTTAATAAATACGATATATCACTAAGAGTACAATTATGAGTACTTGTAACTCTTTTATGTACTTATAACACACAAATCAAGTATCCAAAAGCAAGCATAGGGACCTAACTTTAATCTTCAATCATAGAAACACACCAACTCAGCCTTGGAAAAAACTCACATTTTTGTATTTCGAGTGTGTTGTGTTACTTATAAATCATTTGGGATTAAAAGTGGTAGACTAAATGGGTACAAAGAAGAAAGATTCCACACATGACTCTCATTAGCAACAAGAACAACATGCATTTGAGATATCTTCCATAGCGCCACCTGCTAATTGAAACGTCCTGTATGTTACCATTCAACTCTATTGTTCTCTTAAGGTTGGTAACTAAGTTTACTCTAGTCTTCTGGTGGTACAGGGATTGTGTCTATGTTACATCGTTTGATTCATCTTCACAGCGATAGTCATTCAGTAGTAGACAGCAAAGTTCATCAACAATTTTACGCCAGGTCTACCATAGACAGCACAAATGAAATCTTTGAAGGACGTTTATAAGTGAAATACATAAGGGAGACACGATTTTCTGCTCAACAAATTTTTATTGTAAATTTCACGACATTCCGGAGTACATGCTTACTCCTTTAGCAGAATGATGGGATGTAGGATATATGAATTGTGGTAAATATATGTCATAACAAGAAAACGTTAAACAAAAGTGAGAAAACCTAATTAGAGATTAATTAAAAGAGAATATAACACAATGTTGATTTCCAGTGAATGCACATAAGAAGGCACGTAGCTCACCAAACAAATCTGATGGCACAACCCAAGAGCCACTCGATCTGACAAGAGAAGAAGAAGTAGAAGTGAAGTAGAAAACACCTTGCAAGTGGAATTATGTAAAAACGACACATTGCATCCCAGTTTATACACAGTTATCACTCATATTTGCATAATATACATGTCAAGGCTTATGAAAAAAATAGTTTGGGGGGGGTGGACTTTATAAAAAAAGTTTAGAACTTGGGTGGTGAGAGATTCATCACTCTTAAATAACACGTATAGTTATATCATGTATTTATCGATATGAAGTTTTAAATTGTCTCGGAAAATGAAAGTTTTTGGCATGATCGGGAGCGACGTAATAGATGTTTACAATAGATGTTTTGAATTTATTACTCATTGATATAATTACATACCTGCCGCCATCGTTAGAAACATTCTGTGGGATAGTGCGCGTAGCATCGTATTAAAGCACTGTCTTTCGCTTGAAACAATTCAAATTACTTAAAAGGTATAATAGATATAAATTTATCGAAGGTTGGAGTTGTTTGGGTATATCTTAATATGTTTAAACGGTTGTTGTAACAGCGAGATTTGCTGTACCTTTTTCAATAAGGAGGTCAAGGGGGCGACTCCTATCACGTCACGAGTCAGGTCTCACGCTTCAGTAACCACGGGCCCTTCAGTTCTGTTCATTGATGCTAATAAGCTGGTGTTTCGAAAAAGCCGAAATCAAGTTGTTCCGTTTTCGAAAATTTAGATTAAAGTCCTTGTCCAATTCGAATACATTTTAATGAATCACGAAAGTTGTCATATGGCATTTCAGTCTATAGTTAAGGAAGGTTTATGAAACAGCCTGGTGAGGATGTAGATTCATTACGCTAGCCATTATCGTGAAACCCGTTTGATCGACGATCAAAGCTCGGAGCCCTTTTCCCCATGAGAAACTTAATGAATCAATGCCTGTTGTGTACATAGAACCTGGTTAGTCCTCTTTATACTTCCGCACTCTATATACTGCCGTCTCTAACTCGCCAGTTATATAAGTTCTCCAGTTAATGCTGTCTCTGACTCGCCAATCAACATCAACAAGGAAGCGGATCTTTAAAGCTAATTGAGATTATTCCACGCCGGAGGGGTCATTCAAATGACTAACATCTGGGTTTGAGTTACAATGTGAAACTCGAATTGCTGCATGACAACAGGATTTTTTACGATCGTTAAAATATTAACGAGTGAGCTTTTAAACAAACAGTTCCACCTTCAGAGGACGTTGCTAAGACATTACTGTAGCACGTTTGCTAACTAGGAAATACGACGTCATCCAAAATGTTTCCATTTGCAAGATAATCCTTATAAATAAAAAAAGTTATAAACGAACGTACCAAGTTCGAGTATGCTACGGGATCCCATTTTCTCGAGTTGTCTAAAGGTTTTCACATCAAAATGGCCGCATGAAGTTTTCGCTTAATACAGGATACCTTATCGTACGGCTAGGGATGAACAAATTAAGTAATGACGTGTTTTATCCTCCTATAAAATATAGGAAATATTGGGAAAAAATGAATTGGGAAAAAAACGGAGCAATAACGTGCGATCAGTGCCGTTTAAGTATGTTTCTACCATGACAGGGAACACTGCTACCACCCTACCACATGGAGTTGCGTTCCTACCACGACAGGGAACATTGCTACCACCCTATTACATGGAGTTGCGTTCCTACCATGACAGGGAACATTGCTACCACCCTACCACATGGAGTTGCGTTCCTACCATGGCAGGGAACATTGCTACCACCCTACCACATGGAGTTGCGTTCCTACCATGGCATGGAACATTGTTACCACCCTACCACATGGAGTTGCGTTCCTACCATGGCAGGGAACATTGCTACCACCCTACCACATGGAGTTGCGTTCCTACCATGGCAGGGAACTTTGCTACCACCCTACCACATGGAGTTGCGTTCCTTCCATGACAGGGAACATTGCTACCACCCTACCACATGGAGTTGCGTTCCTGCCATGGCAGGGAACATTGCTACCACCCTACCACATGGCGTTGCGTTCCTACCATGGCATGGAACATTGCTACCACCCTACCACATGGAGTTGCTATCAGGCTACCAAAAGTAATTATCTGCCTACCGTTACAGGGTACATTGTTACCAGCCTACCACACGGAATTACTTTCCTTCGATATCAATACTTAGCTTTCAGTCGGAATCATGGTTATATATCATAGCACATGTCCATAGCACCGAGGCTTTGTGTGACCCTATACCTGCTAACTTCACTACCACTGGTTCTACTGTATCTGAGATTATGAAAATGAATCAACACGTTAAGGAAGAGCAGCTAGGGAGAAGTGATCTCATTCTGGTCGATCATTGCCCATAAAGGGTTAAAGGATGACTAAAAGCATATAATCAAAAATGGCAAAACCGATGCCGAATCTTATACAACACGGATGCAAATCCTTGAATTAAATATGATTACTACTGTCATTTGAAACTGATACCATTTGTGCAGTTATGACAAGGAAGTAGTGATGCAGAAAAACTAAAACGCTGCTTTTGACATTCAGTGCGAGCGCGTGAACCCTTTGTAACAACCACAGTCCATAGGTTATGGACCAAATAAGCGTCCTGGCACATAGGGGGTTAGCTTCCATCACACCAATGAGCTTCACTGCATCTGGGTGACCCGGATGTGAGTGATAATTTTACAGAGGTTTTCTATGACATATTTCAAACCTTATGTGGCGATATTATTCCCAACTTGGTAAATGAGAAGTACGGTCCAGTCGTATGGTGTTGTTTCTGTGTAGCAGATTTAGGAGCGTTCTTTGTTATCAAACTGCGGAGTTTATAGAATATGCGTAATATGCATTTTCAATCAGGATGTGTCAGGATGTGCGCGTTTGTATAATTTAATTATTTAGTCTTAACTTTATATTCTCGTAGACTTTTGGAGAAAATAAGAAGTTTAACTTAGGATTGTACGGCGCTTCAGCTACTATCTGTTTCATCGGATTTATCAACTGTATCTGCCGAAGAGTTTTAAACACTTCGGAACCAGACTATCAACAGGTACGAGCTGATTTACAGGTAGGATTTGTCAATTTGTCAAACCAAAAGTTTAGCTATTGCCCATTGATGTAAGATTTGAAATGAGGGGATTTTTTTTCTAACATTAAGATGGATGTTTTACTGCAAAATATCTGGGCATAATATATTTATATACATTTGACAGCAGAAATAATACTTCTTCTAGAAAAATAAATTTTACATTTGTCATAATTATGATAAAATATAACAATTTGAAATGAAAGAATGAATTATACGGGGTTTAAATTACTAGAAAACTAGAATAATACATTAAATGAATACGTATTGATATATCCATACCCAATGGTAAGGTAAGTTAGAAATTGATGAAATTTTATCTTTTAACTCATTTATTTAATTTAATTTAACATGTACAATAGCATGCTTTGTTTGGTTCATATTGGTTATTTTAGGCATTTGAGGATCTAGGCACTCACTTTAGCTTTCTATCGATTCTTACAATTGACATGTAATCAACAATGAAAAGGTTAAGATATAAAAAAAATTCTTTGATCAGCTGCGCACAAAGCGGGAAAATATGAACGATCGAAAACGGCTTAACTAGTATTGAGGGCAGCTTTTGAGAGTGAGAACAGAGAATGAAGGATGAAATATGGATTATTAAAGCAATCTTAAAATCTAAACGCACTAGTGCACATCACTATTTCGTAAACACAACGGATGCACAGATACTGCATATCTCTACGATATCGGAAATATTAAGATTTTGCTTATAACCAAAAAGCGGAAACGGCAGCCGCTCTTGTTAATCTAATAGCAATGCTAATGCTGTGTTATTAAATCGGTTTATTTACAACAATTCTTTCATAAAACATATGTCATTCTTTGTTCTCAGTTCAGAGTTTAGGTCAATTCAATAGCTGCATACATTACTAGATTTACCGTGTTCAACTGTTCATAATTTATCCGTTTTGTACGCAGCTAACCATAGATTTATTTATATATCCAAGCCAACAGCGGCTGTCTATATTATAGTCTATTATTCTTGGTTGCAGGTCAATTGTAAAGAATTTTAAATATTTCATTGCATCTATAGAAAGGTTAAGTGAATGCATAAGTCCTCGTAAACCTTAAGATAGCAAATTTAAACCGTAAAAGCGTGTGCATTGTCAATGAATTATTATAGCGGCTTTTCGGTAGAAATTAATATCAAATTAACGTTTGAAAAAACTGTGTTCCCTTAATCACGTAAAATTTCATAAATCGAGTATATTTTGGGTAAACATTGAACTTTTCACATCTTTTTAAATGTTCTTTAAGAGGGATAACATTTCTATTATTATTCTCTTCTTTATATTTTTTTTCCAGTTTCCCCGATATACTTCTTCATTATATATGATTACATAAATTACATTTTTAGTGTCAAAAATCATATTTTGTTGAAATATTAATGGATGAAGATTTGTTTGTGTATTATTTTTCTTTTCAACTTTTGATCTCTGTTGCTCTTGGTCCGTATTCAAAACTTTTCATAAACTATGACTTATCAATTTTTCATGATTGTTTTGTTTAAGGAAAAAGAATTTCAGTTCATCAAGGCGATTAATTTTAACTGTTCTTACTTAACAAAATTGCATTGCGTGTGGTGTGATGGGGGTGGTATAAACAAAAGTCCAGATACTGATGTGAATTTTCTTATACATGTAGATTTGTCCGTGCTATAATACTTCCCGTATCTATCTCAACATGGAATGATCGAGAGAGTTGAGAATAAAGATAAACTCGTTTGAAAAACTTTATGGCATTTAATTGGACAGCTTTTAGTCCGAGCTCTGTATCAATATGAACATATAGGCGGATTGGCCTCATCAAAACTTACCACTTTGGATCCCTCTGGTACCTTTCGTGGGAGCTTACATTAAAATTCAATATCATCTCTGATGTAACTTGTAACATGTAACAGTATAATGTAAATGAAATTTCTAAGTCTTTGAGTATGACTATCCAATCCTCCGACAAGTGGTCTAAAAGTTTTAATTATGAAGGTAGGCTCTGTCATATATACAAGAGCTTATATAGCGCTTATACTAAAGGAACTGTTAATAAGCGCTTAACGAGCTTTATTGCTGGATGTCATCGAAAGATTTATAACTATAAACCAAATGTAGGATTTAAGAACTTAACAATATTGCTAATTGTCATCGAAAGATTCATAACTCTAAACCAAATGTAGGATTTAAGATCTTAACAATATTGCTGGCTGTCATCGAAATATTTATTTCTAAACCAAATGTAGGATTTAAGAGCTTAACAGTATTGCTGGATGTCATCGAAAGATTCGTAACTCTAAACCAAATGTAGGATTTAGGAGCTTAACGAGCTTAACAATATTGCTGGATGTCATCTAAAGATTCATAACTCTAAACCAAATGTAGGATTTAAGAAGTAGTTGTGATTGGAAGATTGGCATCTCAGTTGAACTAGTAGACTGTCCAGAAACATGGACCTGATACTTCAAATTTTGATTTCGAGGAAGTCCGCACAGAAGGGCATTCCAATAATCCAATCTGGACGTAATGTATGCCTGAACGAAGGATATTGTTGATGCACGATCAAGATATCTTCTTATCATGCTGATATTGTATCTAGTAATTAAGTGTTCCTGCAGATGCTGTTGATGTGAAATCCATAGACAGTGCTGAATCAAATAAACCCCCTAACGAACTTTGTGCAATCAGATGTGCGATCATTAGCTCAGTGATTGAATTGCCTGACGCTTCCGACTAGAAGATAAAACAAGCCTTTCATTATTGTCGTCATTTCAATGAGGAAGTTGGTCAACATCCAGGTTTTGATAGAATAGACATAAATCAACAATCTAGAGCAAGCACAGATAACTATCCTGTGGTTTGAAGACTAGGTTGATTTGTGTATCATATGCAATATTAATGTAAAATTTACGGTAAATCGGAAAGATCTGACGTTATCACCAAGTGGTCATGTGCAGATTATGAACCCTTAAGGAACTTTAAGTTCCCTTAAGGATGTTCGCTCCTCAGTCACTGTGACAAAACTCAAATAACCTTAAATCATAATGTTCTTATATAATAAACCAAAATGAAGCGGTTTTTTCTCAATTTTGATGATTTCTGATTAAATAATCATCAAAATAAAGAAACGTAGTATTTTCATTTTTATATAATTCACAATTTTGCTGACTCAGCAATTTTTAATTGTAACTATTATTTGAGCAAGTTCTATTATCTGTTTTTCCTAGAAAGTAGATGTTGTTGAATGAATATGATTTGCATGTATTCGTTCGGGTATATTTTTAGATAATGAGTGGGAGAAAGCATGTTTTTAGTACAAAAGTAGATTAAATTTTAATTGAAATTTAATTGAAATGTATGAATACATATTGTTCCGTAGCGGCTAAAAACCCACATATATATTTTTAACTTTTTTCTAGAAGAAAATTATGTTAACTCTAACATGTTTTCATATTAAAAAAAGTTAAATACAGGAACTAATATAAATTGAAGATTTCTCAAATAAGGTCATAATTTCCCCATTGACTCCCATGTTAAATCTCTGACTGACAAAGGGATCTTTGTCTTCAAATATTTCGGGAAAAAAAACACATTAACCCCTGATACTTCAAGCAAATACGCTTAACTTTTGAAAGAAACAAGTTCGAAAAAAAGTTAAATACTTTAAATTTTAGGAACGGACACCCTTAAGGATCAGGCTTGTGTTCATTAATGACAACTGCCTGGCATCTGTCGATGTCTAGAGCATTACCCCTCACATCAATCCTGCTGGAAGTCGACAAGAGGATGATTTGACCGATAGCGGGTGTCTCTAATAAGACCAACAGTACAGCTCCATGTCTGTCCACACCACATTCGCGAAGGGCATTGGGCTTTTATTAGCCCTTACTGAATCAGGAGTACAAAAAACTTCATGTTCATTTTGACCAAATTTGCAACTTGTCTTTAGTTTTGTGGCAGTTCAACCTCTAAATTGGTCGTTATGAGAAGAGGGGTAACCAAAGATGACTTCAGTTTTGCAGGAACAATACTTTCTGTGAGATACTGATTCACTGATGTAAGTACGAGCAGGCACATATGATTCTATAGTTTTGTTCAGTAGCCAGGATGGGGTTTGATCCAAAGAGCAAGATTCATTTGGAGATAATGCTATGAGCTTATGCATTTCTGACTGCGAGATATGATTGTTAGCCAACAGTAAGGTAAAAGAGGTGATTGTTCTTAATACTGTATCGGCATTGGTGCCTGATAATTGCCATTTTCTCACAGATAGAGTTGGAGAAGAGAGTTGTGAGTTCATCTGATGAATGTGATGGCTGACTGACACATTTCTTGTTGTTGTCAACTTGAAACACTTCATTTATACCTATAGCTGCTTTAATGGATTCAGAGTAAAAGTCTCTTTGTTCAGTCTCACCTCTTGATGATCGTGCATTTCCTTGTGGATGGTTATTAGAAATCTTCTTAACTGCTTCTCCAGCTTCTTCCTCTGACGTTTTGTAATGCCAATATCATCGTTGTTCCACGGTGCATTAGGCTGGAGGGGGATTACGAAGGATTTTCATAGTGCACGTTTATCAAGGAGGATCTGAAGTTCGGATTCAAATTTAGCAGACAGCATCAAGCACTGACTGGGTTTTAAGTAATGATTGACAAGATGCAGCTTCCTTTCCAAATTGTTCAATGTTGATATCTTATCCACTTCCTGTAGTTAACACTGTTTCTTGACCTTGTTTTGATACAGAAATTCACCGTAAGGCTCAAACAAGACTGGATGATCAATATTGTTATTATATGAATGGGTTATTTCCGTCTGATTGGCCTACTTGATCACATGACAGCATTGACGTTCAGCGATGTCAACCTGGGTGGATCACGATAGGTTGATATAACAATCCAAACACCTCCGGTGGATAAAAATAGATTTCGAAAATCCCGGTCTACCGGAAATACCAGATGAATGGTAGTTTAAGACCTATTTCAAATAATCAAACAATTATAGACTTCAGACTCGGGTTAATCCAATGATTTACCGACCTTGGAAATGGGATATTCACCTCGGCTTCGCCTCTGTGAATATTACACGTCCAAGGTCGATAAATCATTGGATCAACCTCACTTGAAGTCAATAATTGTTTAATATCATTTACGTAGAGTTCATTTTCCTAGACTATCACAATGTTAAGAGTATGACCACCAATATGTGTTGGTTATGAATAACTAATTGCATTCTATGTTTATTAGTAGGAACAGCAACTTTAAGGCATCGTCATTCCTTGTATGATTTGACAATATGATACTTGAAGTCACCACATATGATGGCTTTACAAGGGGGTATCATAGTAACGTTCAGCTCTGTTTCAAATTCAAAAGGAGTATGTGTTCTTAAAATTCAAAGGACTTGACATAAATATTCACAGTTTCTAACATTAGAGTAAAATCTATTTTGACTTGTGATTCCTTTCATTATCATATACTGAGACAATTTGAAAACTCAACACCAACTTTGAAGAGACCTGATCAAAAGACAAAACATTTATTCAAAATCAATTTATTACATAATCACTTCACTGTTATTTGTAAGTTGAAAATGGAGACTGTCACTTCACTAATGTCAGCATCCCGTCACTAGTTAGTCACATACCCCCTCTTCAGCCATCAATACATAGTGTGGCATCCCTGTGTGCATCACAAAAGGACAGACGTCGCACAAACGCTTGAGGAACGTTCCTACACTCCAATTGCAAGGCTACAATCAGGTCATGAACGTAACGTGGTTGACGTTGACATTGACTGATTCGCCGACCCAGTTCATCCCAAAAATGCTCCATGGAATTAAGATCTTGAGAAACAGCAGGCCAGTTGATAGCAGTGTGGGGTCGAGCATTGTTATGTTGAAACTACAACGGTAACCGTTGACTTCTGTGTTGTTGTAAAAGAGGAAGGAGAACTGGCCTCAAAATCAAGTCCACATACCGCTGTGCCGTCAGTGCATCTTAAAGAACAAGGTCAGTCCTAGAAGTATTATTAATCGCCCCGAAACCATCACACTTCCACCGCCGAATCGATCCCGTTCTCGGACACAAGCGTCTTGAAACCGTTCATTCCACCATCTGCAAAGGACACACGAGATCTGGATTCGTTCTAGAATATCCAACAGTGGAAGAACCGAGCTGGTTGTAGATGATGTTGCAAAGCAAACCGGAGTCTTGTTGCACGGTGAGGCTGGGTCATGATGTTACCGTTATAAGGACGTCGACACCTCAGACCTGCTGTTCGAAGTCGCCTTATCACTGTCATGACGTTGATTGGCCTTCCATTACGCCTTATCGTGTTGTGTGCAGTCGTGGTGGTAGACAGAAACCGATTGCGTTGGTGACTACGCCGTATGTGTCTGTCCTGACGTGGAGTTGTTACCGGAAGTTGGCCGGGCAGTGGTCGGTCGCGACCACTGCCAGTCTGCTGAAAACGATGGTGCAGTCGATATCGTTGATGGACTGACCATTAGCTGCCTGGGAATTTCTCTATGTGCCGCACCCATCTGGAGCATTCCAATAGCTCTCTCTCTCTCTTTTCGCTCAACCTTGGCATTGTTGAACTGAAGTTAAGTCGACCGCTGTTCGTGGCCTTTTATCCTCCAAGGTTCAGGGTTTGCAGGTGCAAAGCAACAAACATGCGTCATCCAGAAAACAAAAGTAACGAATGAGAGTTGCGTTTGATGCTTAAGTCCAATTTCCTATTTATTTACTTTCCTTACAGCAATAACGATATTGTTGATTTATCTTCAAAAGTCAGTGTTGCGTTTCCAAAGTGTTTCAGTATATTTCGAATTTGTATTGACAAATATGATGACTTATGTCCAGATAATAAACAGTATGTAATTAATACATAATAACATGTTGATATTAATATAGTAATAAATCAATTATTGTTATCATCATATTGAATATAACTCATGGTGTTGCAATTCCGACATTCTACAATAGAAATAACACACTTTGTATCTATCTAGAATTTTTTTATTAAAGCCTTAAAAGTAATCATCATTTAAGTTTATATATAAACGCATAAATATTAACCAAGATCTTTTATGAGTTACTTTGAACTAATTCAATTGATTTAAGAGCAAATTGGGTTGCTATTTAGAGTTTCGTATTTCAATTGTACCAGTGACGATACTTTTGATGTTCATATTATTACTCAGGCACAATGTGAAGGTTTCATGAAAGATATATTGTAAAATATTTTGCTGAAAGTTTTGATGTTTTGAAAGCAGAAAAGCTCAGTATAGTTAAATCTAAACTAATGTTCTATATCACATGCTTGAAATAATACTGCCTCCACTTAACATGAATTAACAGATTTCAGTTAATATTATAAGATTCAAATGTCAGGTAAGTAACACAATAATAGCTGAACAATATGTGATATAAAAAAGTTACGTTATTGCAGAACTTTTGATTGATTCCCTTTTGTTATGCTGTAATCATTGAATCTTCACAAAACAGAATTCACTTGGTTATGCAAATATATTTATTAAAATCCACATGAATATTTTTTCTCCGTCTTCATCTCGGCCACATGTAAAGAGTTTTCTATTTACAAGTATTGGATGATGTTCTATTATAACTAAGTATGTACAAATTTATACGATTCCGGGAAGTATTATAATCTATGAATGCACTGTTGTGCTTTTCACCATATAGAATGAATCCATAAATGACTTCACATTACTTTGTTTATTCATAATAACACTGATGATTTTGGTGAGAGTAGAAGTTTTTTTCCCTTCAAAACTGTACTCAAAGACTTTTGATGATTGTTTATTGCTCAGTTTCAGATACCTACCTGAAGCAAATTATGTTAAGGCTCCGGCTTTTTTCTCTGTTTCAGTTTGGCTCGCGCATCTGTAACTGCACTGTCATCTGTAAACTGCCGACACATTCGGGCAAAGGGTTGAACTGTGTCATATTACCACTGGCGAGCAACAGGTGACCAGTGACCAATCCAATTAGATGGACAAAAAGGCAGACATGATACGGTTACCCGGGATACTTCTTTTCGTCATCTTTACATCGACCAGCACTCAACGTAAGGCCGACACAGCAACATTGATTCAGCTATGCAAAATAGAACACTATATTTGAATTTCTAATAAACACTTATTCATTGTTTAGAGATTGGCCCCAAAGGCCGTTATATTGGGCGGCAGAGTCTCAACAATGGTCTGAAAGAAGGCATATTACTCGCAAGTTCTGACACCAGTTAAAGGCAGACCACTAAATATCGATATTGAAGGTGTTTGTCGGAATCTTTGTGACTGGCTTGTTTAAATTAACCCAGAACGTGAAAGCAATATTGCTTCTTTCAGACCATTGTTGATTGATTGAGTTGGAGTCCCGCTAAAGTCATATTTTAAAAACGCGAATCCATCGGAATTTAAAATAGACTGTCCCAATATTGAAAACAGAAGCTTATAAATGGAACTTGAAACAGGACACAAATCATCAATCAACAAATGATTTAACTTGTTTGAGGAAACCTTTCTCCACGTCAAACTGAGGCAGGGAAACTCGATCTTACCAGTATCATGAATGGTTTCCAATGTTAGTTCCTTTTTTTCAGATACTTAATACAATGCAATTTTCCAAAATGATAAGGAACATTTCTATTAATAGTAGACCCCACTTGATTGATAGAACGTGGTAGTGCAAGTGAAATCGCATTGCATTATTCAATCTGTCCTTGAAATCTTCGAAATTCCCTACGTCTTGGAAAGAAGCATATAAATCATAACCCCTATCCATAAAACTGGTAATTTATACGATTGTTCAAATTATAGACCAGTAGCCTTAACAAGTTGTATAGCTAAAGTGTTGATAAAGTTTGGCTCGATTATCAATAAAGTTAGCCCCTTGAAATTTTTTTTAAGAAGTCTAAAATATCGTTTAACACGCAAAAGTTTGGATGTTATTTATAAATATTTTATCTTGCCAACCTTTGACTATTCACAATAGCATTTATGAAGAAACTAATCATAAACCCCTTTCGGAACGTCGAAATATATCTAAATTGACAACGTTCTACAAAATAAGGAATAATCTCGCGCCTTAATATCTATGTAACCTTCTACCTACAACACCAAACAACACTTACAACCTCAGAGAAAAATCATCTGTCCGAACAGTTAAATGGAGGACTGCGTTATATGCAAGATCGTTTTTACCTGATAAAATAAAGTATGGAATTCCTTAACTCCTGACGTGCAAAGTATTGATACATTATCCGGTTTCAAACATTCAGTTCAAGGAGCTGACAATAAAGCTTCTACTTTCAATCTAAACTATGGTCCAAGAATTTGCCAGATTATCCACTCTCGCCTCAGGCTCCGCTGTAGTAACTTAAACGCTGATAAGTTTAACAGACTTATCATTGAAAGCCCGGCCTGTTCCTGTGGTCACCCAGTCGAAAACGCTGTCCACTATTTCTTCACATGCCATAAGTGCATAGAATTAAGACAGAAATCATTGTTTTATCTGAAAGGATTTAGTATCGAAACGGTTCTACGTGGATGTACATCTCTCTCATTAAGTGATTCCAACAGATTATTCTATTCATCATTACATTATGAAATCTGATCGATTTGACAGAGGATAATTTGAGAGTGGATTTCACCTTAAATATGACATGTAGATTTCTTACAAATAAGTTCTGCTATAGAAAAATATATAATTAATATTGAAATTTTTACTGTAAAAGAAAGATGATATAAATATGTCTATATTGTCCATGCATTTCCTTTTTTAGGCGATTTTTCCTACAGAAACGATCGCAATGAAAAGTTGATAGTGGCATATTTCCCGAATGGCACAAGATATATGAAGATATGCGACAACGGATTTACTCTCCACGAAGCCAGTGTGGCATGTAGGACATTTGGAAATGACACGTGAGTATGATTATTGTAATGTAATGTACATTCATATAGATAGTACCAATAATGAATAAGTAACAATCATGATATATATTCGAATAATGAATAACTAACTGGTAAGTAATTTGATATTCAAGTAATGAATGACTCGCTGACTGTATTGAATAAATGATAACTTACTGGTACTTGTTTGATATTTTTGTTTTTCAAAAAATGAATAACTAATAAATAATGAATAAGTATATGGTAGTTAATCCTGAAGACGCAAAACCGACCACTTCAACTCCCTGAACCCACTATATGTCTTTCATAATATGCCTTTGTATTATATATACATTTATATAGAAAGTACCGATTAGGATATAACTAACTAGCATGATATTCCAAAAGCGAATAACTAATAATAATAATAATAAATATTAAATAAGTATCAAATTAGTTATTCGTTTTATGAATGAGTAAGTTGTGACAAATTGCCTATTTAAATTGTATACCTTAAGATAAGCATGGATAGCTTTTTCATGGAGGGTCAGTTCGGACACGTGTCTGACTTTCATCAAGTACTCCAACTAAACCGTGGTGTAACAACTTCTTCGATTTCCAGTTTCCGCCGTAACAAACACGTCAACCAACATCCCCACATCGAAAGCAGTGTATCTTATTTTTAATGGCATGCCTGAATTATAATAAATTTATGTGTAAAGTACCAATAACGAATAACTAACTGGTTAGTTCAAATAACGAATAACTAACCGGTTCGTTCAAATAACGAATAACTAACTTGCTCATATATTTAATTGAAGAATAACTAACTGGTTTATCGCTTTTTATTCTATTAACCAGCAGTTGAATATCAATCAAATAGCACACATACGTCTAATATCTATGCAAATGTATACATGGGATGAAAGTTTTAATTAATTTGTTAGATCGTTTTAAATAGATCTTTTCACAACGTTACTGAACAGAAAGGAGGCCAACGACCTACTATAGCTAATGAATGAATGAACGAATCTCTTTATTTCCACCAGATTCAATCCGAAGATCTTCAGTACAATCATACATTTCCATGACATTTCATCAATTTGGTCAGTTATTGGTAATTCAACTCCAGAAAAGAGTGACAGCATTTCATCTTCAATTGATAGTTTAATTACACTTCAACCTCAAGTAGGTCAAGATGTTTTGAGAAAAAACTGATTTCAGTTGTATAGTCGTCACAGTGTAAGATAATATGGCAGTCATAATCGTTACATTGTTTTTTACAGAGTACACAATATTTTGAAAAGTTTGCACTTGAGAGCATTTGTGCACAGAATGATAAAATATCCCTGTATTGTGGATTAATATTCATCGATTATAAAGTCTTTGAATACCAAAAGTAGTGTGAGTGAGGCGGTATCTGAACATATCCTGTCTCACTCTGAATTGAGTAGCCCATATAACATTTTTAGTTTCATTAATACTATTGACAACTCTTTTACGCCATGCAGATTTACATGGAACAGTCCAGTGTTTAGATAGTTACAAACATACGTAAATAGGTTGTATTTCAGAACGGTTTATAGGAGTGTGTCACAAATACCATACTATGTGACGCTGGTGATCTGTTTTTAAATGTTGCCTTTTGTGCACACAGTAAGTCCTAAAAGGATGAGTTACATTGTCTTTCGCAAAGTCTACCAAAGTGATGAATATTTATCCATATAAATGTACATATAACACATGCAATGACATCTAAGCAAATGGGGACGTTTTATAATGCTGAATCTGGAAAACAAAGATGTTGGTTCAACACAGGTTAGTAATAATAAATAACTAGTTAGATATTCCATATTCGGATAATCAGGAACTAACGAGTAAATTATTCGTAATTCAAAACTGCCATGTCGTTATTCATTATTTGAATATCTAATAATTAACCAGTTATTTGTTATTCAAAACTGCCAGTTAGCTATTCATTTAGTTATCAGTTAGTTATTCGTTATTCAAAACTTCAAATAAGATATTGATTATTTGAATATCGAGTAACAAACCGGTTAGTTATTCGTTATTTCTGCGGGCCAGTTATTCATTCCTTATTTGAAGATTGAATAACTAATAAGTTATTCGTTACTAACTTAGTTAGTTATTCATTAATCGAATAACTAATAACTAAAAACCTGCTGGCTTCAGCCTGCCCCTCAGGTATCGGCGTTGGGCCCGTTACTCTTTGCTCCACCTCGATTTCTTCGTTTCTACTACAAGTCCCCCTTTGTAAAATTAAAATCCGTGGGTGCTCGATCCTTCAGATACAACGCTGCTTATTTTCGGAACTCACTTCCTTCTGAACTAAAAAATCTTCTTCCCTAACTACATTCTAATCAAAGCTGAAGATTCACCTTTTAAAACGATGTTAGAAGTCGACCTGCTGAAATGTATATGTATAATGTTTTTGTTTTGTACAATTGTATTTGTCCGTATTGAACAAATATCTTGATTGTGCGATTTATAAGTACTCTAATTAGTATTGTTATCATTATAAGCCTGCTACATAAGTGTATTTGTATCCGCGAAACTCCTACAATTCCCTGATAGCTGCAACGGTAGATGCCTCGTATCGCTACTAGCTGGTTATTCAATTGTGGCTTTTTAAGGCAATTAGTTTTTCAGCCTATAAAATGTCGTTAAAGGAGCCTGAAGATAAATATCTCGATCATCTCAGTCTGATTAAAATCGACCATGTTCTGAAGAATAAAAGTTTCAAAATATTGACTCTACCGAGATTCGAACTCTATATGTGTAGGCTATCTTCTGCACAAGGTCTGACCGCACCCTACACAGCTAACCAATCACTATGCGTGCGGCAAAAGCATTCGGTATCAGTAGCTAGGGGCAAGTAACTCTCATTTATCATTCGTTTACATTGACCGCCGCTATCCTTATTTTAAACGCGATGATGTGATTGGTTCGCAAATGACTAGGTTTTGTCTGCGCTAAACTGGTGTCAGCACGTGCGCTACAGTAGGCTGCGGTCAGACCCTTGTGGAGAAGACAGCCTACACATATAGAGTTCGAATCTCGGTAGATAAAATATTATGAAACTTTTATTCCTCGGAACATGGTCGATTTTAATCAGACTGCGAACATCTCGTCCTCTCATCCTAATACTTTAGGTATTTCCGACTGCCGACGTAGCAGGGTGTTATCCACTTTGTTAACGAACACGGTTAAAATATAACACGTTTTTATTCCAGGAACCATATCCACATTGTGCTTAGAACAGACGGGAAAAGACAATCAGGCCTTGTCCAGTCTTCATCCGAGGGGTGCAAGGGCTCGGAGACGAATCTCAGTCAGTGTTACAGGGCCAGAGAGGGCACCTGTCTGCGAGGCTACGTTCAGGTCATCTGCGAGAGCGGTACATATAAATTCTCAAAATTTCTTCCCTTATACTACCCCTTTTATGAAACATTAGAAATGTTAATTATTATATTTCCAATGATAAAATAAGCAATTTATCGGTGAAAATAAATTAGATGCTCTTCAGTGAAATAACTTTACAATCATATAACGTCATCCGTTACGTTTAAAAAAAACAATTGATTGTCGTCATGAGTTGTAAGAAAGCTTTTATTGGTATGGTTCTAACCAGTACTGTCGTGGCATTTATAAGTTTGTTAGGTTTCTGATGTCACGTCATATTAAAGAAAGCGATCTTATCATACGTGCACCTTTTGTCACGAAATAAATCTTGAAGTCCTAACTCTATGTAACGATTAACGTTAGATGCCTCCTTGATTACAGAAATGGGTACCAGATAATTTCATAAAGAACTATAAAAGCTAATTTGTCAGCGATAGCAACGTTATATAGTTTCCAATATTTACAAATGTCTAAGTTTTCTGTGCATTTCCTTTTCCAGAATCTAAAGATATACGGCGTTTGAAAGAGAATCAAATTGTGACTGTGAACCCAAAAACGGTGAGAGGTTACGTAAACGACAACGTAACGGTCACATGTGTTGTCGAACCGCTTTCAAAGAAGACGTTAAGATGGCTAAGATACGAGTGGCGTAACAGCAACCACACCGATATAGCATCATCACCTTCCGTGACGGTCAATCTGAAGAGGGACGAGGATCTCACTTGTAACGTCTACTACCGGAACATCAAACTAAAACAGCAGGGTCACTCTTCTCTGGAGGTTTACTGTAAGTTTTCATTCTGATTATGCAGTTGACGTCGTAGTTGTAAAAGTTTGGGTTGTGGCGGATCCCAAGCATTTTCAAAGGTGAATCTTAAAGTGACACAGAGTATGTTTCATAAATTATTATTTGGCTGAAATAAGAGCCGAAATATCTGTCTTGGGTTCAATTCGAATATTGTCCCTCAACTTGATTTTTTACGTCTAAATGCCAAAATCGGGATATTTTCTCTTTTTCAATGATAGTAAAAAAACGCCACATAGATGTAAATAAGCCAAAAGTTTCCATCTAATTAACATGAATATTTGTTAATTGATCCTCTTAACACTATCAACATATACTTTTGGCTTGTATCAGCTGTATATAGGTTTTAAGATTTAAGTTTTAGTCATTGGCAGGCCATTGTCCGGTTTTCAATCATAAATTACAACTTAAACCTGTTAATTTTCTCCATACTAAGATGCTGATTTTCAGAGGCAATCGCTATTTTTCGATAAAATAACACCATTTATATTTATATTATAAGTTTGACGTATTTGACTCAAACAACATACTCTGTGACAAGCCCCTAGCACCTGCCTCCCCATCTACAATTTGACCCGCCACTGGCTCAACTGAATTCCATTTAAAGGGGCAATAGCAATGTTTTTAAACAAATAAAGTGACCTCACTAAAAACGAAAACAACTGGTTCCGAATGCAAAAATGCTTTTTCTCAAAAGAAGTAATTTCAAATTGGACGTACCGTGATTGGGTAAGCCATGCGATTATTTCCTCTACGACGTCTATGGATGATTGAGGTTATCAGAGTGATGTTTTGACTCTTTGAAGATCATAGCTTTGCTATAAATTGATTAATTGGGGGCAATTTGAGGGATTTATCTTTCAAATTTTTGTTATTTCCCCTAGGGAAAATTTAGAGGAATTCAACAATTTCATAGTTTGAAATATGATAACACTATAAATTTGACCTATGCCATTGCCATTTCAGATCCTCCCCCGCTTTACCAATCTCACAACGTCACTGTTGTGGAGAACACAACACTCGATTTCCGTCATCTCAGCAACAACAGAACCGACCAGGATAAAATATCCAACCCAGAACCAAACAGGTGGCAGCAACGTCTTGGAGGTAACAGCTTGAAAGATGGCTATTTGCTGCCGTTGGTGAAAAAAAAACATGCCGGGATGTACGTTGTTCAGATGACGAACGAGATGAATGTGACCCAAGGGAGGGCTAGAAACGGGAGCGGTGTCATGGTTGTACACTTGCATGTAATCGGTAAGTTAACTTGAGTTCATTGGTCGTAGGACAAAGTCCCAAGTGTGGACAAAATCCCCTAGAACAAAAGCCCCAGCGGACAAAATCCCCTTAAGGGTGGGCGAAATCGCCAAGATTTGAAAAAGGAACGTAAAGGGGTTATAACAACAATTTATTTTATTGCTATAAAGTTCTTATATGACAAGCATTACTAACAAGCATTTTCATGCATTTGCAGGCACTTCTGAATCACTATAGTTTCAGTGAGACCTTATAAAGTGACCTATGCCTTTCAGAAACTCTGGCAATGTAATTCTTGAGAAAGCAGAAAGAGAAAGCAGACGACGGTCTTGCATACTTTAACACAGGCTTGCAGATTTATCTGTACATATTCCGTTATAGGGAGACGGAGACTAAGTCGTCATAACCAGTATCTTCCCTCCCCTGCCTCGTTTTCGTTTGCCTTTCTTATTGGTTTGTCACCAGGCGGACGCTTTTCCGCATTGCTTATAAAGCTATATTTTTATTGAGTAACTATATATTTTTATACGTCTTTTTAATGGCCTTATTTTTTATGAAATAAAATAATTTAACTAACTTTTCAGGTAAAATAATACCAACAAATGTTTTTGAAATCCACTTTAAGGTTTATACCAAATAATGAGTCTTTTTGTGTTTATTGTTTCCGTCGTCAATCTCGGTCACTGCCTTTACCAATCGCATACCTATAATACACAGCACATTCCCGACAACGAAATGTTGCGTTCTCGGGGAGTTGCGTCAATGACTAATTTTAAAATGATAATCTGGGTTATTACTGAAGAGTTTGATGGTTTTTGGAACTTGACATATATGGTTAAACGCAAAACATACACTTTAACATGAATCTTTATCAATCGAATATCAATAGTTTTTATCACGAAAATCGGCGGGAAAAGAAAGATGTTGCATTACTTTATTCCAGGTGTATAGAAACTCTGTTTGTCTTTTGGCAGAAGCCCCAGTTTGCAGGAATGAGTACTTCGCTATTGTGAACTCGACGCTGACAATCAACTGCACGCAAAGCAACTGGGCTATGAACCTCAACGTAAACTGGACGAAGGATGGAAGTGAGAGGGGACAGGATGATCGGGGGGTGTTTGGGGTAAAAGGAGAAGAGTAGGAAGTTGGGGTTGAACGTGTTTTGAACAATATTTCGGTTATTAAACACGTGTATGACAAGAATGTGCATGTTGGCTCCGGCTGGCATAGGTCTCAGGGTCTCTTAAGCACGCAAACCACCACAAAACGATAACGTATTGAGTCCAGTGGTGATGGAAAGAGAGAGGAGAGCAGGGATTAGGAAATTCTTTCCCCCCAGAGGTAGCTCCGTTATTAATTCCAATACAACCTCTGTCTTAATACGAACGTTTCTTGATCTTGAAATGTAGAACTGCAATCAAGGTTAGTTGTGCAATCAGCGACACCGGTTCAAAGAATATCCTTCAAATCGCCTCAGTTATATCCATAAGCTTTCCAAAAGCTAAACTGTGAGTCTTCTTTACAGAACACAAACGCTTCATTTTTCGAGTGCATCATTGTAACAATATATATGTTATTCATGCATTAGGTGTTTTCATTGGCTGAAATATTGCCAGATAGTTCAAGGTGCAATATTGCGCTGGTAGAGGAAATTGCCTGAATCCCGAGAAAACTTCGTATTAGGACAGAGGTTGTATGGGAATTTATGAGGGAGCTACCTCTGTTTGGCGAGAATGGGAGTAGAGCTACCTGACGAATACGTAGGAGCGAAGTTTTGCGGGTTGGGTGGAAGCTAGGAATGAGTAATATGAACTGGTTTTGATAATAAGCATAATAATTGACAAAAAGATTTTAAATTTTTTTTTATTTCCACAACATTTTAAAGCTGCTAGCGCCTGTTCGTTGGGCAAAGAAGTATGGCTAAGACCGGCAAAACATTTAGTATTTGATAGGTCATACAGGTCAACATTTTGTTACTGCAACCATTGAAGGTAGTGAAGTTTCATGAAGAATAAATAGCTGTCCTATATTGAACTTGTTGATGAACTTGCAACACAAGCTTATTTAACCAAATCCAGGATGTATGATATTTTCATCTGCATGTATACCAAAACAAAATGTAAATTACTAAAATATAAAAATAATGTATACCAAAACAAAATGTAAATTACTAAAATATAAAAATAATCAATTCAAATATCGAAAAGAGATAAATTTAAAAGTGATAAACTTATGAGTCGATATACTATTTTGAATTATAAAAAGTACTCGATGTTCTAACGAAATTGTTGGGTTTTTTTATAAAAGAAATGAAGGAAAGCAGAAGTAGCTACACCATTAACCCTGTTAAAATGGATGACGAGGGAAACTACTCCTGCGCCTTCTCCTACTCAAACATCACCGACAACGGCCGCCGTATCAACGACACGATTCATGCTTGTAACAAGACTCTCAAGGTCTTTAGTAAGTGGCCATAGTCCA
The DNA here is from genome assembly GCA_921293015.1 of Phorcus lineatus. Taxonomy (NCBI): domain Eukaryota; kingdom Metazoa; phylum Mollusca; class Gastropoda; order Trochida; family Trochidae; genus Phorcus; species Phorcus lineatus. Next base: position 12,890,148 of record OV121098.1, on the reverse strand, counting down.
TTCTCTTCCTATGAATATCATGAGGATAATTACATGGAAAACGTTGTCATTCACAAAAAAACATCGTAGCTCTTAAGTTATACATGCTATCCTGACTCCTTGGTCAACAAGGGAAATTTGAAAAGGCGTCAATTATGACATCACAGTGAATTGAAAAATGATTATTATCCAAAATAATATTTAATAAAGTTAAAATTATTCCCGTCTATAAATGTCATTCATATAGTGATTCATATTAATTCTGATAAAGTTCTGATACTCACTTTTGAAGTTAGCAACTTACACGAAATTTATTTATTTATAATTTACATAACGAATAAAACAATTGGCTCGTTATTCGTTATTTGAATAATGAATGAATAACCGGTTAGCGTTTTGTTAAACATATAATTAAACACTATCTGGCCAATGTTTGAATAGCGAATAATTATCGAATTGGTTATACGTTTTTCGATTACTGAACAACTGGTTAGTTGTTCGTTTCAGGAAAACGTTACGGGTTTTCATATTCAAATTGTCAAATGGTTAGCACGCCTATCTATTCCGAGGTTCACAACATTGATCACGTGTGTCACACTTCCAATAGGGACTACCAGGTTCTCGTGGAGAATCTTCTTGATACTTTGTAACCTTTCTCATAATTACGTCATCCCGAGGTACTCATGGAGAATCCTCTTGATAGTTTGTAATCTTTCTCATAATTATGTCATCCCGAGGTACTCGTGGAGAATCTTCTTGATAGTTGGTAACCTTTCTCATAATTATGTCATCCCGATCATCGTCGACACACAAACCAAGGTTCATTCTTTCATGAACGTTTTAGTTTGGATTTTTTATTAGTTTCTTTATTTCCTTAGTCTTTTTGATAATCAATGATTAATTATATTCAATTACCTGTTGTAATTTGTCAAATATTCCCTTTCCTGCAGAAGCGTAACTACCATATAGCACAAAAAAGCAAGTGCTTACTCTTTGAAATTTAAAAAAAAGCATTTAAAAAATCAATTCAAGGTTATTTGTTTTTTCTACAACTTATTGGTGACAGTCGTCAGATAGCAAAAGTCTTCGCAGAACACGATGATGACTAGTGTAGCAATATTTATAGAAGTGTCAAAAAATGATTATATTTAGTGGTCTGGCATTAGCCTGTCAAGCTTGTGTTAGACAAAACATTTATGGCAGCGCCGTTTTGTCACGGTGGTTTAAGTTTATTCTCTTCTCAGTACAAGTGTGTGAGCAAATCAGTGTTTAGGAAATTGCACAGCAGTGTAGACCATTAATCATTTCGAGTCGACTATTTCGGACATCATGAGTAAAAAGTTTAAGAGTGAAGATTGTACAAAAATTGATTCTTTTTTTGTAAAATTACAGTCGAAAACTGAGGTTCAGTCTTCGAATTCAAAAAACAATTCTTTGAGGTCTATCGGGGAAGAAGGCGCGACTTGAAAACCTATATTGCTTTCTGATTCACAGAAACCATCCGACAGTTATTAGCTTGTATACAGGAAAGCAACTAAAAAATCAGAACAAATTCGTTCTTCTCTGCTGAGCAATTTAGATTCAACCGATGTCAGGGCTGACAAAACAATGAAATATCCGTTAACGGACCTAAGAGGTGTGAAACGGAAATTTAATCCAACACATCTTGATCACAATGATTGGCTCCGATAATCTCCTCCCAAAGATGGCGTCATTTGCGTACCATTTGCTCTTTTTGGAAGTGACAGCCAAAAAGGTGCATTTGTTACCTCGTACATTCAAGATTGGGCGAATATCGGGACACTTCTCAAGAGGCAATACAAAACTTGATTCACATCAGTTTTGTACTGAGAAGTCTTTGATCTTTAGAACGTAGTCAGTTTTAAACAGGATGATATTTGTTGTCAACTTTCCAATGCGCACAAAGAAACAGTTGAGAGAAACCGTGCAATTCTCAAAACACTAATTGAGACACTCGTTTTGTGCGGAAGACAGAATATTGCAATCAGAGGTCATGATGATGAGAATAGCAATTTTGTAGCTCTCTTGCATTATCGTGCAAAGACAGATGAGTTATTGAACAGGCATTTGCACAACAGCACAATTAGAAACAAATACTCATCACCAGCCATTCGAAATGAGCTTCTTGATATTTGTGCGGCACAAGTGAGAAAACAGTTGGTAAATAACTGTTATTTGCAGAAATGCTTTTCACTCATTGTTGAGAGGCAACAGATTCCTCAACCAAAGGACAAATTTCTATCTCTGTTCGACACGTTTCTGTAAACGATCAGGGTCAAATTGCTCTCAAAGAATCATTTATAGGTTTCACTGAGGCTGAAAGCACTAGGGCGACTCCCTTAGCCGAATCCTTTCCATCAGAACTAGACAAATATGGAGTACAGAAAGGCTCTATGAGGGGGCAACGTTATAACTGTGTCTCAAACATGAGTGGCCATTTGAATGGTGTCCAAGCCATCATAAGCCGTCAGTATCCTGATGCTTCATTGCAAATCTCATTGCTTGAATCTGGCCTTCGTTCATAGTTGCTCCATAACATCCGTCAAGAATATCATGTCAACAGTACAAACCATCGCCTTTGCCTTTTCTTATTCGGCCAAACGTCTGTTAGCGTACAGAAAGGAGCTTGAATCAAATGAGAATGCCCAGGAGTCAATGGGGAGAAAGCGAAATATAACTGAACTGTGTGAAACACGTTGGGCAAGTCGTGCGGGTTCCTTATCCACTTTCAAAGCATCATTTGATGTTATAGTTGAAAGTTTGACTGCCCTTGAACAGGATGGCCACTCTAGGGCAAGATCCCTCAGATGTTCCATTCAATCGTTTGATTTTATCATTGGCCTTGTTGTGACTCATCCAGTGCACAGTTCAGCTTTCTCTTATGCGACAATAGATCTGATCCGTGCTTCAAGCGAGGCTTCTGTTGTCATCAGCAGTGTGGACGGAGCTCTTCAGTGAGGCATCCGACATGGCAATCAAATACGACATTGCTCCAACAAAACCAAGGTGTGTCGGTCGTCCAACACTGCGTGACAGTGCCCCTACGTCTACACCTGAAGCCTACTGGCAGAGGAATCTGTTTTACCCTTTGCTGGAATATATGTCTCAGCAACTAGAGGACATGCTTATCCGCCCAAATGGCAAATTCGAAGCTCAGGAGTTTTTACCTTCTTCAGTCCGTTATATGACCGAGGACATTGGTATGCGAATATTCGCACAGTTCACTGATTTGAAAGACAATTCACATGAGCAACAGACGGTAGAAATCAGGCGATGGAAATCACGTTGGCAAGATATTCCAGAAGATGAGAAACCGTCGTGTTTGTTGGCAATACTGGACTTCGCAAAAGAAAATCTTTATCCGAATATCCATGTTGCCCTCAAAACACTTGTGACAATGTCAGTGTCTTCTGCAACGGCTGAGCGTTCCTTCAGCGCAATGAGACGTGTTAAAACGTATCTCGGGTCAACAATGGTAACGGAGCAGCTTAATGCTCTTGCACTACTTCATATTCACAGGGATTCCAATGTCAACATTGATAAGATGTTAGATGATTTTGGAGAGGGAAAACTCACAAAACTCTCTTCAAGCAAAGTTTTGGCACTGACTGTTTCAAACAATTCTAAAGCTGTTCTTGATCTTGTTCCTTTTTCAACGTTCAATTTCTTACGGTATTCAATGTTTCAACATTGTTTATTGTACTTGTACTTTATGGGCAAATGCTGAGTTGCCCCTATTTAACGTTGAAGTAGTTACAAATGGTTTCGTTGCGTTAGTTATATTCTCGGATAATGTTTGTTAGAACCTGCTTGTTTGGTTCGACTGTTCTTTCACTCAGTTTGCAGTGATTCTTGAAAACACTTTTCAGTACAGCAATCGATGTTCTTACAACTGAGTTTTTCCTAGTTACGCCCCTGCCTTGTGACCGAATATGACTTTTTACAAGCGATTCTAATATTGTTGCATATAGATAATATCCTTGGCTAACACCCCAAACATTGATGAAAATCCTAGTTTGGGTTTTTGAGTAATCTGTCCTCGCAGTTCAAATTCTTAAAAATTCTTTAAAATTCTTAAAAAATTATTTTGAGTTATATACACGAAAACATATTTTGTACTCCTTTATGAAACATAACATTGTATATTCAACAATGCATCAGCTATGTTTTGTGCAATTTACAGGCCTAAATGCAAGTATATTAGAGATGAAATTTACCGAAATGCATGGGTTCAGATAGTTTCAAACAGGGAAAACGATGTAGCAAAGTAGCCACGTCACCTACGATTTCATATGAGATTTCTGTTTTGAAGATTTTGGCACTGCACGTGTCTTGAAAGAAGTTGCCAAAACTCGAAGTACATTTAAAATTTTAAAAACTTCAAATTGGGGTTTCAATGCCTCGGCCGATTGGCCCTAAAATCTACAGTGCTAGGCCACATATATCACCAACAGTATATGATTTCGGGTTGTAACATTTATATATGGATTGTATAAGATAAGATAAGGGGGAGGGCATAATTATTGGATTGGAAAGGAGGGGGAGATTAGTAATAACATCTTAGCAATATGAAGGCTCCAATATTGTGTATATTATTCCGGCCAATACATTTGCCAAATACATACTCGACAAGCGACGATGACGTTTTAACAGGTGCAGGCATAGTGTAAAAACCTGGCTGCTGTCTTTTGGTGATTGGCGGCTGGCGTTTGGAGTTTGGGGACTGGTGATTGTCGCCTGGCGATTAGAGTTGGGTGTTTGGCGTTTGGCTGTTGGCCCTTCTTGAAATATGACAATATTTTGAAATTTTCTCATACATAACTCAGATTGGTAATTCAAAGCGGATATTTCTATGAATCTGACATTCGGATACTAATTTTAAAAGTCATGTAATAATTAAGGGTTGTAGTTTATTGCTGAGTGTGTGGTGATACACTACATTTGTCCCACAAGCCTTATCAGGAATTATAAGGAGATACCAATGTTTTCGTTGAGTATATATGTATCATCCCAACTTGGGATCGCGTCCCATCTTAAGATGGGACGCGTCCCAACTTGGAATTCCAAGTTGGGACGTCCCATCTTGAGATGGGACGGCGGATACTTTAACATGTTTATAATATTCTTATTCTAATGTTGAATTTAGTAATAACATGATAACATGTATCATTTAGATGAGCGCTTCAAGGCCCTCGAAAGATATTTTGATTTTATGTTGATTTTCATGACTTATTGGCTATATCTATCTCTCATCGCATACGAGTCTTTCATCATAGTACAATACGATTTCAAAAGTAATTCTTATACAAAATTTTATAAATTATTTCATTATATTCTTAAATATTTTTTTAATGTGACAGCATGTTAAGCAAATAAAAAAAGAAATATACACTCAAAACCCACTCTTAGTGAATACCAAGAATGCTAATGCCTTGTAATCAGTTCAATTTCTTACACTTAAACCGTTCCGTTAAGCAAGATTTCAATGGTACTCATTGTGTTTGATAGTCGAATCTAAGACTTGATAGTCGAATCTAAGACTTTATGTTTCTTAAACATAATTCACAAATACTAACCTATAAGTGGTGTTCCGTCAATGCTTATAAGATGTCCAGTAAATAAATCCAGTTATGCCTCCTCATATTTCCGATCGAACCTGATCTGATCAGTGTCGTGGTGCAAATGGCAAACATACGTGCTTGGTAGTTCAGAGAAGGGTGTGGGGTGGGTGGAGGGGGGAGGGGGTCCGAAAGAAGAGATTTTGGTAAACATCCGGTTTGGTTATGACACCAATACCTGTGTGTCCCCTTCAAATTAGTGACAAGAATGGGTACCAATTGTACATGAGCATGCTTGTAACACTACAAAGGTACACGCCAAGCGTTTGTTGTTTTAGTCAATGATTATCATTCATAGTTATTAAGGCATTTGCCCCTATCGGCAATATCACTGATAGGAAGCAGGCGTGATCAAAACCCTAACCAAAAACAACAACAAATGTTTATGTTTATGTTTATTGTTATTCGATGGAAGTGTTTTGGCCAAACTGAATATATTCAAAATATTTTTTTCATAAACAGAAAGATTATGATGTGAAGTAACCAAAATGAAATCTAACATCATCCATTGATTATATATGGGGAAATAGCAGACTTTTTTAATAGAATTTTAAAAAATTTAGAACTTAGTTTCCAAGATTTACAAAAGAAGATCATGGTTTAAACATATTTTGTTCATTTCAAAAAAAGAAAATAGATTTGCAAGCAAGCTGGAAGCTTATATTAATGCCGCGCCAATAAAAATTATATTTTGAAACCATCAAAAATACAACACAAAGTTATGTCAAACCAATACGATGTACAGTTGCAACACAATTCGGTTAAGATATTCAATATTGCAAAGGCAATTTTCTTCATGCTAATTTAGAAATAAAATATTTCAACTCATTTCTTATCAATGCTACAAGAAGATTATAAACGGAGTTTGTTAACTTTGAGTTCATTAATAAACTTTGTTTAACTTCACAAGATTTTTTGACACAAACCAGGGTACAGAGTTGAGAAAAAAACAATTTTTCTACTTAACCCGAGGTAACATATGATTTCGATCAGTATGAAAAGGTTGTTTTTATATGTACAAGCGTCTATCTAGGCTTGTTAGAAGCGTTGAATTGAGAAAATGTATGTGCGTTGTTACTGCTAATAAGTTAATCAACTGATCAACTGAGTCAAATAAGCTGAGTAGGTGAGAGGGAAGAATTATATTTCAGTGTAATATTGTTGTTTTACAGCTGAAAGTTTACTTAACTAATCGTTTTGTTATCTTAAATAAGCTACTTAACATGTCCCCCCGAAAAAAGGCATTAGGTTTGTAATTACACATCATGGTAGGTTTACTGATATACTAACAATTATCGAGTTATTTTGTGCTGACATACATGTACTAATGTGTTATCTTCAGAGGACTAAATGATTCATAGATATATGATTCAATGATATAGAAACTGTCATTTCTTATACAAATTTGATATTGAAACTGTCATTTCTTATACAAATTTGATATTGAAACTGTCATTTCTTATACAAATTTGATATTGAAACTGTCATTTCTTATACAAATTTGATATTGAAACTGTCATTTCTTATACAAATTTGATATTGAAACTGTCATTACTTATAAATAGTATCGTATTTCATTGTATGAGAATATGCAATATGGTTTAAAGATACTTTTATTCAAAAGAATCTGGTTCGGTAAACAAGCAAAACTTTGCTTATGTGAATACCTCACCAGTACATGACATGATAAACATAATATACACAAGGACCAAACAAACTAAAATAAAATTAACATAATGACGTGTGCATTTACAAAAGAAATTAAGAAAACGTCTGCAGTTGCCTTCATAAAAAGTTTTCACTTACAATAATTTATCCAAACGCTTGGTCTTACAGATGAATTGGTGAAGTGACTCTATGATGTTTCTATTTTCATTTCTGGTTGTTGGATTGATCCCATATAAAACCTTTTGGAGGCTGTATTCATTTATATAGAAATAAGAATTGTTTCTTATATCTGTTTAGAGTTCGCAAGTAAATAGATAATGAAGAAGATCTTCGTTGTGATATCCACATGCGCATTCAGCGCTATTTGATATAAATCTATTAACTTTATCAACATGTATGCAATATGTGTAATCATATAATGGTTAGCAAACAGACAGCAAATGCCTATATAAATTCTTTTCCTGAAACAAACATAAAACGATTTAGATATCAAGTACATTGATGGAAATATACATTTGCAATTATTCTTACTAAACTCAAATTTATATTAAGCTTTGTCTACCTTACATTTGGTACAAATTTTAGGAAAGAGCTTTAAAAATCGGTTGGTATCATTTATGAAATGATAAACAGATATTATTAGGAATTCGTTAACACTCTGTTACAAAGATTTGTCGCCGTTAAGATAGATTTTAGTATATTGATATGATTTACTAGGGAATATTCAAGCCCTAAGTTGGCACTAGTGGAAAATATTTAAATATTTGGGAACCAGACTTTGATAATAGGAACTTTTTTTTTTTACATTTGATACAATCAACCACGTCGCCAAGTAGATAAACAAGATAATAATTTGTTAAAACAACATGGGCTTATGGTGTCTCCATATGTTGTTTTAGCCTAACACTACCTACGGTGGGCAAATTGGTGCCCAATCATCCCCTGTCATGCCAAGCTGTCACATTAACATATTCAGTCTATTCAGTGCTGGATTGTAACGATGGAGAGTACCTTAATTTCTGCTTATAGAAGGTTTTTTCATGGATTATTCATTTCTTTGTATCAGGTACGTTTTTTAAATATATATTTTAAAAAAAAGCAATTTATCACTAGTGTTGTAAAACTTGGATCTGTATTAGAATAACTTTATATCTTTGATTGTTAATAGTTTATGCCACCTTTTTGTAAAGAAACTAAGATACAAATATGTCTCTGTGAAATGTGGAGCCGTTTGGTTTCTCTCTGTTTACAGCTGTTTGATCTACGCATGTATTGGTCGTTTGAAAAATGCTGAAAACTATTATCTAAATATAAATCTATATATTGATCTGATTTTGTTATGTCGCTTAACAAGTGTGATTCAATCAGTAATGAAATGGGACTTTAAATAATTGTTTGAGTAGTGTTGAATCGTTCGTACTCGATAATAGATGAAACCGAGTCAGAAAGTGAAGTAAATGAACATCAAATCAAATTTTCTCCGTAGATGTGAAAAGAATATAACACAATTATCTAAAAACATGTTTTACTGACACAATTCATTATAAAATATGAATATTATTAACATGTTTTAGTATCCCCCGACCCATCTCAAGATGGGACGTCCCAACTTGGAATCCCAAGTTGGGACGCGTCCCATCTTAAGATCGGGCGGATCCGCAGTTGGGATGATACATATATATATATATGTAAAGTAAGCTAGTCGTTGACAGATTTCTGAATAGTTGTGAGTGTGAGTTACTTTCAATTAAACAAATTGATATATTTTCACTGTGATGTCGACAAATTATGTTTGTCTTGTTGTCTTTCATTTGAATGAAGTTTAGAAAAATTGACATATTTGTCAAAGCACAACAATGAACCAAAAAATGTCCAAAGACATTTTTAATTTAAATATTTGAATTACTTCATACAATATTTGAAAAGTGTTCTTACAGTCATTGATGTGAAATCAATAATTAAACTGTATGATATAAGTAGTTATTCAATATTCGAAAAACGAATAATTGGCCAGTTAGTTCAAATTCAAGTATCAATCACTTAGTTATTCATTATTTGAATGACGAATAACTAACCAATGTGTTTTTCATTAATCAAGGAAATATCATAATAAGGACATTTTTGGAAAATAAGGTGGAAATTAAAGGAGGCGATTTGAGCTTAACTCGAATAAATTGAATTTGCACTCTGACTTTAGTCACCAAAACATTATTAGACATACTCTATGTTACTTTGAGGCGGAGCGCGACCACATGTTGCAGAATATGACTTTTTGTTCTGTGTTTTGAAATGACAAAGCGATTCAAATATTGAGATTAATTCTCGTTTGGTGCCGACACTCGTGGTCTAAAGAATATATATCTTTTCAAAGACATATTACCATTTGATTTACATTTGTCACATCCAATAGCCTTACAGTTATTTGCATGCAGACATTACCAAAAGCGTCACCGTGTGGGAAGGTGGCAACACGACTTTGATCAAGGAGGACGTTGACGGACAGTCTTGGTTCAAGCTCGTCAGTGGGAAAATTAAAAGGAAAAAACCCCTCCAAACTTACAATGTAACTCGGAGCAATGTTGGTACATATATCAACGAAGATAAAAACGCGTCCCTTCAGCTGAACGTGCTATGTGAGTAACCAACAACCTCCTCTATTTATCAACCTATAGTTTATTCTCCGACATTCTCTACACAACCCCTCGATGTTTCCGACAACTTAGCTGAAAATTGAAGTTTCACAACAGTTTCCCCGATGTTTCTCTTCAATGTCCACTTTATTCCCCATGTTACCTTAAAAGTTCTACCTAACTCGCCGATGTTCACCTCAAACCCTTATTAACTCCCCAATATTCAACTATACAACCTCTAATTAACTCCCCGATTTTTATCTTCAATGTCCACTTTACTCCCCATGTTCCGTTAAAAGATCTAATTAACTCCCCAATGTTCCCCTAAAACCACTAACTAACTCCCCAATGTTCTCCTAAAACCACTAACTAACTCCCAAATGTTCTCCTAAAACCACTAACTCCCCAATGTTCCCCTAAAACCACTAATTAACTCCCCAATGTTCTCCTAAAACCACTAATTAACTCCCCAATGTTCCCCTAAAACCACTAATTAACTCCCCAATGTTCTCCTAAAACCACTAATTAACTCCCCAATGTTCTCCTAAAACCACTAATTAACTCCCCAATGTTCTCCTAAAACCACTAACTAACTCGCCGATGTTCTCCTAAAACCACTAATATACTCACCGGTGTTCTACTAAAACCACAAATTAGATCCCCGATCTTCTACAAAAACCACTAACTAACTCACCGATGTTCTCCTAAAAGCACTAATTAACTCCCCGATGTCCTACTAAAACCCCATATTTACTTCCCGAAGATCTCCTAAAACCTCTAACTAACTTCCAGATGTTCTCGAAACACCACTCATTAACTCGCCGATGTTCTCAAAAAAGCACTAATTAACTCGCCGATTTGCTACTAAAACCCACTTATTAACTCCCCGATGTTCTCGTAAAACCATCTAATTTTCAACCCGATGTTATACTACAACCACTTATTAACTCCCCGATGTTATACTAAAACCACTAATTAACTCACCGGTGTTATACTAAACCCACTAACTTACTCCCCAATGTTCTGCTAAAACCAACTTATTAACTCCCCGATGTTCTCCTAAAACCACTAATTAACTCACCGGTGTTAAACTAAAACCACTAATTAACTCACTGATGCCCTACCAAAACCCCTTATTATTTCCCAGATGTTTTTTTAAAACCATTTAAAAACTACCCGATGTTATACTTAAACCACTAATTAACTCCCCGTTGTTCTCCTAAAACTACTAACTAACGCCCCAATGTTATACTAAAACAATCTAATTAACTCGCCGATGTGCTACTAAAACCATCTAATTAACTCCCCGATGTTCTCCTAACACCATTCAATTAACTAAAATCACAAATTAACTCCCCAATTTTCTTCCGAAACAACCAATTCCCCGATGTTCTCAAAAAAACACCAATTAACACCATCTAATCAACTCGCCGATGTTCTCCTAAACCATCTAATTAACTCGCCGATGTTCTCCTAAAACCATCTAATTAACTCGCCGATGTTCTCCTAAAACCATCTAACTAACTCCCCGATGTTCTCCTAACACCATTTAATTAACTCGCCGATGTTCTACTAAAACCACAAATTAACTCCCTAATTTTCTTCCGAAACAACTAACTCCCCGATGTTCTAAAAAAAACACCAATTAACTCCCTGATGTTCTCCTAAAACTACTAACTAACGCCCCGATGTTACATGTATACTAAATCAATCTAATTAACTCGCCGATGTGCTACTAAAACCATCTAATTAATTCGCCGATGTTCTCCTAAAATCATTTAATTAACTCCCCGATGTTCTCCTAACACCATTTAATTAACTCGCCGATGTTCTACTACAACCACTAATTAACTCCGAAATTTTCTTCCGAAACAACTAACTCTGCGATGTTCTAAAAAAAACCCAATTAACTCCCCCATGTTCTCCAAAAACTACTAACGCCCCGATGTTAAATGTGTACTAAATCAATCTAATTAACTCGCCATTGCGCTACTAAAACCATCTAATTAACTCGCCGATGTTCTCCTAAAACCATCTAATTAACTCCCCGATGTTCTCCTAAAACCATCTAACTCCCCAATGATTTCCTAAAACCACCAATTAACTCCCCGATGTTCTCCTAAGACTACTAATTTACGCCCAGATGTTATACTATAAACAACTAATTAACTCGCCGATGTTCTACTAAAACCACAAATTAACTCCCCAATGTTCTACTAAAACCACCAACTAACTCGCCAATGTTCTCCTAAAACCACTAACTAACTCGCTGATGTTCTACTAAAACCACAAATTAACTCCACAATGTTCTACTAAAACCATTAATTAACTCGCCGACGTTCTCCTAACACCACTAACTAACTCCACGATGTTCTCTTTAATCCACTTATTAACTTCCCGATGTTACAATCAATCAACGATGGCCAACCCTTAATTTCATAAGAATATCTTCTCCTCAAATGCATCACTTAATAAACATGGAAATATTCATTTTGCTTCAAATCTTAGTTAGTTTTTTTATGTCATTTACACAGTTCCATTTCCCTGTACCATTTTGAACAATAATCATCGTTTGTATTGCAATAAAACCTAAAATCAGCATATCATTTTTGTAACAATGAATAATCAATATAAGATTGCTACTGATAGTTCACTTTTCAATGAAAATGTTTGTGAATTTGTTAAGAGACAGATTCGATTCTTTGCTGTTATTGCGACTCATTAGTAATTATGGACACAATGGACACAACAAGAACACAATGATCTCCAGTGTGAAGTGTACAAGAGAAAGAGATGTTTTTCTTTTTAATGTGTACATATCTTGCTAAAATCACATACGCCCTCAGTTTTTTCCTCAATCTTTTTGAAACTTGGAACATAGGTGGGTATCTTGAATATTCTAGAGTTATTGCCCTTGATGAAAAGGATGTGAAACTCGATTTTTTAAATCTTTTGATCCACCTTAAGCAAGTAGATGAATTAACTTTGGTTAATTGTTTCTTTCAAGGTTACAGGTCAAGGAAATTTTTTAAATCTTTTGATCCATCTTAAACAAGTAGATGAATTAACTTTGGTTAATTGTTCCCTTCAAGGTTACAGGTCAAGGTTAGGTTCACATACAAATATAACCAATGAAGTCATTTTATCTACTCAACTATGTCAATCTTAATAGAGGTATAATTTCTGATTAATCTTTGAAAAGGTCCATGTCAAATTTCTGGTGGTTCTTGAAGGTCTATATGTGGTTGTTGTTGTTGAGTGAATATTATGTTAAAAATAAAACAGCTTACACTGCACGTTCATTTGAAATGATTCTTTGGAAAATAAAGTGTGCATAAAAATAATTTATAGAATGTAAAGGATCAATGCCATAGTTATATTGTGAACCTTATGTCGATGTTTAATCAATTTCTAAAGTTCTGCTGCTTTTGGAAATAACTACTTTCTATAACAGATAAGCTGTTCCTCGTTTTTCTCAGACGTGTTTGTGATAACAATGTGACGTTATCAATTACGTCATGCCGTGAACACGTTTTGCAGACGTCAGACGAAATATTGATGCGAGAATTGAGCTATCTGCCTGGGTGCCTATTCTCGAAACTATCTTAGCTAGGACATATCCTAGCTATTAAGGGCAGGTTTTAGGATATCTTACCCTTAGGATAAGACCAATAAGCCACCTGGCCTGCGTAAGAAATTACCTTGAGACAAACATTGCTGTCATCCGGGTGATTGTTTCAGACGAACATGAAGTGAAATGTCCATCGAGAAGGTCAGTCGAGCAGGGTTCTTCATTAACCTTGACCTGTGACGTTAAGGCCTACTCCGGGTTTGACCCAAACATTACATGGCAGCTTCCGAATAAAGACCCTAACAGTACCAAGACAGAGGGTCAAGTTTCCCTGAATGACGTCACTGAAAGGGACGAAGGGGTTTATACCTGCAATGTCAGTGCAAACATGAAGGATGACTGGAACGTTAGTAAAGCAATCTCGAAAACGTGTTCAATTGAAGTGATCGTATATGGTAAGAACTGTTATATTTTAATTTACTATTTTTCTTCCTGTTGAAATTTTTCTAATTTTAAACTTTTGTGCCAAATATATTTACGTTAGAGAGTAAATCTTTGTTTTACTCAATCTGATTCAAAATTGATACATTAATAATAATAATAATATACTGCATTTGATAATGCGCAACATCAACCCAAGAGAGAGTTCTCTGTGCGCATTGACGTCGTTGGCTTCAAAGTGTCAAATTTGAAAGATGCTTTGCATGCTATATGCTATTTCATGTACTGAAAAGATTCATTTTGGGAAACGATTAGGCTGTTTTATACCATTCGATGTATGATAAAGAAAATAACTTCATGAAGCCTTGTAGATGACGATTCCATGACCTTGGTGGTGGTGTGTGCTGTGTTCTCCGTGTGCGTCCTTGCACTAGCGGGGACAGTCGTCTACCTGTCTCGTCGTCTCTACTGCGGTCGCCACGGTAGGTGCTTTTTTAAAGAGCCACTCCGTGATTTTCATAACATATTATTTCCCTTTGATACGAACCTAAATGTCATATGTAGTGACATAAAATCAAAACATCTCAACTTTTCATGTCCAAAAGACAAATACTGGTTTTCCATGAAAATCTAAACAGCCTTATAAATGCTCAGAGGTTTAGATATAACGTCCAATATACATGAATACTAGTTATATAACCTAATAAACACTATCAACTCCTAACTGCCCTCCTGAATGTTTTAGATAAGCCTCCAAAATTGCGTTTGACTATTTGACGTGCGCCACTCTCCGGTCTCGATCATAATTACGACGTCCTACCTTAATATTGTCACTGTAAAAAAGAAATCCGCTTTCAAGATCATTTCACTAATATCGCGGCTGCTAGTATAATTTCGGGGAGAAATCCCCGCAACAACATTGTGGCTATGCATTGCGGTGAAACCTGCTGGCATCGGCTGCAACTAGCGAACCATGGGTGGTACTGCGCTGAAACTCAGTGTAACATTGCACCGAAACCTGACTGCGTGTAGAACTGTTCTCTACTGCATACAAAGTGGCGGGATTACAGAATAATTTGACCAATGGGCCAAGATTAATGTCGCCGTAGAATAACAACAAATATTTGAGTTTATGACTGCAGATAGGAACGTCACATGTCTTTGGACATCTAATGTCAATATCATCTATGTCTAGATGTACAACATTGACCGTTGACGTGAATGACTACATATGATTTCTGCATACTAAACTGAATACCAAAAGAAACTTTGCACATTTAAAAACAAAGTTGTTACAAATTAGTTGGACAGGTTAAAAACCGCTTCCTGACAGTGACTTCATCAGCACGGACTGCTTTGGGTCGGCGGGTGAGCCGACAGACAGTGTCCAGAGGACTACGAACAGGAGGTATCCGGGCCTTCCGACCGTTCAGAGGACAGTTATTGGCTCCTGAAAATCGACGAAGACGACTACGATGGGCAAATACAGTGCGAGGGTGGCAACGTCGGCAGTGGCAACGCGTTGTGTTTTCCGACGAAAGTCGGTTCTGTTTGTTTCGAGTTGACGGCAGACAGCGTGTTTACCGTCGCAGAGGTGAAAGGACTGCTGCTTGCTGCGTTAGAGAAGTCGTTCCCTACGGTGGTGGTAGCGTTATGTTGTGGGGGGGCATTTGTGGGAACCAGAAGACGCCACTCATCGTCATTAATGGGAATCTCAACGCGCAACGTTACAGAGATGAAATCCTTCCTCCAGTGGTGCTTCCCTACCTCCAACAACAGCCCCAGGGTGTTCTGTTCCAACACGACAACGCCAGGCCCCACACAGCTCATATCGTACAGGACTTTTTGGCCGCCAACAACGTCAATGTCTTGCCGTGGCCAGCGTGTTCTCCAGACTTATCACCCATTGAACACCTCTGGGACCGCTTGAACAGGCAAGTTCGAGCCCGACAACACGTTCCCGCCAACAGACAAGAATTGATTCAAGCTCTGCAAGAAGAATGGAACCACTTACCACCTGATCCTATCCGACGTTTGACGTCTTCAGTACGACGTCGAATCATGGCCTGTATTGCTGCACAGGGTGGTCACATTCGATATTAAATTTTAAAATGACATTTTTAGTGATTTTGAACACTCTCCTGATGTTAATGAACTGCATTGAAACTCTGAACAATGGGATTTTCGACCCCCACCACCTTTGTTTGTATGGTGTAATTCCATTTACCGCACAGCGTTCATTTGAAGTTTTCCAATCCACTGTTGACATGTTGATGCATTAAATATACTCTACATCAAAGCGTTGTTATTTTCAGTTTTTTTTATTACAGTCATGTCAATCTGATGCAAAGTTTCTTTTGGTATTCAGTTTATATGCTTTGTGAAGGCGGTCAAACTACATGCGGGGGACACCTGAGTTTTGGTCATTTTTGCCAAATGTTAGTTTGGTAGGGTTAGGTGGCTTGTTTGATGCCTTTACTTTGAAAGTTCAGCAGTACTCGGCGCGGGTTGCTGGGTGGACGGGTATCCCCTCCCGTTTTTGAAATTGTATTGGGAGTCCCCTGTTACAATTTAGGTGATAATACCAAAAATACAAAAGACATTTCGAAAAATATACAATTTGTTGAGAAATGATATTACCACAGGGGCGTGTATCGCTAAGAAATAGCTTTAGAAAGACATATATGGCTATTATTAGGGTAGGGTCTATAGCCATATATGTCTTTCTAAAGCTATTTCTTAGCGATATACGCCCCTGTGGATATAACATCTAAGAGTCATTCTCGTTAACCCGACAGAGGAAAAAGAGAGACGTGTAGTTATATATAATTTTTTTTAAACGAGTGTTCGGTTTGGTAACTGATATACGAAAGATATAGATATTAATACAATTTAGTAGTTATCAAACTGTAAATTATAGCATTACAGTCATCACATTTGGCGTATTCATTTGGGTTACTTTGGTATATTTCTTCTTTTATTGCAGATAAAATCGACTCTGACACTGGGTATGTAAATCCATAGCTGTATACTGTATACTAGTAATTCACAAACCTTGTGTCGGTCTAGAACTTATCTCATGGCAGAACACTTATTTGAGATGTAAGCGTTGATAATACAATATTGCTACTATTGCACTAGTGCACTAGTGCACGCCTTTACGGTTTAAATTGGCTATTTTAAGGTTTAAGAGGACTAATGCTTTCATTTAAGCTTTCTACCGAGACAATGAAATACTTAAAATTCTTTACAATTGACCTGCAATCAACAATGAAAACATTTAGACAGCTGATGTCGGCTTGGACATATAAAAAATCTATGATTAGCTGTGCACAAAAGGGATAAATTATAGACAGTTGAACGCGACTGAACTAGTATTATGTGCAGCTGTTTACCTAAACTCTGAACTGAGAACAAAAATGATTTAATATCACAGCATTAGCATTGCTATTAGATTGATCAAAGCGGCTGCCGTTTCCGCTTTTTTGGTTATTAGCAAAATCTTAATATTTCCGATATCGTAGTTCATGCGTATTTAAAGTTACGTTGCATTATATACTTCCGGTCTTTAAAAATCAACTTTACTCCCTGAATACGTAAATACTTGTTTAATAACTTACGTGGTAGCTTACTTGAGTGAGGATCTTGAATAATATCGAGAGATATGCAGTATCTGTGCAATCGTTGTGTTTACGAAATATTGGTGTAAATTATCTGTTTTAGTCCCCGTGAGTACAAATACGAAACGGTGTTCTAGTTGCATGTCCCTACTTGCCTTCAAATCAATTTTTTGAATTATGTAATAATCAATTACCCTCTGAGAAATCAAAATATTATTGACTGCTGTTACAGAGTTTCGCTGCCTATGAAATCAACAACAAACACGACAAAGAAAGGTATGTAAACTTGTGTATATTAAAGGGTCATGCACCGTCTTCGAAGGGTTTGCATTTTTTTAAATGCGTTGTTCATGCAATTGTGATGATTAAAACATTGTATTTTGACTCATTTAAAAACCTAGTAGTGCTAAAAATAATAAGTTCATAGCATAAACAAAAAAAAATCCAATTTACATAATAAATCTTTTGATTTCTAACTTCATTTAGTCTTATTAAAACAGTGTTTCCAGGAATTTAAAAAAAAGATTTACTCAGTGATTAAACTCATTCTGTCATTGGTTTTTCCTCTCCGCATCTGTCTGAATGCAGCCTAATTACTCGCATGTTAAGCGCAAGCCTAGTCAATAGCGGACCAAACACATCATCGAATTACCGAAGAATTGCGGCAATCAACCTCAACGAATGGTTAACAGGGGTTACTTGTTCCAAGATACTGAAGCCGGAAGGTTTTGTAAGAGTCTTTGTGATTGGCTACTATAGCAAGCAATGAGGTCGCTTTCAGAGCTTTTTGGAGAGGAAAACTCCGTGATAGAATGGTTTTGAATCTCTGTAGAGTCAACTTCCCGAATGTTTCACATGTTTATATTTGTTGATTGTTAATATCTTACATACAAATTTGCATGTGCCTATTCCATAAATTGAACAGTAAATTAAGAAAAGAAATAGAAACTTGAACGAAATAAAATGGGTTATTTCGAACTTACAATAATCATATTTATGGTCATAACTATTATTTCATGACTCTTAAGCAAGTGGTAAATAACCGATACAGTAGTTCTTGAATAAGACAATGTTAAAACCGTTAGGTGGATACATTTGCTTTTCTTGTGTTGATTTCAAAGATACATACTCAAACCTAATTTTTTAATCGGTATTTCCATTTCTTTTTCAACAGTGAAGGAGCCCAGTAGGTAAGAACTAGAATTTTTATCAATCTCAACAACAATATGTGAATCTATACATACACAGTCACTCTCCACATCCATACACACTCTCCACAGCCATACACAGTGACTCCCCACATCCATACATTCACTCCCCACATCCATACACAGTTACTATCCACATCCATACACAATCTCGCCGTACACACTCTCCACATTAATACACACTCTCCACAGCCATACACACTCTCCACAGCCATACACACTCTCCACATCCATACACACTCTCCACAGCCATACACACTCTCCACATCCATACACACTCCACATCCATACAGTCACTCTCCACATCCATACATGCACTCTACAGCCATACACACTCTCCACATTCATACACACTCTCCACATCGACACACCGTCACTCTACACAACCATAAATTCTCTCCACATCCAAACACGATCTCCAAATCCATACAGACTCTCGACAGCCATACACAGTTACTATCCACATCAACACACCGTCAATCTCCACATCCATACACTCTCCACATTCATACACTCTCCACATCCATACACGCTCTCCACATCATCACACGATCTCCACAGCCATACACACTCTTCACAGCCATAAACAGTTACTATCCACATCCATACACAGTTACTATCTACATCCACACTCTCCACAGCCGTACACTCTCCACAGCTTTGTACGCTCTCCACAACCTACATCCATACACACTCTCCACATACATAGACATTACATCCATACACACTCTCCACAACAATACACACTACATCCATACACACTCTCCACAGCCATAAACAGTTGCTATCCACATCCATACACACTCTCCACATACATAGACATTACATCCGTACACACTCTCCACATCCATACACAAAATCCACAGCCATACACAAAATCCACAGCCATATACCCTCTCCACATCCAAACACACTCCACATCCATACACGCTCTCCACATCAATACACACTCCCACAGCCATGCACACTCTCCACATCAATACACACTCTCCACATCCATACACACTCTCCACATCAATACACACTCTCCACATCAATACACACTCACCACATCAATACACACTCACCATGCATACATACTCTCCACATCAATACACACTCTCCACATCAAAACACACTCACCACATCAATACACACTCACCACATCAATACACACTCTCCACCCCAATCCATAGTCGTTCTCCACAGTCATACGTAGTCACAGTCCATTGACTTGGATTTCACTTGACTAATTTATTCGTTTGAGAGATACATAATACATGACTCACTTCACTCACTTCAAATTGATCCAGGAAAAAATATTTTCTTTGGTAAACCGGTATCATTTTACTTGTTTAACAAAGATAAGTCGATTTAGAAATTACAAACGTCTTAGTTTAAATGAACATAAATTCATGTTTGTATATTGGTACGTGTTAACAAACGACGACTCTTAATTTCCAGGCGGCAGCTGCCTAACGCCCCAAACATACCACTGCCAAGTAAGTCGATCATCATTTTCAGTATCGATGAAAGCTTTCTGACCTAATGCCTATGTAAAATAGAAATTCGTAACATTTTATTTGACTTTCCTTTCGTTATACATGCCTAAAGATTATATCGCCTAATTAAAGTGCAATCATCTGGCTTGAGTTGTATTTTCACATATATGACGATTCCTTGTTTTAAATCGAAACCGAGCAACGGCCTCAGACATGCTGCTTAATTACCCGTCCAATTAGCATAACCTTCATATGCCTACCCTTTTGACAGCCTAAGATGGATTACTCAAACCGCGATACGTTGTCCGATCACTAAAATGATACTTTTCAGCATTCGTAAAGTATGTCTTATAGTTATATGTCTCCAATAGCGTATCCATTTCACCGGTGTAAGCTAAGACTTAGTGCTCTATGTCGGGTCTTTCAGGTTACGTCAAACTTAAAGTATGTGAATGATATCATTACGCTATGCATACTTTGTGCGACATAGTTTTTTCTTGGATCTGAAATTGCTTGAATTCTTTTAACTTTTTGAGTTTAATCCTAAGGCACTCTATCAAGGATTAACTCAACAGGTTCCCCTCCAAACCACCGAGACAAACGCTATTTATAACTCCTAATAGATATCCCATTTCGCTGTTGATACTTGTGCCTTGTTACTAGCACTAATTGTCCTAACAACCCATCAACCCGGTAACCGAGACCTCGACGGATCATCTCCATGGACTGCCCTAATCTCATTGATTCCGGGTCTTGGTTCGAATGTAGTACAAGAATTTGTCGGTCTAAAAAAAAATGATGCTCGTGTTTTTCTAAAATTTCTATAAAAATAAATTTACCAAACTTCACTTCAATCAAACTTTTATTTAATTTTCAGATAGTCCGGGCGATCTACAACAGGACGTGTATGAAAACACCTGAGAAACTTCATCTACACATATGTAAAGAAATAATGCAACGGCTGATTTCTTTAGTGAATGTCCAGTTTGATTAAATTCGACCGTG
Organism: Phorcus lineatus; assembly: GCA_921293015.1. Lineage (NCBI taxonomy): Eukaryota > Metazoa > Mollusca > Gastropoda > Trochida > Trochidae > Phorcus > Phorcus lineatus. Next base: position 12,868,906 of record OV121098.1, on the reverse strand, counting down.
TTCCTAGCAATAAAGGTCACAATGACACCAGCAAATGCTTTCGGTATCAGTATCTAGGGGCAACTAACTCCCGTTCACCAGTTGTTAACCTTTATCGCCGCTATCGTTATTTTATACGGGATGATGTGATTGGTCCGGTATTGACTAGGTATTGTCTGCGCTAAACTGGTGTAAGTACGTGCGAACAAGGAGGGTTCTTTCAGACCGTTGTGGAGAGGACAGCCCCTGGTAGAGACGTTCGAAACTCGTTTGTAAAATATTTTTTAAAACGGTTATTCCTCGAAACACGGTCGATTTTAATTAGACTGAGCGACTGTCGTTCTTTAAATCAATTATATTCGATTTATAAGGATCTGATTCGTGTGTTTGTATTTATCTCTGGTTGAACATATTTTATATTGGAAAAAAAACCCACAAACTATTTGATGCTTACAAAGTTAATTTTAAGAATAGTCATCGAATGAAGCCTTGTAAAACAGTCATTTGTGATCGTTTATGTAAATGTTTAGTGTAGGAGCGATGTTCGATATGTAGGGGTGGAAGGTGGTTGTTATAGGACCGTAGTACGTTACTGACATAGACTAACTGCTGAAGGCATAAAAAACGAAAGAAAATCATTATTCAGCGCAATCACGATTCACATGAATAAATGCGAAAGAACGTTTTTCTGTAATTATCACGCCTTTAATAGAAATTCTTATCATATGATCTAAATATGCATCATATTGTTTTAGGAAGTGTTCAAAAGGGTTATCATTACAAGTTTATTCATTTTGTCAAATTTAACTTATTTGAGGCGATTATTTATTCAACGAGGGTTTAGAACCGGCGACAATTCAAGGCATGCGATTATTCAAGGATTTATGTTATTTCGAAATGCCTTAAGTGGCAGTTTCCTCTTCTCGTTTGCTAAAAAAATCTTCTTTTTTGTTTTTGTTTTGTTTGTGTTTTATTTATAATTACATAAGGGCAACATTTTTTATTCGCATTTTTATCGTAATTTGAATTGTTATATATGTATGATTTAAATTTTTTGGGGGTTTATATTGTCGACATTTTATTTGTTGTCTTAATCGCATGGTTGATTATGTTTGATATATTTCATATCTATAGGATGTTTTATGTTTAATTATCTGTTTATATAGTGTATTGACTGTTCATTCCTAGATGACGACAGTTATCACGTTTTTTTCACATATTGTTTTAAAAGATTAAAAAATTTCATTTGTTTTTAATATCATTTTTGACAACTAATATTCTCATATACATATTTCATTTTTATGCCAGAAAGAAAGAATCAGTTTTCTTTCGGAAACAGATTGCTCTCGAGAAGAGAAAAACGAATGATTCAAATTTCATCACAATAGGTTTTAATTAATAAAAGAAGAAATGTGTACGTCATTTGATAGGGATTATCTGTTAACATTTCTCTCAATATCAGGATAAAACATCTCTTTTCTCGAACCGATATTCATGGAGAAAAATTTTCACGTTTCAAATTAAAACCTCACGCGGCTATTCTAGTCTGAACTCCTTATCATCATTCGAGGTTCGGGAAATAAACTGCTGTAGACGGACAGAACTAAGTGCGTTCTTTTAAGAAATCCGTTAATTTAAAAAAATTGACTTGCAGTTGGTAAAATAAATTCTTGTCCATGATGTCGATTTATTTCCTTTGAAGAAAATACCACTGCTCTTTCTGATTATTTGACTTACTCTTGTAAAACAGTAAAACTTGTCAGTTAAGGATCTTCTATTTTATATAACAATGTCGTCTTTCATGTATCTTGTATGTATTTATTAACTCTTTTTCATATATCTGATATCAGAAGATACCAATTATAAAATTCATTTTCTAATATTTTTTTCAGATATTTTATAAAAGAATTTTGATTATTTGCATGTTCAATAAAATAAGAAATAAAACTATATTTATTCTATTTCATCGATAGTTTATTTACTCAGAATGTTTTACATGTATCATTTGGGTAAACTCTGTATTTTCATATCATTTTTAGCCAATAACCTTAGGGTGATTGGGCTTAAGCTTATTTCAATTATATCTAGGCAGCTAGTATAATTGCAGAGAGAAAGCCAACAACACCAATGTGTTTATTTAATGCGGCGAAACCCGCGAGCATTGGATGGAACTTGCGTACCGTGAAATTCAGTGCAGCGTTGTACCCAAACCTTAATGCGTGTATAACAGTTCTCTACTGCAAAGTTGCCCATGCAGTTTCATTCGAACCACGGGGTCTTTATCCGAGGCCAAACGCCTTAACCGCTTCACTGTCGCGCCCCCCTTTAAATGTGTTAGAATCGTAAGCAAACTGCATTTCGCTCAGCATTTTCAAAGTTACTAAATCTGATGACGTCAACTCCTTGTTTCATGCAGTTTTACCATAACGTAATTTCGCTGTCGTCCCAAATATTCAGACCATATTTCCATTCACCTCTTACCTTACGTATGAAATAAAAAATTAAATAAATCAATGGACTGCTGAATTCGGTCAATACATAATAATAGACCAAAGAAAAATATTAAAGACTTCAGACATTCCTCGGTTCTAAGGGTAACGTCAGCTTTAGTGACATGCCATGTAATAATTGGCAGTTCCAGGATGTTTATGGTAATGCTTTAACTAACAAAATTGCTGTTTGTTGATATTTCAGTGCTCTTTGAAACTTGAAGTACATATCCTCTTCATCATCAGTGGTAAACTCAAGAATAGTTCGAAGTCATCTCAGTGAAAAATTGATACTAATCCGTGTTATTATGTAAACTTTGAAATCATATACCTATATACAGATATGAGAACAAGTACATACAACATCTACATAAAAAAGTAATCATGTTTAATAAACTCAATTAAAACTTTACAAAACAAAACAACGCATGTATTCAGACACTGGTTCACAACAAGAAACACAACACACGAGCACCATTCAGAAAGACCCGGATGTAGAAGTTCCGGGTTGGCCACATCTCATTTGCTGAATGGGGAAGTACAGGATATAGGAATCGGATCAAAACGGACGACGGTTCTGAAAAAAACACGTATTGGATGTCATGTATAAGTAGGTAGGTTTATGAATAACACACCATTCTTCCTGAACTATCTACGGTTTAATATTTTCAGACTCTATTCAAAAATATGATTTAGATAGCTCATTGAAGTCGATCTCATATTTGTAAAAGCATTTCTGACAGTAGTCCTGCTATGACTGTGTATATAAAAGAGCCTTCAATACACTCTAGGTTCACATTCAGCAAGTCTAGATCGAGTGAATACTATGAAAATAGGAGCCCAAAAAAAATATTATGGACGAAGGAACACTAAGATATTAAAAAGTTTCATTGACTAAGTTTTAGTCTAGGTTGTGAAATTAGGAGCCAAAAGAAAAAAATATTATGGATGAAGGAAAGCTAAGTTATCAAAATGTTTCATTGACTTATTTTTAGCCTAGGTATGGAAACTAGGAACCAAAAGAAAAAGATATTATAGATGAAGGAACACTTAGTTATTTAAAATTTTCATTGACTTAATTTAAATCTAGGTCATGAAATTAGGAGCCAAAAGAAAAAAAATATAATGGATGATGGAACACTAAATTATTAAGATTTTTCATTGACTAAATTTTAGTCAGGTTATGAAATAAAAGCCAAAAGAAAAAAATATTATGGATGGAGGAACACTAAATTGTTAAAATTGTTTAATGACTAATTTTAGTCTATTGTGATAGTGCTAATGGTGTGAAAACATATGCAACATATGCAGAAAAGTGAACTCGATTTTGCTATTTAAATAAAATTGCTAAAACCATAAATTAAAACCGAACGGGCTCTCATGTGCCATATAATGTGCTTGGATTTACTACCATTAGCCTATAGCCTACTGCTCGGTCTTTGATGCGTACAGTTTACTCTTATATGATACTTACATTTCGAGAATGGTGTTCAAAGTGACTACAGGGGAATTGTTCCCGTTGTATCTTTTTATTTGATATACAGAAAGAATTGCTTGGTCGTCGACTAAACTCTTTTATAGACTTGCATTTCCGACATGAAATATTGCCCTGTTAAACCTTCGAGTGAAGTTGTCGTAGTATGGTCTTCAAAAGCGGGGATAAATAACTTCACTTCTTGATATTAGTCTTTTTGGAATACTTGTTTTACATTGTCAAATTGTGAAAACAAAGGATACCCGTATAAATACATACAGATGGCCAACAAGGCATCTGACGTCATTTCGACGATGAAATTTGGTTGATTTTTGACGTTGTGTCAACAAACTGGCAAGTGATTTTTGTGATCACAATTCATTATTATTAATAATCGCAAAAATAAGTTATTGATTGTTTTAAGAACGCATTGACAAATGCAAAAATGAAAGCCATTTTTGACATTTTAAACTGTTATTTATATTGGACATAGATAAAATTAATTCCTTTCAATTTCACAATGTATATGTCGCGCGCAAGCTTGGGAAACATCAACATTGATCGTGTGCAATATAGTATAATATACTTCAGAAATGTGCGTCTCGATCGATGTCGATGTTTCCAAAGCTTGTGCTGTCGATGTATACTAAGCCTGAAATAATAAACTCGAGTCCTATAACTACAGTAAGATAGAAACTCCACCTGTGAGGCTGCACTTGAAGAGATTGAGCTAACACTGTCTGCAGGTGCGCGATCACCCTGTCCCTTTTCTCCCCCTCCAGGTTGGCCGGGCTCTCCAGTGTCCCGTATATGCAGGGGGCGTGGCTTCCTCCCAGGGTCATGTTCTCCCCACTAGAAACCCGGATGTACACAGTCTGAAACACAGATACCGGATAAGTGACACACGGTTTACGACACCAGTGTTTAGCATTAAGTACTCCAAGATTGGCAAAAGAGAAGCGAGTGATCTCGATATGTGATGCGGTTGTCTTGAACTTTCTTAAAATTACTCACGTTATTTAAGCGTCTTCTGATGTCGATTATACCATCCATATTTGATTAAGTCACTAATATCCTAGGTTTTCTTTACTTTAATGATCAAGAGTTGTCATATTTGATGTCACAGGACACAAAGATGAGATTTAATCATTTATCACCAAGATTATTCTCTCATATTTGTTTTGTCATCACGGAAGTGAACTGTTTATCATCGCCGTGTTTCCGATAAAATTACGTAAGATAGGTTCCTGTCATTTGCCTTATGACAGGCTGATACAGGAACAACTGTAACATAATTCTTTAAACCATACATGAACGAGGTATAGTGTGGCATACGCATCCTGTCCCAGCGTAAAACATACGTACGTTGCCGCTCAAGTTACGCGGAAGGGAATACGTACCCTAAGATCGGACGCATGGTGACAAAGATTGTATAATATGCTTAAGTTCGAGTGTAAAATCATATTACCTTTGTAAACTCATTATATTCCTACTTAACCAAATGTTTTATTTCTAATACGAGGTGTACAAAATGATAAATTTACATTTCCTTGTCACATCTTAACACACGTAAGACATGTCTTTAAAAGAGGGTTTTTTCGATTTCGTTGCGATAGCAATCATTTTGAAGCAGTCGTAAAATCTAGACTAGACGCTTTTATGTGTCTGTGGGAAATAACAATGGAACAAAAATTCATAGGCAAGATTGAACTTATAATCCTTATTTTCATAAGAATGTCAATCACTTTAAGATTTTATCTGTGCATGAGAAGCATTTTCGTAAGATATAACAATAACAATATAAAATTTAAAAAAATGTTTTTAGAAACACCCCCGGAATAGAATTGTTCCTCTGTTAATACTATTAACAGAGCAACACATCTATTCAGGGGGTGTTCTCAAACATTTTTAATTTTTTTAAATATTTTTTTTTAATGATCCGAAGGCCTGTGGTGTAGGCCTACCTCAATTGGTTGATCCGATCGTCACTGATTACATAAAATATCTAATAATGGATGAAATCTGGACGTTTACTAATGACAAAAACCTACATTACTATGTCTTTAAGAATGAATGAATATCAAAAGAGACACAATAACGGAGCTTACCTGTCTCTCAACTTCCAACTCCTTCTGAACGAGGCTTGTCAGAACTCCGTGCAGTGTGTCGGGCAGTTTAGATTTAGGCTGATTCGTGTGTACAGTTAACACAGACATTGTCACAGTGCTGCGGATCGCGGAGAGTTCAGCTTCTGTTGGGTACGAATACAGTAGTGTTTGAAAGACAGCGCCCGTATGGTACGTATTTATACGGCTATATCCGGGAAAGTCCTTACCCCGTATCCTAGTCCGAAACGGAACTGTGACGTCAAAGACGGATCTTGAATTAGATATCCGGTTATTTGCTCTATTTACGCCCAGCAATGTTGTTGTTGTTATTAGTTATTATTTTTTATCCAAGTTCGTATCATTCAATGCATGGCATTTAAATCGCTAGAACAAATTGTTAACATTAAGTAGTGTATGTTCGATCTTCAGTTATTTGACACACAGGCCCTCAGAAAAAAAAAAAATTTGAGAACACCCCCTGAATAAAATTGTTCCTCTGTTAACAGTATCTGGATATACATAGGAACAATTTTATTCAATTTTATTTATATTTTTTTCCAATGATCCGAGGGCCTGTGATTTGACACCTCTAATCGGCCACGTACGTTCTCTCATGCATCTACTATCTGACGCTTTAAGGTGGAGCAGCAAGACAGCATTTCCTGAAACTGAGGTCGGGTCTCGGATCAAGATCGGTCAAGATGTTAGCATTTTGATATGTCCGTCATCCAAGAGGGAACTTTTTTTCGGACTTAACTTATATTAATTCCCATCATCGGTTTTTTTCACTCATTGGCATTAAACACAGCCTCATTTCGATTTTCTATCCACCAGAACCCGTTTGTCCTTAAAGTTCATGTTATCGACTCAAATTATTTTTCTTAAAAAGAATATTTAAGAATTAGTGTTTACTTAATTGAATTGAATAAGTTCTAGGGCCAACTTTATTGCTGTGAACGTGTAGGTAAGAGACAAATACGGCGCTACTTAGCAAATGATACAAATAACGTGATGAATCTAATATTCTCATATAATGATATTAAAAATATCTGTCAAATAGGTACAGACGTGGGAAAATATAAACTTTCCACTAGACTTATATCTACTCATATAGCTTAATATTCAACGTATTTGAAGAGCGCCTTCTGAGTTCAAAACCCTGGGCCTCCTTTCACAAAGCCCTAATATCTATCAGACCAAAAGCCTTGTAGTGCTATGTCAGTAAAAAGTATTCTTTGTGTTATACTGAACTGATATGCAGTAGGATTCTTATTTTCTGAAACAACCACTACTTCTCGATAAATAAATATCATTAATTAAGTTGGATATATTTGATTACAACGACATACTCTGTGCTTGCCTCTGTAGAGAGTTGTTCTCATGGTTTATATAAGCTACAAACGAATAACGTGCGCATTTCGTCAAATATCTGTTGTTCTGAATGAGTGAAATAGTTGAATGTTAAATTAACTTTTTGATGAATTTTACATGTAAATAAAAAAAATAAACATCACAAAAACAGGGCTCCATATAAGATGCGTATAATACGCACATGTAATTCAGATTTACGCATTAAAATGAAATTAATGAGTGACAGATATGCACAACTTTCCCAGCATACGAGTAAGATATTTGTTTACATGAGTGATCAAAATAAAGTTTCATTTGTACATGTCTGATCTTTACATCTCGAATACTAGCCAACTTGATGCTAACCTGTATGAAAACTGAGTTTATATTAGATACATCACTCGTTTATTACAGCTTAAACGTGTGGAAAACATAATCAACCAGCAACAACTAAAAAATTGCTAATTTGGAATGAGGATCTGAAATCGATAAAACTTGAAATACTCCTAGTATATTTCATGTGGCAATTCTACTCCTCAATTTTTATTTTGAGGAGCGAAATACCCCCGAGTCCAAATAATTATCCAAAGATTACCAAGTTATGTATTCCATCAAAGAGAAATCTCTCGTTCATTAAAAGATTAAACGTGTGCAAAATATAATCAACGACTAGCATAGAAAAAGATCTAACTTGTAATGATGAACTGAAAACGATAAACCCTCAAATACTCCTGATTCTTTTCAAATGGTAATTTTACTCCTAAATTTTTATTTTGAGGAGTGAATTGCCCCTGACTCCAAATATTTATCTGGAGCCCTGAAAAAAACATTCCCCCCATTTCCAAAATTGCACAATTCCTAGACTGTTCATTTAAATGTGAAACTTTATATTTTGAAGTATTTGTAAGGTAAATTAAGTATTGAGTTTAAGCATGTAATTAATTTATTAGTTCAGCTAAAAACATCATGCTGTAGACGGGGTTTAATTCGACGCAGAGCCTTCACAGCCACGGCGGTATTAAAACCGAGCATGATTAAATGTAAGTTTTTTTTAACTCTTCAAATTATTAAATGAAATAAATATTATTTTTTAACTTGATTCAATTCAACGGATATATGCCTACTGTTCGTTACACACTTTAAATTGGACGCTTATGGTTTATGCTATTCGTTAGTGAGAACAAACTAAAAGATTAAAATCACCTTTGTCAAGAATGGACATCCTGGCTATTTTTAGCAAGACCATTGCAGACTTACCTCCCTTGAAGGATATCCCAAAATGGCTGCAATGTTTTGATTTTCCGCGTTGCCAAAATATTTTGGATAATATTTGCAATTGTCACGTAAAATCGAGGAAATTAATTGTGGTAATTTGATGCCATGGAGTTCCAAGAAGAGAATGCCTTGGCTGACAATTTCAAGCGTCTGGTCACTTTCCAGGAGTACCCCATAGAAGAGGCGGAGGGTCGGAATCAATCGTCTCTTGTGGGGTATAATTCCCCCATCCACCTTGCTAAAGCCGGGTTTTACAGATACACAGGATGCACAGGAGACGAAGTGAGGTGTTACAAGTGTGCTGTGATGTATCGCGGGTGGAATGGCGAGACGCCGCTGTCCGTTCATCGGATTCTCAACCCCAACTGCTCTGTAGTTGTTAGTCAAACACCGGCACGTTTGACAGATGTGGCCTCACATGGTTCACGATCTAGAGTTAGACGTCGACTCAACCTGACGGCCCCGAATGTTGATGAAGCGTCAGATGATACTGACAGTAACCGACGAAGTTTTCAGGATGTGCTTGATGAGTTTGGAAATGCAGATGTGAACCCAGATCAACAGAGTACAGAAGATTGGGATGGTGGATCACTGTTGTTTGAGAGTCATAGACTCTTGACATTCCCCAGCCCCACACACTCACGGGCGGAGATGTGGGCAGAGGAAGGGTTTGTGTACCACAAGGGTGTTGTTGGTGAAGGGGGTGTTGTTGGTGAAGGGTGTGTGGTCAGTATGGAAGGGGGTGTGGTCAGATGTGTGTTCTGTGGACTTGAGATACCTTTCAACACCGAACATCCTGCACGGACACACAAACTAGAATCAAGAGATTGCCCCATAGTTAACCACCGAGAGAAATGTGTCGGAAATATCTCCAGAGTTTTGGAGGAGAAGGTGAGGTCCCAGTACGATCAACTCACCTCCGGGAACACACTCCAGACAGACTCGGAGAGTGCGGTTACTATTTTCAAACACCCCCAGTTTGAACATTTTGGTAACAGACTGGGTACCTTCAAGTACTGGCCCAAACAGCTTAGACCTACATCTGATCAGCTGTGTGAAGCTGGCTTCTACTTCTCAGGTAGTTATTACTCTTAACGCATGTTAAATATGAATAATGTGATGATTGTTACAAAATGTTTATCATTGTTGTGTAGAATATAACATTCTACTTAAGTGAGTTGTGATAATGTTTATGTTTGTAATACAATGTTTAACTATGTCAACATCATTGTGTCAAATACATTGAGTCTTATTTTCTTGCAACTTGTTACGTGTATGTTAATTGTTATGATTTAATTAATGTATATGATATATGATGATATAACATCAGCAGTCTGATTAAAATCGACCATGTTCCGAAGAATAAAAGTTTCAAAATATTGACTCTACCGAGATTCGAACTCTATATGTGTAGGCTATCTTCTCCACTAGGTCTGACCGCAGCCTACTGTAGCGCACGTTCTTACGTAAACACAGCTAACCAATCACAATGCGTGCGGCAAAAGCATTCGGTATCAGTAGCTAGGGGCAAGTAACTCTCATTCACCATTCGTTAACATTGACTGCTGCTATCCTTATTTTAAACGCGATGATGCGATTGGTTCGCTTATGACTAGGTTTTGTATGCGCTAAACTGGTGTTAGAACGTGCGCTACAGTAGGCTGCGGTCAGACCTAGTGGAGAAGATAGCCTACACATATAGAGTTCGAATCTCGGTAAAGTCAATATTTTGAAACTTTTATTCTTCGGAACATGGTCGATTTTAATCAGACTGTAACATCAGTGAATTATTTGTAGAAATTGTACTAATGGCTGATATCCATTGTCATTTAACAAAACTTATTTACATAATTTTAATGAGATTTGAATCTTGTTGATACCTTTCACTCATTAAACAAAAACATTTCCCGTATTTTCCTTAATCTTTATGACTAGAATTAAATGTTTTGCAATATTTATGGTTACTTCACTCCAAGGATTATTAGAAACCTGATATGACCCAAAAGGAAGAGAAATCAGATCAGAAATGCCTTAACATTGTTCAAGATATAATTTCGCACGTTTATTGGTTGAGAGCACGGTCATGTGATTTAAATTCCAGAGTTTCATTTCCCATGACCTCTCGGAAAAAATGTTCATACTTGTGTGAACAGTTTCTAGCCGATCTAGGTCGTGTGAACATTTACCGGAACTACTTTCTCGGTTCCCACATCGAATCTAGCGACAAATTTAAAAAAAATCTGACTTAACCCATTCGTCTTTCTTTATTCAATTAATGAAATGAAAAAGTTGAATCTAATCATTTGCTAAGTTTAAGATTGTTCATACATGTAATTATTAAATAAGCATTGATTCAGATGTTTTAGGGTTTTGAATTGGAGTGAACAACATGAAAAACATTTATCGAGATAGTCGCAAAATAAACTTAATATAACGATCGATTTAGGGAACCATAACATACCAAACCTGACTAAACACTCACGATGTATCCATACTTGATAAGGGAGCGGCGAATACACAGTCATTATAATCACAACCTCACTTAAACAACTGTCTTTCACATATTTTGGCGAAAAGATACGAACAAATGGCAGCTGGTGGCGACCGCCATGACTGGGTATTCTTAAGGCAGATAACTCTGGTCTTGTGTCCTTGCATGGATTTTATTTCTGTTTACGCTTCATTTATAATGATTTAGTACTGTTAGTCCACAACATCATGATTTTCAAGAAATAAGCGTGCGAAGAAATTTGGCATAGGGATTGTTTTTTTACAAATTTACTCGTTGAGAAGCTAAGACAAAATTTGTATTACTTCGCTGTTAAATTCCGAATATGGTGCAAAATTATAAGAATTGAATGTCAGTTTGTGTGTTTGCACTGGAAAATGAACGATGTCAAGCTCGCTAGGGTTACAAGAGTTTGAATGTAGGTTTGACATCGTTCATTTTCCAGTGCAAACACACAAACTGACATTCAATTCTTAAATGAGTGATTGGTTAGACTGATTTCAATGAGATTGGCTTGCATACTCAAAAGGAGTTGAAATAAACACAAAGCTGTCATTACATAGGGGGATACCGTGTGTAGCGCTTTGATGAATCATTATTATCATTATTATCATCTTTATCATCCTTATTAACTCTTGCAGGTTACTCAGATAAGGTAATCTGCTTCACTTGTGGGTGTGCTCTACGGAGTTGGGACACAGAAGCCGACCCTTGGGTTGAGCACGCTCGACATGCTCCCTTCTGTGCATTTGTGAAACAACACAAGGGAGACAACTTCATCTCACGAGCACAGGAGGCTCAGGTACTGATTGTGTTTTTGTGTTTGAAATGGTATATTATAATAATAGAGTTAAGAGAACAAAAAATAATTCAAAAGTGACATAGAAAATGGAAAATATTTGGAAAAATAAAAAGCAGAGGTAAGAGTAATTGAAGCATAAAATAGGAAATGAATTCACATACTTTTACCAATTTGCAATTTGTAACATTATTTTTCTGAGAACCCTTTATATCCCTAAAATGCCTGTTTCAATGCTGTTCCCTGAAACATCATATAGTTTTTTAATATTTTGATGTTAATATTTTGTTAGTCATTTGTAAATACAGTTGCTTTTTCATGAAAATAACATAATTTTCCCTCCTTAATGAAAATATAGCAAAATTTTATTTCAATGTTTTCACATTTAACCATTAGAAGTAATTTTTTCTCTCCAGGTTCAGACAGACTGCGACCCCCCATCTGGTAAATAAATTTTCTTTGCATATTTACGTTTGTACCATTTTATTGTATATTTTTTAGATCATCAGACCTGAAAGGTCAGATGGGCTCATGACATGGCCGGTAACATTTCTAAAATAAAAACTCTAAGACTCTAATTCTAAGACTTGGGCGTGGCATTATTAATTCATCAAATAAATTATTAGCTCATGTCTGTAGCAAACAAAATATTCACATAAAATGTTCAGAAATTTTGTTAAAAAAATGTGACTGAGCTTGTTAAAACTGCCCTCATTATCAGTGGACAGGGCACACAAGCAAATTGAAACCAAATATTCTTATGATTCCCATAGTGTATTGTTAGGGGTTTGGTTGATGTTAATAAAAAAGGTTGGAGTCATTTGATAGATGTCGAATAATGGTGAGAAATGTAATGTTCTCTCATGTATGGTTTTTGATTTTTTTAAAATGCTTACATCGAGTATTTCCACAAGAGAACAAAGATGTGAGGACTGGTGAATGAATTCAAATATAGTTGTTCCCTTTTTTTCCATCAATTATACAAAGGCTGATGAGCTAATGAGGCCATTGCTCTTTTTTTATGAGGAAGAACTAACATCTTGAAAGAGAATCTAAATAACAAATAGTTTTTGTCAAAGATTTCCTCATGATGAAATGATACTTGAAATTGAGAGAATGCAATATAAAATATAATTTTGAAAGTTGCTAAGTTTTTATTTTCAGGGATTAGAAAATATAAATTTGTTAAATATCAATAATCGTAAGTTAGTAATCCAACCTATCATCAATACGATTTTCCTGTTGTTAAGCTTATTGCAAAGAGTTATCTCCCTTGCAGAGAGTAAATGACAAGACCTTATCTTCAGCCTTCATATTGAATAAATGAAAGCAATTCTTATGCTGAGTTTTAAGTTCTGAATTTTTAGTTAAAATGTAGTTTTCTTTAACTGTCAAATGAGTGGTTCCAGTTTTAAAATAATGTTCATTCATTCTGTTTCAAAAACTGTTTCCTTAAATTAAATATCTCAAAATTGCTATACATGTGATGTTATGCCAGTTCAGTCCTTTATATTTCTTCTGTTTAACCACTTTCATGTAGCCTTCTGCTTTGATCACCAAAGAAACCCTTTAAGCAATGTATACATGCTGTACAAGATAATGATTATGATGATGATAATGAAAATGATGATGATGCCTCAGTAATCAAGCATTATTGCCGAAATTGGACAGAATGAAGAATTTCCATGACTTGGTCGCTTTCGTGATGGCGATGCCAACATTGTCACGTCACAACCACACAATATTATGACGACATACATGCAGCGGTATTATATTAGGTTAATATCGCTGTATAAATATTGCACTGCGATATCTTACACGGGTGAGTAATAAACATGATTATCTCCCTTGCAGACTCTGACAGCAGCAATCCAAGCAGTCCCTGCTCTGCTCTGCGGCCGAGTTTGGACGTGTCGGCAGTGGAGGCAGCCCTGTCATGTCAGTATGATGTTCAGCAGATCCGTCATGCTGTTCTCAAATTCTTTCTCTCCTCTCGTGAGTGTCTCAACTCATGTCCAAATTTGATGATTGTGTCATTTATTTTCACGAGTTTGATTTTTTTTTTTTAAAATGTATTACCATGAAACTTGTGAATCTAGCAGTTTCATGAATTCTGTTTTTTCAGGACTATTTTCAAACTTTCTTTTTAAAATCAATATTTTATTGGGCACAATTTTGTATTTCATCTCATGTCAAAAATTGATTTTCTGATCTTAAGTTCTAAGATAAAATTGAAGATATTTAAAATTTTATTTCTGTATCTCTAATATATTTAAAACATTTTGTAAAAATTAAAGTTTGAGATCAAATGTAGTTTATTTCTCATGTCAAAAGAGTAGTTCAAGCTATTCAAAATAATTTAATTCATTTCATTTCATAATTGTTTTCATGCATTGTTTTGGAAGATAAAAGATTTCAGAAGTGAAAGATTTGGATTTTGAAACTCATTATTTATTCATTGTCTTATCTCATTGAATGATTGGACCCATGGTTTTCATTGATTCTGTTTTCACTTCTCCTCTCATACATAATTTTTTACACCAACAAACTTTTGGTTTTTCTTTTTTTAATGTGTTTCAGGTATTTTTGAAAAAGTGATTTAATACAAGGATTAAAAAGAATCATTATTAGACATAAAGATGTAAAGAAAAGATGTGGATATACAACTGTAAATTTATGTGAAAACGATAGAAAAGGCAAAGTCCAGGCTATCAAAGCCAGTCGTGATCGATATGTTTAGCGCTGAAGTATAAAGTCCTCACAATGCTGAATATCTCCTCTTTGCAATAAGCCTCGGGGATGAAGTATGCAACAGTTGATCAGCTATTGTTTTCAAACAGAAAAAAAATTAAAAAAACAAGGGGTGTTTAATATCATGATAAAATTATTTATTGACAATTGCACATGTAAAACCTTTTAGAAATCTTTGTTCCTCTATAGTCAAACCTGATTTGATAAGAGAGCTGTTTAAGAAAGTATATGACATTTAATGGAAATCTTAAATACAGGTGGGTACTACCCAAACAAGCAGCTTCTACTGGGTACGCTGAGGGCAATGGACGACAACTTCTCTCAGATACAGAGACAGAGAGAGCAGATCTATAATAGAGATCAACAGCTGAACCAGAGTTATCAACAGCTGAACCAGAGTTATCAGGTTAGTGGTTGATATATGTAACTGATAGGAAACTTCTCTAAGATTCTCTTGGGTAAGCATTCTCTCCTAACAGAGGTAGCTCCTTAGCACTTAGAAGTCGTCTTCACAATTCACAAACGCCTCATTTTCCAGATGTTTCATTGCACAGACCTGTGTGACAACAAATATGTTATTCATGCATTCGTTGTTTTCATTGGCTGAACTATATCCAGGTAGTTTAAGCTGTAATATTGTCCCGTTAGGGTAAAGTGCTGGATGACCAAGAAACCTTTGCATTAATACAGAGGTTGTAACTTTATGACGGAGCTACCTCTGTTGGGAGAAAATGTGGGGTATGGTGACTATTATGTCTTATGGGAAATCTAAATGAGAGTCATATTTCAATCAGATGCCAAGATATAGGAAACAGAATCACCTGATAGGTAGTCAAAGATACAACTTCATTGGTTAGTTAAAAGTCTAAATATGTTCTTACTTACCAAACATCTGTCTGATATAGTGACACAGAAAACAGATTTTTTTATTTCAATGCATAGGATCAGCAGCAAAATCAGTGTTTATCATTCATATTAGTGGTTGATAGATGTATCTGGTAGGAAACTTCTCAGAGTTCTCTCAGAGAGAAAAAGGATCAGGGCCTCCTTCCACAAAGAAACCTTCCTAAGGTTAACCGGAACTCCCATTCTTTAACATTGCACTAAGATTTCCTAAATAAGATCACAATAGGGCTTTGTGACAGAGTGCCCTAAGCCTCCTTTCACAGAGCAACCTTAGCTAAGGTTAACCTTAACTCCCATTCTTTAACCCTTAAGATGCGGGTCCCGAAATATTCCGGGGTGAAATTAGCTTTGCCCGCAAGTCCCCTTAGCGGGATGCGAGTAGCACACTCTATTTTTCTCACGCTAACTAATTATGACCGCGGGTCTCGGTAGCGGAGCCCGGAAATTTATTGCCTAGCAGTAGTCTCAGTTCAACGCTTGTATTTTCGTTCCGGCTGTCGCTAAGCAACCATGTTTTGTTTCGTTGGTGTTCTAAATAATGCGCGAACATGCTCCGAAAGTTATGAGAGCATTGATAATGTTTATCGTACCGAAAATAAGCGTTAAAATCACTCAATTTTCCCCCACTCCCCGCCGCACGTGCTAATAGCCTGTGGGCACTTTCTCCCCACTCGCACGAGCTTACCGTCCCGCGCGTGCTATCGTTTGCTTACAAGCCTGCACTCACACCAAACGTACAACCTTATATCGCACGCCCTATGCTCTGAACCCTTGGGCGGATTTCAATACCGGTTGGATCATTTGAAAGAGCAGAAAATTGTCTTCAATTCAATATAAAATACATAACTACGCTACCTGAATTGAAGATACAGCATGTGCCGCAAAAAAGGTGATTTTTACATATTTTTAGTTTTACACCATTTTGTCACACTAATTTTACATCATGTGCTCAACGTATTTTGACAATTTTTATATCATAAGACAGAGGGAAAGATTGTCTTTCTTTCCATGTAAAATGTGTACATGCGCAAAAATAAATAAAGACACGGCAAGCGCCGCACAAAAAGCTAATTTCTCGATTCAAATCATATGAACTGAACGGTGATTTTGACACGTGCCTTTCTTTCGCTCATATCTTCTCAACATCTAGGCGTATTTTGAAATTGATTACCTCGTGATAAAGAAGGAATAATTGTCTTCGATTTGATATAAAAAAATTATATACACCATATAGGATAAAGATACAGCAAGTTCCGCAAAATTGTGACTTTTGTTTATTCTTTACGTTTTTATCATTTTCTCGCACTTTATATCACATAAAATTCTTGGTAAATTTTGCAATTTCATATATCAAAATATAGAGAAAAGGATGATCTTTATTGCCATATAAAATTGGTATGTACAAGAAAATCAGAAAGGACCCGGCGAGCATCGCACAAACAGGCAATTTCTCTATTCGTATTTTGTTTACCGAGAAGCGATTTTTTTTCAACTGCTTTTTACACTTCCTATCCATTTAACGGCAGAGCGCATTATCATCTTTTTTATATCACAATAAAGAGGAAAGGATCGTCTTCAATTCTATATAAAATTTGCAAATTACTATTAGACAATAAAGGAGCGGTTAGTGATGTCACAATTATAAAAATCTGTTCTAAAATACCCGAGGGTACCATCTTTGCAAACTGTATATATTCCAAACCAAGTGGTACATATTTATTATTTACATATCATCGTAAAGCAGAAATAAATACCTTCATTTTCATGTGAAATTTGCCCATATTTGCATCAAAATAAAACGTGTGGAAATGATGCGACATATGTTGCGGTAAGGCGATTATCAAAGACTTTATTCCTAGCTATACCCACGTTTCGTTGGTAATAACTTCTAATTACAGTGCAAAAGATTGTTATGATTTATTTCTTCGTAAAGAAGAATAAATTGCCTTCAATTCCATATATAATTTGCATGTATACAAAGCGAATAACATGATTTATAAAGTTGGAAATAAAGACAATTTATATTGTGTGTGAGTGTATGTTTCAACGGGGATATCCCGACTGCACGCACTGAGCGCGTGCGTTTGCCCGGGGCTATTAGCTTGGTAAAATTACTGTGGGGGTCAGAACGTCATCGGGATTTATCATTTCCCTGTTTTCGTAATTTATATCTTTCGTTTAGGATGGCGTATCGTAATAAAATTTATCGTGAAATATAGAGCAAGAAATAAGCTTCAATTCTGTATATAATTTGCATGTGTGCACTCAGTGATTAAATGATTTTATAATGTTTGAAATGAAGACAATTTTAAAAATTTAGTAAAATTCGTTCCAGACATATTATAAAATAATTTTTATATCGATGTGAAGAGGAACAATTCATCTTTAGTTTCGTTTTGATTTCGCGCATGCGCTCTTGGAATTTATTGAGTTATGGCGCCCGAATTGAAAACAAGTTTACTTCAGTTGTAGAAACCGTTCCAGGGGTGATAGAAATTTCATTCAAAGTGTCAAGTAAGTATCATCCATTTGTAACACGGGATTCGTCGACTAGCTTTGTATAAAACGACGATAACGTCCGTATTCCGCCATGTAAACACGCCATATGTTGTTAAAACGGTCGCATCTGGCGGCGCTGGAAAATTCGGCCACAGGGGCTCATTGCGTTATTACCGTAGCGAGGCGAGTGCTGGAAAATTCAGCCACGGGGGCAAAACTGGTCAAAATAATATTCAGCAACGTAAGGGTTAACATTGCACTAAGATTTCCTAACTAACTTAAGATCACAATAGGGCTTTGTGAAAGTGGGCCCTAAGCCTCCTTTCTCAGAGCAACCTTAGCTAAGGTTAACCTCAACTCCCATGCTTTAACATTGCACTAAGGTTATCTTGTAGACTAATGATCACCTTAGGGCTTTGTGTAAAGAGGCCCTGACCTACAATATCCAGGAGCAGATATTCAACTATTAACAGCAGATCACAAATGCGACCAAGTAGAGGTTGACTAAAGAAGCTTTTATGTAAGTGAAGCAGGAATAAAATACCAAATTTCAGGATTTAAACTCGGAACCTCTAGGTTGAGCGTCAAATACTGTTCCCATTTGGCCAATGGGATATATTGCTAGCCAAAACCAGTAGGTAAGATTTTGACTTGCCAGGCAACATTGGTTTTGACTCCTCTCAGATGAATTAAATATCAACAATGGCTGAAAGATAGTCAGTCAAGATTTACAACCCGTGGGTGAAGTAAACTAAAAGGCCAAATATATATATCCATACTTATAAAAACACATGACTCATGCCACATGGCAGAGAGAACAAAAATAATTATAATTTAAATAGATTAAGAGAATTCATATCCAGTGTCATATTAATTTACTGTGCACACATGCACAAAAATTTTATGTTACAATAACTCTTCTTTACTATGTTACAGCAATGTTGTGTCTGTCTTTAAGCCATTCATTATTTTCTGACATGATTCAAAAGGACTTAAAGAGCCGCTTCGTGAATTGTTGGAGTCATATATGCCAAACTTAATCAATCGTGTCATTTGATCGCAAAGTATCGACTGTTACCAAAATGACACATTTTAAAGCTTATTGCCATATTGGCTTTTTTCCAGTGACAATTTGAAGGTAGAATCTCGCAATTATGATCGAAAACCGGACAGTGGCGCGCTTCAAATAGTCAAACATAATTTTGGAGACTTATCTAAAACAGCCAGGACTGCAGTTAGGAGTTGATAGTGTTTGTTAGGTATGCATGTATATTGGAAATGATATCTACACCTCTGTGCATTTATAAGGCTGTTTTTAGATTTTCATGGAAAACCAGTATTTGTCACATATTATAGTGAGTCTTCTTGACATGAGGAATTTTTTAGATTTTCTTGGAAAATTGGCCATACATATGTCTTTTGGACATTAAAAGTTAAGATGTTTTGATTTTATATCACCACATATGACATTTAGGTTTGTATCAAAGGTAAATAATATGTTATGAAAATCAAGGAGTGGCTCTTTAAGCTTGTACTAAAGGTATCATGAGTATGCCTAATAAATTAAGTCTTTTCAAGCAAATTTATATATTACTCCTGCTATAGCCTCGGTATTCACACTTGTTTTGTAATTATAACTTTGCTCGGTTAATCAACTTCATTTATGGACCACTCATTCAGAAACTATGAAGGATAATCACATGTCTCTTAGATTGCAGAGAAATATGTAAGTGTTATAAGACGAGTACCACAACAGAATATGTATACTAGCTCAATTATAAATTCAGTAAAACACTGTAAATCAAATCCCTGAGTAAAAAGATAATAAGTTAACAGGCTCATGAAAAGATCTCAGCGTAGAACAGAGGAATCTGTCAACTGTTTAGGCCAGGTGCATGGAAATCATAACTTATTATACTACAACTAAAACATGATTAAAATCTTATTTTTATCTAAATTTATGATAGTAATGATTTTTTGCCAGGATGTGGATGAGTATGTTGTGCCAAGTTTTAGTGAATTTAAGAGTTAGAAGAAAACATTTTCAAGATGTTTATTCTCATAGAATATGCTGTGTATACCTTTCATTTATTTTAAAGATAAGACAATGTTCTCTGTTTTCGTTGCCCAAGCTGCATTAAACAAAAGCTCACTCACTCACTCTCTGTTTTCAAAATCTGTTACAAGGGAGGTAATTCAGGGAAGTGTTCATAAAATATCCCTCTGCTGTCCAAGTTGTGAGACAATCCTATATTGCTGGTCTTGGCTAAAGTAAGGTATTTCTTACAGTCTAAAATCTTGGGCATTGATATTGAATTAAATATCTGCATAAAGTCATGTTGTTTAAAAATGTTTGAAGCAGTCATGGGAGGCAAGAATATTTATGAACATAGTCAAACGCAATTAATAGATAATTAGCTCCCCTTCTCTCACAAAAAAATGAGGAAAAAAGTATAAAATTTATATAGATTTTAATAGCATGATATTGTAAACAAAATGATATAGACAGGCTGTCTTTCTAGCACATGGGATACACAGTTATATAAGAGAGGAGAGTCTGTCTGTAACAGTAGAGGCAAATAGTTGACAGTCAAATATACCTTGAGTTATTGGAATTAAATTAAAGATACTGCAATGGTTGTGGCAATAATACCACAGCAATTTAATAAAGATAAAAACTTACAATTTTAGGGTTGTGTGGGTGGGATTTTAGAAAACATAAACTTGACATGAAGGCTGACATTAAATAATGAGATACTTAGACAAGTGAATATAGTGAAAATGAAAGGGTAAATTAGTCATATAAGCTGATAAGTCCAAGCTGTTTGCAGTTAAATGAGTGGTAGCATGAAACAAAGGCAGAAGCTTACAAGAAAGCCTTATAATATACATGGTGGGAAATTAGGAGTGGGGGCTAAATAAGTATTTTGAAGACAAAAGATGTCTACTCATGATACTAAACAATCTTCCATTTAATACTATTCTCATTGAATGCCTTAATGATTTATTTGTGAACAAGCCAAAATGAATTTGATACCAATCATATCCAAGTACTAAAATGGTATTAAATGGTAGGAAGTATTTTGTTTATTACTGATCATGGTTGATATATTACGTATTATATTATTATATAATATATTAATATTGACCTATTACCTACATAAATCAACCATGATTTGACAATGTCCTGAAACATTTCCATGAATTTCCTGTCCTTTTGCTAACATTTTGAAGTCATATGTGCACCAGTGTCACACTGGTTTGATATAATCATATCAATATCACACTGCAGTGTGGGGATGGGATAGTGCAGTGTTAGCGCGTTCGGCTTCTGATCAAGAGGTCCGTGGTTCGAATCCCGCCAAGGGCTCGGCAACTTTGTCTGCAGTAGAGAACTGTTCTACACGCAGTCAGGTTTGGGTGCAATGCTACACTGACTTTCAGCGCAGTACCACCCATTGTACGCTAGTTCCAGCCGATGCTCGCAGGTTTCACCGCAATGCATAGCCACAATGGTGTTGCAGGCTTTCTCCCTGCAATAATACTAGCAGCCGCGATATAAGTGAAATAATCTTGAAAGCGGCGTTAAACCCCAACTCACTCACTCACTCACACTGCAGTGTCTTAAGACATGTAAAAGGGAGAACACTAAATAGATTGTTTTCACAGATCTCTTTGGTTGAAGGGAAGGAATGTGGTTTTTTTTATCTCCCTAGTCATTGAAAGGCTATTGTCAGGGAGAATCTGATTCACTGATTTCACTGTTGTCAACCTAATTTGACTTTTTCAATTTATCTCTTGATCTGGGTCAATGAAAGTTTGGTGTCAACAGTTGAAGACAGAAAGTAGTTCAGAGATAACCTTCAATGCCAAAGGATGAATTGAAAAATTTGGATCATCGAAGAGATTTTTCCTCTTTGAAATGAAGGACAAAAGGTGGAATTTATTTTCATTTGTCAATTATGTCAGTCATTACTCTCTCTCCTCACAGGTTGATTAAGTGAAGTGTTCCTACACTACACTCTTTTTTAATTTGAGCACATTCTTGGCTAGAAATGGAGATTCCTGAGTAGACGCAATCAAAATTCGTTGTGCAACCAGCAATGCTGCTGCATTTGCAAAGCCTCAGACTGTTCCATATGTTCAGAATGCATTTAACTGTGAACTGTCAAGTAACTTTCTCAGTGATGAGCTAAATGCCAGTTCTAAGTGACATTCAAGTTTTGAAAGGCCCTCGGTATTCACTCGCATTGTTTTTAGGTTTTTATATAAACCTTACAAGGTGCTTATGTATTATGGAGAAAATGATCACAAAATGAGATAATGCATCTTAGCTTGCGGTTATGAGGGAACCCTAATTTCATCAATTTTTATGAACAAATAGTCAATCAACTTTTAGGCATCAAAAATGGAGAGAAAACAACCATCTTCATATTTGGGGAAAATGTCCGGCCCTGCTTTGACCAGGTTATCGATGATTGGGTCACATAGCTCTGTCTGGGTTACTTGCTGAACTCCAACCATCCAACCTTCTTGAAAGAACATCCCATGAATCTGAATCATGGCAGTTCATCCAAAAGTGTTTCTTTTGGCTCCCTCAGAAAATCCTCTAGTAAAACAGAGGTTAGTGTAGAAGAAATGACACGTGCTACCGCTGGTGGGAGAAAATTGTAATTATCTGTATGTCACGTGACAGGTGAGATAACATTTATGGGAGGGGGGAGAGTGGCTTAGGGACCGGTCATTTATTACAGGGGGGGGGTGGGCCGGGGGTTTTCAGGGGAGGGTCAGAAAAAAATATACAGCCACCAGGGGAGGGTCATGAAAAAAAATACGAAAGGTTGGGGAGGGTCATTTTGAAATAGACAGTTATAAAACCATCCTTCTTTAGCAATTGAAATTGGGGCTGAAACATTATCATAAAGCCTTATCGAATGAAAAGAAATTCCAGAATATGAGCAAGACTGGTTTATATTCTTAAAAACACATGCTTATATAAAAAAAAAATCACCATGAATTCACTGCTCAATTCATTGTTCTTAATTCTTGTAGAACAAAAAGTAGAAAAGTAGTTCTGTTGGACTGAGAGTTTATACAAGCAGTTAACGGGTGTTTGCTATATTTTTATACAACAAAGATGTATATTTGATAACTAATAGACTCATAAAGTTAAAACAGCTACCGGTAGCCAAATTATTAATATCTGAATGATTATATTAATTGTTCCCAATGATACAAAGTTATGAAACCGTAACACTTTAGCAGATGGCTTGATTGGTGCAAATTTGTTAATATAGCCATACTTATGAAAAATATCTAAATGCATATTTAGAAAAATAAATTCCAATGTTGATATTCCAAAAATTGGGAACATTTGCTATATTGCTACTTAAGCTTCCATACTTTTTGGATTTTACACTTTATTGTTTAAATATTATGTAACATGTAGCAAATGTAACATATGTAATTTCTGTGAAACCTAGATGTGCCTTTATTATCCTTAAGTTATGTACCTTCAAAATTGTATAGAAACTTAATGTAGATGGTTAAATTTGTTTTAATCAAATTCATACACAAACAGTTTAAATGTTATGAAATTGATAATTTAATTCCTATAAAGTAAAGATTTGACATTTTACATCGTTTGGTCCTATACTCTGAAAGTGTTTGTAGATAGATTTTAAATCTTTTTGTTTGCTTTAAAAGAAATCATTTTATCAAGAGCTTATCTCCCAACCTGGTCCTTCCATGGTTTTATCAATTTATGAATTCATTGTTTCAAGTTTTCAGTGGAATAATGTCGGCAAGATATGTATTTTGATGGAATTTTTAACTAGTGCACTATCTTAGCTCTTTTTAACTCTGTTGAAAGTAAATTCAATAAAGAAGTTGATTATCCATAAAAAAAATTCCTTCTCTCCCTCAGTGCTAACCTATTTTGTTATTTAAAGATAATAAAGACATTGTGATTTGAATTTTAAAAATGAATAAAAAATGAGCCTAAAAGTAAGATAAAATTAAAAATAGAACTTACACTATGTTAAACATATGTGTGTATTATAAGCAATAGTATTCAAAACACTATAGACCATTATCAGATATCATGTTAAACCCATCAATGGAAGGGTAAATCTGTTTTTTTCAACATTATTTTAAGCGTTACTTAAATAAGTTTCTCTTTTGGAAATATCAAAAAAAAAAATGAATGTAGAACCGACCATAATACTTTAAAAGACCAATTTCAAGAACTTTCGTAGATATGATTTGGGGGAGGGTCATGAAAAAAAACCCGCTTAAATTGGAAGGGCCATGAAAAAAATTGCGACGAGTTGGGGAGGGCCACATTTTTATAGACAATCCAAAGAGAAAAAACCCCGGCCCACCCTCCCCTGTAATAAATGACCGGTCCCTTAGCTTCACAGTCACTGTACATGGTATTTCACATTGGTTGCTATGGGTAATGTTAGGTAGGAAAAAAAACTCTGTTGCTATGATTTGCTGTAAAACCTATGGTGATCAGGTAGAGTCAACATTTTAAATAGTTATCAAATCCCTGCATCCTGAATGCAAGTACACACCAAACACCCCTCTCGGTTAGAGGTAAAATTGTGTATAATGCTTTGAGGTGAGGTGGGTTGGAGTTGAACGCCACTTCAAGAGTATCTCACTTGTATCATGGCTGCTAGTATTATTGCAGGAGGAGACCCGCAACACCATTGTGGCTATGCATTGCGGTGAAACATGGGTGAAACTGCGCTGAAAATCAGTGTAGCATTGCACCCAAACCTTACTGCATGTAGAACAGTTCTCTACTGCAGAGAAAGTTGTTGTACCTCTGGTGGGATTCGAAGCAAAACGCATCTACCACTGGGCTTTTCTGCCTCCCTCTATCAGTTAGAGTAATATATGCCTAGTCATCAGTTGTGTCATTTGATCAAGATGTACCGTTCTGACTTTCAAGTATCCATTGAAGGCTGTTAAGCACAGGGAGTCTTATCATTAGTCAGCATAATTTTTTCAATGTACCTGAAGCAGACAGACTTCTCTCAATCAGGTGTCACTTAAGTTTGAGTGACTACATAACTAGTATACATGTGTATAAGTTGTAAATTGGATTCTGCACATAATTAATACTGTTTTTTAGTTTCATTGAAAACTAGTAATTACCTTTAACCTTTTTTGATGTATAAAGCACCCTGGGCGCTGAGAAAGTTAACAAGACAGAGCTCTTCTCAAAATGGCTACCATAAGATGAAATGAGACTCAAATTATCTTTTAATTGAAACTGCTTAGGATTAACACAATGAGAAAGTATCTGGGGACTCTTATTTTTAATTGCGTTAAAAAGGTAGATAGGGGGCACTTACTATGCTGATTTTGTCTAATGCTGTAATTGCCATATATGAATAAGTGGGATGTTGTTAATTTTTGTTGTCAAATATATATATTATGTTGTTTAGGTTTGTATCAAAGTAAAACAATATGTAATTAAACTCTCATCGGTGTCTCTTGAAGGCAAAAAGTTATTTCTCCTTCTTCCAAGAGGACAAAGATATAAGTAACTCACGCTTATCGTCTCACAATAATATCAGCTGTTTAATAATAATAATAATAATGAGTATTTATAAAGCGCTATATCCATACACAAGGTGCATGCTCAAAGCGCATATACATGTGAGAATAAAGGGTAATGATGTGAAGTATTGGCATGAATAAAATCAAAGAGAAAAGTAGATGTAATTATCAGCTGTTTGCCTGTAAGCATGAATGCTTGCCTTTGTCACTTTACCAATTTTAACTTAACACAATTGCCAGGAAATCAAGAATAATTTGTGTTTATATTAAATGTAGCAAATGTGCAGGGCTGCCTACTTGTACTCTTTTGGAGCATTTTCTCCACTTGACAGTCTTTTTTTTCTTTTTTGCAAATTCTACACCTATTCTGAAAAAAATCATTTCTTCTTTTCTTAGAAATATTTATGCAGTATTCGAGTGCTGTGTGTGACAAATTCAATTTCAACTGTATATTCTTAGTTAACTAAGTTAGAAAAGATTTCGAAATATCAAACAAGTTCATGGTTTGTTAGAGCTAACAGTAAAAATACTAGCTTCATTGTTTTTGTACACATAAAAATTATAAAATACACCTAAGTTACAATATGTCTACACATTCACCGAAAAGAAGGTAGGCAGGTCTGGATGTGGTATATTTTCTAGAGTAACTCATATGAAAATAGAAAGGTTAAAAGTGAGAATCACAGAGTGATCTCCCCTCTTTCCCTCTTTCTCTTCTTGTTTTGTTGTTTACTTTTCTACTGATGCGCCGCACCAGTTAGACCCACCATTATCATTTAGTTGATCCACAAACCTACGAGAATATTTAACCCTTCAAGATTCCCATGGAGAAGTGCCACCTCTGTTTGTGAATTCTTCTCTTCAAGGCAATTAAGCATTTAGAACCACTGTTTGGAAAAATAATCCTTTATCGTAATTGATTTATGCAGCTCAATGAGCACTTGGAAAATTTAAAAGAGGGGGCGCTTAGAAAAATAGCTTTCCATTAAATTCAAATGAATTAAAAATGAACAAAATCATCCCTTTAATATGTTCAAATTTGTTTAACGTTTTAAAAGTTTAGCTTGCCAACATAAGGAATAACAAGACAGTCTTTTAGGTGAAAGACTAAAATTGAAATGGTTCTCCCTGATGAATGGCATAAGGAGCAAGACTCATGATTTCAATGCAATTGAAAAGCTTAACAACACAGGGCATTCTATGAGAAAAAGGGCACTTATCATTTTTTCAGTTACAAATATGGAAAGGGTGCTTACTGCCTAGGATTCTTTTAAATTCTTTCTGTAAATTAAAGCATTTCTTTGCAATTCAGGGTTTTTGCACCTAATATGGACCAGATTTCATGAGCATGATTTTTTTTCGTTTAGAAAATTCATTTTATTTTATAGATATGCCCTTTTCTCACTCTTGACTTTTGTTAAAAGGCAAGTACTAAATATATCATCAGTTTACTTGAAAAATTAGAATTAAACGGAAGTCAAAAGCAGACAGAATAAAACGTAGGTAATGCAACTAACAGATGAATAAGAAGAGATCATAGTGTAAAGACAGGACTTAAGGCTTCATGATTGGAAGAAAGGAAAATTACAAACAATTGTTGAAGAAAGGCTTGGCACAAAATTTGCATAGATTTTCTCTTCATGAGATGTGCAGTAATTAAAGAAATATACTTGGCACAAAATCAACAACAAAATCATTTCATCTTTGCAGGTTTTAAACAAAGAGACAGCTCAAAAGACAAACCTTGACACTCAATATCAATTTATAGAACAAACATTTCCCAATGCAGGTGATTGAGCAGGTCAACCAACAGCTGGAGAGAAAGGAGGAGGTTATAGAGGAGAACCAGACATCACTACAGAGAGAACGAGAGAGACGGGAGAGAGAGAACAGGGAGCTGAGGATGAGACTAAACCAGGAGAGAAATAGGGCGGAGACTCACATACAGAGACTACAGACTCAGGGACAGAGACTACAGAGCTGTCTGACACAGCTGCAGGATAGAGAGCACCTGCTGGAGGACAAGGACTCTGAGCTGGAGAGGAAGCAAAGAGAGATGGAGAGACAGGGGGAGGAGGTCAGGAGACAGGCTGAGGAGGTCAGGAGGAAGGATGAGGAGATTGAGAAACTTAGGCAGCTACTACAAGGTTAGTGAAGTTTTTGTGAACTTGAGAATTTGACAGATTCACTCTCATTGAAAATTGTGTCAGATTTATTTGAAATTGTTGGAAAAAGGGAAAATTGATGGAAATTGATTGATAACTAAAAACTGTAAAAGAAAAAATGATTCATTTCTCGTATTGATATGTTTGTACTCATATATGGTTATTTGTGGTAATTTGGCAGCTAGCTTGTTTCATGTGTTAGAAAGACAGAAAGTTAGTTTTTTAGAATCCTTTTCATAATAACAACTTTGAGATTTATTAAGGTGTATTGGTGATACTGTTGATAATTGTTATCGAAATGAGGGTTTTATTTTCATAAACTCTCATATGACTTATTGGGGTCCATTTTATTTGACCTATAATGCATGCATAAAGTGATCTAATTGATTATATAGGCTTTGTGTATGATCAAATCACCAATTTTTTTTACACAAGAATAATGTGATATATAAAAAATATATTAGGATTCAAAGACATCCACCCTCAAAAAGATCAAAACAAATTTTTAAATTTTGTCTAAATTTCCTGTATGTGATTGTTTAACCCTCAAGTTGCTGAATATTATTTTGACCAGTTTTGCCCCCGTGGCTGAATTTTCAAGCACTCGCCTCGCTACCGTTAATGCGTAATTAGCACCAGTGGCTGAATTTTCCAGTGCCGCGAGTCGCGACCGTTTTGCCAATATATGGTTTGTTTACGTGGCGAAATACGGATGTAAATATCGTTGTCTACAAAACTAGTCGGCGAATCCCGTGTTACAAATGGATGATACCTACTTGACACTTTGAATGAAATTTCTATCACCCCTGGAACGGTTTCTACAACCGAAGTAAACTTGTTTTCAATTCGGGCGCCATAACTCAATAAATTCTAAGAGCGCATGCGCGAAATCAAAACGAAACTAAAGATGAATAGTTCCTCTTCACATCGATATAAAAATTATTTTTTAAATATGTCTAGAACGAATTTTACAAAATTTTAAAAATTGTCTTCATTTCAAACTTTATAAAATCATTTAATCACTGAGTGCACAAAGACAAATTATATAAGGAAATGAAGCTAATTTATTGCTCTATATTTTACGATAAATTTCATTACGATACGCCATCCTAAACGAAAGATATAAATTACGAAAGAAGGGTAGTGGTAAACCCCGATAAAGTTCTAACCCCCACAGCAATATTACTAAGCTAGTTGGCCCGGGCAAACGCACGCGCGGGCTCTCCCCGCTGAAAAATACACTCACACATAATAGTAATTGTCTTTATTTCCAACTTCATAAATCAAGTTATTCGCTTCGTATACATGCAAATTATATATGGAATTGAAGGCAATTTGTTCTTCCTTACGAATAAATAAATCATAATAATCTTTTGCAGTTTATTTAAAACTTATTACCAACGAAACGTGGGTAAAGCTAGTGGATAAAGTCTTTGATAATCGCCTTACCGCGACATTTGTCGCATCATTTCCACACGTTTTTTTTAAAGCAAATATAGGCAAATTACACATGAAAATGTAGGTATTTATTTCTTCTTTATGGTTATATAAAAATAATAAATATATACCACTTGGTTTGAATTATATATAGTTTGCAAAGATGGTACCCTCAGGTATTTGAGAACAGATTTTATAATTGCAACATCACTAAACGCTCCTTTATTGTCTTACTGTGATTTGCAAATTTTATATAGAATTGAAGGAGATCCTTTCCTCTTTATCGTGATATAAAAATGTTGATAATGGGCTCTGCCGTTAAATGGATAGGAAGTGTAAAAAGCAGGTGAAAATAATCGCTTCTCGGTAAACAAGATATGAATAGAGAAATCGCCTGTTTGTGGGATGCTCGCATGGTCTTTACTGAATTTCGTTGATATACCAATTTTATATGGAAATAAAGATCATCCTTTTCTCTATATTTTGATATATAAAATTTTAAAATGTTCCGATAAGTTTATGTGATATAAAGTGCGAGAAAATGGTAAAAACCTAAAGAATAAACAAAATTCACAATTTTGCGGCACTTGCTGTATCTTTATTTTATTTAGAGCATATAATTTTTTTATATCAAATCGAAGGAATTTATTCCTTCTTTATCACGAGGTAATCAATTTCAATGTACGCCTAGCTGTTGAGAAGATATGAGCGAAAGAAAGGAACATGTCAAAATCGCCGTTCAGTTCACGATATGAATAGAAAAATTAGCTTTTTGTGCGGCGCTATCTGTGTCTTTATGAATTATTGCGCATGTACACATTTTACATGGTATTAAAGCCAAACTTTTTCTCTATCTTGTGATATGAAAAATGTCAAAATACGTTGAGCACATCATGAGAAAATTGGTGTGACAAAACTGTGTAAAACTAAAAATATATAAAAATCACCTTTTTGCGGCACATGCTGTATC
Source organism: Phorcus lineatus (assembly GCA_921293015.1). NCBI lineage: Eukaryota > Metazoa > Mollusca > Gastropoda > Trochida > Trochidae > Phorcus > Phorcus lineatus. The sequence continues at coordinate 12,838,620 of OV121098.1, read as the reverse complement.
TTTATTTCACGAGGCGCACATATGTATTTTACATCGAATGAAAGACAATTTTCTCCTCTTTCAAATGATCCCACCTGTATTGAAATCTGCCCAAGGGTTTAGATCATAGGGCGTGCGTAAGCAAGGTGTGCTTTTGTTGTGAGTGCGCACGCCTGAGCAAACAATAACGTGCGCAGCTCGATAAGCTCGTTAGCGAGGGGAGCAATAAGCCCCAGAGCTATAGCAAGCCCGGCGGGTAGTGGGGGAAAATTGAGCGTTTGTAATGCATATTTTCGGTACGATAAACATGACCAATATCTATAAAACTTTAGGAAAATATGCCCCCATTCTTTAGAACAACAACGGGGAAAAAATCGGCAGCTTAGCGAAAGCCGGAACGAAAATACACGACTGCCGTGCAATTTTTTTCCGGGATCCGCTACATGGTACAATTGCGTTAATTAGTAAATGCATCAGATTATAAGTCCGGCTTCCGGGGTTCGCTAAGGCTAACTGCGGCGTAGTTCATCCCGGACCATTCCGTAAACCGCGGCTTGAGGGTTAAAAATACTGATTTCCTTCATAAATTACAGTTAAAAATAATTTTGCTTAATGTGGTTTGAACCATTGGTACCTACTGTGCCAGAAACTCCGGGGTCTCTTAGACACCCTAGTAGTTAGTGTAAGTATAGTCTTTACAATTGGACAAGGTTTAAATAGTAAGAAAGTTTATTTTCAATCAAAATATATCAAATGCTCCCATCAATATATCTGTGATCACATTTCCATGTCAGCAACAATGGCTTGATACATAATTACATATATAACCATAATTTTAACACCTATCACTATATATTTATTTACACAATGATTTTCTTTCCTTTGCAGCCAACAACATCAACTACAACATCCCGGCTGCAGCTGCAGCCAAAACTGCTGCTCCTCTTCAGCAGGTCCCGGCCCCTGATGTCAGCACGTCCCGCTACCCTCTGTGTACGGTCTGTCTGGGGGAAGATGCCCGATGTCAGCTCCGTCCGTGTCGACACATGTGCTGCGGAACCCAGTGTGCTCCGAAGTTCATCGGAGGGAAGTGTCCGATATGTCGGGATAGTGTCCGAGACTGGGAGATCATCTATGTAGCTTAGACCTGTCATTGTTCGTATTTATAGCTGCATTTATTTTGTAATTGCCAGTGAACAACCGAGCTATAAATGAAATAAACCCCTATCATTGGTTATGAGAACATGTTCTTAGACATTTCATCTTTGGTATTTATGGCTGCATTTATTATGTAATTACCAGTGAACAACCGAGCTATAAATGAAATAAACCCCTATCATTCTTAGTTGTGAGAACATGTTATTTTCCCAGAGAGGAGTAAAAATAACTTGTTTTCACTACTGGAAGGTGAAAGTTCAAAAGTCTGACATCATTAAGTGATGTCCTGACAGAATGAAATTCACTTAAGACATCACACAGTTATTGATGATACTTATCTTAGCAGTAGCACACCATGGAATATTCCTGTTTTTGCAAAAATTTTAGGATTTGATCATTCTTGACAAATGTTTTGTCATCTCATGAAATAGAAAGTTACGTACTTTCATTAGTGGCTGTAACAATGTGGAGGTTTCAGGGATAGTAGCACAGTTTTTGAATTTTTGTTTCTTCAAATTTTCCACAATAGATATATTTTTATTTCAATTGCAATTTTTTCAGAGGTTCAAACACCTCATTTATACTTATCCTGATTATCAATAGTCATAGAAGAAAGTATCAAGTGAAAACTTCAGCCTTTTAACTATGAACATAATTCTTAATTGAACATGTACGTTTGTTGCTGGGTTTTTTTTGTTGAAAAGTTGCCTTGCAATTGGTATAATCGATTTTCAGTTTCATGAGATCTGTGTGTTTATCTTAATAAAGTTGCAACTGCCCTTAAAGTTGCAAGTTATGATACAAAATCATACTTTGTCACATGACTGGTAAACGCCATGGAATCAAACTTATTATGGATACATCTGAAGCAGCTAGAATGTCAAATTTGCGAAAATATCAAGTGAAGAATACATCAGGGCTCCAGATAATTATTTGGACTCAGGGTTATTTCTCAAGTTAAAATCTTTTTCGATGTTAGTCATTTTCCACACGTTTAATCTGTAAATAAAAGAGTTATTCTCTTTGATCAAATATAAACTCTGTAATCTTTGTTTTCATACAGTTTGGCATCAATTTGGCTACTATTGGAGATGTAAAAATCAGACATGTAGAAGTGAAACTTTATTTTTACAAGTCACGATCACTCATGTAAACAAACATCTGACTTGTTTTCTGGGAAAGTTGTGCGTATCTGTCACTCATTGAATTCATTTTTAACGCATATATCTGAATAACCCGTGCGTATTTTACGCAGATACGCATCTGGAGCCCTGAACATGCTACTACATTTTAGTGTGAACTGGATAGGGAAATGGATTCGCGTAACTTAATCAAACATATTACATTTGTTTGAGAACACATTATTTTGATAACAGCAGATCTTTATCAGATAGTTTTGTTATGTCAGAACACTTTCATTACCTAAAAAAACGTGCAACTGCCCCTTTTAAGTCCCAAGTTAGATGATACATATTACTTGTCACATGGCTGCATGGTGAGTCAACCGCATTTTGGAAACTTGTCTGAATTTGGCCGAATGTCAAACTTGTTTTCATGGTGTTTTCATAATGAGTTAGGCTTCTTTTTTGTATAATCATTAAAAACAAGTAAATGTTAAACATGTGACTACGAAAATTTTCTATTGCGGTTAACTCCATCTGTTGTTTGTTAAGAATCAAATTGATATGATATATTTATTTATCATTGCAAATGCATCATTTCAGATTTGTGCATAGTTTATGTTTAAAGACATTATGACAACATACATCAATGATAGTGCTAAAGATTTTTGTGTGAGATACCTTACTTGTAAATATTGTATTTATATCAAGGTTAACATGGAACTGTTTGGTATGCTGTTATAGATCTCTAAATGAAGTCAATATTTTTGTTTATAGAAATACATATACTCTCTTGTAAATAAGATTTTACATCCCTTTAGTAATTTTTGTTGATGAAATATCTATCCTTTTTATTTTAAGGGTTCCTCTATTGTGTTTTATCTATGTGTTATACATTTTAAGTTCAAAATTTTATTACAGTCTGGCATTATTTTTGCAACTACTTCAGAACCAAAAATGCATTTTTATTTTTTCCCCGAATGACATGGTGCATTATCACTTTTTAGCCTATTACTTATTTTAGCAAATATTGTGTTTTTATCTTTTTATGAAACTTATCTTTGTATATACTTATGATGTGAAAAATTATCTTATTTTCCTAATTGAGATAGTGTTGGTTTCTGATTGTGGTTCACTTTACATTGTAACTTAGTTTTATACTTCATTTCAATTAATAATTTTTTATGTAAATAATGTAGATAAAAATCATCCTAAATAGTGCTATCATTTACCATATACAAGCATTTACACTTCTACTGGATATGTATTTTATATCTCCTGTCATCTCTTGCCAAAAATAAGTTATTTTGTGGAATAATGGAAAACCCCAAAAGGAAACAAAATTGGCTTATAATATCGGCTAGCTGAATGTTGCAGTTTATCGTGCGGTTTTCATCAGATGATGTATTCACCTAAGCTCTCTCTGTCTCTGTCTCTCTCTGTCTATTTAACTCTCAAACTCTCTCTCTCAAACTCTCTCTCAAACTCTTGATTGATCGATCAATCTATCTCGAAATCTCTTGACACTTGGACATCATTTTTGTATAAACATTTACATTTAATAGAAGTTTTTGTGGAAAATGTATACATCAAATACCGTGCTGTTTCAAGGGAATTCACTTTGCACATTCATATGTAATGTAAAGGTGGTACTATAATTCTGTGTTATATTGCAATTGCTTCTATTTCCTTCTACTTTTCTTTGAGTTTTACTATATATACAAATTTTCATTATCACCATTGTATAAAGTGCATTACTTTTTCAAAATTGTACATATCAATTTAGATATTTGTATCAGTCTTTACCTTAAACTTCCTTTTTCATACCGTCTAAATTCATTTTCATTAAAAAAAGTATATGTTATCATATTCAAGGATTTCACAATTCATGGCATTTGAACAATTGTTTACAATGATAGAAGAGGCAGCAGATATTTGAATTTCACATAGTTTTTATTTTCTCATTTTTATCATTGTTAAGATGTTATAATATACTGATCTGTAGAATTCATCCTTGAACATCATACAAGTGTAAAACCACTGCCAAAACAAAATGCAACATATACTCAACAAAATAAGTTAAGGACCGCCCCAATTTTCACAATCTAGATACTCTATAGTTCATGTAATTATCCATTTTATACTTCTTCATTGAAGTGGTCCTTAAATTTTGTTGTTGAGTATATGATACTTACTTAGTTTTATGAGACTGAGGCGAGTCTGCCATGTTTTCTCTCCTCCAAGGACATACAACTCCACATATTAAGAAATTGACTTTAAGTCAAATGTTTGAAACATGTTAAAATAAAGTTTTATCCATATTTCTTCTGGTGTACCTTTTTTAACAATGCAATAAATCATTAAGAAACAATACTTCGTTTTGTATTTTTTGGACATGGCGTGGTTCAGGGTCAGCCAAGCAACTTTCACATTTTCGACTTCTCCAAAACTGATGCACCCCAAAAACTGATTAAATGCCATGGGGAGGATCCTTGCAGGGTTCCAGATAATTATTTGGACTCAGGGGTATTTACCTCCTCAAAATAAAAAGTGAGGAGTAGAATTTTCACATGAAATTTACTAGAAGTATTTCAAGTTTTATCGTTTTCAGATCCTCAATCCAAGTTAGCATCTTTTTAGTTGTTAGTCGTTGATTATGTTTTCCACATGTTTAAGCTGTAAATAAACGAGTGATGTATCTAATATAAACTCAGTTTTCATACAAGTTGGCATCAAGTTGGCTACAATTCGAGATGTAAAGATCAGACGTGTAGAAATGAAACTTTATTTTGACAAGTTAAGATCACTCCTGTAAACAAATATCTGACTCATGTTCAGGGACATTTGTGCGTATCTGTCACTCATCGATTTAATATTTAATCCGTATACGAATAACCCACGCGTGTTTTACGCAGATATGCATCTTATCTGGAGCCCTGCCTTGCATCCATGCATCCAAGTGTGTATGTTTTGGACTGTCTCCTCTCAAATATTGACATCGCAGACAGAACTCCTAAAACCTTAAACCAAGTTTTCTTCAAGTATAGGTTGACCAAATTTTCTTAATATCATCTTTGTTACAGGGAGATTCAGGTTTGTAGATGTGGCTTGACTCCCCTTTAAATATGGCAGTGGTAGGGTGTCCATCCTCAAAATATTTATGGAATATCTAAATTGGAGAATATCGCCTTTGTATGATGAGCACTATGATCTGAAAATAACTGATCTCCAAATAACAAGGACACAACTTCATGTTGCTAAATTCTGTTTAGGGCTGTATACCATGATTAGGTTTGTGATATAATGTAAGATGTAATCAAATGGTTATTTTCAATAACTTTAGAATAAGTCCAAGTTATTGTCTGTAGAAAAAATAAAAGTGAGTGAGGGAGTTCTTGTTTATCGTCAATTAAGCAATGTTTTAACCATTCAGCGGCCTGAGAAAACATAATAAATATCAAAACAAAATCTAATTCTAAATCTGTCAAAGAAATAAACACATGTCACATGTAAAAGGCCTATTAGTATTTCTTCCTCAGAAACCAAGGCCTCAAATTATGCAAAATTGGGTATAAATACCTTGACCAATAAGCATAATAGAGAGTTGACCACAGCCATACACGTTGTAGTATGGGAGTCAAATATGGACTTATATCGCTGTCCGTCCGTCCGTCCTATTTCATCTTCTTCTCAGGAACCATTGACTTGATATCTTAAATTCTGTGTACAAACTCCTTGACTTAAGAGCTGTTAAGTGATAGATTTGGTGATCTTGTAACCCCTTATAAGCGCCATAGGGACCGCGCCTTCAAAATATTTTTTCATCTTCTTCTCCAGAAGCTCATGGCCTGTAAGCTGAACCTCGTGTACTCACTCCTAAACTGGCGGATAAAACCGTTATCAATTCGGTAAATAAAACTCTATCAATCTACAAAGATAATAAATGATATCGATGTCAACATCATATGACGGAGAGACTAACACATAGACACGAATGATGTTAACATGGTAAGAAGTTGAGAAAAATGTAGCGACCTTATTACCAAAGTAACATCGAGGAAAATTGATTTGAAACACCTGATTTCGCTGTAATTTAGCGTAATGCCATGACGTTAAGCCATTCTGATTAGTTCACTACTGATGTAGATTGGTCAAATTTCTCGGTTCTTTCTGAATCCTGTAACGATCTCTTTAAAATACAAGATCTAAAATTAATATCAAAATTATAATTAAAATGATATAACTATCTAGATCGCTCTTTAAAGATCTTGAAGCTGATGTCCCTATGACTTGTGACCCGGAAATGAACTCAAATTGCTCCTACACGGTTATATCATATTCTAGCACAGCCTTCGCAATGTTGATGTTGAGGTTTTGACGTGCACTGAGAGCTATGTAACGAGCCATCTGATTCGCCCGATGTCTCTTCCGCCGGGACATGCGACTCTGTTGGGCTTCGTAAGATCTAGCGTTCGCTATCAACCATTGAATTCAAAATAACACACGCACAGATGTCTAGAAAAAAACCGAAATGTGAGAGTATGGCCAGAAGCTATTACAATAAGATTGAAAATTCAAATTTATTAAATTAGACTGATTAAAAATACAGTTACCTTCGCTATATTTATCTTCTCAAAAAGGGTTCCACGTCTCGGACAAAGCTATATCGTGGAATATACATGTGCGTATCGCACGAATCAAGGGACACTAGCTAGTCTTCTCAACGGAAACGGAAATAGACCGACCGAAACAGGATCGCCTGTTGCACTTCTAACTAGAAAAGAAAGTATTCCACATGTTACAGAGGTTACGCTGTTTGAATTGAGTAAACTATATGAGGAGAGAATTATATTTTCGAATCATTTATGTTAAGAGCAAAGGTTTCTTACGGCACGACAAAGTATTTTTGGTTAATCACAAAATCATGATCAGTTTAGCTGTTTAAACCAATTTCCTCACCTCAAAAAATTAAAAGGTGTCACCAAAATCTTCGCTTTTGCTCGATACTTACTTTTTTCCTGTGAGAAAACCGATGGTCGGGTTGGGCAATGAGTTTTTTTACACAGGGACTTGTATCGCCGAAAATGAGAATATTGTTATATAATTAGAATTTTAAAAAATGATACCTCATCTATATGAATACCATAAATAAGATTGTTTATTTCATTATGAAATATTATTATTTTAATATTCGGCGATACACGTCCCTGTGATTTTTTACTCTCTGATTATAATACACTTTGAATGAAAAAACGTTATTTGGTGAAAACGTGAAGAAATAAATCTTGTTTATAACACGTACTGCTGCCCCGTAAACAACAGTAGACAGTAAACAATTATAAAGACTAATAAATCTAATCTATTTTAATGTACAATATTCATAAACTTTTTAACCATGGCAAGTGTAAATCCAATTTTTTTTTTTCAAAATGCGATGAGTCGATGAATCTCTGATGATAATTCACTTTGAATAAACTAACAACTAACGTTATTTGGTAAAAATGTGAAGAAATCAATCATTTTTTTTAAAACATGTGTTACAGTAAAAGACAGTTAGTATTTATAAAGAAACATTAACCTAGTCTTTTTAAGTGTACAATATGAATAGACTTTTTTAACTATGGCAAGTGTAAATCCAATTCTTTTTCGAAATGCGATGAGTCCGTGGACAGTATAAAACATTTGAAACTAAAAATAATTACCATTCTGTCACATATAATTCTGTTTACTTGAAAATTATTACCTCAAGTCTGTATATAATCAACTCCTCTGGTTAAGACTTTGCCAATTCGAGACACGTATCGGAACCATGGTAGGCAGTCTGGCTAGTGTTGTGGTGTTGTATCTGGCTACTGTTGGTAAATATCCTTTTCATGCTTTTATGCTTTTCTGAATTAAATACTTTCCTGCTTAAAATTGGAAATATTGTGATGATTCTTTCATTTAATCATAAATAGAGGAAATTATTTGATTGTCCTTACGTAATTTGTTTACGACACATTTTTTCCGAGCGAGATTGAGATGTCACTTCATAGACAAACTGTGTCAATGCAATGTTTATGACGTGACATCACAATGGAACAGAGATACTATGTCCAAAGGCCATCGTGTGACGTACATGAACCTAGATTTTATCTGTGAAATGACATGATAATGTTTGGACTATTGTTAAATGCTACAAGACGCCATTCCGGGTGGTTCAAAGTTACCAAGAATTCCATGAGTGCTCGGAATTGTCTGTGTTGAAGAATTAAGCAAAATTCAGTTTCAAGCATCCGGGTTCTCATGAATTTTATAACCCAAAGTTGTCATTCAAGCAAGGGGAGGCCTTGTACCTATCATTGGTATCAATTATGGATATGAATAAATAAAAAAACTATACACAGTTCACCATTATTACCATATCTTGTCATGAAATGCAATTGTGTCTTTTGTTAAAACCCTTGTTGGAGCCTATTTTTTATTATCTAAATATATCATGTTGTGTCCTTTCAAGTGTTTCAATTCGTTTTAGTTCTGCTTATATATACATTTAAAGCTTTAAGCGTTCATCATAAATAATATTTATCATTAGTGGGTACCTGAGAGTAAGATGAGTTCCCCTGTGTAGATGGAGCGAGCTAGAACACTAAGATTCATGTTGGCTGTCTTACTCTTCCCTCCCTCTCCGGTCCTCCGCCTCGTCTACATCGAGCAGCCCACTGTGTAAAGAAAATTGAGTATTTCATAATACTGACAACACAATTTGATAGTTGTTCGTAAAGATACAATTGACTGATTGGCACCATAGTGTGCATACTTACGAAATATTGGTGACTTTATGGAAGTCATGTAAAGGTAGCGATTCCCGTTGACTTTAAATATGTTTCATAAACAAAGAAGTTAAATTTTATATGAATGCCTGATATTTAACTAATAATTGATATGAATCAGAATGGTCCTAATCTTTTTGAAATAGATTTGCAAATAATTGCATAATTTCAGATGTTCGGAATATCCAGCACTTGGCGGGGCAGTCATGAATTTCATTGTATCAATTTTGTTATCACAGAAAGAAGTACAGTGCTTTCGGGTAAAGCTATGTTGGCTGTCTTACTCTTCCCTCCCTCTCCGGTCCTCCGCCTCGTCTACATCGAGCAGCCCACTGTGTAAAGAAAATTGAGTATTTCATAATACTGACAACACAATTTGATAGTTGTTCGTAAAGATACAATTGACTGATTGGCACCATAGTGTGCATACTTACGAAATATTGGTGACTTTATGGAAGTCATGTAAAGGTAGCGATTCCCGTTGACTTTAAATATGTTTCATAAACAAAGAAGTTAAATTTTATATGAATGCCTGATATTTAACTAATAATTGATATGAATCAGAATGGTCCTAATCTTTTTGAAATAGATTTGCAAATAATTGCATAATTTCAGATGTTCGGAATATCCAGCACTTGGCGGGGCAGTCATGAATTTCATTGTATCAATTTTGTTATCACAGAAAGAAGTACAGTGCTTTCGGGTAAAGCTACGCACCTAAGAGATACATGATCATTCATCCGAGAAATATAATATATATTTGATATAAACAACGTCATTGTTAAAGTACAGAGCTTCGTTGATAATATTAAAGTAATTATTGTGAAGTGTTTTTGTCAGTGACACTGAGGCCCGTATTATGAAAGCCGGTTTTTCTTAGACCAGGTTTAAGGCTAGTCTTGGTTTACGGAAACCCGAAACCCCGGGTCCGGAAAAAACGGTATTACAGAAAGCAGGTCTAGCAAAATCCTTGGTTTAAACTCAGACTAACAGTCTAAATATTGTTTCGTTTGTTTGATGTTTCAAACTTTATAATAAACCAAGTTTGCGCATGCTTACTGTTGTACTTCCTCTTTGAGTCGGCTGTCTTTAACCCACTTGATGCCCGGCAGTGCACTCGCTAAGTGCCGCTAACATTTTGCGCAAACACAAGATGTAGGTCAACGTTGTACAAAAAAGGTCACTGAGGCGTTATCAATGTTCGAAAATTAATGAAAATTTTAACCGTAGAATGCTGAGTTGTTTATCATATATTATTTGGTCAATGTAATTTTTGTGAAAAAAAAGTCTACATTAAAATGAAAATGCGTTGATTATAAACGGCAGGGAGATTATTCCTCCGTTGTTTCATAAATTGTAAGTAAATTGTTTTTCTTATAAATGTAAATCAATTGCAATTTTTCGAGAAAGAACATGACAGCGACCACTATTGTATGTTTACTTCCTTCCTGCGACCGATTGTTCACGAAACAATACAAGTTATCTTTTTGTAATCATTTTGTTGAACATTGTTCTTTGTGACGTCAATGACAAACAAAGTGCAGAAAATAGACTGCATGGAAATAACTCCTCGTTTTTCAAAATAAAAGCATAGTGACATAATTTTCATCAACTGATAGTTATTTTTTTGATCTTGAAAATGATGCACCTTTGGCAACTTTACAACAGAATTTACGGTTCTTTCATTAGCCCGCACACAGTACCAGTTTACGGAAAATAAAATCTTAGTTTGAACAGCTTATTTCCAAATGCATACAAAACTGCAGATAATATTGTGTCTTATCATCTCATAAAATATATTAAAATGAATTATAAATAAGAATTCATAAACTATCCTATTGAATATTTTTACTTTATTTATTTAGGTGAAAATCCAACAAAATCATGTAGACAAAAAACGGAATGTAAAATATCGGGAACGTATTTTGGTAGTTTTAGCAATACGGTTCGGTTTCATTCTTTCAGCAAATTAAACATGTATTTAGCGTGAATATTCACTCATGAACACAGTTTAAATTATGGAAAACATTGGAGAGTATATTCTTCAATCAAATAGATCTAGTTATCTATCAAACGAAGGCGTTCGTTTGCCGATTAGTTTGACTGAACTCATAGGTGAAAATGAAAATTTAGAATATATGTCCGTGGTCACCTCGGCTCGTGAGGTGAGATGAGGTGAGTTGGGGTTTAACGCCGATTTCAAGATTATGTCACTTATATCGCGGCTGCTAGTATTATTTCAGGGAGAAAGCCCGCAACACCATTGTGGCCAATATGCACTCATGATTCGCGGATTCTGCAAGAAAGTAAAATAGAACTTATGAATTGATGTGGATATATTTTTGATATCACAGAATAACTTTCTTTCGTTTAGGCCTATGTTTGGTGAAAGATGCGTGATGAAGACTTTGTGACGATGTAAGACTGGGCATCACATAACTACGTTAAATACGTAATACTTACAACTTGAGATATGACGTTATATTTTTCGTACGTCGCAGATACGTCAGGAAAAAACATTACCAGTAAAAGGCTCTCTTTGAATATTTGACCATCAGATATTGTTTTTGCTGCTTCATTTGTGTATTCCCGGATTAAATGTACATTTTTCTTTCATGTTACTGGATAACTTTTCTACTATTTTATCCCGTAAAAGGCACGTAATCAGGACGTTGTGAGGACGTACCACTGGACGTGACATAACTACGTTACATTTACGTAAAAAATACGTATAACACAACGTCGTAACAACGTTAAGAAATGACGTTATTTTTTTCGTACTTAGTACGTCGCAGATACGTCAGGAAATAACATTACCAGTAAAAGGCTCTCTTTGAATATTTGACCATCAGATATTGATTTTGCTGCTTCGTTTGTGTATTCCCGGATTAAATGTACATTTTTCTTTCATGTTACTGGATAACTTTTTTACTATTTTATCCCGTAAAAGGCACGTAATCAGGACGTTGTGAGGACGTACCACTGGACGTGACATAACTACGTTACATTTACGTAAAAAATACGTATAACTCAACGTCGTAACAACGTTGAGAAATGACGTTATTTTTTTCGTACTTAGTACGTCGCAGGTACGTCAGGAAATAACATTACCAAAATACGACCTTCTCACAACGTCGTATGTACGTCGTGTGTTAGCTGGGTTAGTTTGAAAGTGTCGGGCGCACAGAACATGCAGGCATCACTGCATAATGCGCTTGTTGGTTTGAATATGAATGATTATGAATGAAGAGTCGGTGAGGACCTCGACTGATATGTGTATAGATTGGTTTTCTGGTTCATCCTTCCGATCTCCAGCTCGCTGATGGACAACCCCGCTGCCAGCGAGTGAACCGACAGGCCGTTAGCAAGCCTTTTGACTTGTTACGATTTTTCTCGGCACCAGCGCGTCATTTGTAGAAGAGCTTACTCTTGTTCCAGCAGTGTGATTATAAGATGTGTATTTAATAAATGGGAAGATACACTGAGCGTGTAAAGGTAGGGTTCAACAAACCACCGTAGCGTAGCCTTTAAATTGTTTACCTAATAATGTGACAAGGGAGATAACTCTTGACAGTGCGTCGTCTCTCGTTACTATGGTTGCTGTCCAAGTCGAGATAATGACCGATACACCTGATATCTCCAATACACCTATACTTTTCTACTTTTCTACTTTTGTACATCTAAACTTAGTCAGGTGAAGAGATATTCAACTTTGGCAAACATAAGGACTTGTAAAATTTCGAACAATATATTTTGGAGAATCAAAACAACGATGTCGGGAGTCGAACCTGAAATGTGATAGTTGCAAAGCAGCGACTCTTCCGACTGAGCTACAAAGGTTCGATGCATCGTACAGTACTTTATATTGTGTTATGTATATGTTGTTATTTTCCCCTTGATAAGCCTAAATAACTCTACTGGAGTGGGGTAAGTCAGATATACCCACACTTCCCTCGGTGCATCACTCAATACACCTCCTATTTGAACCGTGGTTTCTCGGCTTTGCTACGCTACGCCTCGGAGTCCAACGATTCAAACAGGAGGTGTATTGAGCGATACACCTCGAGAAGTGTGGGTATATCTAAAACATAAATCTACTCCTTGTACGATATGAACAAACATTTTTAATCATGGCAGATGTAAATACAATTCTTTTTCAAAATGCGATGAGTCCATGGACAGTATACAACATTTGTAATTAATATAATTAACATCTGCGACATCTAATTATGTTTACTTGAAAATGATTTACTGAAGTCTGTATATAATCAACTCCTCTGGTTAAGACTTTGCCAATTCGAGACACGTATCGGAACCATGGTAGGCAGTCTGGCTAGTGTTGCGGTGTTGTATCTGGCTACTGTGGGTAAATATCCTTTTCATGCTTTTATGCTTTTTTTTAATTAAATACTTTCCTGCTTAAAATTGGAAATATTGTGATGACTCTTTCATTTTATTTATAAATAGAGGAAATTATTTGATTGTCCTTACGTACGTCGCGAGAGCGAGATGCCTTCCGATGATTAGGTGCGAATTGTAAACATTGTATGCCATGGACAATCAATTAATCATTTGTGTAAAAATGATGTAGAGTAACCAAAGAAATTATCCAATTAAAGGCGGCTAAAAAGGCGCGTTTGGAATGTCACTTATAGGCAAACTGTGTCAATGCAATGTTTATAACGTGCCATCAAAATTGAACAGTGATACTTTGCCAAAGGCCATCGTGTGACATATCGTGTACACATCTATTAAATGACATGATAATGTTTGGACTATTGTTAAATGCTACAAGACGCCATTCCGGGTGGTTCAAAATTACCAAGAATTCCATGAGTGCTCGGAATTGTCTGTTTTGAAGAATTAAAACAAAATTCAGTTTCAAGCATCCGGGTTCTCATGAATTTTATAACCCAAAGTTGTCATTCAAGCAAGGGGAGGCCTTGTACCTATCATTGGTATCAATTATGGATATGAATAAATAAAAAAAACTATATACAGTTCACCATTATTACCATATCTTGTCATGTAATGCAATTGTGTCTTTTGTTAAAACCCAGAGTTCTAAACCCTTGAATTTAAATCCTTTTTGACGGGCACTGCTTCAATAATAGAAATGACAGACAGACAGAATTTATTCAGTTTCTAAGGCCTCTGGCCCATACAACATACATGTACGATAAGAAATGTAACATGCTTTATACCTTTACAATTAATTATTGTAACATTATGGAAGTGAAGTAATAGAAACGAGACCTATCATTATCGAATTGGACAGGAACATACATTTGATGTTTGAAAACATCATTTATGAAATCATTCTGAATCTTATTAAATGATAATCAGAAATCACATATCTGAATGCACGAAGTAGAAGGGGAATCCCCTATCGATAAGCAAACCCATTAAATCTTTCTCCAGTTATAAGCTTTGCAACGAGAGTAGACTGACTCGTAAGCAGGTTGGATAATCGACAACGACGGTTCTCATTCTATTCTGGACGCAGTGTCCCTTTAAGTGTTTAACTCGTTTTTTATTGTTTACGGGGAAATTACTCCATTCTAAACATCGTGAATATTATAACTCTAGCACAAAATCCCTTGATGCATTTTCGATGGAAAAGGGAATAACGTATTAATCCGGAATATGTGCTGCTTGAATATATACATGTACGTACTGCCAATGGTTCTCTTCCTCAGTTAAGTGCAGCTGGATATATGAGGTTTATCAATGCCAAGGCGTTGTTCTAATGATGTTTTTATCAGTTTTACTTCGTTACTATATTCATTATATCTTTTCACAGCCAGCCATTCTTTGTCGAAACCAGATTCCGGATACATCGGATATGATCAATTACGCAGTGGTGAGGGTTACTCAAGCACAGACAGCAGTGAAAAGGGACATGATCCAATTTATGGCCGTTATGGATACAGCAGAAGGAATGGAGAGTATGCTCGATCATCTGACGGAGGGAGCGGAGAATATGCTCGATCATTAGACGAAGGGAGTGGAGAATATGCTCGATCATCTGACGGAGGGAGCGGAGAATATGCTCGATCATTAGACGAAGGGAGTGGAGAATATGCTCGATCATTAGACGAAGGGAGTGGAGAATATGTTCGATCATTAGACGAAGGGAGCGGAGAATATGCTCAATCATTAGACGAAGGGGGTGGAGAATATGCTCGATCATCTGACGGAGGGAGCGGAGAATATGCTCGATCATTAGACGGAGGGAGCGGAGAATATGCTCGTTCATTAGATGAAGGGAGCGGAGAATATGCTCGATCATTAGACAGGGGGAGTGGAGAATATGCTCGATCATTAGACGGAGAAAGTGGAGATAATGATCGATTATTTGACGGTGGGTGGGGAGAATATGCTCGATTATTTGACGGAGGGAGTGGAGAATATGCTCGATCATACAAACAAGGGCAAAGAGGATATCTTTCGCCATATGGTAGTGGGAAACGAGAACATGCTCGAACATAAGATATTAGAATATAGTACAACATATGGTACTGGGTATGAATAATTTGATCAAACAAACGATAGTGTTTAGTCTCTTCCTAAGATATAAAACTCCACTAATCATGAACTTCAGTGAAAGTGTTATGTTTGAAACATGCAATGGTAATAAAGTTGAACCATGTTTCTTCTGACGTAGCTTTTATTAAAAGGGAATGATGACTTGGTTTTTTTTTATTTTAAGTTATAACCCGGTCGAGCTTTTGTCAAGCAACATTCACATTTTCGACTTCTCATCCAGAATTTCTGCACCCCAAAACTTGAAATTCATTTGAGACAAAAATCTCTTGCATAAGAGCTTTTATTTCATAGATTTGAGACTGAAATATCTCAAATATGTTGATAGCAGATATAAATCCTAAAACTTTGTACCCACTTCTCTTCAGATTCAGCTTAGCCAAATTTTCCTTAATAGTTTCTTTGTTCCATTGGGATTTGGTCTTTGGCCCTTCTTCAAATACGGCCGCGTTAGAATGCGTGTCTCTCCTTAAACCATTTGTTTATTTGTGAGAAAAGTATTTATGGAATTTCTAGCTAAGAGAATATCGTCTTTGTACAATGAGGACTATGATCAGAAAAGCAAATGGTCCTACAGATGTGAAACTTTAGGTTGTTAATCCTGTTTAGGGCTGTGATGTAATGCATGATGTAATCAAATAGGTATACGAAATAGTTTTCCCAACTTTAGAATAACCCCAATTGCATATCTGTAGATAAAATAAAAAAATAATAAAACAAATTCTTATTCTAGAGCTGCAATATGATTGTCATGGAGCCAAATCCTACAGCTGAACCTAGTGTACCTCCTGTGTATTGGAGGCTCGACTAGTCTCCCTCTTGAATGAATGGATTGTGCAGGGTATGGCCTTAAAGTTGTGCACTGGAAAGCCTTGGGTGCAATATATTTCTAGCTGCTAGCGATGATATATCTAAGCTTTGAACTTACGTGTGAGTCTGTAATAGAGGTAAAACAAGACTCGCATGTATAAAACCTATTAATATTTCTTCCTCAGAAAGCAAAGGTGTAACTAAATACACATACTTGACGAATAAGGATTATAATTCGTGCAGTTTACCACAGTCATATCATTTTCTTTTCTATCTTCATCCTAAAGCTGATGATAAATGAGATGCCTACATTAAGTGCAATCGGCCCATTTATTTTCTGAAGTCAGGACTCAGTATTATTTAGGAAGTTTAAATTTTCCGAGCCATAACTTTGTAGGATTGAGACATATTGATTGGAAAAATATTTTCCATTCCAAATGAGGTAGGAATAGTAATGGTAAGAAAAAGAGGCTTCGGATAAACAGCCTCCATATGTTATTTAGTTTACAGGCATACAGAAGGTACGATTCAACCTTTTTTAAACATCCCGCCAGGGGCTCGGCAACTTTGTCTGCAGTAGAGAACTGTTCTACATGCAGTCAAGTTTGGGTGCAATGCTGCACTGAAATTCAGCGCAGTATCACCCATGGGTCGCTAGTTCAAGCCGATGCTCGCAGGTTTCACCGCAACGCATAGCCACAATGGTGTTGCGGGCTTTCTCCCTGCAATAATACTAGCAGCCGCGATATAAGTGAAATAATCTTGAAAGCGGCGTTAAACACCAACTCACCTCACCCACATCACCTCTTTTAAACACCACATCATATAGTACCATCCATACGAATTTTGTCCTAAGTGAAAGGGTTTTCGAATGATGATCCGGAAACGAAGCCATGTTGGTAACTTGTGTTAGTGATGGTAAGAAAAAGAGGCCTCCACATATTATTCAATTTACAGGCATACAGAAGGTTCGTGTCATCCTCTTTTAAGTACAACATCATAATATTCATTTGGTACCATCCCTGCGAATCCTTTCCCCATTGAAAGGTTTTTCGAATTATGAACCGGAAACGAAGCCATGTTGAAATTGTGACAATTGTTGGTCAAAGTTTGAAATAGTTAGAAATGTCCAAAGAGGCATTGGTAAAATACATATAAAAGTTTCAATGACAATTGTGTTTCGGGAATGATCTTTATACCCCGACTGTGTGATTGTGGTAAATTATTATTATTATAATGTGGAGTTATTCCCGTATCCCACTACATTTATATGAAATGCTTAAATTACAAGACGAAAATGGTAAGGTTAACTGGGTTTCTCATGTTCGTGAGATGTTATTTACTAGTGGTTTTAGTTATGTGTGGATCATGCAAGATGTTGGTGATGCTACTATGTTTATATCTGCCTTTAGAAGGCGTTTAGTTGATATCTATATCCAAACCTGGAGAGAGAATATTGAAACCTCATCATATCTGTCACATTATTCCAATATAAAAAATCTATTCCAGTGTGAAACATATATCTATAAACTTAATAATAGAAACCTGGTCAGATCAATGTGTAAATTCCGTATATCTCTCCATGATTTTAGAGTTAATCATAAACGTAAGAAGAACATTAACGTGATCCCTGATACAGATTCTTTCTGCTTATATTGTGACCAAAATGTTGTTGAAAATGAATTTCATGTTTTCTTTGAGTGTAGTAGATATGCTTCACTCCGTATTGAATATCTCCTGTCCATTAAACACAATTTTAAAGGCAGATTGACATTGTACAAAATATTTAACACAGAGAATGTGAATATAATACGATTAACCTCCATATACCTGTGTAAACTGTTCAAACTGAGAGCATTGTAATACCGGTCATGTGACAACAATTATACTTTTTATTTTACAACTGTACCGTGGGCCATGTGGCCTGAACTACTGCAAATAAAGATGATGATGATTGTGGTAAATGATTCCGATGAGAAAAATAATTTTTTTTTTTATGAATAACTATCAAAGTGCAAACCTAACTTGTACGATGTTTATTTCATATGACATCCTACGACAATCAACTATGTAATACTTATTACTATATGAAACAATATATAGAGACAGGAAATGATTTCGATTTTCAAGTGAAAATGTTCATCTGTATTTGATCAAAACCCTCTGTCCCCGTGACAACGAAATTATAGATTACTCGTAATAGAACAAGTCCCTGTGACTTCTAATGTAGATTGGTAAAATTTCTAGGTTACTTCTTAATCCTCAAACAATCTCATTAAAATAAGATCTAAAATCCGCTCCTTAAATCGATACACCAAGTTTTATCTCTCCTTTTAGATCCCAGGCATTCAGCTTAAAGCCGATGTCCCGATGACCTTTGGCCCGGAAATGAACTCAAATTACTCCGTACATGGTTAAATCAACTTAAAGCATAGCCTTCGCACTGTTGAAAGTGCACAAAGTGTCATGTAGCGAGCTATCTTTTTCGTCCCATGTCTCTTCCATCTGGACAGGGACCTCAATCCACAATTGATCTAATGTACACAGATGTACAGCTGTGTAGAAAAAGCGAAATATGAGCGAGTGGCGGGAACTGACCGATTAAATTGATGAATAATTTGCAATACAGCTACCTTCTCTATGATTATCTACTCAAATAACATTCCACTTCTCAGAAAAATCTCTATCGTTTAATATACATGTGCGCATCGCACACTTCAATAGACACTAATCTTCTCAACGGAAACGGAAATAGACCGATTGTTCAGTTCGAATCAATTTCACTAATAACTAGCAAAGAACGTGTTCCGTTTGTGACATAGGTTACGCTGATTGCTTTTAGTAAACTCTGTGAGCAGAGAATGAATATTCTCGAAATATATATATCTCGAACCAATGTTTCTTATGGCAAGACACAGTCAAAGATGGTGATCACGACAAGTTTAGCTATGCAAACCAATTCACCTAATCATTAAAGGTTTATCACACAAATCGAAGCCGGTTTTTTCTCGATACTTATTTCCTACGTGACTACGGATGGTTGGGTTGGGCAAAATATGTCTTTAATATCTGATGATGATACACTTTGCATAAACTAACGATAATTGGGTAAAATGTGTAGGAATAAATCAAAATTTAAAAAAAAGACGTGCTCTATCAGTAGACAGTTAATTAGTAATTATAAAGAATCATAAACCTACTCATTGTTCGTGTACGATATGAACAAACACTTCTAACCATGCCAAGTGTAAATAGTATTCTTTTTTAAAATGCGATGAGTCTAATAACAGTATACTGCATTGCTAATTATAAATAATTACCATCTGTGACATATAATTTTGTTTACTTGAAAATAATAACCTCAAGTCTGTATATAATCAACTCCTCAGGGTAAAACTTTGCCAATTCGAGATACGTATCGGAGCCATGGTAGGCAGTCTGGCTAGTGTTGTGGTGTTGTATCTGGCTACTGTTGGTATATATCCTTTTTATGCTTTATGCTTTTATAAAATAATAATTCGCTACTTAATTTAGAATAATTGCGATGAATCTTTGATTTATACACAAATAGATAATAGTATATGAGCGTCCACCACAGACTATGTTTACGAGGAGAGTGCCTATAAATATTATTTCCCGAGCGAGAGCGAGATATAAACTGATATTTAGGTGCGAATCGCAAACATCTTATGTCATGGACAAGTAGATGCTATTCTGCGTAGTATTGAAGTCGAGAAATCAAAGAAATTATCTAAATATTGGCGGCTTACCGGCTGTGTGCGGACGGTGCGTTTGGAATGTGATATCATATAGGCAGACTGCGACGTCAAAGCAATTTTTATAAAATGAAAATAGACAAGTGATATTTTGTCAAAGGCAATCGCCTGACATACATGAACCCCGATTCTATTGCCCTCCAAGTTAATAATTCCATTTATTACTCGCCCGAATAAGATAATGCAATGTAAAATGTATATTATGATATCAAACTAGTGTAATACAGCTGCATTTATAACGTCACTCAAATGTCTAGTCAAAATATTTTCGCGGCCGTCACAATGGCATCCAAGACGCGGAAATGTAGATTCGGCGCCCTATCGGAAAATATTCTATGTTTTATGTTGGCGAGCAATTAACAGAATACTAAACTTCCTTCCTTTAGGTACCATTTTTATCAAATTCGTAATTTTTTTTTTATAACAAACTTGCTTTAGCTCGTTTAATACTAAATCATCCCTTCGTCTAATAGAAAAAATATTGATTGGGAGGTTGTTTGGTATAATCTATTTATGATCCATAGGGTGAAACAGAAGTAGTGAAATATTTTCAGCATGAGCTAATATCACTTTTACCGAGCACCGTTTTGGTCAGCTGAAGTTAACGTAATTCTTCGTTTGTAACGTATTAAATGACTGTTCGTGACGTTACGCTATAGCTTGCCGTTGCAAAGGAAGCAGTCCGTTTTCTTGATATTTCCGTTCGATTCAAAATGAATAAACTCGGTCATAAAGAAATTATTCAACTTTAAGGTGAGTCACAAACTCATTCAAAATTTGTGTATGGCTCTCAGGGATTGGGAAAGGTAGGGGCCGTGGACCATTTCGCATGATGGATGAAAAAGTGGCCCATTCAAAATAGAAATTTTACCAATGCTACTAAAGGGAATGGCTTATTCAAAATTCTGAAAATAACTTAAAAAGCCCCCAAAATGGCACAATGTCAAAGGTGACTTTCCCATTCCCTTTCAGTGTCTTCTCAACTTCAGAGTAATTTGGGAAATGCATTAGAATACCTGAGTTTGTCGTCTCACAACGTCATATTACTGAACGTGAGCAAAAACGTTGTTAACATTTGGTTGAACGAGCACGTTGTTTTTGCCGAAATTGACAGGGGTCGACTACGCAACGACTAGACACCTAAATCACACTTCAGGCATGTTGAGGCCCAATGTGGCTATCCAAATCTCGTCTTAACGCGGAGAATCAGTTCCTAGAACAGAAAACGATCAGCCGCAGGGACTGGCCCTATCGAGCATGTGTGGAACATGCTACAGGTCGCCATTCCCGGTTGCAGGGCACGACCAATAACCCTACAAATGCTCGGTAATGTGATCCTGTGATGTAATTCAATGTTGTCTTTTGTCAACATCAAGACTTCGAAACCTATGTATTTACTTCTATTTTAAAGAGGCACTGCTTCTAGATTAGAAATAAAACCATTTGAAATTTGACAGGAACATACGTTTGCCGTCACTGCTGATCAGTGATCACATATATAATCCCTATCGATGAGTCTCATTCTATTCTGGACGCATTGTCCCTTTAAGAATGTAACTCGATTCTAAATATAACTTCATGTTTTACTATAGTTTCGGGAAATAACTCCATTTAAACCATGCGATCCCTATCACATCGCGCGTATCATAATTCTAGCACAATATCTTCCTGATGCAATTTCGACAGAAAGTGGAATAACGTCTTTCAGCGAAATCCGTGCTTCTGACTAAACTCTCGGTTGATGGTTGAATGAATCATCACACTAAAACAAATATACTGTCAATGGCCTTCAACCAACGTCAACCCCGGGCGTAAAAAATTGAGGTTAGACTGTTCGGAAGAGTTCTTCTGGTGACGTTCTATATTCATATTATCCATTCACAGACAGCCATGCTTCGTCCGAACGAGATCTCGGTTACATTGCACTTGGTCTAAAACCCAGTGGTATAAGCAGCAGTGGAACTGGACGTGATCAATTATACGGCAGTCATCGATTCGGCGGATACGCTCAACCATCTGGCGGAGCATTTGCAATAAATAGGCAAAGGATATGGCGGAGGAAATGTTCCGTCATACGGCAGTGGTATGAAAAAAGAATACACTCGACCATACGGCAGTGGGAAAAAGGAATATACTCGACCATACGGCAGTGGGAAAAAGGAATACACTCGACCATACGGCAGTGGGAAAAAAGAATACACTCGACCATACGGCAGAGGGAAAAGAGAATATGCTCGACCATACGGCAATGGGAAAAGAAAATATGCTCGACCATACGGCAATGGGAAAAGAAAATATGCTCGACCATACGGCAGTGGGAAAAGAAAATATGCTCAACCATACGGCAATGGGAAAAGAAAATATGCTCGACCATACGGCAGTGGGAAAAGAGAATATGCTCGACCATACGGCATGGGGAAAAGAGAATATGCTCGACCATACGGCAGTGGGAAAAGAGAATATGCTCGACCATACGGCAATGGGAAAAGAAAATATGCTCGACCATACGGCATGGGGAAAAGAGAATATGCTCGACCATACGGCAATGGGAAAAGAAAATATGCTCGACCATACGGCATGGGGAAAAGAGAATATGCTCGACCATACGGCAGTGGGAAAAGAGAATATGCTCGACCATACGGTAGC
Organism: Phorcus lineatus; assembly: GCA_921293015.1. NCBI lineage: Eukaryota > Metazoa > Mollusca > Gastropoda > Trochida > Trochidae > Phorcus > Phorcus lineatus. The sequence continues at coordinate 12,815,772 of OV121098.1, read as the reverse complement.
GACAATGTGGGATATGATCCATCATCCAGGCAAGAATTTGGGGGACATGGTCGATCATACGTTGGAGGATTCAAAGAATTTAGACATAATCCATCAACCGGTAAACGAGGGAACATTGATAGATATAAAGGTAAACCTTGTATTAGTGATTCACCTGTCGTGGAGCCAATATAAAATGTTTTACTCCTGTGAATATAGCCTCTATCAATTATATTTTACTCATTAATAAAGCCTAGTTCCTTGTACAAACACTGCTTTACCCCCTTCCATATAGGCTTCAGTATTTATCCCTTGTTAACTTTACCACTGGCTTCTAAATATTCCCAATTGTTACTATTCTCAATTATGTACTTGTTAGTATTGTTTACAATCTCATTATGTAGTTCCTCTATATGCCATTCACGCTTGACAACGATACAGGAATCTGCATCGAAACGTCGCAAATCTCAAAACAAAGAAGTTAACTTCCAGAAATATTTGTACTAAGTTGTTTCAAACTTCTAAAATGCCACTCAAAGAAGCTTTTATATTGAGTTTATAATTATGTATTTAAGAATACAAATAATGACATGATACTTTTCTTGTTCTCGTTTTCTAATTACAGCTGGTCAAACTTTGTCCATACGAGATACAGTACACGTCGTACGTCCTAGATCAGCCGGTAGTGGCGAGTTGTCCCGTGGAGGATTTGGCGGATATAGACCAGGTCGAACAACCGGTGTCGGAAGGCATTTGGGTGGAGGACTTAGACGGGTACCATCAACCAGCGCTGGAGAGAAAATTGATGGAAGAAGTGTTGCATATATACTGACTCCGTCTTACAGCAGAGGGTTCGGTGTTAGAAACAAGCAAGGAGACGCCATAAGATATCTAGGTGGACACCTTTGGAAAAGATTCGGGTCAAGAAGTTTACTCTCATTCCGAAAATTATGAGACATCATTCAATTTTCTAATAAATATTGCCTTAACGAATACTTAAATAATGACCACTTTTTGAAAATGAAGAGAATATAATTTAACTTTCTGCTTTAATAAGGCTTTGACACCGCTTCTAAAATTGTGATTAAGTTTTCTGACAAATATAACGCTATACCTTGCCTCTCATTATAAACTTCCGTTCCTTCATCAAGGGTTTAACCCCTGGGAAAGGTCGTCGTCAGTTTTCCTCTTTCTTATCCTTTTGACGTTAACGAAAATCGTTTATTGATTAATAACACACTTGTGAGAAATTATCAACAACAAAATTCCACTTGGTCATTAATATAACGCAAAGTTATAACACCTTTGCAGGTATACATTATGATGAAATCCATAAGAAGATGACTTTAACGCACTCTGAACATTGGTACATTAAGATATCATCTGTAGTTGGACAAATTAGTTTTTCATTTTCAGTTAAATATGACGGTCATATGCATAAATATACAATACTGTTCCACTTTATGATGAATATGACGTTAACACACACCTTGTTAATGGATACAATAATGTTCCACTTTATGATGAATATGACGTTATCACACACCTTGTTAATGGATACAATACCGTTCGAATTCATGAAGAATATGACGTTAACACACACCCTGTTAATGGATACAATACCGTTCCACTTTATGATGAATATGACGTTAACACACACCTTGTTAATGGATACAATACTGTTCCACTTTATGATAGAAATGACGTTAACACACACCTAGTTAATAGATACAATACTGTTCCACTTTATGATAAACATTACGTTAACACACACCTTGTTAATAGATACAATACTGTTCCACTTTATGATAGATATGACGTTAACACACACCTTGTTAATGTTTACAATACTGTTCCACTTTATGATAGATATGACGTTAACACACACCTGGTTAATGGATACAATTATAATCATACTGTTCCACTTTATAATAAATATGACGTTAACAAATACACTTCGGTGACGGTTACAACTTTTAAAGAATACCAATTCATTTACGAGGGAGTGAGTGAGTGGGTTGGGTTTTAACGTCTTTTAAGCAATATTTCAGTTATACAACACGTGGATGAAAAACATAAAAAAGAGAGTGAACAGATCAAGGAATTAAGGGGATCGTGTGAATGAGGGAATAGATATCAGCAAAGCATAGACAGGATAGAGAGAAGGTTTAAGAATGACTTCAATTTGGTTTGGCTTCTATTCGTCGAACTGTCCAGCTTGGGTGCCCCTACCAGGAGCATGTATAAGCTCTGGCTTGCGTAGTTCACCACCACACCACGATAAGGTACTGAGTGGTGGCATTTAGAAAAGAAAACAACTGAGTCGACACGTTTTAATAACGGTTATATATTGATGTAACATGTTCATACTGATTTCATTTCATAGAAATCTTAACATCCTTAACACATGCAAACATTTAGAATTGCTTTCAATATAACAGACACATAGTTTTTGAAATTAGAAAAGTGTTACTAGGTAATACAAACTCATATCACTTTTTCAGTCACTGGAACGAACATTGGATAAAAGAATTTCCCGATTCCTAAACTATAGTCATTGAATGACATCCTTGCTTTTCCATTACTTTTATTTCAGGATTTTGCGAAATTCTATGTAACCTTTTAAAGTGTTGTTTTCAAAAGAATGTTTAAATGATTCGATTAATTTAACTACTTAATTTATAAATCAAATTGAATGATACTACAAGTAATTAATTTCTTTTCAGATTTCTTTCTAAAATGACCTTGAATTCCGGAAATGTTGTTTGAACCAGGAGACACCTCCATTCACTCAAACTCCTCGTGTGAATTGCACATGAAGTTTTAAAAAGTATCTTTGCAGTTTGTCTTACATGACGTCAATGCATCGCAAGCTGAAATGGACAACGTCCGTGCAGTCACATGTTTGCCTTATATGCATAGTTATACTTCATGGACTGAATAATGGCTTAAAGTTTGTTTTAACATCAAAGATCATTCGCCGGCAAGCACAATTTTAATATGATTTTTACAATTAGTTATAAAAATATTTCATTTCCAGGTGATTTGTAGTTATGTGGATATTGAGGTAAAAACGACTCTAACCAGTTGGATTGTCGAATTGCGGTTCGACAGTGGATATTGAGGTAAAAACGACTCTAACCAGTTGGATTGTCGAATTGCGGTTCGACAGTGCCGTTCAATTTATTATTGTTGAGGATAGTCGTTTATTCAAGCATTACACCTTTACAGCAAATAATTCGACAATTTGATATCTGGTTATTATCTTTCATTTTTACATGAAATGCTATTTATGAAAAGAATGACCTGGATTACGTGAATATCTGTGATAACTACATGTATCTCATTGTTAGCTCGATGGTTATCATAGACAAACACTCGGTCTGCGGTCGTTATTTCAACCGTATAACATTATCATCTCATCGATCATATCTACATCTTCATCATATATACAACTTCATCATATCTACATCTTCATCATGTATACAACTTCATAATATATACAATTTCATCATATCTACATCTTCATCATATATACAACTTCATCATACATACAACTTCACCATATATACAACTTCGTCATATCTACAACTTCATCATATCTACATCTTCACCATATCTACATCTTCATCATATATACAACTTCATCATATCTACATCTTCATCATATATACAACTTCATCATACATACAACTTCACCATATATACAACTTCGTCATATCTACATCTTCACCATATCTACATCTTCATCATATCTACAACTTCATCATATCTACATCTTCACCATATCTACATCTTCATCATAGCTACAACTTCATCATATCTACATCTTCATCATATATACAACCTCATCATATCTACATCTTCACCATATATACATCTTCCCCATATCTACAACTTCATCATATCTACATCTTCACCATATCTACAACTTCATCATATCTACATCTTCATCATACATACAACCTCATCATATCTACATCTTCACCATATATACAACCTCATCATATCTACATCTTCAATATATATACATCTTCACCATATCTACATCTTCATCATATATACAACTTCATCATATCTACATCTTCACCATATATACAACTTCATCATATCTACATCTTCACCATATATACAACTTCATCATATCTACATCTTCACCATATATACAACTTCATCATATCTACATCTTCACCATATATACAACTTCATCATATCTACATCTTCACCATATATACAACTTCATCATATCTACAACTTCATCATATATACAACTTCATCATATCTACATCTTCACCATATATACAACTTCATCATATCTACATCTTCACCATATATACAACTTCATCATATCTACAACTTCACCATATATACAACTTCATCATATCTACAACTTCACCATATATACAACTTCATCATATCTACAACTTCACCATATATACAACTTCATCATATCGTGGAGGTATTTAGTAATGCTACGTGAGGCTATCGGTGACCTAACGTGGCTGAAAAGGGAAGCGGAACTTTTCATTTCTTCAAATTTTCGTCAAATAAAAATTAGTTTATGCTAGTTGTATAACTTCAGGGGGTCAAAATATCTCATTCCCCAACCCGATCATCCGTAGTCGTAAAGAAAAAAAATCAATTATAAAGAAAAAACACGCGGCCATGTTTGTGTGAACACTTTTTATTCATTGAAGGTAAGGATTGAATTCATATGGCTTAACCGATCGTGGTACGTTCATTTGAAACAATGTCTTTCAATTGGAAACTTTTATTTTCGTTTTCGTGAGATCACTTAATTTATCTATAATACTACTGTCGTGTAGGCCTAGATATGCGCGTACGTTTATCAGCTTCCGAATGGGAATGTATATCCTCCTGTATTGCAGGGCATCTCTTTAGGATGAGGTCATGCAGTGTTCTTACTCATCCGTGAAATTCGTTACCTGCTTCGAGCAATCACGCCCGATTACAAGGAAGTGATAAAGTCTTAGAAGCAATATCATTACTGCAGATTTTTATATGCGAGTCAGTTGATATTGTTATACAGTTCAAATACAGATAACATGGGATATCTTCACCTCGTGATGGCCAATATTTGACCTAGATTTAACGAAGGCGTGGCAAGGCTGTTGACAAACGGAGTCAAATACACCCAAATCTCGTGAGATGCCCCGTTATAACACGAGATCCGGGTAGAGCCACAAGTGTTGATCTCATTCCGGGTGGATTTACGCTGAACAGGTAGGTGGGACTTTTCAAGAGACTCCCAACTGTTAAAAACCCAATTTGATGTATATTTCCAAACGGGTGTAACACTCTACCCGAAGTGTTTATGATAGCTTTTATGTTTTGTACAAGCTAGTTGCTGTAAACGTTTATACGTGTGTGTGTCAGGGGCACCTGTTTAGTCCATTGTAATATGAAGAATATATACATTGTATCACGTCCGAGTTAAAGGACCGAGAAAAACACCACACAAAACTGTGTATATATATATATATATATATATATATATATATACAGTTTTGTATATAGTTTATATATATATATATATATATATATATATATATATATATATATAAAAGTTTTCTCTATATATGTTTTTCACAAACACTTTCAAAATGTTATTCATCCAATCTTTCAACACATATACATATCCAATATAACCTACTTTATACGAACGATGAAAATTTTATCTTCTTTTTTTATTGATCGATTGTCGAAATGTTACATAAGATTAGGTAGTGAAAAGACAGTCGTTAGACCAATTTCTTTCGCCTTTTCTTCTAAGATCCGAAAACCTAAACATATTTAATTGAATTGTACGAATGAGCCAGATACCACAATAAGTAAACTGATACAGAATTTAAGAGAGTCTAGATCCAATTTGATTCTCATAAAGTTTGAATACTAGTAGCATATCACACATCCCTTAATAATGCAAAAAAACTTAATGATTGACTTTACCACTACAATTGTAAAATTTTCACCAGCATTGAAGTATATTTTACAGATACAGTCAGTATGATTGATTTGAAATCCTTCCTTGACTGGCTTTTGGATAAGAATAAGGAAGTACATACTTTACAGATACTTAACCTTTTATTCCGTCCACCCGAAAGACGTTGCTATCAATGAATAATGTCCTTCTTTGTTTGAATTTTTTTTGTAAAACAGACATACTGATTTCCATGCTCAATAGAGGTAATACAACAGAGTAAGACGTGCAGTATAGAAACATAAAATCTGAACATTGAAAGCAATAGTTTTAATGGGAAAAATATGTCTGTACATAGTTATTGAAATAAACTACGTTGATGGTATTTACCCTTATTACCTGATTAACATGAAAGTCCGAATATTACGTATACAGTACAAAGAGCAAAATAGTTTTGCTGTAATATGATGAGTAAGTAAATAATTGACTCATTATCCTTATGGTGAGAAATAAGCAGTGACATATTTGTCATATGTGCAAATGGGCACGATTGAACGCGTGTGTCTGTATTTCGTCGGATGTGACGTCAGAAAGGTGGCCGAGACCGTTTCCTGAATATTTATTTGCGAGTTAAATTGAATAAAATACGTTAAAAAGACGCTATTGCACGCGATAGTGTAGCTAACTCCTCAAAATCAAATATATATTTTTGCTTATCATTTAAAATTGATTCAATACCAAAACTATGTCGCTATTCTTACAAACCTAGTAATAACGTTATGACGTGTAATAAAAAAAATACAATATGATGAACTAATCCTTTAATATGTTTATAATGTATAAATATGTCAGATGCTTTCGTCTTAAAAATGTCTATATTATGTACTCTCCTAGTAATTTAATCCAACGCAGGGCGATATGGAATGTTTGCACGAGATATTGTACACGAATCGGACACGATATTAGCCTATTCAGCTCATATTTACATTCAGTTATGTACACACAATACAAGCATTATTAAATACTTATACACTTGCGTATATTAACATATGTAAATTATTACGCAACACAAAATTGAATCACCAATAAATATGTAAAGATATAATCAAGGGTGTCTTTAAAGTGACGTGTCAATATTTGATATCTTGAGATAAATCATGATAATCTCGTCGTGATGCGGAAGAATTGCCCTACCCTCGTTATACTTAAAAGCAAAATTTTCTTGATTGCATGTTTAACTCACATTTGTCCATATGAATTGAATATACAATACTCTAAATCACATCGACAAATGCCAGAGGCTACACGGTGGCAGCTTATTGGCATAATAAATCCTCTGATGTCTCTCAGTCAAATTCGGGCGACAATAATAATTGTTATCATTCTAACCAAATTTTTGAAAAAAACTCAGAGCTACCGACCGTGTAAAAAATCTCACCTGGCAGTCATTATAAGAAAACAAAACTGGAGTATATAGCCTTATTGAAGTTTACTAGGCGCCGAGCACGGGACTCAAGCACATTGTTGAAGTTTACTAGGCGCCGAGCACGGGACTCAAGCACATTGTTGAAGTTTACTAGGCGCAGAGCATGGAACTTGAGCACATTGTTCAGGTGGTTACCAGGTAGACAGTTTCCTGCAAGGCTCCCCGGAATCGCCTGGAAGAGGCAAGATATTGGTGAGAAGACCTATCAAGAGTCCCAAACTGTCTCCAGAACATAAATCAGCACAACTTGCCTGTTGTTATCAATGTGCTCGTTGGAACTATGCATCGAGGAGGAAGGTTCATCTCTTTTACCACAAGGTCCATCTTTATAGAAAATAATGCTAGGCTGCACATAGCCCGTGTTGTCATCCATTTCGTCCTACAAGAACTCATCCGGACCTCTATCCGCTAGAACACATGTGGGACATTTTTGGCGGTCGTGTCAGACAGATAGACCTTTTTTGTCAAATCCCCAAATGATTTGACTGACGTATAGCAAGTGGAATTGGCCAGAATTACTAAAAGTCAAATACTTAAATTGTTCCAAGGAAACAGAAAGAAACTGGAAACAGTCGTTCGTGCACAGGAGGTCACACATAATATTGATGGAAAGTTAACGACGTTATAGTTGCTACGTAAGCAAAAAATAAGGGAGTTGCTTGATTAATTGCAATATGTTTATTTATATATTGAAGAATTGACTTGTCGGTAAGAATAGACTAAAAATATATATGAGTTAACTTTATGATTTGTAAATATAAGATCAAGAAAATATGAAATACGTGAACCTTGTTAATTGGTTGAATCGTAAACTGATCAAAAAGATTGAATTCGGTCATCAAAACATAACCTGTCTGTATGTGGCAATTCATCGACACAATTCTTCTTAATTATGAACAAACGTCAGACATTACTTGTAGTTGGATTTATTATGCACATAAAACAATAATAGGGTTATTATTTATCATACTTATTACAGAGAACATATTAATAAAAAATAGTTTTCGTCCTGTAGTACATCTCATGCAAAGTAATCGTTACATTTAATGCTTAGTATAACAATAGGAATTATGACTCAGTCAAAGACGTTTTCTACATTTAATGGCTATTATCAAATAAGGCACTAAGAGTCTGTCAGCATTTTTCTACATTTAATAGTTATTATCAATATCGGCAGTAAGACTCTGTCAAAGACGTTTTCTACATTAAATGACTATTATCAATATCGGCAATAAGACTCTGTCAAAGAAGTTTTCTACATTTAACGGCTGTTATCAAATAAGGCACTAAGACTCTCTCAAAGAAGTTTTCTACATTAAATGACTATTATCAAATATATCTATTATCGCTATGACTTTTACAGCTTTCTTCTAAATTAAATGCTTAGTATCAAACAAGGCACAAGTAGTTTTAAGGTCTTTTTTGTATGATTTGGTAAACACGAGGACTCAAAACCAGACCAAAAAACGTTGATTAGAGAACACTCTACCATCTGAACCACATCCTTGTTAATATATGTTGAAATTAGTTAAAGATAAATTGCCTAAGATCTCTACAGATACAGCAACTTTACGTAGTCTGTAATACGACGTCGTGTAAATTTTTTGAATGTCAACCATGAGGTTAAATACACATTGCACGACCGTCTGCACATTTTCATTGCTGATTTTAGGTAAATTGTCAAAAATTTCGTTGCATAGATATAAACTAAAGTGCGTGCCTCTATCATTAAGACTATTAACCAGTTTGAACCGAAAAAGCTTGCTATAGGGTCATATAACTCACATGTTATGGTATCTAATGGATCTTATTATTATCAATATGGCAATCAAATATTTGTAAATCGGCTGGTCGGCTTGTTTTTATTTGATAATTGATTTTCCTTCAATAGTTGAATACAATTGCGATCATCCATAATGTGTTATTTACCCGATATTGGAACAAAGATATGAATTGATCGATGATTAAACTGATAATTAATTTTCAAAAATTATATCATGTCTTAGGCATCGTATATTTGGTATAGAGGGAAATTTTCATATCTTCAACAGTCAATAGACATCAATAAGATAACTACATTCTGAGATACAGAGTTATTAACTGCCATGTAGGTATAGATCAAATGTCAGACACTTTAGATAAGCCATAAATTAAGTTGATATTTCTATCAACAGTTTTTAAATCACAAGGTTTACAAAGGACACGTGATAATCCATCACATGAATATTTGGTCTCTATTTCAAAGGTCATTGTATTACGTAATCAAATCATTCATGCAATCGACAGTTCATTAAAGACGAAAGGTGTTAATGAAATAAGTAAATAAGTAAAGTATATTACCAAGGCGTGTATGATCACACTGCCCCAGGATGTAAGTAAATGACGTGTCAGGTGATCATAAATCTATATACTAAGTAGGTAACGTCATGAGACTAAACACCAACACACAGCCCCCGGCGCCGGTAGATAATTGAAATATCTTCCTTGTATAAACACACTCAGTTTTGAGAACGGCTTTATCTTAATGTCTTGATCAGGTGCGATGTCGTATTGATTATTGTCAAGGTGTATAAATAGAACGATGAAGTTATCATTTTATTAAGATATATCAGCGTGAAACAACTTCAATTGAAAGTCTTATAAAAGTTGTTTTACATTAATTGTGGATGTTTTCTGTTTTTCAGACTCATTATATCCAAATTTTATATTATCATTTTTAGAATGTTGATAACATGCAATTAGCATTGTAACTTTGGTATTCAAGAGGATATACTTACTATAGGATATTTAAGTATATAAAGGCTTTTTAAATACAGTCGTGAAAATGCAAAACTAACTTTTACGCCGAATAGTTTCATCAGGATCTTACAAAATATCAAGCTTATTAAAATAGTTGAATTTTAGTGTTTAATGGATTTTACATGCTTTTCATAGAATGTGTAAAGAAAGTAGGAGCCACAAAACTAAGTTTTATATAAATGTTCTCAATTCTTATTGATTTTTCTTCGATATTAAAAAGAAAACATCTGTAAGGGTTGTTTACTAAGAAGCCTGACTAAAATCGACCGTATTTGGAGGAAAAAAAACTTTTTAAATATTGTTGTTATCGAGATTCAGAGTCGTTCTGTCGAGGCCTTTCCTCTGGGCGCGGACACTTTAGAAGAAGAAAGGCCCACACAGAACGGGTACGAATCTCGGTAAAGTCTTTTTTTTTTTTACTCCGAACACGGGTCGATTTTAATCAGACTTGTATACGAATTGATGTCAAATAAGGACAATATTTTATAAAGGACAACTTCTATATTCTGAGGATGCAACTTTGAATATAGACACGTCAACGATGTTTGTAAGCAGTCATTCATTAACAAAATTTTGTTGTTACCATCAATACTCTTTAGCAACGAATCAGTAGCAAGGTGTCATGGCAAAGAGAAACCCGAGCGGTAAGGCGACCATACATGTAGTGCCATCTTTTGATAGAACACCCGGGTGATCTTGAAGAGTTTTCTTAGAAATGTTTGTAAATCTGCTCTGGAAAGGATTGAGTAATGTAAGAGGGTCGTTCGGATTTGCTATAACAAACGACTAACCCTGGAGCAGGGCGTTTTAGAATTATAGTCGAGAAAGCCGGAATCGTCAGGGTCAGTACTTCGACAGACACCATCTTAAACCTTATGGATAATGCTCTTGATATGATATCTTTGACCAGGTGTTATCTTCCAGGTCACTTCGACCTCGACAGTTGAGTTTTAGTGTTCGATGTCAATATGTATTTCCAAACGAAGGTTATTTAAAGTCAAACTGAACACAAATTAGCTATTTACCTGATATTCGATAATAGTATCAACTTTAACTAGTTAAGACAAAAAAGGACAAAATATTTTGTACGACAACTTCTTCAGTTTTAGGTTGCAACGTTTTGATCACGATTCTTTTTCGCGGTTGAAAGTTGTTATAATTGATGATCATTAACACAGGAAATCGTAAGGCAATGTGTCGTTGCAAAAAATATTTGTGCAATATTTTAAAATTGCGCTAGGGTAATACCTGCGAATGAAAATTAACTTTCGCACATGAAGGCGAAAGCCGTTCAGGGGGTTAAAACCGACCGTAAATAGGTCGACCAAGACCTCCCTCAACCAACCCCCCCCCCCCCCCCCCCTTCCCCCCCGCCCCCTCTTTTCGATAGGTATTACACTATAGCTAAATTCGTATTCTGAGAAACAGTCATGGATATGTGTCCGAGTAAAATTTAGTTTAAGGCACGCAGTCGTGCTTTTACCTAATCCTTATTTCTCCATCATGCACAAAACGTTTATTTTTAGGATGTTCTTAACAAATAATTCGAGTATGCAAACAAAATATTTTGGTTTTATTTACGTAGGAAATATTTTACATTTTTCCCTTTCTAAAATTTACATTGTGACATTGCATCGTAATGTGGTACACAAATCTAACTCTAAAACTGGTAGTTTACATGTGTTATGCATATGACCATGTGACAATCTGCACAATCGTTTATTGTTATTATGAAGGGAATTAGGGGAATTGTTGAAATTTGACACAGCGTAAAACAGAAATGTGTTTCTTTAATGCTTTTAACAAGGAAGATCCAAATGTCCATAGTTTATTGATAACTTCGTCGCCGCACCAACAAATCACGATAGTTTGATAACGGTTTCTGGTATGTTTCTTTTATCCTCACGAATTTTCCTCTTGACAATCAAACGCTTTATGTTGCCCTAAATTGTCATTTTGAATACACGTATGCGTCATTATCATTGAAGTCGGCTCAATCTATTTAGAAAAAGCAAATATATTTTACATCCCGATGTCAAGAGAATTACATCCGTTTTCCGAGGCGCGTGATAAACAGTCAATCATATATGTCAGAAAATTTTAAATTTTTAATCATACGAGAGCTGGCCAAGCACTTCGAACCGCTTTACATTTGGTTTGCTAAGCTTTTCTTATCCACCTCAATTACGAAATCGCGTAAGGTGTGCAAAGAAGCGCTAAAGAACGCCTTGACATTTGTTATCATTGCCTGTGTCGCTGATAAACGACACAGTGCTTTTAACAAAAAAACATAAATACTACCCCATCCTTGAATAATCTTATTATTGAGTTATAATATTCACTACCAAACACTTGATACACAAGTAAATGTGTCGTAGCTACGTGCTTGCACTTTCGATTGCATATGCTTCAAAACCTGTGAGGGTGACAAGCGTTTAAAAAGGTACATGCAGGTATATGCATTCTTCTTCAGTTTATTGAAATACCCGGTATGAATAGCTCATGTTTCAATACAAGTGGCTCAGGTAACATAAGCATGTCATATCCAGACCTATACAGATAGATTAAGTCTCACCTCAAATGAATAGTGCATATTCAGTGCAATATTCTCTATTTAATAAATCGGTAGCCTTGATCAGCATGTGTTTTGAAATGAACTGCACAATTAGATTTAGGGAGCAAATTTTGGTATTTACAGCAAAAATGCGGTAAATATGCCTTTAAAAGTCCAAGTCAAAACACATAGAATACAGCACACGACAAATAATATTTAGTAAGATAATTATTGTAGAAAATGGTTTTAAACATTTAATAATTTCAAAAAATAATTTTTTCTGACAAAACGTTCTGTATAATGGACAATTTTCATATTTGACGCGACAATTAAATCCAATTCCTATTATCCGTAAAATTGTTTAAATTACTGCTAAAAAAATATAATTTGGAAAGAAGTGTCACGTAAGAAATATGTGAAGGGAAGTGTTTTAAAAGGGCATAGGCTATGTTGTTGGGGTCAATATGTCAAACTTCCTTAATGGTGTTTTTTCATCGACAAGTATTAGTTGTTCCTGAAAATTAACATCTCTATGCTTATCAGTTAGCTTAGGGACCATTAAGAGGAAAAAAGTCGAGATTTATGATCGAAAACCGGACAATGACCTGCGTCAATGACTTATGTCATATACTTATTTATGGCAGACACAGCGATGAATATAAGTTGGTATTGCTTAGTAGGTCATTTTACTTATGTACATGTAACTGGGACATGTATATGGCCATTTTAATTTACAATCGAAAACAAGAAACTAATTTTGGCATTTAAGAAAAAAAGATGCACTTTGCGATTGAACTTAACTCATTTGATATATTGGGTCTATTTAAGCCATATTTAAATTTCATGAAACATACTCTGTGTCACTTTAAACGTGACATTGATCTTCAAACGCGTCACTGTATAGTAGCACGTTGCACATTCTCAACAAGGAAGAAAGATATTACGTCACGACCAATGCTTCGCTTGAACCGTAAATCTTTTCTTTCACTATGAAACGACGCACCGATTGATATCACTTGTCGAAAAAACTGTCACGTGTGCCCTGACTTCTGCATGTATGTAGCGAAATGTAGGCTGCCTGACTTGCAAACTTGAATTTAATTCTTTCAATTATTTCATTTGAACAATGACTCTTATCTTTCAAATTGAAACGACGCACCAATTTATTTCACTTATCGAACAAACTGTCCCCTCTGCTCCTATGTGCACAGAAAGTTTGGAACGTTTGTTACACGACTCAAAAATTTAATTTAAGTCTTTTCAACTATTTTATTTGAACAATAACTCCAATCTTTCATGTTGAAACGACGCTCCAATTTCTTTCACTTATCGAATAATATTTCCCAATTTACATATTTCTACATGTATATAGTCAGATCGTACGCTGCAAGACTTGCTAAATAACTTTTAATAATTTTCATTATTATCAAAGCCATCGACTCATGTATATATAATACATACGATATGAAAGAAATTCAAGAGACAGAATATTTTTTTAAAGTAAATCGATAACATGTCTTATGGACTGGCACGCGGTCATTGTATACGAAAAGAGCAATTAAAGTGTCACAGGATAGGTTTCCTAGTTTTGTATATGGCCTTAATGAGAGCCAAAATACTAAATGTGAAGTAAAGTTCGCCTCACTAAACTCGCACCTTTAAAGTACTATCAAAATTATGATATTTACTTATTTAAAAAAATTATAGAACCGACTCTATGATTGTTAAGAAGTCAAACTTCTACTTATCAATTACGTCTTTACTATACAGAATACGTAATTTTGAGGCATTTGCGGGCGACATTGTCCGGTTTTTGATCACAAGATATAGTTATATTGAGAGTATCACAATGGTACTTTTGTCATCACAACAAAATCATTATAGCACAATCATAATAGAATTTTCATCCATACGAGGGACGATCGCTATAGATAGGATTACTAGGACACACTATTTCAACATTTTGTCACAACAGACTGAACGTTAATAGCAAATTTATGTTAACAAATGCTGCATGCAGGCCTCCAAATAATAATTTGAACTCAGGGGTATTTCACTCCTCAAAATATAAATACAGGAGTAAAATTACCACATGAAAAAAATAGGAGTATTTCAAGGTTTATCGTTTTCGGAGCCTCGTTCCAAGTTAGCATGCATCTTTTTCGTTGATAGTCGATTATATTTTTCACACGTGTAAGCTGCAAATAAACGAGAAATTTATCTTTAACGGAATATAAACTTGGTAATCTTTGTTTTCATACAGGTTGACATCAAGTTGGCTACATTTCGAGATGTAAAGATCAGACATGTAGAAATTAAATTTTTTTTTTGAACAAGTCACGATCACTCCTGTATACAAATATCTGACTCGTATTCAGTTTGTGCGTATCTTTCACTCATTGATTTCATTCTTAATGCGTATATAGGAATTACCCGTGCGTATTTTACGCAGATACGCATCCCATCTGGAGCCCTTTGCATGTGGACGCCAAGCATCGAAATTTGTCTGCCTTGGTTCTCCGTAGAAAAATACTTGATAATAATACCTAGATAAAATGTGATAACGCATAACTATATTTTGTCTTGACATTCATGTTAACAAAACAAGTGGCCATGGGAGCTGCACGTTATTTTGGAGAAAAAAAGTGATCTCACGAAAACGAAAATAAACGTTACAAATCGCAATGTTTTTATTCGAAAAAAGCAGGTCAGAATTTAACGTTAATGCTTAACCTTTTTTTCCTACCTAAAACGATAAGAAAGGTGTTCACAAAAAATTTGTTTTTGCTTGGTACTTAATAGTCTCTTCTTCGACTACGTATACGTATTGTTTGACACTCTGTAGATGACACATTTCGTATAAACTAATTTTTATTTTGGAAAATTGATGACATAAAATTTTCAAAAACGTGTTATTAGCCCTTTAAAGGAATAAGCTATGTATACATTTGAGATAAAAGCAATGTAAACGTGAGCAAGAATTTCACATGACTTGGTGTCAAACATATCAAAGGTGCATTTTTGTGTTAGATCACTTTTTAAGGATGTTTCTATGTGATAAAAAAATTATACGTTATCTTGATATCAACGTGGACAAAACAGGTCATACAGATATAAGTTCTGTATGTATATACATGAGAGAGAAAAATATCTTAATGTTTGCAAGACCTACACATGGGTTCGTGTTTAACATGATAAATGCACATTAGAATGAAGGACAAAACATGATGAATGTACATTTAGGTTGTTAGACTACTTCACGCCCCGGCAACATTCCACGTTCGAGGAAGGTAAAATGTTACTCGCATTGATTAAGATCTTGAGCCGTGGCTAAGCACAGTTCACGGCTATTCCTACCCCGTGATATAACTTAAAGAGGCGGGTTTATCCTGGTTTCGATTTTTAAATGAGGGTTATCATCTGGTTGCTTTATACTTTAAAATTCACCATGCAAAAACAACGCACAGTCATATAGAATTAAAAATGTTGAGAATCCATATATAGGCGCTTTGAGTTTGAGAAAGTCTTTTTACATGGCATGACAGGACATCGCTTGTCAATTTGATAATCATTTAGTTGTAAATAGTGTCGATATTCTCTTATTTCATACTTCGAGATTTCTACCAGTGTGTTATATGACTTTTGCGAGAAGTCTCTTATCAGCATGCACAGAGTTTGTTACCGCGGTGCAAAAAAACATACCGCAACCATCATACAATCATGATAGGATAACAGGCTTTCCCACATTCTGGCAACAACCAATGTTTTGAAACAAATTCTTCTATGTTGATACCCCCTACACACACGGAGTTTTGCTGAAACCTGACCCTTTCGAAATTTCAATGAAGCAGCTTGATCAGGGAAGTGTTCAATGTTTTGTGGTATGCACAGAGTTAACCAGAGTTACCTCCCATTAACGTGACCTTCACCGTCGCCATTTCTCACGATTTTGTCCGTTTTGTTTACTTGACTGATATTGACAGATGTAAGCCAACTCAACTCAAAAGAGCACTTTTAGCACTCAGGTTTAAGCTTCAATTTATTGTGTATTTTTTAAATATGAGCATCTATATATCCTTCTCTTTCAGATAGATCGAGTAAAAGATGGGAGCGTGTGTTGGCTGTAGTCGGATATTTCTCGTAATCGTCAATGGAGTATTTGCTGTGAGTACAGTTTAGTTTCTTTAATTAATATCCAATTAATAGTCATACTTATGTTAAAACCTAGGGGTAACCTTTATAATTATTATCAATAATGATACGAACTAAGCTAAGACGATACAATGACAATTTGAGGGCTATAAAAAAGGCACGCCTATTCGGACACCAGACGTTTTGGTCTCTACTGACCTTCGTTAAAAAGTAGATACTAGTTGGTTCAGTAAATTAAACACCGGGATTCACCCGACAAAATATCACCTGTATAAAAAATAACCCTGGCCCGTTGTGTCTATCAGATTAAATCCCAACAACAAGAAATCTTGATGTTTTCGGTTCTTCTCCAGGCTTTAACTAGATAATGTTGTGTAACTGTTTTATCTGACAAATTGCCTCGGAACCAGTTACTAAGAAATATTTATAAAAAATAGCATAGTATCGATTCGTCTCTTAAAACCCCTGTCTTCAGTTTCTGCCGTTATGAATAGTTTTATTCATTTTACAATTTTTTATTACTCATTTATGATCAAGTTAACAATGAATAAATAATCATATCACATTCGATCGATTTAGCGATTCTGTGACAATCGGCAAAACAGTCTTGGTTGCAGTGACGATCGGAAATTTTCTCAGCATTTTTATCACCGATCTTGAATATCAAGAGATAGGCCTAAAGTTTATCATCTATGTTTCTGTTGACATCAATAAACCTTCAATACTCCAGGGATCACCCTGGAAAAGGGGTCTATGGGACAAAATCCCCGCCATAGTTCTCTCCGCAATAATCAAGTGATAATACGCGGTGGTGGAGCATGTCACAAGTGAAAACTTCTTGTACATAACTTTATTAACATGACTGAATTTATAATTCCAGGTGATCGGACTAGTATTCCTCGTGTTAGGATGCGTGATCAGGTTTGGATCCGATGCTCTTGATCCGTACTTAAAGGATTTATACCAAGCTTTGGGTCAGTTCATGGAACAGGCAGGGGGGTCAGTGGACCTGTCCAATTTCAATCTAGGGGATTACCTCAAAGATGCAACTCTCGCCTTCATACTGATCGGCGTTTTCTTCTTTGTCATCGGCATCTTCGGCTGTGTTGGCGGCTGTTGTAAAGTGCGCTGCATGCTTGTCGTTGTGAGTATCGTCACTTTATTACCTATTTTTTAAAGCATGCAAGAGCTAAAAATATGAAATGGCAATTGTGCACCTAAAACTTTTGCCCGAGATCCTTAAGCTGGTGTTTGGTATACATTATAGAAGATGATATAGATGTTAACTTTGTATGTCAAGACGTGGTCATACAAGCAATGGTAGTGTTTCATTTCGTTATATATTTAGTCTCAAGATAGACGGAAATTATGCACAACAAAGTTACCTAAACAGGGATTGGAAAAGGCAGGGGCCATTGGCAATTTTGCACATTGGATAAAAATTGGCCCATTCAAATTTGAAATTTTACCATTGCTACTAAGGGAATGGCCGATTCAAAATTCTGAAAATGACTAAAAGTTCTATAGACGGCCCATTCTTAAAGGTGTCTTTTCCAATCCCTGGGTAAAACCACCCCCTTACCTACCTATCAATTTATCCAATATGGTATTGGTAGCCTGGTAGTCAGTTTCTAGTAAAAATATGTTTGGCTAGCAAATTAAATTACTATCTGTCCGAAGGACTTTTTAAAATTATTTAGAACATGATTATTTATAATATTTTGTAAATAAGGATGGTTCTTAAATTTTTGTTGAGTACATATACGTTATCCCAATCTCATTAAAATGAAATCTACATACTAAACTACATTACGTAGGGTAGCAATATTAGATTTTATTTTAATGAGATTGACGTTATCCTTGATAGTTGGTTTCACATTTGACTTGATTGCATGGTCACGTGTTCCAGTACGCCATCCTGATTGGTCTGATTTTCCTTGGCGAGCTGGTGTTTGTGGTTCTACTATTTACCATCAGAGATACGGTAAGTTTCAATCTACTACTGCAATAAGACAGGAGAGCTGCAACGAGGGATTCGTTCAAAAATATATTCTGACAGCAATAATGTTCTGATTGTATCACGTGGGCCAATACCATAATGAGCGGTCATTTCTGATATCGTAAAGACCGAAGAATGTTTATGTGATTTGGTTCCTCCTGTAAAAACAAAAGGTCAACTTTTACTAAACTCAGTTTTGAAACGACTTTCTCTTGACTGGAATTGACATAATGTTTGAATATTCCAATTGATTGTTCCAAAACTTATATACAAACACCAACAACCACACGTATACAGTTGATGTTTGGTTTGAATTTTTGGAAAACGAACAAAATAAATTCGATTCGAGTTAAGAGAAAGTCGTTTCCAAACTTGCTCACCACGTTCGCATATAGGAAAAATGGGTAAATGTTAATCATATCCGCTGCGTTACTCTAAACTTGGCCTTTGGTAAAACAAACGACCACTTATTTTAACAGCCGATTGGAAGGATTTTACGACGCTTTTTAAAGTGTTAACAACTATTGAGGCTGCAACAACGGTTACAATCTCTTCGAAATTTTATTATCCTGTTTTAAGGTGTTGGAAATAAGTATGAAATACTTGCGTTCATGGATAGATGAAGAAGTGCTGAGATTGATTTCATTGGTATATTTTTTCGTATGCGTATATATTATATGTCTCGTAAGTAAAGTATTTCAGTACGATAGGCGGTCCAGGTCTCATTTCACAAGGCTACAAAGTGATCGTTAGTCACTTTTTTACGTATCCTTAGTGCGATGTTGAATAATCGGAATAAGGTTAATATTTGTAAAGGTTGCTTTGTGAATGAAGACCCAGGCCTTTACTAAGTGGATAGAAAAAGAAGTTGTACTAAACCTATGAGTAAACTTAACACTGATACAGTAGTTCTCAAAGATCGGCTCGAAGTTCACAGCCTTTTTCTCATCCGGGGCTGATTCATGAGGGTTAATTTCTAACCTTGCTTCTTCTTGTATTGCCAGATTGACGAGAACATCGAAGGCCCGATGAAGACTTCAATTAAAGACGACTATCAAGGATTCAATGGGACAAACTTAGTCACTTTGGGCTGGAACTTCGCCATGGTTAATGTGAGTCGCGACTGTAAAAAGCGTAGTCCCTCTTAACCGGTTTAAGGAGTTAAATGTTGGTATGGAAAGGTTTCGGATTACAGAGTGGATGAACTGTATAGGCCTTCTTCCTTGGTGATGCGAACCGCAATTGTATACATGCTCCTTCAAAAACCGACTTCGTTTGGGAAGGAGGAAAATGTTTGATTAGAGAAGAGAAATGAATATTTGAATATTGAGAACAATTTGGACCAAAATAATGTGCGCGTTTACAAAAAGTAATCTTTCTAGAGACCATATTTCCCCCCATTAATATTTCGTCAGCACCATCAAATGAAAAGACAATTAAAGTAGGCTATGTATTTAACAACCAGGTCGCTTAGAAAATATAATTTGGTTACCACAAATTCCAATGGGATAACAAAATTTCCTGATATTCAAAATAAAAAAAATGCTTCAATTTTTTAAAATTATTTAAATTTAAATTTCATAGTGTTCCCATGCTTGATGTAAAACAGAAACATATATGGAAGCATCTGCAATTTAACTTGAAGAAGTGCAAGACATATATGTTTTCAATGAAATTGTCTATATGTTTATTACAATTGATTACTTATGAGAAGGGGGCGTTTAACCTATCGCGATTTTAAAACGATGTAAGGAATATGGCCTACACGGAGAGGGTGCTTATTGTGTCGAATACGGTATCAGTTTCATAACGTATGGCATACGTGAGTCAAACAAATCATCATTAAATCTCAAAGTTCGCCAAAATTAATGCAAAGACGATAGCGTTAATGTTGATTTGTATTGCAACTTCTTGATCTATATTATGTTTTTAGTATAATTGTATTTTGCGGCGCCTAAACTCAATATTGAATATTAAACTCTTCTCCAGTTCAAATGCTGTGGAGTCGAAAACTACACAGATTTCGACCAAGCGACGAACTGGGTGAGGTCTTACACGCCCCCTGACAGCAATAGGACCTTCACCTTGGCGGCGCCCATTGCGTGCTGCAAACTGAATGGGACGTTCCCAAACATTCAGCTGCCATCAAGTTTTGAGTGCGCCGCCCAGCCCACTTCCACTCTCTCTAACATCGACAAGGTGAGGGTTAAATTTGTGGCAGTACACTATGAAATTGTAGCTAAACGAGTGGTGATTATTAAGTAGTGGGCCTCGATAGAAAACACGTGCCCATCATGTCCTGAGAGCTCTGTCACAAACTTTGCTTAAAGTGTGTTCAAAGTGGAATATGTTTAAATTTCATTAAAAAATAGAAATCCAGTTGCGAGCTGTGGAAATGAATCTTTAAATAAAGGGTTTAACTTATAACGCCATTCACAACCATATGGTCGAAACGTCGGGGTTGATGGGGATGAAGTCATAGCCGCCATGGACTATTTTCTGCACCCCAATACCAAGAATTCTACAGAACTGGAATACAGGCTCTGCAACATCGATGGCAGGCGTGTGTCGCATCGAAAGTGCATAATGTTGGAAGATAAATGCGTTTGATGTAAATTCCTTCTCTCTTAATGTGCGAGGTTCACTACTTATCAATCACCCCACGTAACATCAACATGCAGTATATGAATTCTTTTTACAAGAAATATGAAGACACGTACAAAATTATATTGAAGTCTAATGATTATATGCATAAATACAGTATATTGTCAATGAAAGGATCACAAAGCCTGGCGGCTGAAAGTAAAAGCATTTTGAGACTCATCCTGTATGATCAGCGTATTTGATTCTGCTCAGCTCCTTCCTAATACCCTGATCTCTTTCAAGCCAGATGCCTCGTTCGGCTTGATCGGTTTAATATTCGTTGCTTAGTATACCTGTTATTTTAGCCAATGAAATGTCTTTTTGCAAGAGCTTGAAGCTACTATCTTGAACAAAACGAATTTTTAAATTCGGGTTGTGCCGCTGTTGCTGGGTATGAGTCGTCTCATTTGCTGGTTAGATAGCTAGCGATACGAGGCTTTTGGCTTGAAGGAGATCAGGGTAATAGGAAGGAGCTGAGCTGATTCATATACGCGGATTAATCCTGATGAGTCATACTAAAAATAAAAATGTTGTAAAAACGTGCATTTGAAGAAGCCAGGTAGCCATGCATTCCCTCCCAACAGAGGTAGCTCCGTCATAAATTTCTATACGACCTCTGTCTTAATACAAAGGTTTCTCGGTCTTCCGGCACTCTCCCCTAACGGGACAATATAGCAACTTAAACTACCTGGCTATATTTCAGCCAATGAAAACAACGAATGCATGAATAACATATATGGTGTCACACAGATCTGTGCAATGAAACAGTCGGAAAATGAGGCGTTTGTGTATTGTAAAGACGACTCTTAGTGCAAGGTGCATATTCGAATAAAGTTT
Organism: Phorcus lineatus; assembly: GCA_921293015.1. NCBI lineage: Eukaryota > Metazoa > Mollusca > Gastropoda > Trochida > Trochidae > Phorcus > Phorcus lineatus. The sequence continues at coordinate 12,793,382 of OV121098.1, read as the reverse complement.
AGCTTTGGGAAGCTTACGGAAATAACTAAGGCGATTTGAATGAGAACTTTTGAAACGGCATCGCTGATTGCACAACTAACTTTGATTGCATCCAACCAGCGTTCTACATTTCGTGCACAAGAAACCTTCGAATTAAGACAGAGGTTGTATAGAAATTTATGACGGAGCTACCTTTGTTGCGAGAGAATGGTAGCCATGACGATGGTCAAAGTCTCGATCTTCATTTTGGCTCACCAGTAAAGTCCATTAGGGCGTCGATAAGACACGACGGGAGCCCATGACAGTCATGCCTGTTTCTCCTAAACTATCTATTTTCCGAAAGTTTATGCTTCCAAAATTGAAAGGTGCTGATTTCCAAGTTTACTTTTGAAAGGTTTTTGATAACATCATTGTTTTGAAAAACTGCCTTGTCAACTCTTGAAAATAAAACCTTTCGATCTTGACCACACATCACTCCAGTTGATTGAGAGACAACTATGTATATATTGCCTGTAGTAAAACTTGAAGCTTTGACTCCAGGGTTGTTATGACGCCATCTGGGACATCCTGAAAGACAACACCAACATCATGGTCGGTGTTGGAGTTGCTGTTCTACTAGTAGAGGTGAGTGATTTGCTACATAAAAAATCTCGTTAAAATCAGATCAAGCCTAAAGGACTCGACCCCTTTGAAGCAGTTGTCAAAAAGTAAGAGTGATAAGTTCGATATGATATCAGTGAGATTGTTCTTTCAACACAGAGGAAATTGGGATTCAAATCCCCATTTTTAAATTTCAATAAAAAATTGCACTTAAATCTTAGAGTAAACCACTCACTCCTTTTAGATTGGTGCACCACTTTTCAAAAAGTTAATCTGGGGGCTGTGGTTATGTGACTTGGTAAAAATTTAGTATGTCTTGGCTTACCTTTTGTTTACCTGTTTTACATTATCCAGAGCTCTTAAACCTAATAGGTTGTCTCTCATTTTGGAAGCATTTGTAATTTCACGTTCTCGGTATGCAGAATGCTCTTTTAAACAAGTGTAGAAGCGAGCCGAGCTCACATACCCCCCGCTTCCCATTTATATCATAGAATTCGAGAATAAAGTACACATCAATACGCAATTGATTAACAGAAGTAAAATTGTACGAAAGTTGAGTTCACTAAGAAGAGGAAGAAACTGTCATCAACGCATGGAGCAGCAGAACTTGGTTGTTACATGTTAGTCTGTTCTAATAAAAAAACGAGTCCTTGTGGGTCATAATTTACTGTAACCGAATATATAGATACAATGTATAAGATCTAAACTTAGTTATTGTTATAACCCGCGCCAGATCTCTCTTTTAAGATCTCTAGTACTCAGCTCAATCTCTTTGAATTAAGATCTAGTCATTCGCTCGTATTTCGTTTTAAAAAATATTTAGATGAGCAATTAAGATGTACTATTTTTAGAAGGTCGATAGCGATCGCTATATCTTACGAAACCCTACAGAGTTGCGTGTACGTGAAAGAGAAATTTGACGAATCAGAACGAGATCGACAGTGTATTTTAACATACTCTCGTTATAATAGGAAAAGGAAATGAGAGAAAAGCGAATGGTTAGATCCTATTTCAATGAGATTGACGTGACGGTATCTTTGTTTACAGCTGCTGATGATAGTGTTTTCCTGTGTGATCTGTTGCGACAAGAGGAAAGAGGAGGATGGTGATTTCAGCTATGACTATTAGAGCAACGAGAACTAGCTGGGCTGCATCAGCGCTTTGAAACATCGAGGTTACATTGAATTTCGTAGAGGTTACGTCGACGTTTTCCACCATTCCATCAACGGAGATACCGTCAAAGTTTGATCGACATTATATCATCGTTTATTTGACTTTGGTGTTGACTTAAGATGACTTCATGGTTGATTTTAAGTTATGTCAACGTTTACTAAACGTTATGTCAACGTTAATACAAAGTTATATAAACGTTTACCAAACGTTACGTCAACGTTAATACAAGTTTTATCAACGTTTTTCAAGTTGATCAGTGTATATTCAATCTTGAATCAACGTTGATTTTAAGTAAAATCATTGTTTATTCATCATTATATCTCCAGTATTCGAAATCATCACATTTTATATTAACGTTTGTCCAAAATTGAATTAACTTCTTTGCTCTGTTTGTCAAAGGTTCCAACGTTATCAGTTAACTGATCGTGTTTAGTCTGTTTAACATTAAAAAATACGCCAAACCCAACGTCAAGCCCTCCTAAAGGGCAAAACAACTTTATATATTATTATTAAACATAATGAGATCGTACGTTGCTCTGAATCTATTCCATTACAAGAAAATATCAGTGTGTTTAACCTGACACTTTGACTGTGTACATTGACTATATACACTTACAATATACTTTGTTTTGGCATTGTGTAGAACGCTGCATCAAAGCTTTGCATTAGGAACTTGTCACCAACTTTGTATTACATAACACATGTGATAGCGCTACATGAAACATTGCATTTGTCGAAGTCTTTAACTTCCTAGTAACTGAAAATCTCATTAACGTTAATATTACTTCGAGTCTGCAGCGTATTACATCAATATCACCAAACGTTAATATTGAATGTCAATAACAGCATAGTGGTTTTACTATTCACATTTAATCTCATATCTATCCTAATTCATGGTTGACATGTGCTAAATGATGGTTTTATGTACACCGCATTAATTAACACATCTTACATAACTCGTTCCTCGATCAAATACCCATTACATTAGGAAATAAGGTCGTAATACCACCGCTGGTGTTGCCATTTTCTTCAAATTCTCAGATTATTTTTTTCTTAAAAACTCCAACAACGGTGGTACATGAGCTTTAACAATATATTACAACTCATAGACATATACTTTCCAAGATGGACAAAGATTAGAAAGAAGTTAGAAGAAAGATTACAGTTATTTTTTAAAAGATGTTGTTGGTGATATGAAATTAGATACATTTTACACATATGCTAGGATTAGGATTATCGTAAAATTATTTTTTTGCTAGTTTTTTTCCAATTCCTTAGTATCTTCAGTGGACTTATGTTTTGTAAATGTAAGAAGATTTGGCTAGGTAAAATGATAACGGTTAATAAGTTGTATCCGCTGTTGGTGGAGAACCTCGCACCTTGGAAGATAGAAGCCGCGATATAAGTGAAATTCTCTTGAAAGCGGCGTTAAACCCCAAATCACCTCACCTCACCTCACCATGGTTGATAGTGAAGCTCATCACCAACAGTGGGCGAGTTACAAAGGTAGGACACATTCTGCTCGATGTATTGCCTACCATTGCTTGTTTCAATTGACAATTTGTGCGTATTAGTTCTGAGTTGTAACAGTAGCATAAGAATAGATTTATCAAGGTAAACAACTTACAGTCAATCTTATATAAGAATTTGTGATGTTTCATAGTGCTATTTTCTATAGGAGGCATCCGAAGTAAACTTCCTATAGAATTTCTTTTAGATATTACCCTGGAAATGTACGACAATTATTGTTGATAAGATAAAACAAAAGAATGGACATTAGTAGCTTTTCTGCAGCACTGAGAAGATTTTTGGACAGGCATTTTTAAAATGTTTCGATTGTCCTGGCCTTCTTATAACATTAAGTAACCTTTCGCTGGTTTGTGAAGCTTGGCCCCCTTCTTCTCCAAGACATTTATGGCATACACTCGTGCCGGGACATCAGTCTACTGCGCCTGGACTTAAAGGAGCAGTAGCACGTTTAATTAGATAAATAGCGTGATCTCGCTAAAGTTAAATGTTTCCAGTCGCAAGATTGTAATCAAAAGACGCAGTTTAGTGATCGTACCTCTATCGGTAAAGCTATGCTAATATATTTCCCTACCTCAAATGGTTTAAAGGTGTTCAAATAAAAATGGCTGCGAGTGGATTTTGCTTGATATTTGATTGTTTTCCTTATATGACTATTAATAATCGGGTAAAGAAATGAGACGTTTTGACCGTATGAAAATAATACATTTGTCTTAAGCTAGTGTTATTTTGGGGTAAACTTGAAAAAAATTAGAACCTTCTAAAATAACGTGTTACTGTTTCTTTAATGGTGCAATGATAGCACATCTTTGGGTTGCTATTTTTCGCACATGGGAGCATATTCCTTGCGGGAGAAGTTTAAGCAAAAGTGACTGTTGTTGACAGTTGAAGTCACCTAGTAAATCATCGTTATCAATCAGCGTTAGTTATGTTCAACGTTTTCTTAACTGTGATATAATGTGTATATGTGCACATCAATCAATTATTTGATATGTATGTAATTATGTATACTGTTCCTTTGTCAACCTGTTAATATGTATATACTTTCACTTTGTCGTTCGAATGATTTAATTCTGTATTTACTGCATATTGACAATCGTCTTCAGATGGTGTAAGATAGTTTCCTTGAAATTACAAATTGTTCAAAATGCAATGAAATAAATTTGTCCATGTTTTATTGTGAATTGTGTTTTATTTACAAATACGCTCACGAGTAACATAAACGTCAATACGAAATTCTGTTTAACCACGGATTTTACAATTTGTCAAAGAATATATCGTATTCGTTCAAAAAGGAAAAGAAAACTACAATGGCAAAATACATGTTGAAAGCCTTGATACAGCCTGAATAGGCATAAGTCTCAACAGAAGCATTTTTTGTGTGTAAATTTGTGAACAATTCTTCAACATCAATATCTTTATTTTGTTGGTAAGTTGATAAGGAGAAAGCTTCGAAAGCCTATTAGAGGTCTTTGTTCTTTTTGGCCAATATGCAGCTGCTTACCAAAAGTTTGTTCACAGACCTTCTTATTTCGTGCAAATGTTATGGAATTTGGGAGGTCTTTGAGGCATCATTGCATTACGAAAAAGAAACGAAAAATGTTGAATTTTCAATATTGAAGTGAAGATCCATTGTACCTTAACGTAATCGTAAATTATACCCACCAGTTACCGTAGCAGTTTTTGGCAGGTCATTTAAGGGGCCCAGGGGTCAAAATTCCGTAAACACTCATTTTCATTTTTCGCCACAAAATCCATTTGAAGTGATCAAAAGCTTTAAACGCTAGTAATGTTGTTCCCTTGCACTAAGTCAACGTGTAAGCACTGATGTTTTTCTCAGAGATTTGAACTGGAATATTTGAATCGAAATTTAAGGAAATCGGAATATAGAAAATGTGACCCCTTTTGTCTATTTCAGCATGCCAAATCTTTGCACAAGAGACAAGACGATCCCAAGATAAGTTAACGAATAGATATTTTACACATTGACAATAGGTGATCATTTGTCAGTTTTGCTGAAGGTATTTAATTGATGTCCAACCAAAACCCAAAGTACATGATATTTACACTACAATACAGTATCATGTTAACAATCTTTTGGTATGCAGCTGTAAATGACATAATTTCCTTCTTTTTGTATATCAATCCTTAACGTAAATCCAAAATCATTCTGTTTAGAAAAAAATATTCTATCGCGCATAGACTATTTTAATTGTTTTTCTTAATATCATTTCTCTCGTCAAGGGGAGTGAGAAAGTGATTTGTTTTCATACTCTTCAGTAACGAAAACAAAATTGCCGTCCTTGCTCAATCGTGTTCGTTTGAGGTCCACGTTGAAATGGTGAGTGGGTTTTCTAAAGCTCGCTAGAACGAATGCACTGGGTTGCCGGCTAAGCGGATGGTTATGGTATTTTCGGATCGGCTCGAACCTGTGGGATTTTTGGGGGTATTCTGCTTCTTGTCTGAGCGTCATTAATATGGTAAGCGTAATCGGCGGTTGCATGCGCAAGCATTGGGAGCGTTGCGTCGGATCGTGTGGTAAGTTCGGATCGACTGTTTTCGTCACTGCGGGCTCCTACGAAATCGGATTTTTCTCAAGTAAGTAGCGCGATCAGCGTCACGATGTAAAGCGGTATCCATAAAATGTACTAAAAAGGTCGTTTTTGTTTCTCCATAAAGGTAATTTTGATATGAATTATTATGTAGATTTTGTAGACAAAATCTAATTTGTACGGAAGATTAGTACCACATTTGAAATAAGTTTTTTGTCTTTTGAAAAATTGTAATTACGAGAAAAATCTCTGTTCAATTGTTTCCTACGTAGCTAAGTATCTCTATATCTGTATGATTTAATAGTTTTCCACCCTACTTTGCCACCATACGTTCCAATAAAGAATGCTTTTCACAGTAAATATTATACATACATGTACAAATAGGTGCATTTCCACACACACGCACATAAATTAATGTACGATTTCATATAAAATACCACTGCTTTCATAATAATTCACATCAAATTAAGGAAACATCGAAAATGAAAACCTGAGCAGAAAACCTGTGCATGTATTTAAGAATGTTAGTTGTATGTTCGAGTCAGTAAGTGTGAAAAAGATTTTCAAACAACGTACTTATTCAATCAACAACGTATTGTATATAAAAGATATTACCTTCATATTTGCTTTAACACAATCATTTATAACGGGGAAGCGTATTTAGTTCATAATGTAAGACATTTATCTGTTAATTATGTCCACGTGAAAAGTCATTATATATTTTATAGATAGATAGATAGATCATGGTTTCATGTAATTAGATCATAGTTTCATCTAATTAGATCATTGTTTCACCTAATTAGACATTAGTTTCATCATGGTATTCAACATCTAATTAGATGATACTTTAATCTAATCAGATGATATTTTATTATCTACTTAGTTGATACTTTTATCTAATTAAATGTTGAATAGAATGATGTAACTAATGTCTAATTAGATGAAACTATGATCTAATGAAATACCATCTAATTAGATGAAACTATCTTCTAAATAGTTGAAAGTATCATCTCATTAGAAAAAAGTATCATCTAATTAGATTTTTTGTAAATTTTGCTCACTGCTGGCAGCAAATGCGCTTCCATATTTATTATATGTCCATATAAAGTAAAATTAATTTTATTTGTAACTTATTTTCAAAGCAAATTCAAAACACACGAGACACCTCGCGCTTCGGTCCAATTCTAAGAGTTTCGGATCAGTAAAGTGTCTCGCGCGGCCCAAAGTACACACAGCTCAAAACTCGGATCAAACGAGATATGCGAATTTCAGTCGATTGTTTTAGGAATCCCTCCGCTCCTCTATGTAACCTAGGCTGAATGGCCGGCACGTTAGCAATCTGGGCAAAACAGCTCACGTTTCGTAAATTATTTCGGATCCTGTACGACAGTGGTGTATCTCCACGATAATTTCGGATCCCCGACAAAATATGCAACGGCGGTAGAGAAAACCGACCATCCGAACGCGTGCTGCCGGCTAGTCTCGGAAATACTCGTGTCTTACTTCACAAACATAAGCGAACAGCAGTAGTTCTAGCCTTGTTTCGGATGGAAGACGAATTCCAATTGGCCAGGGAAGAAATTCGGATACTTACTTTTCCCCCCAGCTGTTTCTGGGAGTCGTAAATTAAACCGCATTGTTCTCTACGAAAGACCGACCATTAGCACCACATTTGAAATTTGTATTTTGTCTTTAAAATCTCGTAATTACGAGAAAAAAAGTCGTTATTACGAGAAAAAAAGTGGTAATTACGAGAAAATACTCGTAATTACGAGAAAATACTCGTAATAACGAGTTTTAGAATAGAAAATACAAATAACAGATGTGTAATTACGAGAAAAACATGAAATTTGTATTTTTTCTTTAAAAACTTGTAACTACCAGTAGAAAGTTGCAATTTTGAGAGTAAAGACGTTATAACGAAACTAAATCATTATAACGAAAATAAAGTCTTAATAACGATAATAATCTCGTAATTACGAGAATAATCATGTAATAACGCGATTTCTTTTTACATATTTCAGTCTTTTTGCAGGAAATTGAAATGTCATATAACATGCATGCATACATACAAACATACACACATACATACACACACATATTTACCATACATACATACATACATACATACATACATACATACATACACATATTCTCGTTATTACGACTTAATTCTCATATTTACAACTTTTTTTTAGTAATTACAAGTTTTTAAAGAGAAAATCAAATTTCCAAATGTTACTAGTTTTTCTCGTAATTACGAGTATTTTCTCGTAATTACATTTTCATTGAGATTTTTCTCCCGTAATTACGAGATTTTTAAAGATAAAATACAAATTTCAAATGTGTTACTAATGGTCTCTTTCGTACTATGTTCTTTAACCTGTTTGGTTTTCTGATTCAGAAGCCTATACAGAGCCACGTGTACGCTACATTACTATCTCAAACATGAAAATTAAACTTAGTAGGGATGCAAACAAATATTTTACTTGGCTCCAAAAGGCTTCCGTAAAATTCAACCGGGCCATGTACAATATTTTTAGTATCCTTACTAACTAGAAATTTCCACTTAGTATCGGAAAATAACCACTTAGCAGGATAGGTCATTTGGACGTTTTTTTATCATTACAAACAAATATTGGAGCATTTTAAGGACTTTTAAAAACAACTGCAAGAAAAGATATCATTTTCTTAGATATCAATTTTGTCAACAGAGTTTTTTATTCAGTACAAAAGATTAACACTATCAATCCATTAGGCTATGGATAACTGGTTTCATAAAAAAATTATTTTTGTAAATTATTCTAAAGAAAACCTGAATTGGATTTTTATCTCTTTAAAAAAACAGAAAAAACAACCAACTGAGAAAATTAAACTATTTAAGTTTTTTCTCATTTATAAAGTATATCCATGTTATAACTAATATGGTTAATATTTTCTTTTGAAATATGTAAAAAAAATAAGATGAAATGTTGAAATAAACCTTTTACTGACTTTCGAAATATCTCGCAATATTTAATTGTCGACACGTAGGCTACTGTAGTATAGTATAAACTTAACACATCGAGTAGGACTGGTTAAGAAATAAATTAGAATGGTCTTTCCTGTTTGATGCAAATAATATCAAGATTAAGAGATAAACATTGGCATCAGTCGCTGCACCCTGAATGACAAACACAGAAAAGTTGGCGAAATGCGACAAGGACTATCTCAGCAAGTCATTGGGACTGGCGCAAAGTAAGCCATAAATCGGAAGATGTTGTCTAAAAACTATGAACACCACTGGTAAATCCTCATGATTTTGTAAATAACGGTTTTTAAAAAATGGAAAGACATGAAGAAAAACTTGGTGTTGAAATATGTTTTTCCAGGCGTATACATTCAGGCGTTCTGATTGGCTACGTTCATGCAACTTGTTGTACGGAAATATAGCAAGTCCTGTTCCCTGCAACTCGCTTCCCACATGTTGTATGCAACACTTTGGGGTTCACATGTTGAAATTTGTTGCAAGCCACAAGTTTAAAGAGCCACTCCGTGATTTTCATAACATATTATTTACCTTTGATACGAACCTAAATGTCATATTATGTGGTGATATAAAATCAAAACATCTTAACTTTTCATGTCCAAAAGACATATATAAGACAAATACTGGTTTTCCATGAAAATATAAAAACAGCCTTATAAATGCACAGAGGTGTAGATATCATGTCCAATCTACATGGATACTAGTTATGTAATCTAACAAACACTATCAAGTTGAGTATCAACTCCTAACTGCCCTCCTGGCTGTTTTAGATAAGTCTCCAAAATTACGTTTGACTATTTGACGCGCGCCACTGTCCGGTTTTCGATCATAATTGCGACGTTCTACCTTCATATTGTCACTGTAAAAAACCGATCAGCTTTAAAATGTGTCTTTTTTGGTAACAGTCGATACTTCGCGATCAAATTACATCATTGATTAAGTTTGGCATATTTGACTCCAACAACTCACGGAGTGGCTCTTTAATGCCACAAAGTGCACCGTGTGAACGCGCTTTAAACAATGAATCCCGGAAAGAAGAAATTAAATGCAAAGCGAGAAGATGGTTTTTGTTGACAAATTGTTCTCAACGAATCTCAAATTTATTTAATTAAGTTTTTAATGAGTATTCTTTTACTATATTGAATAGAATTCATAACATCTTATTTTGTATTCAGTATGAAAAAAGTTTATTTCAACTTTGAAAAAAGTTTGGTTGTAAAAAGCGAAAGCTTATTCTTCATTTGAGAATATCTGTGCCACATTAATTAATCAATCAATAGACAAAGGAAACACTGCCTCAGTTGTTGCAAAAATGCGTTCGGGGATGAGCATTGTTGACCAGTAAACAAATAATCATAAAGAAAAAAAATTCTGAGCCATAAACAAACAACGCCTTGGGAAGAATTCACATTTCGGATCTGCCGACCCATAGTTGACGGTATACATTTCCTCGGATTTCTCGCAAAATATGCAGCTTTTAATCTGTGCAGACGAGTACCGTGACCACATGACAAGCAAGCAACATCAAATCGCTGCCAAGTAACGCAAGTTTTCGGATCCAGCTTGTAAATTCGGATACTTGTCAAATTCGCTAACGACGTTCTGTAATATCAGATCCGAGGCGAAAACTGCGCGATGGAAGGAATGATCGGAACAACTGGACACTTGTTACACGCTACGGCGTGTATGGTCGACAACCGGGTCTTTCTCCCTGCTATATAAGATTAATGCGAGCCTAACAGTAACCATGGCTTCTTCTCATAACTTTTCGCTTTAATTTCGGATCGTGTTTAACATTTGACGAGGCCTAGTTCTTTCTCTGCCCGTGAACCGCTGCAGCGGAGTTTTCCTGCTCACTTGTACTCGCGCTCTTCTTTCCGCTGTTTTCCGCGGATTTTCCGCGGATTTGCTTTGACAGCCGGGAGGACCATACCGGTTAGAGGCTAGTTGCCCAAGCCAACACATTTCTGTTGCGCGCGATGAGGCAAACTTTTGTTTGATTCTCGAGCGTACTGATGCACCGAATAGCGGGGCAGAAGAAGCAGTCCCATGCAACTGAATACAATCTCTTTCAATTTTGTTTTCCATTATTATTTTTTTCTAAGCATGTAGCTACCCCGGTTATTTAAGAATTTATTCAAATGCATGGATGTATAAACTTAAAAACCGTAGTGTAAACTGTGTAAAATCCGCGAAGGATTTTTCTCTTTTCTTGACAAATAATAGCAAAAAGAGATTTCGTTGAATATTAGAAAGAGTTACCACCTTCGGTGGTGAAATTAAGCTTACAAGCTTATTTATTGGCATTCACGGTTTTCAAACTAACTCGTTATGTTGGTATTTAAGTGTTTAAAGTCGATTTTAACGTAACTCAGGTCATAGAGTATTTTGGCTCTTATTTAAACCACATAAAAATAATGGAACATACTGTTTCACTTTGAGTCGATAGCTAAAGAACTTTACAATAATACAACTAAGAATTAGTTTACCGACCTCGATACAGGAGGATACAGGATTAACGTTTGAGTTGGGTGCGCCCCATTGGTATCACAAGTTACAATTTTCATGAAAATTAGTTTAATTTTTGTGTGAATGTTACTGAATGGAAGTTTCCTGCCCTACACTTTCCTCGTATACTTTTATCATGTATGAGAAAACGACTCTCAACACCTTCTATATTTGGACTCCTCTATTTATCTATTGAATGTAAATTGATTCTTTTTTGCCTCTATTTAATAGTGTGTTCATAAATATATTATGATAGAACTTCATTACAGACTTGCTCAAAGGAACGCAATTGGTAACAGGTGAAAGGAAAGTCTATCGTTTATATTTCTGGGGTTAGAAAAACATAAACAATATTAGTCATTTAACGAAATTGCCACAAACGTACATGTATATCTTGTATCTTTGCATAGATATAATTGTCATTGATTTGATTTTCATCGTATGCTTTTAAGTGAGGATACGTCTTGGCTATGGCCACGTAGTTTTAAAAAAACCCTCGTAGCTTAAGCTTTAAAACAATTCCATTGGTCATCTTAGGAATGATAACAATTTGATCATCATATATTCATAGGTTTTAAAATCAGTCTGATTAAAACCGACCGTGTTCAGATGAATAAAAGTGTTAAGATGATGACTCTGGCGGGATTCGAACCTATTCTCTCCACAACGGTTAGAAAGCAGCCTCGTAGCCCGCACGTTTAACATGGCGCACTGTGGAAAACGTTTTTATATTCATAGACATAGGTTGGTAAATTTTATGCAGATAATTCATTAATTGCATGTAAGTTCGTACATACAGTTTTAAATTATGTACATGAGGCTAAAATTATTTGAGTTGAACCTGCAAAGATTAACAAAGACCCATTCAGAACTCACCTTTCATGAAAATGATTTAGGCGACATGGGAAGTCTATGGGAATCGACAATGCGAAGAAAACCTCTTGATTGGGTCTGTATGTATATGCCTGTAGACCCAACCCTAGTAAAATACATCATTTATATCAAATGGAGCTCGCCACTCGTAAAAAATCAACTTTATACTCGATGATTTTGTATATGTACTTCTGAAATAAAAAACTATATCAATAACTCGTTATGAAAAGAGATACTCCGGGGAGTTGGTTGAGTCACATACTGACATGTTATTGTTTTATCGAGTAGTATTGACTATTACTGCCAGTATATTTTCATGCTAATTAATAAATTCAGATGAATATAGAATAAGACAATATAAACGCGATTCTGGTTGAAACCCTGACAAAACCTTTTAGGAGCCATTTAGTTTTAGTGTTAGAAAGGTTATAAAACTAGTGTTTATGTACATGTATGATTTCGAATTCGACACGCACGTAAGATTGATTTTTGTTGCTTTTTTAAAAAGTAAAATTGGTCATGAATTTTGGCGTTTTTCGGATGAATATTTCAGATATTGTGAAAGAATACAAACACGTGTGCCGAGGGATTTGTCAATTTTAAAACATTTGAAAGCCCATTACAATTAAATGAAGATCTCGGAATATTTCTTCAATTTTACATTACAAATAGAAGACGGATAAGCGAGATATCATTTAATTTCGGATCGGATCCCCTAAAGCTCTTCACACCACTCCTACATTTCACTTCCGTCTTTGTGCGGAGTTTAGATAAGGGGAGGTAAATGATGTAACTTCCTTTATTTCGTCAACATGGTCGACGAAGCAACCAAAAAGACTTTGGGACAAATTCCTCTTCTAAAAACGAAAGCTAGTCCTCGCGATGGAGAAAACTGGGTACAACGGTTGAAAGAAGAATACCAGGCCTTAATTACGGTAAATAGCTTTTTTCACAACTGAGTGAATTAGTGACGTTTTACTAGAAAATATGTCTCCATATGTTTCGTAATTTTCAAACCATAGTGCAAGTTGTGAAATTTATCTCAGTTTGTAGGCAAACATTTATGATGACACTGTTTATATGACATTATACAGACATTTAACTTTCTGTGTATAGCATATCATCATTTAAAAGGAAGGTCCAATAGGGGAATTTTTTTTGTAATCATGAATCAGTACTCAACATGTTCTACAGGTCGGAGATAGCCACAGCACAAGCTAAATTGTACTTCATTCGAGCTATTGACCTAAAGGTCAATGAATCTATAACAGCATATATGTCCAATTGTCTCCTTTAAAATGATTTTCCACATTTGTGGCTTTAACATAACCAAATTGTCTGTTATCGATACATTCATATTTGACAACTGTGAAACACCAAACCCTGTGTGGAAAGTCTATCAATTCATATAGTTGACGCAGTTGCTTAATAATACAACATCATATGACGTTAATAGCTTCATCATTTTACAATTATTTGTTAGTGTATTCCATACAGGTAAATAATAAAGTATTGCATATCTATTACATTATTACTGCGATTACACTCAGAGCTAATAGTTTCTTTTAATCTAATGTTACATCTTAATTGTAATGCATTGAATCTTAAGAGGAAGAAATATTACCTTAGGTCTCTTATATTAATTCTCCAAATGAAGTGATCAAGGGATAAAGATAATAAAATAATGTTGAAAAGTGTGAGTTTTGAAGAATTGACACACGTTTTTTTATGAATAGGGTGTAATTTGGGTCATTTATTTTCGTTTAATTCTGATATGTAAGTGCTGTTCTCTGATTTACAAACAATAACGAGTGTTTTGATAAAGATTTAAGATAGAAGATTTATTTATTATTCATATTAAACCCTCGAATTGGTGAATTTATTGAAATTTCTTATAATTTTCTCTTGATTTTTAATTTTAAAAACTATTAACTTTGGACTAAAACTGCGCCCAAAAAGGGAGGTTACTTTGTAATGACCTAATGAAACATGTAACGGTATATACTAACTGCTAGTACACAAAGGAGATATTTTACAAATGCTTCAAATAAAAAAATATGACACTTTAGTTTGAAGTTGAAGAAAACCTACTGACTAAACCATGAAAAAACTGCCAAAACTATATATTCTTGAATCATAAGAGTATATAACAACAAATAACTTTTACAAATAGTGATACCAGCATTTGTTATTCCAGTTTGTGTTCGAATGTACAATGTAAAATATGTGTTCCAATGTTCCAACATGTTCAAGTGTTCCAGTATAGGATCCAATGTTCCAGTATGTGTTCCAATGTTCCAGTATGTGTTCCAATGTTCCAGTATGTGTTCCAATCTACTGTAGGTGTTCCAATGTACCAGTATGTGTTCCAATGTACCAGTATGTGTTCCAATGTTCAAGTATGTGTTCGAATGTTCCAGTATGTGTTCCACTGATTAGTATATGTTCCAATCTGCAGTATGTATTCCAATGTACATTATGTGTTCCACTGTTTAGTATGTGTTCCAATGTTCCAGTATGTGTAAGAATTTTCAAGAATGTGTTCCAATTTTCCAGTATGTGAAGAACAACAAGGAGGGGGACAATGATTGGTTCCGTCTCGAGTCCAACAAGGAAGGGACTCGCTGGTTTGGCAAGTGTTGGTACATCCATGAACTTCTCAAGTATGAGTTCGATGTGGAGTTTGATGTAAGTCCTTTGAAAACAATTATGAGTTGATATTTTTAGCACATCTTGCTTGAAAGGTCAGATGGGCTTATGGCGGGGCACGGCGTCCGTAGTCAGTCAACTTTTAACTATTTCATCTTCTTCTCCAGAACCATTAAAGGGGCAAAAAGTATATTGTTGGGGTCAAATATGTCAAACTTCATAAATGGAATTATTTTTTTGAGTAGAAGTGTTTTTTTCAGAAAATCATAATCTTAATGCTTTTTAGATCATTAAAGTGACGATAAACCTGTTAGTGTGATAAAAAAGGGACAGTCGCGCGCCAATGATTCAAACGTTATTTCAGAAACTTATTTACATAATTTACAAACAATCATTGATAAGAATAACTCTAAATTCAAGAACTAACCTTTTATACAAAAAAATGTCTCAAACCCGTTATACCACTTCACAACAGATTAGCTGATTGAGCTGGGTTTCAAAAAGCAGTTATACCTAAGAATTACAGATAATAAATAGAGACTTTTAGGATGCCTCCTATGGTTATTTAAGGTTGGGAATGAATAAATGAATACCTTTGACTTTTTAGAACATTTGACTTGACGGAAAGCCATCAGCCTTTGTCATTATCCTTTAAATAAAATATCAGCTTCTTTTTGCCTCTACAGATCCCAGTGACCTATCCAAGCACAGCCCCAGAGATAGCACTGCCTGAGTTGGATGGGAAAACAGCAAAAATGTACAGGTGGGCAAGGAAACATTCTTTGTGTTGTGGTTGCATCCTGTTTCATCAGCATTTCTTATCCACAAAGGTCCTTCATTAATCTGATATCCACCACAGTAAATGCCTCTAATCGCTTTAAACATGCAACCAATGAAACTGCTTAAACTCGAGCAATATTTGCAGTACCTAAATGAGCAACCTGCTACATCAGCGTTATTTAATCCACAAGCTCCTTCCAAATACCCTGATCTGTTTCGGGCAAAATCCCTCAGATGGCTGCCAGCTTTATATTCGCGGCTCACCTATTATTTTCTTAGCCAATGAAATGTTGTTATCCAAGGAGCTTTAAGCTACTATCTTAAACTCAACCGATCCAGGTTGTGCCGCTGTTACTGCATGAGATTCCTCTCATTTGCTGCTTAGATAGCTAGTGATACGAGGCTTTTGGCCTGAAAGAGATCAGGGTATTTGGAAGGAGCTCAGCGGATTCAAATACACTGATGAAGCAGAATGTTAAGTGAGAGAATTTTTGTAATATTTGCAATTTTGATTCCAAATCCTTGCTTAAATTTGGCTGTAAACATCAAATGCTGTATATAGCCAAGAATAATCCATCTGCCAGAGATATGATGCAAATGCTGTGATTGATATCAGGGGTTTGAAGGAACTTCATTCCTACATGAAGCAACTAAAGGGTTCACAAAATCTTCTCGATTTGATATGACATTCACTTGCTGCAGGCCTTGCATGAAGTCACAGAATTTGTCCATTAGTGAAGCCATTCTAGTACTTCACCTTTTAGAAAGAGAAGCAAGTCATTGTCTTTTCAGTTTTAAGTTAAAATTGAAAATGGTTAGTCAGTGACCTGGAATTTTTCAGCCAATGAACAAGAATTTTCTTTTGGTTTCTTAAAGCAACCTCTTTAACTCCATGCTTATCTGTCATATTAAAAAATCAAATACTGAAATTTGCCCAGTGGTGAGATTATCTTTCAAAGTAGTTGAACTGCTTTCATGCAATAAAAAAGCTTTCCCTCTGAGCTTTTTCAGTATCCTCTTTCTATGATGGTTGTGTTATTTTGGACCCGTTGACATGTCTCTTACAGGAGAAGAAGGAGGTTATGCTTGACTGAGCTGTTAACATGTTATTTTCAGGGGAGGAAGGATATGCCTGACTGACCATTTCAAACCCCTCTGGGCAAGGAATGTACCAAAGTTTGGAATCGCTCATGCCATGGCTCTTGGGGTATGTACATTTAAACATGGGTCCAATTCACTATCGAAACATAATTGTAACATTTTGACCTGGACATTTGCAATCGTGTTTTAATGTCTTTTGGGGATTATTTGATACAAATATATGTCATTATTAATAATCAATTAGCAATATAGCTCAAACTATTCAGAATTTGTCAACTGGGGCGGGGGGCTATTGTTATGTTATGTATCATTTACTATGTTTCTGGTTCAGAATTTATCAACGGGGGGCTATTGGGCTATTGTTACGTTATATATCATTTACTATTCACATTCTCATATTGTTTTTATTGACTTGAATCAATGATATCAATGCTTAATGGTGCTCCATGGTTTCAAAACAAGACTAGTGCCGTTTTCAATCACTGGCTGATTTGAGCCTTGCTGCAGTTTGTAAACTTTTTTGTACGAGCCTTTCATCTGACCTTGATGCTTCAAGTAGAGGTGAGGTGATTATGGGTTCAATGTTTTCAAGAGTATTTCACTTGCATTACGGCTGCTACTATTGCTGCAGGGAGAAAGTCTGCAACACCAGTTGTTGTGGTGAAATCTGCGTGTATTGGCTGGAACTAGCGAACTGCTACTGCCCTGAAAGTCAGTGTAACATTGCACACAAACCTTATTAGATGTAGGACACTTCTCTGAACAGTCCTGCTACAGACAAAGTTGTAGAGCTCTAACTGTTTGGCAGGAATAACAAAAGCGTGTCTAATTTTATTTATAATACTTTATACAAAGGTTTCTTTTACTTACTGTCCATTGTTCTTTTCTAATTCACGATTAGATTGACCATGTACTAAATTTGTTTTATAACATTAAGTGCTAACCCTCCAACTCGAGAGTGTCTTCTAAATAAACGAGAGAACATCCTGTCTCAACAGAAGGTTAAGTCAAGTGAAGACTGAGACAATGAAATCCAAGATGGCAGACAGGTTTTCGTGCGTTTAGGCGTCTAACCGCGAAGCAGTTAGCGTTTTTGATAACTGTTATTGTCCGGAAACTAATAGAATGTTAATCTCACTTTCACTAATCACTGCGCTATCCGAACCCCAGTTTAAAGTAGACCTATCCAATCACTGATGTATCCAAACTGCACCAACTCCACAAGTTTTGGTGCAATGCAGGTAGGCTTTGATTAGCCAGTGATAAAGAGTGGCGTAAGTTCTGCTTGCAAGGAAATTATTCTGTTACATTCTTTATTAGAGAGGCCTGGAAACATAGGCTAGCTGAAGAGTTTACTAGATTAATAAAATTCACTGTGAGCTGAAAAAATGAATATTTGGGCTTTATATAATTTCTTCATCACTGTGGAATATCTACCATTTGAGTCAAGTCCTTTTTCTTACCAGACATAATGTTGTTAATTCGTAATGCATTTTGAGGAATTTACTATTATTTTTAGCACATCAGGCCTATAAGCAAGATGGACTTATGGAGTGGATTTTCATCTGCATGGGGCGTGGTCCATTCTCCATAAAGTTTTTTCATTTTATAATTCTCCTTTTGAACTTCTGTACCCTAAAACTGAAATTTAGTGGAGAGGTGCCTTGAACCTAAGAGTAGAAGTTTGTTCAAGGTCCTCCCACCAGAATGTACTTTTCTCTTGAGATGGAGTGGGCCCTGGGCCTTTGAGGTACAATCACTAAATTTCCTTTTAAAAAACAATAATAATGGACACATAGGACCATGCCCTAAAAAACTATTTTTCTCTTCTTCTCCAGAAGCAAGAG
Organism: Phorcus lineatus; assembly: GCA_921293015.1. NCBI lineage: Eukaryota > Metazoa > Mollusca > Gastropoda > Trochida > Trochidae > Phorcus > Phorcus lineatus. The sequence continues at coordinate 12,774,765 of OV121098.1, read as the reverse complement.
GCCTGGATAGCCCAAAATTTGTGTACGGACTCCCAGGCTGATGGTTTATAGATTTGGTGACCCTGTGGCTCCGAACAAGGGCCAATGAGGCCAATACCTTACATCTTTATCTTGTCTTTTTGTCTAAAGAAAACACCTTGAAAACTACTCGTATTTCATCCCAATGGTTTAAGTTTTGATGATACATCATAGACTTTATGGGCTAGTGGGATAGTAAGAAGTAAAAACACTGGTCCTGCAGGCTATCAATGTATTGACTAAATTGATAGGTTGGCCATTTTTTTCATACAGCAGCAATAACAACAGACGTTCTTAACCCTTAAGTTGCGGGTCCCGGAATAATCCTTGATGAATTTAAATTGCAAAATTTCCTGTCTGTTGCAGCTTGGCCCCTGGTTGGCTGTGGAGGTGCCTGACCTGATACAGAAGGGAGCCATTCACCATAAAGACGAGGACAACTGACCAAAATGCCATGCTCACCATTATTTATTGTTTATGTTTCACTAATTTGCCTTTTTATGGACATGAAAATTACAGAATGCTTTACTCTGGAATTAAGCAATATTTATCTTCTGGATTCTTAAATTTGCTTCTTAGTGAAAGCAAGGTAAAATATACAGAACAAAATAAGTGAAGTAACACCCTTATCTAAATATGTTATTATTTGTTATATGGAATGTTAGGTTGTCCCTTACTTTATTTATGAGTTTACAGGTAGATCAAACACGCTATGGATTCTACAAAATCTATCTTTTAAGATATTTTGTTTCAATAATTTCTCTAAAGTAAATCTATATTCACTTTCATAAATCAACTGTCATTCATATGTCATTTTTAAGTTTATTTACAATGTATGGCAATGACTCTAAAACTGCTCACCATATCTTTCTGAAAAATTACATGAATTTTACTCACCTACAAAACTGGTGCCTTTTAATATTTTAAAATTTTCGGAAAAACATTTTTTCGGTTTCCACGGAAACAAGTGGAAATTTTTATTGTATGATTACAAGTATAAATGTTACAAATTATTGCAGACCGATGGGATAGGTAATCTTCTGATGACTCTTGTTATTTTAGATAAAGGACATCATAATATTTAGAGAGGTAACATTGCAATTACAAACTAGTTTGTAAGGTTGTTTGTGACAATTCTGAGATTATACAATCCAAACGTTTTACTGAATTTCCTATTCATTGTTCTGCATGATGCTTTTGATTCATTTGTATATATGAAGTAAAAAATGTTTGTGGCCAGCTTATCAAGCAAAATTGGGTCTATGTTCATCTGTTTTGATATGTTGTTGAATACCACAAATAAAAGCATTGCATTATAGGGCCTCCTTTATGGTGTATTGATATGTTTACCTTTGAAGTTTCAACTTCCGTCTCTACATCACTCACTTCACTCATCCTTTCTGTTGGTCGCCAAACTTTTGGTGAGATTGGGGCACCTTCTTCAGAATGAAGGAGCCCTGTATGTATGATTTCTCTTTAGACTATTCACAAAGGATGGGTATCGGTCCTCATTTCCATATCGCAATATATTACGATACAGAAATACGTATTGCAATGTATTGGTACCTTTCATAGTTTAGTCTACCGGTAGATATCACAAATACACTTTAATATGATTTATTTTTGAAGAACGAAAATATTTTTAACTAGCTTCCTTAGTCCAAGTTTGCCGCAGAGTTTCATGCGGCCGCCTTCTTTCGAATGCCGTTCCCATTGTATGACGTCACAAAGGCCAACCGTTTTGACGACACAATGTTTGCGTCGCTGTCACAATGGTTGTGGTACGACTTTTGTACTCGAGGTTTTACGATATTTTTCTACGAGCTTTGTGATTGTTGATTTCGGTCTAGAATTAAACAAGTATGTTGTAAGGTCTCGCTGTTATGAATGCCACTATTTGCTATTATCACAACAATGTTTGTAATGTAAATAATGCCGGAAATTCACATTAATTAGACCTTACAGAAATAGAACAGTCGCAAAGTCCTTTCCACACAAAAATAAGTACGCAAAAAAAGAGTTCGCTCTTAAACTTCTAATAACTAACGGTCATGTTACAATATCGATAAATAGTTGCGTTTGTAAAATTTCCTGGATTCATTGTTATTCAACGCCCGCAAATTTAAGCGTTTAAAACCTCCGGCTAACGCCGTCGGTTTTAAACTAAATTTGCGGGTGTTGAATAACAATGAATCCCGGAAATTTTACAAACGCAACTATTTATCTTCTAAGTGTCACGCAAAGAAGCTATGTTGGTAAATACAAAGTAGGTAGAATCTTTTATAGGTAGATGTATTTTTAAATGGCGTGGATGTGTTTATCAACGTCCACGATGCATTCCAGCAAAGTTTTACCTAGCTCATTTACGATGATACTTACTTGAGTATTTGGTTTCCAATTTTGTTTTATATATGTTGTCCATTCGGGCTGTAGGCAAGAAAACAATGGGATCCTATTAAATGGGGACCATGATCCTTTAAGGTAATAGAACCAGGTTCCTTCAGTTTGAATGAATTTTAAAAGTAAATATAGTCACAAGCGGCCGCAATAGGTTTCAGTTATACAATATCGTACGAGCTGTTTGAGTGTCATTTCATCAACTTTTTCTCAAACTATTCGTTGTTAAATCAGTCCAAAACCTTTTTGAAACAAAAAATTATTAATCTCACATTGGTACTAAAGAACTTTTTTTTCTGATGTCATAAGGATCACTTAACTTAAATGTTAATGAACAACTTCATACATATGTTTATGTATATAAATACAATTGATGGTCAGTGTCATTAATGAAAATATCAGGTTGCAAGCTGATGGTAAATAATTCAACCTACAGAGGATAAACAGTATCAATATAGCAATGCAACAGAGAATTAATGTCTTATTTATATAGGATGCTTAAATTGTGTAAGTGAAAGTCAGTTTTGTTAAAAACAGATTGTTTATCTATATATATATTTCCTTTTTTCCATTTATTAAAAATCATCCAATCGCCAAAACTATAAATACCAGGGGCGTAGGAACAGGGGGGGGCTTAGCCCCCCCACTTTTTTTCGGAATGTTTTTTTTCCAACTATTTTCCCCTTTCTACTACATATTTCCCAATAATTGGTCTTGTATTGTTACAAAACAGTTACTATGAGGGTAGTTCTGAAGTTTGTTTGTTTTTTTTGTTTTTTTCTTGGTTACAAAATTTCAATTCAAGCCCCCCCATTTTCAAATTTGCTCCTACGCCCCTGAATACATCTGTTTAGAATTATTATTGACCTGGGGCTGTAAGCTATGGTTGCCATGAAATGTGTAGCGAATTGTTGAGAAATTGGAAAATAGAAAGATCTTGAAGACTAATAATCTATATATAAAGGGAAGCTATTAGAAAGCATTGTTTACATATTCAGTTTCCTGGCTTTCTACATATGACTTTGCCGCGCCATTGTTTCCTACTTTTTGGATTCACCAACCAAATTCATCAAGACAAGACTTATCTTACCTTCTACTGTTTTACCAAGGGTTTTGGCGTATATATACCTTATTACTCATACGATATTAGGAAGAAAAGGAATTTTATGGATTATCAACTTCTTTATTGTGCTGATAGCGACGTTTCGGTATAGCTTCTTATACCGTTCTCAATAAGCTTTAAGAAGCTATACCTAAACGTCGCTATCAGCACAATAAAGAAGTTGATAATCCATGAAAGAATAATAATCCATAATATATGGTCTTTATTTATAGATTATTAGTCTTCAAGATCTTTCCAATTTCCAATTTCTCAACAATTCGCTACACATTTCATTGCAACCATAGCTTACAGCCCCAGGTCAATAATAATTTTAAACAGATGTATTTATAGTTTTGGCGATTGGATAACTTTTGATGAATGGAAAAAAGGAAATATACATAGATAAACAATCTGTTTTTAACAAAACTGACTTTCACTTTTACCATTTAAGCATCCTATATCATTAAGACATTAATTCTCTGTTGCATTGCTATATTGATACTGTTTATCCTCTATCGATTCAATTATTCACCATCAGCTTGCAACCTGATATTTGCATTAATGACACTGACCATCAATTGTATTTATCTACATAATTATATGTATGAAGTTGTTCATTAACATTTAAGTTAAGTGATCCCTATGACATACATGTATCAGAAAAAAAGTTCTTTAGTACCGAAATGAGATTCATAATTTTTGTGTCAAAAAAGGTTTTGGACTGATTCAACAACGAATAGTTTGAGTAAAAGTTCATGAAATGTATCATTTGGCAACTGATTCATGACAGACTATTGTCGATATATATTTTTTTGAGTTCGCAATCTGGAGAAGACTGATCACTATATATGAATATATATACATAATTATATATATATATACATAATTATATATATATATATTCATAATTATATATATATATATAAATATATATATAAATATAAACAAGGAGAATTGAAAGGAGAATTGAAAAGTTATATATCAGAAAGAGTAAACATCGGATGGTTCGGACTGGATCAATCTTCTTTAATACAATAAATTCATTTCGACCAGTGTATTGGTTTTTTAGAAGAATATATATATAATGCAAAAAGGCAAAGTGTACTTCTCATAAACAAAGCAACACGCTGCAAAGAAATGGAAAGTACTGTTTCTCAAGAAAATAATGATAACTGAACGTTCTTTCCACCTATCTCTTATAACCCGAAGCCTAGGATGAGGATGCATGATTTACAAATTCATGATTTTCTTTCATGATGACCTTTCTGCTTCACATTTTCTAAAGTCTATAAATTTTTTAACATAATTACAAAAACAACTTACCCATTTCCCGAGAAAGCCTCTTTCATACCCTTTATTGTTGAGACATTGATTCTTTGTTGCATTGTTGTATCAATACTGTTTATCCTCTATAGGTTGAATTATTAACCACCAGCTTGTTACCTGATATCCTCTTAATGATGAAGTTATTCGTTTCTATTTCATATTATCAAATATTTTCGGTATGTTCTGTTGTTCATTAACACTGTCATGGAATCAACATCTTAGTAAAAAAGGTCTTCGCTACCAATGAGTGATTTAGAAAATTTAGTGCCAAAGAGTTTTACAGTTTGAAAAACGAATAGTTTGAGAACCACTTGATCTCATGTCTGATTTGGCATTTGATTTGCGAAGATTTTTCTAAAAATGAAGATAACATCAACTATACATAAAAGTTAAACTACAGTTTCTCAAGAAAACGATGATTATTGGACGTTCATTCTACCTATGTTTTACCGACGTAAGCCTAGGAGGGGGGTTTGTGACAGCACTGTGCCTTCTTGACTGTGCCTTACTGTGTTTAAACACCAAGAACTGTACTTCATTCTTCTTCTACCCAAAACATCGTCTCTGTGCACATAGTTCACAAAGGTACCTTGGTAGAGAAGGACTCACTCCTCAGCCAGGAATCAACTACTACAGCATGAAATATGGTAATTGTTTATCAAAACAACTCATGTTTAATTTTAATAAGATAATGAAATAACATAACGTGTAAATTGAAAACAAGCAACTGGAATATTGGAAGATGTATTTACCATGGTAATTGTTTATCAAAACAACTCATGTTTAATTTCAATAAGATAATGAAATTACCAATCGTGTAAATTGAAAACAAGCAACTGGAATATTGGAAGATGTTTTTACCATGGTAATTGTTTATCAAAACAACTCATGTTTAATTTTAATAAGATAATGAAATAACATAACGTGTAAATTGAAAACAAGCAACTGGAATATTGGAAGATGCTTTTATCATGGTAATTGTTTATAAAAAAAATTCATGTTTAATTTTAATAAGATAATGAAATAACCTATCGTGTAAATTGAAAACAAGCAGCTGGAATATTGGAAGATGCTTTTATCATGGTAATTGTTTATCAAAACTACTTATGTTTTATTTTATTAAGATAATGAAATAACATAGCGTGTAAATTGAAAACAAGCAGTTCGAATATTGGAAGATGTTTTAATCACATTGAAAATTGAAAGATGTTTTACCGTGGTAATTGTTTATCAAAACAACTCATGTTTAATTTTAATAAGATAATGAAATAACCTATCGTGTAAATTGAAAACAAGCAGCTCGAATATTGGAAGATGTTTTAAGCAGATTGAATATTGAAAGATTTTTTTACCAGCTGGAATATGGATATATGCTTAAACAAGCTAGAATATGTAAATATGTTTTTATAGCTTGAAAATTGAAAAATGTTTTCATCATCTAGAAAAGTGAAAGAAGTTTACCAGTTAGAAAATGGAAGATGTTTTAACCAGCTGGAACATTGGAATATAGAAATATGGACTTACTGAAATCTTGACGACTTTATTCAACTTACATTTTCTGGTGTTATTTGAATATCAAACTTCTTAGGAGTTAATACTGCATTTTCTAAACATTTACAAAATATACTTGTTGTTATGTTTTCAGCCGACCGAAATGAAAATGGAAACCATGTAAGTAACAAGAGTTGCCGATGGGGGTATTCATTCATATTCATTCATTCATTAAAGTTTCTGATGAGGTCAATGCGAGTAACATCTTCCTTTGTAAGCTTCCCCAACAATGAAATTGGTCGACCTGTCTATCCGTCCATAACACATTGTGTCCGACTTGTTACTTTGTAACTAATCAATAATTCTAAATCAAAATTGTCATCAAATTAATAATTATGTAATGCTGTGTCTTTATTAACTGTTTTTAGAATATATTCTTAAGGATTTTGGGGAAAGACCAAAACAGTTAACAATTCAGCCCATCTCATTTTGTTTAACTTCATCATCTGTTTTTGATGAAATGCGGTATGTTAATGCATTATTGCTTGAATATGAGTCAAAATTTACTATTAAAAATATTTTCTTTTAAGTTCGCGGTTTAACCGAAAGATGGTAGCTCTGTTGTTTCAAGTCCTGTCCAGCTTAAAACTCCTAAAGTAAAAATATGCAATCACCAAAAGGTGATTCATGGTCTTGCATTTTGAAAAAAAGGAACTGTTTGTTAGAAAGTTTAAATGCTAAAAACAGTTTCAAGTCCATTTGACCTCATAACCACTAAACTGATGAGCTTCTTTTTATCAAATTATTACATTCTTTAAAAAAATTAACGTGTTTGGAGAAGGCTGTGCTTTTTCAAAACAGAAAAAAAATCAATGTTACTGTAATATTTCTTCTCATAACATCATTTTTGTGTAATTGTTTACAGCTACAGCGCAAAAACGGGACAATTTAAACGTGTTTCTTTGTTAAACAAACATTTATGATGTCATCACAAAAACGTCCTTTTGACAACTTGTAAAGCAACTTGCAAATAGAGTAGGCGCAAAATCACCATGTACTTGTGGTACATTTTGGGAGAAAAAAGGCACATTTTGTTTCAAATTTTATCATTCGTTTTTGAATGGTTAACAGGCTATCATTATGATACATCTGAAATGCGAAAATGATAAAGTCGCCATAGGTCAAATTAAAACCATCGCAATCTGGAGTTGCTCGATATTTGAACTTTTATTAGAGCTTATGTTGCTTTTGTGATATGTTCCTACCAACCAATTCCGCCAAAATGAGCTCGAGTTTTGTGGATCTCAGAGTTACGAGCAAAGACAAATATTGCTCTGTCCGTCCATTATGCAGTCGGTTTCTGTGATATTTGAAAGTCAAGACGTCAAAATGACTCAAATAAATGACCGACAGGGAGAGTTTACACAGCAGTTTTCACATGTTTCAAGCTTCATGGTCCACTATATTACCAATTTTAACGACAAAGTCTTGTAGTGTAAACACCAGAAAAAAAATTCCCTAATGAAGACTAATAGAAATATCTCGTTTGGCACTAAGCGGCAGTGTCAGTGGCATATCACGTCTTAGACACATCTACATTTGTACAAATGGTTATAACATTAGGTGAAGAGTGGGAAAGAAATTCTAAATGACAACTATAATTGCCGACAGAATACCTAAAAGTATTGTTGGAAATTGTAACCATACGAAGTACTGATTCTGACGTCACCTTGTGGAATGCTGAAAAGTTAAACACAAAACAAGGATAGTTACTGACGGATACAGTTAACTAAAGAACGGGTACTAAAAGATGCAATTCAGTGAAGGAAAATACGCAAAGATACAGTTCAGTAAATGCTAAAGGATGCAGATCAGTGAATGACAAGTACTAGAGGATACAGATAAAGGAGGACAAGTATTAAAGGATGCAGTTCAGTGAAGTTCAAGTGCTAAATACAGTTCACTGAATGCAAAGTACTAAAGGATGCAGATCAGTAAAACAAAAATACAGTCAGTTTAATGAAGGTCAAGTACTAAAAGATACAGATCAGTGAAGGACAAGTACTTAAGGATCCAGTTAAGTGAAGAAAAATCACTAAGGGTTACAGTTCAGTGAAGGAAATGTACTAAAGGATACATATAAAGGAGGACAAGTATAAAAGGATGCAGTTCAGTGAAAGTCAAACACTAAATGGTACAGTTCAGCGAAGGACAAGTACAGAAAGATATAGTTCAGTGAAGGACAAGTATTAAAGGACACAGATCAGTGAACGACGAGTATTAAAGGATACAGTTCAGTGAAAGTCAAATACTAAATGGTACAGTTCAGCGAAGGACAAGTACCAAAAGATATAGTTCAGTGAAGGACAAGTATTAAAGGACACAGATCAGTGAACGACGAGTATCAAAGGATACAGTTCAGTGAAAGTCAAATACTAAATGGTACAGTTCAGCGAAGGACAAGTACCAAAAGATATAGTTCAGTGAAGGACAAGTATTAAATTACACAGATCAGTGAACGACGAGTATCAAAGGATACAGTTCAGTGAAAGTCAAATACTAAATGGTACAGTTCAGCGAAGGACAAGTACCAAAAGATATAGTTCAGTGAAGGACAAGTATTAAAGTACACAGATCAGTGAACGACGAGTATCAAAGGATACAGTTCAGTGAAAGTCAAATACTAAATGGTACAGTTCAGCAAAGGACAAATACTAAATGGTACAGTTCAGTGAAGGACAAGTACTAGAGGATATAGTTCAATGAAGGACAAGTATTAAAGGATGCAGATAATTGAAGGTAAGTACCAAAAGATACAGTGCAGTAAGGTACAAGTACCAAAGGGAACATTTCAGTGAAAGGCAAGTACTAAAACCTACAGATCAGTGACGGATTAATACTAATGGATGCATTTCAGTGAAGGACAAGAGCGAAGGACACAGATGAGTGAAGGATTAGTGCTAAAGGATAACTCGATAGAAAATCAACATTTGGTAAAGACAACTTGACGTTGAAATTATAATTACCAAAGAAGATAAACGATTAATCATTGTTGTAACCACCTTAAGCTGTCACTGGAGAAAATAGAGTAGTTTAATGAGGTTTCATGAGAAGGAAATGCCGAAGTTCAGCTACAGTATACGAGAGGAAACTGGCAGTTTCCTATAATTTCATGCAGAGTATACGCCTAGTTTCCAAACGAAGGATACTCTTGGAAATTATATTAAACTATATGAAACTAGAGGAAATTATTGAAAATTCTTAAAAACATTCTTTACTTCTACAAAAACAATATGCAAAAGGTATTATTGATTTACAACTTCAAAGATATGTAATTTGACATTAATATCATGAGTTTGAATGGCATTGTCAAACATTTTCATCACAATTACTAGTGCAAGTATGACAAAAGAACAACATTCAAAGGTTAAATGTAGAACAACAGAAGTCTTAACTTATTCAAACTCGTGGCAGGAAAGGGGGAACTTTGGAAAATTTTAGATAACGTAGTGAATCTGACTCCACACTATCATAAAGCATTGATGTTGCAGATTAAACGAAATATGATTATTGACTTGACAATGCTCGATAACCTAAAAAGGTAATTACAAATCAAAATGTGTATATAAAGTATATTTCAAGTTAGCCGTGTTATATATTATTTTGGATTTATTATACAATTAGATCTTCAAAAAACCGTCTTATCAAATGTTTTGTCAACTGTAGTTAAATCACTGACATGAGCGTCAAAATTAGTATTTAGACATCTATTTGACATGACTTGCAAAAACTTTTACATCAGTCAGTCCAATAGTTTACAAAAGTATAAATATTGGATACAAAACCATGTGTTGATTCCGCTTAACATAACAAAATGATGATTGAAACGTTGCAACTTGTTTATGTATGATCATTGAATATACAACTATTACAGTCACAACATGTTTACAAAAAGGAATATGTAGAAGGTAAACAAATAATAATAATAAATTTAAACTAATAACACGTAATATAATATTCTTTCTTAACACTAATCAAATATGATTTATCATTACCTGCATTTTTCTTTGGGAATAATCTTTCAAAGTAGCCTTTCTTACACACATTATATCTGACAATATACAAACTACATGCAAATTGAATAAAGACATTTGTTGAATATCACTTTAATTCAATAACAGTTCTGTATTTTGCACCAAGTGATTCTCTTACTTAATTACCAGCAATTACAGTGGGAGCAATGATGTGTATTTGTGGTCGTTATGTATATCAGGGTGTGTATTATGATAAAGTGACACGACTACCCTGCTATTTATATGCAAGGGTCTTCTTTTGATGCAGATACGCATTCTGAAGGACATGGCACAATATTATCTTGTTGCTATACCTCTAAGGAGGCATATTGATATATTCAGTCTGGCTCCTTTAACTATGTATAAAGACATCAAATTGACAGCAATCCTAAACCTGTACTGTCTCGTGTATCATGCCATCGTAAATATTGTGACGTATTTATTATAATGAACATTAAAGTTTGAATCTGAATCTCTATTTTACAGATCAAGTACAAATAAGTATTATCTATTCGCCATTGGATTTCGGTATATCACCGATTGTATAGATGGTATAATAGCTCAGAAACTATTCTCAAGACGTCTAGTTTCAGTTTACTTTTTGGTATGGGCGTTGTATGGGAAGTAATTATGTCCTAAGACATGTTTACATAATACTTATTCTAAACTGTGTTGAACTGTATACAAAAACTCATACTTAAGATACATTCTAGTTTATGTCGGTATTTGGTGTTGGCGTAATTATTAGTTATTATACATTTGATATAAGTAGTTCCCATTAAACGATGGGCAAATGTGTATTTAATGGATACTGTTTACAATTTATATTCTGATTAAAATAAACGACTTGTAACTTTGTTCAAATAACACTGAGTATTCACAGAATGTTTTGTTTTGTAAATTATTTAGTCAGAAAAAATGTTGCCTACTGATGCTGCCATTATGCAAAGGGCAGTTGTTGGGGTAAGTCACGGTCAATTAATTTACAAATATGAAAAGGAAGGCGAATGGAGGAGGTCAAACATGACCTTTGAATGACATATAGTACGTTAATCAAAACAAGCCGAGGAAAATATACCAAGTGCCAATATGTATAACTGTATCTGAAACTGTATCTGAATAATACTATCAGATTCACAACTACAGCCGTTTGGTGGATGAAAAGAGTGAGTGGGTTACGTGTTTTGAACAATATTTCAATTATCAAAAGACGCGGATGACAAGCATCCATCCAAATGAGAGTGGACTGATCAGGGAGAACGGAAAGGATAAGGGAAAGAGGGAAATAGAGACATAGTGAGAGATAGACAGTAGGTTTTCCCCCGCCGGGCCACGAGCATGTTAACTTCGGCTGGCATAGACAGACAGACAGAAAGAGTGACAAGTCAATCAAGCACTTTGATAAAACATTGTATAATATAACTTAAGTCTTTTAACAACCAGCCAAATTTTGGCTTATGACACACTGTACGAAAAAATAACACATATAAACTGTATACAAGTTATAGATAAATAGATAATAAATAGCAGAATATATGCGATGATTTAAAATACAAGGTGATAAAAAGATAAGACGTAAAGGGGATTTTAAGTAAAAGATTGAAGCCTTAAAAACATAGTTTTAAAGTTATTTATTTATAAGTTTTAATTTTGCATAAAAGGCATAACTCTCGGTGTCTGACGCACGCAAACCACTACACTATGAGGTTGAGTCAAATGGTCGCGGAATGATTAATAATAATGTAAAGATACACAAAACAACTAAGAATAACCAAACAAATATAATAACAAGACCAAACAATTTTTACAGTATATTTTGCAACCTCGAGATACATGTACCTATCATAAACGTATTTTTAGTCAGTAATGTGTTAAGACACAGTATATCCTTTGTTTTATATAGAGTTTAATATATGGTACCTTTTAACATGTTTTACGCTTTATCGTATGTAGCCCATGATTATTTTGTTTTTGTTTTAGTCTCTCATAACCCTCAATGGGTAGCTTTTAATCTATGTTTGTTTACCTGTATTAATGTTTTAATGCAAAGAGGTGAGACTTTAATAAAATATTTGTCTGTCTGTCTGTCTATAATCCCGTTAACTAAGTACAAATACTTATTTTCTGTTAGATATTAGATTCAGTACATAATAGGGTATCATCCGAAAGCGTCTTCCAATTTTCCTTACAAAAATTCATTTTAAGCCTTCGACTATTTGTTGTGATTCAAAACATACCAGTCTTCGCTGGCCAATTGTTTATGAAAAGGACGCTCAAATGCACAGCGCAGACTGGTCAAGAAAATGCGTATCAAAAGTTAAGTAATGTATCAGATAACATTATAGTAAGATGAATATTACAATGTTTTTGTTGTTAACAGTCACTGCATCCATACTACTCCTGCATTAAAAAACAAGTATACTTTATCCTTATTTACACTGTTTTAAAAAATATTATTTCAATAATTTCGTTTACTAATATCCTTTTCTGCTTTCAGCGAATAGAATAGCCCATACAATATACATTTTGTTAATTGGACTAGCCAGCAATCAATGATGCCTCTTTGATCTCAAATTGGTAATTAACTGGACGCAATTAGTGTGGATGGTGGAGCAGGAGGGAGTGGGGGGGGGGGGGGTGGTAAGGGTGACATTCACTAGGCAGAAGCGTCTGACGGGATGCTTTTATTGTTATTCAGACACAGAAATTATTCCCGCTATGCCCATGTCTATTTTCCCTGTAATATCGGATTATAACATGTGACCCTTATTGGTTTAATCAAGAATGCGATTTTCATTGTGAAGTCGAATGAGAACTATAATATAGATATAGCCAATCAAACGAGTTTACAATTTATTTAACAAGCTAAGTATGTTTAGCAATTCGTTATTTTATTAACATTCATTTCGGAGGTCAATTTATTAGACATAGAACTACAAGCACATCATACCTGAACCAAACAATTAAATTGAAATGTCCAAAAACATATTTATTTGTTATTTGTTAACCTCAATCGACGATGATGACTCTTCTCCCGAACACAGTGTTTAGAACAATATATTCACAGATGATAGGTTTGTAAAAGTAACAAATTGTTTACTAACGTATATCAATTCTTTTAAATATTTAGTGAAATGAGGGAGTTATTATTTTTCTGAGTCACCTTCGGATTATTAAATGATATCAAATGTATGAAAACTTTCATTAAAAATACTTAAACTCTACGATGTGCTAACAGTAAACTAAGTAAATGTTTGGATCATTCGACAACAGATTTCATAACATTTTCAAAGATATTTTATATTTCTTTTAATAAGTCATCATTCCTTTTTCCTTCCGCTGTCACATCCCTTGGTTATTGGTGACTGTCAGACATTCATAAAGGTTTCATCACATTTGAAAGGGTCTTATATATATAATCTAATATTACAGCTTACCTTTTCGTTGAGGTCTTACCGAGAAGCTTTCCAGGTGTCTGTTTGAACTGTGAGAAAGCAGGTGCACATTTATGCTCCATGGTAATTAACAGTTCGTTAACTAGTCTAGCCGACAATCAAGGATGTCTCTCTGATCTCAACTTGACAATAAACTTGTTGGGCAGGATACGGGTGCGTGTGAGAGGGAGTCACCAATAGAAGTGACAGGCGCTAAGCAGACGTGCCTGACACACAAAAATTAACGAGATTAAAATCAGAAGTTAAATATACAGAAGAGCATCTTTTCCCCACCATAGTATGCCAATGATTTCATTAAAAATGAAGAACGTTGTGAGAATGAAAGTATTAATTAGTCTGTATACTGTACCACCTAAAGAAACTGATGTTACCAATGTTAGGAATCAATATTGAATAATCGTGAATATTAAAAAGATAGATTATTTCAATGAATGTGTTCATTCAAAAATTAATGCATCGGGTCATTACATTACATTGTTTCGTCCATACAATTCAAACATAAGAAATGAAGTTTACAGATTCAGATTCAGATTTGTTTATTCAGTATTTCAGACCTAAAGGCCTATAGTACAAGTACAGTTGAAGTATTAAGTGGTACATGTGGCGGTGACATTTCTTACAAGGAATACATGTTTTAAATAGATTGCGAGAGATTTAATAACATCAGTATTTTTAGAATTTAGCAGATGGGACAAAAGTTGTTTATCTCTAACTGGTAGTGATACAAAAGATAAATATCTGCTTCTTGAATGGGAATACATTGAACATACAAACAATACATGAAATTCATCTTCAATATGGGCCGAGTTACAATTTCTGCAAAAACTTATCTTATTATCTATCAATACACCATTTTTTGTCGTAGGGAATTGATTCTAAAATCATGTAAACTAATTCTAAATTTACATAGTGCCCGTATAAAGATTTATCTTCTAAATTCATGATATAAAACTCGGGTTCTGACAAAGATTTATGACAAGAGTAGTGTTCTAGATACCTTGAATTATTAATTGACATGGACCATTCCTGGTAGCAAATATCTTGAAGAAGTTTACATTTACTAAGAATGTTCAATTGTCTCTTGTATCTGACTTACATCAAATTAAAACTCATTGCACGCAAATAATTCATTTCGTTGAATACATAGGACTTTTTCCCTTGCTATCTGATTATATTTATTTCAATGATATATGTATTGAATACATAACTGGAAAGGTATTAATATAACACTTTTATATCAATCGATAGTCAGTTTGTTGAATAAAAATAAGTTTGCATCAAATCATATCAAAGATCATTCTAAGGCAACACTATTAGCTTGCTGGCTTGAGTTGAGAGTTTGAAAATATCAGGCAGTATTTTTTCTTTTAGTAATAATAATGATTAAAGTCAATCGGAAAGCGACAGTTCTTACAGACAACAAGTCCTACCTTCATTCAGACATTGAGACGCCAAGGTAATTAGTTTACGACAATTGACTTTTTCGGTGCTTTATGGTCACCTAATCAAAGGAGATATGCCAATTAGTGTCAGCGACCAATCTGTATGCATCTCAACCTGTTTAGTGCCAGAGCCCATCACCACTGCCGATTTATATCATCAGCGCTATTCATTTTGCTTTAGTTTTAGATACGCTCGTAAAACTCTCAACTTAAGTAAGTAAGATTTTGCTTTACCAAGAGATCGGAAATATTCGGTGAAATTTTGATTATTTACATCCCTTTGGTTATTTAACTCCTTTTCTAAATTGACTTTCCCATTCACATAAAGATTAACATAACAACGTCAGCAAAATTACCTCATTGTGTAAGCAGTTAAGAAATGACACAGATTATTCGATTTGGTTTAAACATTTATTGTTTCATAAATTGAACAGAAAACAACGTCTTTGTAATCAAATGCAACAGCGATATCAACATTATCATAAAGTTGTAGGGGATGCCTAATGACTAGCTGATGCTTAAAGTTAATTGATATGAGTTCTGCTTTGGAACGATGTTACTTTTACTTATTAACTGGTGTAAAACGTTTATTCTTTGTAAATAGTAACTGCAAATTGAATTAATTATTGAACATTACAACATATTCTGCGAAAAACAATAAATAAATTATCAAGTATAAAATTCCACTATGTTATCCACAGTGTGTTCCTTTTGTCTAAAAGAGTGGGGAATATGGAAAGGAAGAAGTATGTAGTATATATTTCATTTAAATGTAGATGCCAATAAGAAAAAAATAATATGTGTGATCTACAGAGAAGCATATAATCAAAATCTCTATAGCAACAACCTGAGAAAGACGTTTGTAAAACTGTCCCGGTATTTAACATTTCCTGTTGTTTGACGATGAAGATTTGAGGATTAAGGTTAACGAGCCCACTCATGATAATAGTTATGAAAACAATTAAACGTATTAAAATCCTTCACTCACTTTGAATATCATCGTGACCACATGCTGTTTTGATGTGTACCGTATACCACTGTTCACTAGTTTTGCTCCAAGAAATAATACAAAGATGAAAGCTGTCTTCTACGCCTCAGATAGGTCAGGTAAGAGTAATTATATATCAATCTTCAATGCTCTTTTGGCCTCTATTTGTTTATGCCATGTTTCAAAATTTAATCTAAAAAAATGTCATGTGATATGCTTTTTTCAGAATATAGACATATTTCTGGCAACCTATTCCCATGATAACGTATAACATGAAATATATCTTCTATCTATATTTTGGACAATAATAAGTAAGGGATATTTAACTTTTGATAAGTATTTTATCAATATGTAAATAATTGAAATTATCATAATTCATGTTATAAACAATTACATTTGAATCACATCCCTAAGTTTATTATCTAATTTATCATGCATTGTTATTTTGAATAGGAAAATGTGTTGCTAATTAAGATTTTCATTAGGCACCAAACTTTGACAGATGATTATAGAAGCGGTAGATATTATCTATGAATTGTTATTATGGAATCATTGTCGCTATACATATAAATTTCGTATAGGTAGTGAGTTCAATGCTAGCTGTGAAAGACACATTTCAAGCACAAGTTAAGAAGCGTCCGTAGTAAGAAATTTTGATTTTCTGTATAGAGTTGTAATGACGTATTTCCCCTACACATTTGATAGATTTGGGTCTAAACACAGAGCACAATTATCTCTAAAATTCTACATTAATCCCTTCTTACTGATTATTATGAAATAGTGCTTTAATTTGCTTTAAATACACTGTCTGTGATATCTTATCTAGATTCCAGATAGATATCAATTTTTACTAGCAAAAGTAGTAATTGATTGATCTTTGAATCTCTTGCGTCTTACAATGAAAGCAACATTTGTCATTACAGTCAAAACCCTTTGAAGTTTCACCGAAGGTAACTTACGTTGTTTTAATGGATTAAAACGTTTGGTTATAATGCAGAAATGAATATATACGAATCTTCGCTCACCCTGACTGAAGGCACTGACTACTCACTGTTTGACTTTTCGATTTTAACTCACCAATTACCTCTAATGTTTGCAAGATGCAGTTGGCCAGTATAATCCCCTGGTCTGTTAGTTTAAACATCACAAATGTTGCTTTCCCGGTAATGAACCGAATCACTTTAGGAATCTGTACAAGATTCACAAAAAGTGAAATATACTTAGGTATACATTTTCAAGATAACTGTCACCTTGTTTCTTTGCCTCATTACTTGATTATTTTAAGGGTGATTATTGCTTGTATTTATTTCGCGTAAACGATAAACTGTTTACATCTAAACTTTGTTCGTTGTTGTTGGGTTGGGGTTTAAGCGTCTACTTGTTTAAAACAAGCTTTACCAATTATTTGTATAGGTTCCTGTAAACCGGAAAACACCAGTCATGACGACAAAAATGAAGACATGCACAGACGCAGTCCCTATTAAATCAGCGCCAAAACCCCTTTCTTTCACTGATAGGTGATTCAAAAGAATATCAATGATAGCAATGATACACACAAATGATCATGGATCATAGGTGAACTGTAATAGTCTGTACAAAATTAAACTGCAAACAAATGTCGTTGAAAACAATTATACATCTATGAACTGTAAATATTAATTTTATTTTCACTACATATATTCTATACAGAAATAAAGCATTGTTTTCACAGAGACGGTATTTGTTTTGTTAGTGTCTGTTTCCATTCAGACAAGTCACTCAGACCAATTTCGTGCCATACAGTGACCACTCGTTAGATAGATGTCAAGGACGCTGTATAAACACATGCAGGTGCAGAGAGGTGACCCCCTCTAAATCTCTATGTCATTAGGATGGCGCGTCACGTGACTGCTTTATAAAAACAAAAAGTAACTCAACATTAACAAGTTGTCCAATGAGATCTCAGGGGCTAAATAATAACCAATGAACTTTAGTAAGCATTAGACAGTCATAGAATTTGTTCATGATTTGTCATAATGTGAAAAATCTTTGGTCGTGGTAGGTTAAACTTTCTGCCGTCAACTTGTGCTATCAATGATCAGTCATAATAGTTGAATATGTGTTCTTAACTATAACAGGATTTGGATATTTGTGTTTGTATGGATACATTCTCTGAAAAAGGTACGTTTTATATGTTTGTTTTGCAGCTGAACTATCAGTATACTTGCTTTGATAGTATAAATTATGTATATACGGTTTATTTGCATTTCATTTGTAGAACATATTTTAAATGTAGTCTTCAGTCACAGCCATGAGCATTTACTAAGCTTTGTCACCGCGCTACGCAATATCTCCAATAACAATCACATCAATGAATTGAACTAAAAACTAAAATCATATTTCTATGTTGTAACGTATATATTATGCCTATGAATGAAAGGTACCATTTATCCCTTTAATACACCAGTCCAAAACCTTTAATTTTTATTAATGTCCATTTCACTTAGTAGAGCATATGGTTAGAATATAAAATTCAATTAATGCTTCTTATCACTATCTATGTAATTTAATAAACATTTTTAAATATAAATATTTATTCAGAGTGTATCTTTTTTTTCATTTGTACAACAAAGATACACCAAAATTCTCTAACAGGACATAACTTATTATTTCATGTTATCTCTACTAAACATTTCTTCAACACATAATCAATGCAAATAATAATTTTCAACTTGACACAAACACAAACATTTCCTGCAGTTTCCTCTAGTTTAATTAAGTTTCATGGCATTTCCTTCGCTGAGGAAATTCCCTGGTTAATGCTGATGAAATGTCATTAAACGCCTAGGGTTTCCTCCAGAGGAAATTGCATTAAACTCTTAGGGTTTAATGCCGTATAATGCATGAGGAAACCCCACCTTTTCTTGCAGTGTGTCTCTAACACTTGGGTGGAGTAAACTATTGATAGAGGCAATGTCTTGATAGTGTAAGAGCCAAGGCTAGTCTACATATAATAGAATCAGCAAAACACATGACGCCTAATGGCAGTGAACTAATTATTGACTTTCAGACCACAACAAGACTCAAAGAAGAAATCTGGCGACACCATCGCATAAATCCAAAAAAGTGTGAAGAAGTACCCAGGGCGCATTGAGGAAGTGGATGATGAGCTGACCCGGATATCCGGTTGTGATCAAATACGAATGTGACAAGTACTTTTCTGAGACAAATGAAGCCTTGTGTTAGCTATTCACTAAACTTTGCACTTTACAAAAATCGAGTAGTTCTTGGTAGAAAAAAAGTCCAAGATCAAGGTCGAAAGAAAGCAGAAATGCATTCCGTATTCACTGATATGACAAGTTATAGAGGGAGCCTTGGACTTTCCTGGTTATGGATGTATTCTTATTTTTTAGTTGTAGTTGGTCAGAAGTACAAGTTAATATCTTGACTGATGAAGCTTTATCTTAAACAATGTGATTAATCATGTTAAGGTAAATAAAAATCCATAATTCCCCTTTTGAAATGACAATTTTTCAGATGACAAAAAGACATGAAAATGAAAATTTGGAAACAAATATACCAAAAGAGTTGACCAATATGACAGTGTGTGAAGAGGAGCCGACATATTTAAATCAAGGTGCAGTGAGGAAACGGAAGTTCAGCAGACCCGGATATCCGGTTGTGATCGAGTACGAGTGTGGCCTGACCGGCAAGGAGAAATACAAGTACTATTCTGGACTGAGGGAAGCTTTGTGTGATGATCAGGGGAAATGGACTCTTCCTTCTTTGTTTTGTGTTCGTGAGTACTTCCTTCAAGGTTGTGTTCTTCACTTCACTGAGTTCTTGATTTTTCCAAGTTAATATGCAATTTTCTTAAGCTTTTGAAATTTGGGATTGCTAAACGTTCCTTCTTGTGCTGATTGACAGACAATAAAGTATACAATATGTGTTATGAAAATATTGCTTTAATCTTCATAGTCAATTAAAGTCCATGTGTGTCTTCCCTGGAACTTCAGTGACATACATTTGTGATTGAATAGTAATTGTAGTTAACCTGGGTTGACCTGTTTCACAAATGAACAACAAGGTATAAACAGAAACATTCTTGTAAAACTTTTCTGTTTTTGGCACGTCCCCTTCTAAACAATTCTGTTCCTTATGATAACATTATTAAAATCGTTTTATTTACTGTGAAGCTACCACCTGCTTTACAAAGGTCAAAGACAGGTTTGGAAGAAATTCTGTTCTGTACGGAGGAGACACACACACTGAGGAAGAAGGGCGGCAGTGTCAGGCCTGGAAGGAGGACAAGCCACACAAACACAGTATTAAACACTCTTTGCACGGTGCATGTTCTGGATGTGGATCTGGTGAAGATACCGGCAACAGGTGTCGAGACATGGATCACGAATCTAAGCCTTGGTGTTATACCATGGAACCGGAAGTCAGATATAAGTTCTGTGATGTTCCGGAATGTACAACTGGTACGTACACACAATGCATTAATTACTACAGGTTCGGTGTTTTATTAAAAGAAATTTACAGAAATTGTAACTGAAATGAACATGATACAAATCCCCAAACAAAGAGACAAAGCTAGATTATTAACAAAAATAACTTAACTTTTTTAATTCGAATTCCAAATTTAAGATACTTTTGGATGTTAAACTCTACATAAAGATAAATGCATCAGGTTGATTAGATGAATTAATGTTGATAATGTCCACAAAAATATTTTATCAGTGAACTTATATTGCCCCGCAGTGAGAGAGTTAAAACAGCGACAGCGCTTTAATACTCCTATAGCTCGTTTCAAATGATGAATTACTCTTAAAGAATAATTAATCAGAAGTTGGCAATTGCCTTTAAATGACTGTCTACACTCGATTTTAATATGGATTCTCGACGCCCGTAGTTATATCATTCTTGAATAAATAAGTCATGAAATTACTCGACACAGTATTTAACTTATGCTCCTTTAAGAATGGATATTTTTTTTCAAAATCCCCTAATTATGAATGTATTTAGTTTTGAACCAATTACAAGTTCGTCGATGAATTTTCATATTTACATTGAACAATGCTTCAGCTATATAATGTGCAAATTTCATCTCTTTCATACAATCACAAGAGGAAATGTTGTTTAATGATAAATGGGGTTGAATATTTGCAAAAACGGTTTTTTCCCAAGAAGTCCGAAGTAAAGTTGTTAAATTATCATTTGAAACAGAATGCAAGAAACAGATCTGGAATCTGATCAATTCTAATAGAGTTGTGCCCCTTCAATAGGGATGCAAAAAAAAAACACTGTTTAAAAAAAGTTCAATTTTGAAAGGGATGTTGTTCGCAAACCATTGGAAATAAAGCATTAACCAGGAAGGCAAATGATACAAATTGCAAGAAAATGATTTTTTAATCAAACATAATTTTTTTATATGAATGTATCTTATATCATATGAAGCTCCGCAAATCCATTTCCCGAACTAAAATGAGCAGTTTGCTCAAAACCAAAATGGCTTCATCCAGTTTTTTCATGATCAGTGACAATTTATTCCACGATTATGAATCGAGTTCGGGTTGAAAAATGAATTATTGTACCCTTTGAAGAACTTATGTTTACTCTATTGATTCTTGTGAAAATGGGAAGAATACATTTGCAAAGAGTGCGCTACAGTGAAGCATAACATGTAATCATCATTTTTAATTAGAAGGGTATATCCCAGCTCCTGGAGTAGAAATGTAAAAGCGTTTGAGAAGAAGATTTTACACTAATAGCCATGTCTCTCCTTAAAATGTTTTACTGCGCTCGAAAAGTCAACTATCCCTTATGTTTCATTAAACCTTATCATAATTTGATATTTAAAAAATGTTTCAGCGGAACTTTTATTTCATTTCTTTCTTCTTTGCATTTCAAGAAAGAACGTGTGCTCGGCCTCCAGTTTCACGGGGTGCCTCTGTTGTAAGAACGGAGCTCATTGGTCAGAAGGTGCACGTGACCTATAGGTGTCACAAAGATCTCAAGTACAGCGGCGGTAGGAACGTGTCGATCTGTGATATGGAGACTGGCGCCTGGGACTGGCCAGATCTGTTGTGCGCCTGTGAGTATAAACGCTTATGATCTAGCTTCCAAGCAATGGAAAATCAGCTGAACAATCATTTCTCGAACTTACAGGTTTCCTCACGATTATATGTCTGTACCTTGATATTAAGTACTGCATATGGTTAGTCCGACAATTCAAAGCTGAAATGAATTTTTATATCATACTTTTGGGTTGTTACCCGGCTGGAACATTAACAAACAAAGAATTCTTTTTTTGAAATCGAATCCCGATCATTTCATCTCAAAGGGTCAGAGTGACTTCTAACATCGAAAATGTAATGTAATTGTGTCATCCATTTGTGTCAATTCTTCACTCTCCACAGAAATTGTTCCTTCATTAGAAGTTCCCCAGGAACATTTTCTCTATCTTATGAGATTTTGTTTACATACTCGTCATGTTTTGTTGACTCTTCATGTCCCTGTGCCAGTCACATGGGCCAAACCCTGAAACATAATTCTATTTCTTTTCCCGACTTAAATGCACTAGAAAGCTTATAACATGTAAACAGGCTCATGGACTTGGGCCATAATAAACTGTATATTTTCTTACTCCAGAATTAAAGGACACACTTTGAATATCTGTTTTTTGTCTTCTCCTTCACGAGAAAGGAGTTTTAATCTCATATATTGACTTTTTGGCTCAAACGTGTCATGTCTCAGGCAAATAAAGAGCCACTCCGTGAGTTGTTTGAGTCATACATGCCAAACCCCCAAGTATCGACTGTTACGTAAAAGACACATTTTAAAGTTTATTGTTTTCTTACAGTGACAATATGAAGGTGGAACGTCGCAATTATGATCGAAAACCGGACAGTGGCGCGCGTCAAATATTCAAACGTAATTTTGGAGACTTATCTAAAAGAGCCAGGAGGGCAGTTAGGAGTTGATAGCGTTAGTTAGGTTATATAACTAGTATCCATGTATATTGGACGTGATATCTACACCTCTGTGCATTTATAAGGTTGTTTTTAGATTTTCATGGAAAACCAGTATTTGTCATATATATGTCTTTTCGACATGAAAAGTTTAGATGTTTTGATTTTATATTACCACATATAACATTTAAGTTCGTATCAAAGGTAAATAATATGTTATGAAACTCACAGAGTGGCTCCTTAAGTTTCGAGGTAAAAGGGCACCATATGCTACATGTTAAAGTCTATTCTAAACAAGAGCACTTTGAAACGTCGAAAGCTCGATAGGATGTGCAGGATTAGTCCCCAAAATCACTTTACGGCTGGACATTTTTCACTTTTATGAAGATGTCTGATATATATCATCTGAAGGTTCATGAAACACATTAAGCTGATATTCATTAAGTAAATATTATCACATTGGTTACAAAACACATTCAGAATAGATATGAGTCATAAACTACACAGCTGCTTTTCAGAACTTTTCGGGAACTTCAGATAATTTTATACGGTTTTTCATTTTGCTTGAAGTCAAACCAGATTAGATATAAGCAATGTACATAGATGAAGGAAAATTAACTTATTGACTCGAACGTTTTGTCGAAAAAAAGCAATTTATCTACGAAAATATTTTTAAAATTCTCACCATGTTGAATTCAGCTGAGAAATGCTTCTACTACGACCGAGACCAGTGGAAGGGAGGGGTTTACCGTGGTACAGTCTCTTCCACAAACACTGGAAGATCTTGCCAAAGATGGGACTCACAGAAACCCCAAAAGCACGAGATGACTGTAGGTTAATCCATGCAATTACATACATCCATTTATACATACATTTGTACATACATACATACATCCATCTATACATTTATAAATACATACATACATACATCTATACATACATACATAGATACATACATACATACAAACATTCATCTATACATACATACATCCATTTATACATACATCTATACATACATACATCGACCATTTATAAATACATACGTACACACATGCATTCATCTATACATACATACATACATAGATACATACATCCATCCATCTATACATACATACACATATCGATACTTACATACATACATACATACATACATCTATTCATACATACATGCATCCATCTATACATACAGATATACAAACATACATATAAACATACATAAATATATACTTACACACATACATTCATACATGCATAAATACATTAATACATTTATACATACACACAGACAGACAAAAATCCATGTATTGATCATCGAAGATTTTGATATGATTTTATCGTCATATACTGTCAACAATATGAAGAACTAGTTACAAAATATATTAGCATGTCAGTCTAATTGCTTGCTTTTATAAATATTATGTCGGCCAAGGAAATTATGGGTATTTTCGATTGAAAATATTGAATATATATATATATATATTGATATATTTTATTTATCATACAATGGATAGTGTTCTCAGCATAATAAAGTCAACGGATATTTTCTATTTCCGTTGGGGTCGTATGCGGATACCGATGCAAATTAAAGAGGTCAAGTGCCACACGCTTTATCATTTGGAATGCCTGCACAAAACGGATGGCTTCAGCAAATTAATCGTCAGCTAATGCATCAAAATTAAGTTGAAGAAATGACAAACGGACTTTGTGCAGCTGTTTCGTGAAGTTCATGATCAAGCAGTGCAAAATAACTTAATTACATTGCTGGTTGAAATCAACCGAAATATATAGGCTTAATTAGCTATTTCAATGAATGAACTGAGTTATCTTTTACTCACGGGAACCCAACGCAGATTGAATCACATGTTCAATGACCTCATATTTAGCTTCGATGTATCATACATGTTTTCATCATTTATTGGGTTTTGGAAATTAAGTAGAGTAAGTATTAGTTAATCTATCCGTATGCGTATGCGTTTACACAAGCTACCATTTGCATTTGGAAAAGGCAAGGAACTCTCGTCCAAAGTGAGATACGCTCGCCGCTTGAGTACATGTGAATGCAAAGGCGAAATTTAAGCTTTCGAGTTAAAATCTACACGTACTTTCGAAACGGAAATTTATATTCGTTAACATCTTTTTTATTTAGAAACAAATTCTAAGACCAACTGTAACATTTAGATCATGCCAACACAACAGCTCTGTTGCCTCAAAGGCAAAGAATGGAGGATTAATTTAATGTCGATTTACCGTGGATATCAGTACGCTGTTCATTTTCATATATCAATGCGCACATTTGAAGATAACTTTTACAGCTCCAGTAATGACGGCAGACCTTTTTTGACAAAATTAATGCAGAATGGCATTGTATGATAAAGATGTTATTATTCTCGTATGTTTTGGGATGGTAAATATCCTGCATTAGGCATAAACACTATGTATTTAGCTCGCCAAGGCTCGCAAAATACAATATTTATTCCTAATGCAGGATATTTAGCATCCCAAAACATACTCGCATTAATAACCTCTGTCAACCTATTATATAAATATAATGTAACTGGTAAATGGCCTCAATTTTATAACATTGTATTCAAAGTTGCTACTTTATACATTTCAAAGTTCCAATAAAACAAAATTTTAAAAAACGTTTTTCTTAAAAGGGAATCGATAGCTAATCGTTTCAAACACTCTAATATGTTTGCAAAACAAACTCACCTAAAAGAACAATCTAGATTGAATAATATTTCCTGACAAATAATTTTTAAAAAAAAACAATGTTTCTCATGGGGTAAGGTTGAAAAGTATCTATTGCAGAAGCATCAGATTGAAATGAGAATATTAGATATCATGAGATGAGTATAAAGTATTTTCAATGATAATGTAAGAATTTTTGTTTTGTTTTATGTTAAACTTGATCTCTGTCAACATCTTCTTTGCGCTCTAAGAATGGTGGTATCATATAGCATAATTTTCCAGTGGCCCAGAAAATGGATTACGCTGTCAAATTTCTGCAGCAGGGATTTTTAAATGGTGGTGGTGATGATGATGATGATGATGATGATGATGATGATAGAAGGGAAAATGGAGAGTTTCTTTACACCTCCTTTATCTGGTTCACAAATTTTCAATATATGAATATAGATAATACTAAACGAAGTCCCGTTTGATAACATATTAATGAAACGAGTGTCTGGTTGGGTATTTAATGAGCGAAAGCGAGTAAGATACACCATTCACGAGTTTCATAAAAATGTAATTATACGGGACTGGATTTAGTATTTTATTTATTACTCACTGAATTATATCATAGAAAATGCATGAAAATCGCGTGATGTCATGCTTAACGATTATGACGTCATGTGACGTCAATCAACACTCGATGTTATGACACAATAAGTGATAACATTGTAGATTTATTAAACAGCAGTATCTTCAACCGTTGAGTAAAAAATTGCGATATAATATGAACAAAAAGTTTTTGTTTTAAAAAAATTCAACACGAATTGTGGCCTTGAGGTCTAGCAATGTAAAATTCATTACTCCCTTTTACTCGAGAGTATGTATACAAAACTCACTTACTTCTGATATGGCAATAAAAAGAGGAAAAACCCGAGGGTGGATATTATTTACTAAGGTTTCAATCTGAATATAAAATTTTATTTGAATAGATTGAGTTTTAATTGATCTTTTCACTTAGATTTTGAACAATGAAGAATAACGTTTTTTGATTTGAAAAAAAGTTACCAAATTTGAGACATAATTTAGTTTGAACAGTTTGTACATAAGATTTCATATAAAAGATTTTGTGCACATGGCGTACTATGTTTCCAACATTCGTGCCTTAATATCAGTATGTCCCTCGCTCTCGGTCGGGAAATACAAATATTAAGCACTAGTGTGGTAAATGTAGAATGTCATGGCCACTCATATAAAATCCTCTATGTAATTTATGCTTTGATCAAGTTGACAATAAAATTTTTTTCTTTCGTTTAGGACATTAATGACACTCACAAAACACTGAAGTTAAATGGGCGATTTTTTTATCAGTTCATATGGTTATTATATTAACATATTTTTATGGAGTTTTATAGATGATATTTGGTTTAAAAATTTGATTTGTTTTGTTTTCCAGGCCTCCCGCTTCCCTTTCATTAAGAGCCTGTCAGAACTTGGTAATATGTGTCGTGATCCGGACGATGAGGGGGCCCCTTGGTGTTTTACAACTGATCGTTCCGGGAGATGGGAGTTCTGTCCAATACCTGAATGTAACTTAGACAAACTAAACACCTCCGGACAGTAACATGCTACTTTAATTTCTTGATAAAAATGCTGTTGAAGTTTAATATAAAACCTCATTGATGTTAACACAGTTGTCTACTGTGTAAGTTATTTCGTTCGTAATTGTCGAAAATTTAATGAACGTTGTTGCTTTTCATCATTCTCTCCCAACAAAGGTGGCTCCGTCATAAATTTCTATACTACCTCTGTCTTAATTAGAAGATTTCTTGTGCACGAAATGTAGAACGCTGGTTGGATGCAATCAAAGTTAGTTGTGCAATCTGCGATGCCGTTTGGAAAGTTCTCATTCAAATGGCCTTAGTTATTTCCTTAAGCTTCCCAAAAGCTAAACTTTATTCGAATATACACCTTGCACTAAGAGTGTCTTTACAATACACAAACACCTCATTTTCCGACTGTTTCATTGCACAGACCTGTGTCAAACCAAATATGTTAATCATGCATTCGTTGTTTTGATTTGCTGAAGTATAGCCAGGTAGTTTAAGTTGCAATATTGTCCCGCCATGGGTAGAGTGCCGGAAGGCCGAGAAACCTTTGTATTAAGACAGAGGTGGTATAGAAATTTAGCTACCTCTGTTGGAAAAGAATGGCCTTTCCTGTGAATCTATTTTATTGCTACATGTATATCGTTGTTAATCGCATTTTTACTATTGTAAACATATCCATTAACACGTATACTACGGCATATCTCCTTATCCATATTTACCCTGTTTAAAAACAAAACATCCTCTAAAAAAATTCTAATCAGACATAAAAGGCTCACACTTAGAATAATAGCAATATAATCAGGAATTCCCAGACTTTTTTAACAATTTGATTATAATGAGGCGCGAGTGACAGTTTTGAAGAGACTGTTTTTTTAAAAGTAAAATGTAATTTTTGGAATAATGAAAATTCATTCTAATCTATCCCTATGTACTAACACTGGGTTATCGAATATTGAATAAGCCCGGGATTTTTATCTTCCGATACAACCTTTAAGGATCGATGAGATATAATATCGGATTGTTTTTCAAGTCTCCATCAGCTGCCTTTACTAAAACGTCATAATGTCGGTAGATATTCCGGTCGCGTATAAGTGTATTTTTCAGAGGATGTGAACAAAACAACAACTGCTGGAAACATTTCTTTGATTCATGCACTTATACCAAGGGATATCAGTGGAATATATTATATATAAATTTGTCTTTCCCTAATCTCTATTTCTAATTTGTTCAATTAAATTTCTTCTTGCATTTCAAGTGTCTTTAATTCCGAATGTTTTTATATCGAAAACCTCCTGCCCAAAAACTCCCTCGTCAATATAATGGTAAAAATTATCAAGATTTGAAACATTTTCATGGCAGATTTTGCCTCAAGTTGATGAACATCAGGAGCTTGGAGTTAATCTGATTTGCTCAATGCACCGATCGCATCATATTTCAACCCCATTTTCCTGGATTAACGATTAATTTATAAAACATTAATACTGAATTACAAAAGGTGTCAAATGTCTAATGAATTCGATCCCGTATGAGCCCCCAATTTTGTTACGTATGAGCCCCCAATTTTGTTACGTGTGAATTGATAATATGAAATCGTCCCCAGTCAAACCAAGAAAATAGTACAAACAATTGAACACATGTATATCAACAGTACAAATTCAATTATTATATACCAAAAAAAGACTACTACAAATATCAAATAGGTCAAACGGCTAGCTAAATAAAATAACATTCACAAAGTCATGAATAAAAAATCATTGATTGCTTTCGTTCTATGCTTGATGAATCTGTTTGTAAACAGTTTTCAAAAGTGTGGAGATCAATGGCGCAGAAGGCAAAGGCAAATGTGGAAAACGAGCCTGATCAAATGTGTTAGTGAGTGCTTTCTAACAGCTGGCCGTTATATAAAGATCACAGGACTTCCAGATCCTTCCTCTTCTAGAAACAACAGGGAAAGAACTTTCTCGAAAAAGTAGCCTACATAAAGATAAGTGCTCCATTGAACAGTGTAACATTGCAACACAGTGTCACACATGTAAAAATCACATTCTCATAACAGGAGTAATGTAGTAAACTGTACATGCTTGCGTCACCAAACTTCATACATATATTAGTCATGAACCCAAGATGTGACTTCTCAGACCTGCAAATTATTTCATTGAACGCGGTTTCAAATAAATATGACTAAAACAGAGGTTCTTTGACATTGCCTTTTATGCTGGGCATTTCTCCTTATCTATACCCGCTAGTTTCACCAAACGTCATGGACATTTCAGTCATGACCCCTAGGTCTGTCTTTTTAAGGATTGGTCCTACAAATGATTTTAATTTTTCGCGGATGAAAACATGACTAAGACAGTGACTGTTTGGCAATGAAGATAACTCGTAAAGTATCGCTTCGCTAAACTTAATACACATATCAGTCATACTCTCTAGATGGTTTGGTACCAATGCGCCTACATCCCAATGTGCCTACAAAAAAATGTGTATTCACTTTGGGGACTGAAAAACACCCCCTTCTCAGAAAATGGGTATGACCCGTAAGTCTGCTCATCGATACCCGCTGAAAGCATGTGAAATGATATATTCTTTAGATATTGCTAATCGTCATACTTATGCTTCTTCAGTTGTCAGCATGTCTTGTATACCTATTGCTTTGGCTACGACTGGATGTTAGCTATATACCCACCTTGCATTGCGCCTAATACGACAATTGTTATGAAATTATTCAACCTGCTCACTGTTACCTGTTAAAGAATCTGAGAAGAGGGCTTTTGCTTTCAAGGTAAAGCATTATCAGTAAATGTTAAAGCAGAATTTTTTTGATAAATACACAAACGATTTTCCACTAGAAATAATTTTATATGGACATCCTTCTCTGACCATTCTAACAGTATCTGAAATATTAAAATCGATTCGCAAATTCATAACCGAACCCAAACGTTTTGCTTAAATGTTCATATTATGTTATTGACTGCAATTGTCACAAATGCATTTCACCATCATTTCTAATACACCTTGGTTTGTTATGATTTGATATTATTTGTTCCATGTTCGCTGTTATTGTTGTCATGTTCATGTTCCATAGACATATGTTGTATGAGCGGCCTTCACATAAGTTCTGTTGAGCTTGTTGACCAATCCAGTTCATGTAATTTTTCATGTAATAAATATCTTTAAACCACACCAGAAGTGCGTCGTCAGAGAATGCAAGGGACTCTGTAGTAACATAGTTACTCTAGTTACATCAGTGCAGCCAAGCAGTGTGACATGTATAAAACCGCATGTATGATAGGAATGATTTTTTTATTAAATAAATTTCAAACTTCATCAAATAAGAAAGCGTGAAATGTCATGTGGAGTAAAATTTGGTTATTAATTGTCATTATCAAACATCTCTCAAACAAATTTCGTTGTACTTACTTCAAGTGGATCAAGTGGAAGAGTCCATTTTCAAACATAGGTTGGAGGAACCCAATACACAAACCACTCATGCATGGATTTGTTTTGATAGCAGTGTAGGCAAACTGGGAATTAGCCACATTGGGAGCATACCCTCTTGATGAGCCCTTTTAGGGTTAGACATGCGAATGAATAATTTTTAATGCGGTTTCCATGGAAACATGACTAAACAATGACTCTATGTACGTCACTTATCCTGGATCATATCTCTTGTACTATACAAAGGAGCTAAACTTAACTTGATACACTTGAACGTTAATCCTTACATGTCCCTTTTGAAGGTGAAACTTATACTTGAGTTGTATCATTTGCGGTTTCATGACAAACACAGATAACAACATTTTATCTGGGCATATTTCCAAAACTCACCATGCTATCTACACCAAACTCGACAAACATTAACCGTCTTTCCTTGATATAAATTTTGGGAGACAAACCAATAAACGAATTCCGTTTTGTGGTTTTAATGAAAAAATGATTTTAACACAACACAGGCTACCAGCTGATTCTGACAAACTCTAATGTGTTTAAAGTTGAAATTGGAAGACACAGTAATAAACCCCATGAAGGAAGTTACTGTGATTATTGTTTAACGAATAATTTTAAAACTGTAGAAAATGAATATCATGTGCTTTTGAAATGTGAAAAATACTCTCTACTCAGGAAAAAATATCCTCCAGCTCGCTTCACTGACTATCAAACAGTTAGCAAATTCACTGACTTGATGAAGACTACCGATAAAGAAACAACCTACAAACTTGAACTTTGTTTATCTAAAGTATAATAGTTTAAAGCGTCAACAGAAACTTAAATTAATGCAGGCAGGATAATAATATTTGAATTTGCCATGTATTATGGGCCTATGGCCTCGTTACCGAATAAATTTGTCTGTCTGTCTAATGTGTTAAGTTGTCAAAGTTAGCTAGAAGGTCACAGGGAAACACTGACTGTTAAGGTGCAGGTATTAAATGTACCTCGTTTTAAAATGTCATTTGCTGGTACACCAATGTATGACGTTTTCACCGCCTTGACTGATTCCAATAACAAAAATGCTTAATCGTGTTGATAGTTAGGGAACCTCGAAACTATCGAAATAAGGAGCGTGCTTGCCACGACACTCTTTGATATATCCTTACGTTTATAGAAATACTCCATGACTTCAACACACTCACAAGAAAGTGAACCGTCAAAATATGTTTTCATAAATAATATCAATGGAGCAGTATATTTCTAAACAAAATCATAAAATACAGTATAAAAAAAGTTAACAACCAAATCCAAGTCTTTATTTTTTCAACATAACTAGGAAATTAAACTAGTTGTTGAGTGTTTTGAGGTGGGTTTAATCATCTCATATCTATTTAATACAAATGTAAATATTCCATTTGGCATGTTAGATTTGTCAGTAATTTTAGACATGACATTTTCAATAAGTTCGGGAATATGTTTATTATGTCCAAGCCAGATTGGAATAATTAGGTAAGGTGGAGTAAAACGCTTTAAAGAGGATTTTTTACTTATATCGTAGCTAATAGTACTGCAGGGAGACATCCAGCAACACTATTGTGGCTATGCATTGAGGCGAAATCTGCGAGCATCGGCAGGAACTAGCGAATTATTGGTGGCACTTCGCTGAAATTCAGTTGTATCCATGTTGACATTTCATTACACCAAAACCTTACTGCCTGTAAATACAGTTCTCTACAACAGTAATTTATAGTGAACATAAGTAATTACATTTTGGCTAATTTGAAGAACTTTCGCGGAAATTACCCATTTCTTTGGGAACTTGCTTAACTTTCAAAAGAGGTGACCATTAAATTGAAAACAATTAAACCAGAAGGCATTTTTGTATTTTATTACAAAAACATTCAAAGTGTACAATGATATTTCCCTTACAACACGCTACTGTGGTTTTGGATATATCATGTGATATTAAATAACATGTTCACTAAAATATCGCAATCTGTTTTGCTCAAGGTTGTAAGGTACATTCAGGTACAGCACAAAACTCCCATCTCTTGCCAGGATGTGTTGTGAAACACCAGGGCATCTTGCGATTGTACGGATCTCGACATGCATTTCCAATCCCAGACAGTGTTCTGGCACCAGGGATGTGGGAAGCCTGAAAATACCAGATAAATACATGTAAAATGTAAAGGTTAACTAATATGGAGAACAATATTACTGAAGGGAAGCAACAGAGTATGCTTTCATCTTGTTTTTCCTCTTAACGGTTTTTAAAGGGCGCGTGGTCCTGCCCTTCATCTCATCAGCACTACCATTTCCCTCTTTTTTTGCCAGAAATAAAATTTTTCCGTCCTTTTCAATAATGATAGGAACTCTTTGAGGTAGTTAACAAATATCTTCATTAGATGATATTTTGCCTAATGTTTGAAATCACCATTATTATAAGTAAATTCTTTTAAATATGAATATGGAATATAACACGTCTAAAAATCCGACCTTTGTTCCAACAGGCCTAGTGTATGTCTGAAGTGAACACACGTTCAGATTGATACAGGACAATAGCGTGATTACTCACCAAGTATTGGAAGGTTAATACAGCGTAAGATCTCATTACGAGCTATATGTACATGCTTCAAATTATCTAGACACTTATATAATATATATAATATAATAAATATAATTGGTTTAATTGTACGTACTTGCCCTGCCTTTATTTCTATCTGGGGGAACCCCTTTATGAGTAAGCCACGAGAGAGTTCGTTAGGTTTTATTAGAGTGAAAACATTCATCAATACTATTTATTTGGATACTTAAACACACCCCCACATGGTCTGAGGGCCAAAAGAAAAGTTGGACCTCGACTGATCTAAGTGTAATAAAGACAGTGTAATAGTTCCAATATTTTGGCGATAGGGATGATTCGTCCGGTCTAGTGTGAAACACTTCATTTAAGAGTTCTGCTAGTTTCGTGTCAATAGGTTGGCCGTTTGGTTGTTCAAGTAGCAGATTAGAACAAACAGCACTCAAAACTTTTGTCTGTTCGGAACCAACACCGACACTCTCACCGGAAGGCAATGCTGCTTCCTGCTCATGCACAGGCGGCGTGTTGAGCACTTGGTTTTGTAAAGCTAACACAACTGGTATCAGTTGATGCAGTCACTGACCTATCGTTGCCGCAATTCTGGTTCGGTTTAATATAATCTTTTTCATCATTGCACATCGAACACACCATATGCCTAGTGTTCATAATCGTCGTAGCAAATAACCAATCTGCTCCTGAAGTCCACCAAAAATAGTCTCATTTCGGTCACAAGGTTCAAAATCTTACGGAGCCGTGGTAAAATCGAGAAACGCAGCTAGGTACGAGGGACAAGTTTCGAGCTGATTTCAGTGAGATTGTACAGAACACTTAAGGCTCATTTAGCGACTGCATCATTGCATAAGCCTGTGTGACGACAAATATGTCATTCATGCATTCAATGTTTCCATTGGTTGAGCTATTGCCAGGTACTTTAATTTTTGATGATCTATAAGTCTTTAGTTATTTGCTCAGAAGAACTTGATTTTTTAATTGATTTTTTTCTTGTGCGTGTCTTGTTTTGTTTTGTTGTTGTGCGTTATGTTTCGTTTAGTTGTTATATCAAGTTGTATGGTTAAAGTCATGTGATGAACTCTGTGCTGTTACTACCTTGTGTAGGTCTTGAACTCCATTTTGAGTAGGCTAATATTCACGATGAGACGACTTTCATTGCGTTGAAAGAGTCTGTTTTGAGATTGAATTATCAACGTCTGCATAAGCTTGCTCTATTGCCATACCCTTCCCTCAAACCACACCTTAAACTTCCCAAAATATTTCTAGGTCCAAAGCACAACCTTTCATGTCAACCACGTCACGATTTATGTTTTGATGTTTAATATAATATTTCATGAAGATTCTACTTATCACACTGATAAACCAAACTTTTCTTTGTACATAGAATTTTAAAATCCTTCAGGACCTGGTTTGTACCCGATGAATTATGTTTGTTTACTGATAGGAAATTATTTAATTGCTTTGGTTGCAAAAGATATTGTATATTCATTTTCCTAAATCTTACAAAATTTGAGCTTCATATGTCAGGTGAATGAATAACGCAAGTTTCAACATACATTGTATTCATGTTTATGCGGTGTCTGGGAGTCCCATCTCTGACATGTTCTTCCAGTCCTTGTATGGGAGACGTTGCCAAGGTATACTGCCCTCTTCCACTGGTCGCGATCAAAGAAGAAGCAATCCTCAGCTGAATACAACAGTATGGGCATTATAGTGACTGGCACTTGAGGTGGGGTGAGGTGAGGTGAGTTGGTGTTTAACGCCGCTTTCAAGATTTTTTCACTTATATCGCGGCTGCTAGTATTATTGCAGGAGAAAGCCCGCAACACCATTGTGGCTATGGGTTGCGGTGAAACCTTCGAGCATCGGCTGGAACTAGCGAACCATTGGTGGTACTGCGCTGAATTTCAGTGTAGCATTGCACCCAGACCTGACTGCGTGTAGAGCAGGGCCTGGATTCGCCAAACTTCTAAGAATTTTCTTAAGTCTTAAAAATTCTTAAATACATTAAGAATTCTTAGTTTCCATGACAACTTACACAATACTTAGATTTTTTCTTAGACCACATTCACCAAACTTCTCAGTGCTTAAGTTTGTTCTTAACTCTAAGCAACCTCATGAGGATTCTTAACTCCTAAGAAAATACTTAAATCTATTAAAATGGCCGCCAGCTGATTATGTGCCTTCCTCACTGGCAAATTATCATTGCTTTTGAAGGTAAATGAATCAATATACTGCAAATATATTGTTAGTTTTTTTCTATTAGAGACAGGTGACTAAACATCTAGCATATTTAAATGATTAAAAGGTCACTTGAAAAAAAATTGCTGTCAATTGATGACAGTAACTGAATAGATTCGGCATTTTCAAGATGCAAGTCACCGCTAAAAGCTGAAATATTGCCCAAGAGACGCTAAACAACAACTCACTCACTCACTCAAGATGGAAATTCACAGATATTTTTGAAGAGTTGAGAAGAATGTTTCGAAGTTTAAATTAGCTATTTCTTGGTAATGAATAGCTAAAATTGTTTCAATACACACATACTTTTGATCTACAAAATATATTTGTTCAATTCCTACCTATTTTCTTGTTTATGTACCCTTTATTATCATCACATTGGCCTCCCCTGTCACATTGTTTTGAAATGTCAATGTCAAGGACAACTTGATATTGGAAGTAACTCTATGGCAAATTTTGACTTTGAGATGATGAAAAAGGGAAGTTCAAGTCATCATTTCATGCACACAAATAAATAATTTTTTTCACATCATAATTAACATTTAATTTTGCTTTTGTGGCAGACCTCCAAACTCAGGATATAGAATGAACTTTAAAAAGATGCAAACTCCTTTTTTAAAATTAATTTTGACATTTGTAAAAATATCCCACAAATGATGGTGTTCTCATTTTCTCTTTTTCTTATAATAATCATAGTATATTATAAGTTTGATTGGTTGAAATATGAAACTTTATAACTATCCAGAAATTACTAATTGATAATATTTGTTCTTAGAATAATATGAGCGTTGTAAAGATTATATGATATTTTACATTTAACCAACAATTGACTTTTTGTCTGTCTAGATTTTAATGTTCCTGAATAATATTGTAATTTTATTCAATTTTTCAATAATTTGATATCATGCACATAGTAATGTGTTTTTGATTTGCAAGTATAACATCAAAGTACTAATGTGAAATTGGAAGACCGACTAGAACTCACAAGACTTGAACTTTGTCATGAATTTAGTCCAATCGCTGAAGCACTCAAACAAAACAAAGAAAGACAGATTTATTTATATTTTTATGGCCAGATATAATATTCTGGTTAGTATTATTTTTTATTAATATTAAACATTGTCATACAGAGCCAAAACACAAAATCATTAGGCTATGTAAGACTCAATTCAAACACCTAAAATGAATTCAGATGTAATGTACATGCTTTGAGATTAATTAAGCAAAATTAAAGAAATAGATGTCCTGTATTCTTATCAAATTAGTCTAAAAAATATATATTGGTAGTTAACATTTGAGTTCTATAATTCTCAAAAGATAATATCATGAGTTAAGACCATTTAAAATATCCCAATATAACATGAGGAAGTATTCATAAAAAAATTTACCCGTCATTTCAATGAACATTATTAGGAATAACTAATATCTGATGAATATCAGAGTTTTTAGACTTTATTTAGTTGCAAAAACACAATCTTGTGATATAATGATTTCAGTTAAATTTAAAAGTTTAATAAGCGATGAAGCAAGTGACGAGGAAGACCAAAAAAAATCCAACACGACTGTGGTTTGACCTTGATACATTAATCCTCTTATTTAATGTTAGATGTTGATTTCTCTATAACATTTGATATTTGTTCATGCAATAGGTTAGTATGTATTTATATCATTAACAAATTATCATATTCCAGCCTGTTATGAAATATTTTGTTGGCATTATCTTTAAATTAGGTTATTTCTAGGAATATCTTGACCACCAATTTATTGATATAAAACGACATTGGTCCTTGTGATTTTCCTCCAGCCGCCAACATTTGGTTTTCCGATTTTGTAACCCATCTACCAAAGATAGCATGCATCTGTTACTATAGATAGATTAGGGGTTTTCAAATACATCATAAAACAACCACTAAAAGTTTTTCTTCCAGGTACTACCCTTCCCATAATGCAAGCTGATTTTTTCTTAGTTGATTCTAAGCATTTTGAAGATTTCTTAGCTAAGATTTGTGCTAAGAAGCATGGTGGATTGTTACTTAAGATAAATTCTCAGCTAAGAATTCTTAAGACTACTTAAGTAAAAAACTAAGAAAATTCTTAGAAGTTTGGTGAATCCGGGCCCAGTTCTCTACGGCAGACAAAGTTGCCAAGCCCCTGGCGGGGACTGCACTTGAAATGTTTTGGTGGCAAATCATTCCAGTGGCATGCAGCAGTCCAGTGGAACTCGCTCCCGCTCAGCTTAAGAATGTCTCCGACCATTGAAACTGACTAAAGACCTATCTCTTTGAAAATAACTGACACATTCTTACCTCAGAAACTTATATTTTGTTAGCACTTCTAGCATGCTTTATTGCGTGGAGATCAGCGCAATACAAATTGTCTAATTATTATTATTATTTATATTTTACAAAAATCAGAAGACCATTCTTTAAAAGGTTATCGCATGATACAAACACTCTTGTTAGGCTTTTTTTAGCATTCCATTAAGAGAAATAATGTTATGAGGCTTAAAGACAGAAGGTGACAAGTTATTTGATATATGAATAATTGAGGTGAATCATCTTGAAAAAAATGTGTCAAGTTTAACTAAGTTATGCTTTTAGAGCTTATGTTTTGGGGCCATCAGTCTATTTATTCATATAGGAGAGGTGAGGTGAGTTGGTGTTTAACGCCGCTTTCAAGATTATTTCATTTATATCGCTGCTGCTAGTATTACTGCAGGGAGAAAGCCCGCAACACCATTGTTGCTATGCATTGCAGTGAAACCTGCGAGCGTCGGCTGGAACTAGCGAACCATGGGTGGTACAGTGCTGAATTTCAGTGTAGCATTGCACCCAAACATGACTGCGTGTACAACAGTTCTCTACTGCAGACAAAGTTGCCGAGCCCCTGTTATTCATATAGAACATATAAAAAGTATAGTGATTTTCAAATGTTTCACCGTCGTTGTTGGCAGTCTTCGTTCATTCGTGATTACCTTCTTCCAGTGCGGACCAAAATATTACTTTATCTAAGAATTACTTATTTTAACTCCTGTTACACTTTCGTTGAAGTAAATATTTCTTAAAGCTATTATTTTTGGTTTGATACCAAGACTTCAAACTTTTTCTGTTCAGGAGGTAAGATTGAAAGTGAAAAATTAAATTGTTGTTGATTTCACATGTACTCACAGGCACACAGTAGATACGGCCACTCCCAGACGCCAGTCTCCATATCACAGATGGACACGTTCTTACCACCCATGTACTTGAGATCTTTGTGACATCTGTAGGTCACGTGCACCTTCTGACCAATCAGCTCCGTTCTCACAGCAGGTGCATAGCGTAAGTTTGGAGGACGGGCACATCTTCTTTCTTTAAAACAAACGAATAGAAAGAGTATCATTTATCTAAAAAAATATTTCTTAAAGTTGGATTTTCTTGAAAAATGATTTCAAAATAGGCTAAAGAATATTTTTAAAGGGTATGAATCAAAGAATGTAAATTCAAAGAATTGAAATTTCATGTATAAAAGATATCAGATAGTGAAGCTAAATGGTCGAATCACTCCTGAAAACCTGGACTATATGTATTCAAATTGGAGTTCATATTATTTCTATAATTCCATGGGGGGAATATCCACCCTAAGTTCATACACTGAAACTGTTACATTCATCTGCTCTAGTGTCTTTATGGGAACATATTATATCATGTAAAAACTCAAGAGTAAAGCAAGGAAACAAATCTTTATATTATAAAATAGCCCTCGACTAAGGAGATAGATTCTTTTTCAATTTATTTCCCCTAAATGCAAGCTTTATATCGAAAGGTGATTATTCAGTGTGATTTAATGAAACATTAAGATTCTTTCCGCTTACAATTTAAGCACTTACCAGTTTTACACTCTGGAATATCACAATAATTCCAGCGCACCTTCGGGTCCATGGTGTAACACCAGGGCTTTGATTCATAATGGATTGCTCGACATTTGTTGGCAAACTCCTTCGGAGATCTACACCCGGAACAAATACCTTGCATCCTGAATATATTATTAGTTATATGTGGCTTGTTCTCAATCCAGACCTGACATTCCCGCCCCTCCTTGTCCTGGTGTGTGTCTCCTACATACAGTGATGACTCGGTTCCATAACTATCAGTTATTATGGTGTAACAAGTTGTTGCTGCAAAATATGTTAACGTTGTGTTAATGTACACATTGAAACGAGTTCGGCTCACTCATATATCCCCGCTTCAAAAGTGGTAACAACATTTTGTTCTTCAGAATTTGCTTTTGGAGCAATAACAATGAAAATAATACATATAACGATTCATGAAGCTAACATCTATCTAGAATTTGAAAAATGAATGACCTCCTGACTTGGTTTTAGTCATGTTTTTTAAGGTCCTCAAATCATATGCCTCAAGACCTAAGGTACCTCTTGTCAGAGCAGAGAGTTTGGCTACAGCAGGTGAGGTCGCAGACAACTCTGTGATGGCTCACAAGGATGCTTCTAAGTTCAAGGATTCTCACTCCAAGTCTAGGGTTTAGGCTGGTTGTCATGGTAACCATAGTTACAAGGCGTGTACAGTTTCTAGTCAAGTTGGTCAGCGAGGTAGCGACTAAGGTCAATGTAGGGTTATATGTACTTATTTATCCATGAGGAATCATACACTTGAGTTTTGTGCAAGAAGGATAGTGTTTCAGCTTTCTTGATAAGGCAGCGAGGCCTATGACAATTTCAGACAAATACTTACATTCTTTTTCAGTTACTGTTATTATGCAGGGCTAGTCTATTTTGGTGTCAGTGCTCCTTCCTAATACCCTGATCTCTTTCAAACGAAAACCCTCGTATGGCTTGCGGCTTATTCGTGGCTATCAAGAGATAAGGTTATTAGGAAGGAGCGAGAGCGAATTCATATACGCTGATTTAGCAAGATGTTTCGCTGCTAATTGTCGTCCAGTAGATTGTAGCTTAAGTAGAATAAGCTTTGACAGGCAGCCACTGCCTTTCACTCGGACGTCGGCTAATGATTGTTGTGATAGGAGCGCACAGTTGGGACAGTTTAAGGCAGGCAATCGGTTTCGAATATACATCACCGTCCCTTTTTTAATTCTTTTTTTAGTATTGGTGAACTAGGCTACGTGGTCAATACTCCAGATAGGAGCAGGAAATCAAGGTTTTGCCATGCCAGCCAACTAAAGCCGTTCCAGAAGAGAACTACTCTTCACCCACGCACTCAACCAACGCCAACCAGATTTAGCTGTGGCATTTGCAAAGTGAACCAGCTCAGAAATTGTTATCATATCTGCTTTCTTAAAGAGCCACTCCGTGAGTTGTTGGAGTCATATATGCCAAACTTAATCAATGTTGTCATTTGATAGCGAAGTATCGACTGTTATCAAAAAGACACATTTAAAAGCTTACTGTTTTTACAGTGACAATATGAAGGTAGAACGTCGCAATTATGATCGAAAACCGGACAGTGGCGCGCGTCAAATAGTCAAACATAATTTTGGAGACTTACCTAAAACAGCCAGGAGGGCAGTTAGGAGTTGATAGCGTTTGTTAGGTTTTATAACTAGTATTCCATGTATATTGGACGTGATATCTACACCTCTGTGCATTTATAAGGCTGTTTTTAGATTTTCATGGAAAACCAGTATTTTTCAGATGTATGTCTTTTGGACATGAAAAGTTAAGAAGTTTTGATTTTATATCACAACAAATGAAATTTAGATTCGTATCAAAGATAAATAATATGTTATGAAAATCACGGAGTGGCTCTTTAACAAAATTTGACCATGTTGTTCAGCGGTACTTATGCCTATGTTAGCCTTCCTTATGACGACATTTTCGATCAGTTTCTAAGTTTAGCCTGCAAGTAAAAACTTACACAGCACCACAGTATTACTTAGTTTGATCTCCCGTTTGCTTCAATCAATCAAGAACTTAAGAAAACCGAGTTAGTATCTTTTCCATTTACATTCCTGTACCAACTAAGTAAACTTATTTCGCACATTTACTTAACGTGATTTTAAAATATGTTTAATAAATAATCAAATGTGTCCCTTCATATGCGTCTGTTTCCAGGGAAGAGATACATTTTTTTGTATATTGGGTAATCTTTAAATAATTTTTTATAGCAATGTTAATCATCCTGAGTTATATATGTTCAGTGTTGACCTCATGTTA
Source organism: Phorcus lineatus (assembly GCA_921293015.1). NCBI lineage: Eukaryota > Metazoa > Mollusca > Gastropoda > Trochida > Trochidae > Phorcus > Phorcus lineatus. The sequence goes on along the minus strand of OV121098.1, from coordinate 12,732,805 downwards.
ACTTCAACTCATACATGAGCATATTAAGACAAACCATATTCAGTCTAAACAAATAATGCAAGTCTGGCTACACATCAGCAATGATTATTATAAATGAATAGGAAATAAAACACCATTTACAATTTGATGACAACTTGGAGGAACTGACATTTGCATGGTCATTTCAAATCAAGTTAAACGTTTTAGCAGTGGAAATCCAGTCAAAATGTCTAAACATTAGTTTGTAAATGCATTTAGATGAAATATCTTTTTTCCCAATAATTGTCAGTCACTGCTGAGAAATAAATATATGCTGATCAAAAGTGAGTTGTAAAGTTTAAATTTTCCTTAGAATTACGAAAAACTTTTAGTATCCATTATGGTATCCGGAACAATCCTGTAGGTTTTTGGATGATATAACATTTTAAATAAATTCAAAGGACCTCTTCTAGCTACTTTACCACATCACACCATATGGCGTTTACAGTAACCTTTCCGTGTACTCATGAATTTTAGTCAATTAATAACTTATAAAAAATAATCTTGCTTTTTACATAAAACATTATGCATTTCGTCTTGACATAAAATCCCAGTTTCTCTGACATTATTAATTCATATAACCCTCATTGATAGATGGAAGCGTATTTTCGTGCGGCACGCTAATGTGGGCTAAAAGCAACAACAAAACATCAAATTAAAGTTATCAAATTACTGTCACATGAAAATCATGCTACATCGGATACATGAATGCTTAATCTGTCATTATACATATTTATTAACCTGTGAAGAACCAAATATTGTCTGTAATTATCGTGAAGGTGCAGCTAGCCTTCCCTCAGAAATAAAATATACAGTGATAAACGGGTTACTGCAGAGGGGAAACGTCCAGTGTATGAGTGAAGAATCAAATCACTTTTACAGTATGCATGTGCCGTTTAACCAGGTTATCACTGTACATACGTTCACTTTCCTTAACCATTTTTCCTTAACCATTTTCCGTTCAATTTCTAATTATCCATTGGAGGAAGTATAATTGTTCTTCTATTTAGCAACACCTGCCTCGCCAGTTTTAAATTGATTAGAAATGAATAGAAGGCATGAAGTAAAGTGTGTTTTCTGAATAGACATGTCAAAATTTATTGCCCTGGGAGTAATTGAGTGTCATAAGGTGGTGAAATTACTTACTATCTTACACATCTTTGAAGTGTATCTCGTAATTATTACTTTTTTTAATTTATCAAATGTGGATCCCACATCTACATCCGGTAACACATGATGATGGGTATATTAAGGCCAAAACTTTATAATAGATGAAGACTAATTCATGTTGAGATCCCCTGTTTGCTTGGCGTCAAACATAAAGATAGAAATTAGCATGAAAGTGTTGCAAAAAACTTGTAATAAATTACCACTATGAAGCAACAATCACTCAGGTAGTGTCAACTTTTATAAATGAAAAAAACAGGAATTTACATTTCAAAAGATCATCAGTGTTATGTGCACGTGTATTTTTTATGTATATTCAAATGTATGTTTTAACCTTATTCCGTAAGAGTGCTAAGTAATACGTAAGCTTCTATGGGCATTGTTCTTTTAATTTATTGAGTAGCTTCTGTCTTATAATTGTCTTTGTTTAACTCTGAGGGGCTTGGGTACCTTTGTAAAAGTATTAGCTTGTATCGTTTAGTGGGTAACCTTAAAAAGGGGCTTTTCTGTACTGTGAGTTAGTGGCTGAAGATATTTTGCTGACTCATTCCGATTGTAACCATGTCGGTGACTATAGTTTTATATTGATTGTTAAGCCCTATTTACTTTGTTAGTCTACCATTTTATCTTTGTGTAATTATAGTTTGTAACTATTTGAATTTAGCTCTTATCTATTAAGCTCATCCTAGATTTTATTAAATCATTTTTTAATGTCTAAAATTGTTGTGTGAAGGCTTTTAAATGCTTGTTATGTGGTAGTTGGGGTTATGCCCATGAAACCTTCCATCTGACACATAACAATTAGTATCATACACAAATCCATGCTAGAGAAAGTGATAATCTACATACGTAACCGCCAAATATATCGCTCTTCGGTAGGGACTGAAAAAACTTTGTTGACAAATGGACAGATAAAACGGAGCCATCAAGAAATGAAAAACAAAAGTGTCACAAAAATTCTGCAAGATTGTTGTTGAAGTGTTTATTTGATTATTAATAATGAGGGAACTAATGATAACAGTAGATATTGAAAGGATATAAACTCACATATCAGTACAGGAGAGAAAATTAAAGATACAAACCAGAAGAAGAAATCTAAGTACATATGAATACAGATCATAGAAAGATTTTTACTCACGCATGCAAATCATAGCAGGAAAACTCCAATTCCCATGAACGTCACACAGAGCTTCCCTCGACCCAGAAAAGTACGTGTATTTCTCCTCTGCTGTCTGATCACAATCGTACTCGATCACAACCGGATATCCGGGTCTGCTGAACTTGCACTTCCTCACTGCTCCTTGGTTCACGTAGGTCGGCTCTTTCTCACACTGTGTTGGAATAAGTGGCCAGAATGAGATTTGCAAGTCACTGTCTTCATGACATGTCACACAGCATATTTAAAACAGTGCTTTATAATAACATCACAACATGAATACATGGATAGAGTCCCAAAAATCTCATTAATTTTTTAAATCAAATCGGGTACTTTTGGACAAAATCTGGACATATATGAAGAGTGAAGATGACTCAAATTTGAATGATGAAATGATGTTATCTTCATATAAGATCATGTACGAAGGGAAGTCAATTAGTTCATGGAAGTGAAGACGTCATAATTGATGTCATCATTGAGATAAGCAGGCTTAAAGAAGCCTTCCCGATCATTTACTTGGGATTAACAGCCTGTGGATTACAGATACCCTCCTGTAATCAAGAATTGTTTTAAAACTGAGTATCGTGAGGTTATCAAGTTTTTCACGAATGAGATTGTCGCACGGGTCGATCGTAGAATAGAGTTGGACGAGATGTCTCCACAGTGTGAAAGTGTTTGCACCATATTTCATGAGCACTGAAAGATGAGTCTGAAAGATAGGTGCCATGAAAATGTACAAGATCGACAGCAGAGAGATGAATCCCGTCGTGAGCTCTTGGACATATACAGTGCTGATCTCGATAACTTTCATGCCCGTCTGGTTACAGAGGATGAAACGCAGATTCATTATTGGTATCCTGACACCAAGCAAGAATCCATGCAATAGCAGCATAAGCACTCTCCTGCACCCAAGAAGTCCAGAACGCCTTCCGCTGGCAAGATCATGGCGACTTATTTCTGGGATTCAAGTGGCGTGATAATTCACGACTATAAACCACTTAAAACTGCAAATACTATGAGCGTATTATGCTGACTTAAGATTATCTCGAAAAATCAAATCAAAATAAATTTGCTTCTGTTTTATATCCACATTTATGAGCTAATTGACTTTCGAGCGTAAGATGTCCATTCCTGATACCTTTCACCTACCATGAAGGAATAATAAGTAGTTCATAACTGTTATGAGGGATAGAACAAAAGCAAGAATATATGTGTGGTACTCATAAGACTACTTTCGTGTAATAATATCATATGTACAGACTATTACTGAAAAAGACCAATTGTTTGAGATGTTTTTGCACTTACAAGAACTTGATGAGCACCCTGTGCCAACGTTTTGTTTGGTTCTGGTCCATCTTCATCAGGTTTGACTGCTAACAATCTGTTATTATCTGTTAAACATAAGCATGCTCCATTTGGACGAAAGTCAAAGAAACTGTGCTCAAGGAAAATTCATTCACGGTATAATAATGGGACTTATTACACTTATCACATAATGCATAAGGAGTTAATTTATGAAACAAGCCGTGAAATTAAATTCTACTCAAAGGGCATGATGTATCCAGTTTGTCATGCAGGATTGTGATAGTTACAGTACAATTGTAAATACACTAGCATATACGCACTGCACCTTTGGCATTTATAAACTCACTGGGAGTTATAAAAGGGTACAGAAGGACATTTCAATATTTAAGTATAATGGCGCTGGCCTAGTTGATTGTGTGATAGCTAGTATACAAAGATATTGAAAATTAAATTTTAGAAACACAGCTGTATCTCAACAAACCCCCTGATGGGAACTTGAACTTTGAGCCATAAAATTGCTGCACACTAATATCATAGTGATTTTTGAACACTCTTCAAGAACACATTCGCAATAAAATAAAAACATCAGGACATATAGAAAGAAATATTTATTCAAGCTAGTGCTAACCCAAACTCTTCTGGAGTAGGCTTAAGTCATCCAGAGTCCATCAATCAATAACAAAGAATAGGGAAAGTACCATATGTCCCATCCTATTCAGTAAACTTGAAGATTGTTGATAATTATAGAGGTATATCCTTCATTGACTCGTTTTGTAACTTTTGACAAGCCTATATATAGGATAAACGATTATAACAATATTCATAAACGTCAAGCTTCATTCAGATCAACCACTGACCAAATTTTCAGTATACAAACGATAGCACAGAAGAATATCGCAAAAACAAAGGGCATATTATCCCAGTGTGAATTGAAATTCTTGAACTTAAATATGATTATGAACTTCTGAGAATAAAAATCAGCACAATCTCATTGAATTAGTGCAAAGGAACAAACAGGACTAATTTTAAAGCAGTTGTTATAAAAGATTTTTTTTTAAAGTAAAACAATATAGGTTTCGAATTTGAGCCCTGGTCAATTCAATGACTTGCTTAAATTGTTAGTTTAATTCAAAATTCAACGTTATACGTTTCTTTTTCTCTATGCTACGATACCTAAAAGGCATCCAAAATTACATTATATATGCACTAGTATAAGCAGGTATGTGAACAAACTTATGGTATGCAGCACTACTTTGGCTACCACTGTAAAGAACATTCTGTTTCTCTTATTTTTGGAGGAGTTTCGATGCAACTAAATAATAGTGATAATCAAATTATTTATAAGAAAGCGATGACTATATCTGACAGTGTTTACAAAGACTGCCATTTGTCACTTGATTCTTCCTAAAAATGTGAATAGTATCATCCATACAAGTCGCTTCTCAAAATTGAATCATATATTAGCAATGACATGCCGTGGTAACAATTTCATGTCGAAGTCTAAATGTAACAATTTTAGAATTAAAGCTGAAATTGGAAGACACAATAATAAACCCCAAGAAAAGAGAGAGTTATTGATAACTGTTTAAATAATACTTTTAGAACTGTAAAACATTAACAGCATGTGCTTTTGAAATGTTTAAAGTACTTTCTTCTCAGAAGAAGATATCTTCTAGCTTGTTACACGGAGTATCCAATCATTAGCAAATTCATTGACTTGATGAAGACTAGATTGTCTTCTTTCAATAACATTTTGAACATATAGTTACCTGGATCCCTTGAATTTGAAGTGTTCTTTCTTTGACTAGATTTCATTGCAGGAAACCTTTCCACGTCACCTTCTTGTGAAATAAGACAGCTACGATTCATAGTAGATATTTTCATGTTTAGTTTACATGCTAATTGTATCATTCTAAATGTTTTAGCTGGACAGTCTCTATGCCTCTGATAAAGTGCTTCACACAGCTTCGGACCACATGGCTGACCACGCACCTGCCAGACACCTTCCAATAGGATCACAACTCCAAGTACAATCTTAGACATTGGTGTCGGAATACAGTGTGTCCCAAGGTCCCAAGAATAATGTATTTCTTTACATATTATATAAATAAAACAATTTAACTTTACAGGATTGTTGTTCTTTTGGAAAGATAATCCTATCTTAGGGCATCAGGCGACATATATCCTTAATGATGAAACTGTTGATTTAAAATAGAAAATGTGCTTGTTGATTCTCATGATACGCAAACATATCTTTGTTTGCCTTACACAAATAGACTAATAAATAAATCAAATGAATGATAAAGAGCAAGCAATTTGTCAAACGTTGAAGAAGACAACTAATTTTCTCTTTAAAGAGATGGAAATCTGTAATGAAATATGTAAATGTAAGTGAAGTTTTGCAAATGCAGAAACATGACTATTGATGCTTTTAACATTAAAGCGGCAGTAGCAATTTGAAATAAAAATAGATAATTTGATCACGTAAAAATTAAGATAAACGTTTCCAATTGCAAGGACAAACTAAAAAAAATCAATAGAAGCACTTTTCAAACGAATGGACATTGATTGGTTAAGCTATGCTGTTGTATTATCTATCCCTATCTTAATTGATGTTCACACAAAGATAGCCAGTGGTTTTAACTTGATTTCCACTACGACTTCGGTTGAAGATGTTGAGTAATGAATTGCTTTGACTATCTTTATATAATACATTTGGCATAAACTAATGTTTATCGAGGAAAATTTTGAGAAATATTATTTTTGAAGAAAAAAAAGAGCTAGTGCCCTTTTTAAATTTGCAAATCATCCATAATGTATATTAACAAAATCAGTTTACAAGCTGAAGCAGTATGTAATTGTAAATGAAGAATGAAAGCGGAAAGACTTCCAATTAACGAAAATCACTTATTCATTTTAATGATAATGGTTCTTAAGCACACGCATGCTAATCGTCATGCTCATAGCTTCAACCTTTAAAATCAATAAAAAGTAAGGTATTTAAAAAACAAAAATCAACAAACAAGCCGAAAACTTGCTCATCTGACGGATGATATTGTTCTCATATTGTCCCCAAAGTTTAATAAGTTTTGAGGAATGCACTTCCTGTTTACAAAGTTGCTTACCAAAAGCTGATTACGATGACCCTTTCAAGCTGTTGTTGGGTTAGTCATAAACCTAAAGTTGTTGATAATGTTTTAAACATATTGCATACAAGACGAATAAGATTATTGAGATTACTGCACTGATTATTGATTTAAGTGGTAGTAAAGAATTCTTGATGGAAATGCACTGATTATTGATTTAAATGGTAGTAAAGAATTCTTGATGTTACTGCACTGATTATTGATTTAAATGGTAGTAAAGAATTCTTGATGTTACTCCACTGATTATTGATTTAAATGGTAGTAAAGAATTATTGAGATTACTGCACTGATTATTGATTTAAATGGTAGTAAAGCATTCTCGATGTTACTGCACTGATTAATGATATAAATGGTAGTAAAGAATTATCGATGTTACTGCACTGATTATTGATTTAAATGGTAGTAAAGAATTATTGATGTTACTGCACTGATTATTGATTTAAATGGTAGTAAAGAATTATTGATGTTACTTCACTGATTATTGATTTAAATGGTAGTAAAGAATTATTGATGTTACTGCACTGATTATTGATTTAAATGGTAGTAAAGAATTGTCGATGCTACTGCACTGATTATTGATTTAAATGGTAGTAAAGAATTCTCGATGTTACTGCACTGATTATTGATTTAAATGGTATGAAATAATTTGTAAGGGGAATATTCAAATATAGCAACAAAGATTCATGACTAGAGTGAAAAAAGTTAAAAAATATTTTTAACGGTTTTTTTTCAAATAAAACCTTGCTAGCCATAAAACAAAATAATGTTTTTAATAAATATGATTAATGAAAATACGAACAAAAAACGAAAAGGCATCCAATTATCAGTTTACTGTAAGAATAGAGAGGAGCATATTATTTGCAGGGCAGCGCAAGGGTTTTGATACGTAAAAATATCTAGAAACATTATCTTACCCACTGGAACTTTTGTTGGGTGAAATAAAATCAGAACAATAGGTAATTTGGAGTTTTAATGCGTTTCTAATGAGTCTCTCTTACTTTCAAATGACGTCAAGTAATTATATGCAATACTCTCCCACACATATATATTTTCCTCAAAATTAAAGTTTAGTAAAAATAATTATCCATACATATACATCTGCATACCGAAGGTTTGTTCACTTACCTGTGTATCCTAATGCAAATGACTTTGAGGCATAGTAGACTTGAAAATCAAGAAACAAGTAAAGTTTTCAATACGAAAGCAGAGATCCGAGGTAGTTAACGCACTCATATATCATGCCCAACATTAAACCACAACAGTTTTGGCAGGTAATTAAAGTGACGAGGGGTGATCAGCAGCTTTAAACACAAATCATGTTTACTCCTTTGCAGTGATTGTGCTTTTGTTTTCACGGATTGTCAATATGAAATATCTTAATAAAAATTTAAAGAAATCAGAATTATTTTTTGTCCTGCCTTATTCATCATGCCAACAGTTTTGCTCGAGAGACAATGGATAAATTTTCGTCAATTCTGCTGAAGTTATTTTATTTATGTTTAAACTGAACACATGATATACAAGAGTACAGGGGTAAGTGAACAAACTTTCGATAAGGATTATTTTGAAAACAATTAGCTAAGGCAATGTCTACAAATGATATCAATGTTCAAAGAAAATGGATAAGCTGTACTCATCTATCACTCATCTATGATATGACAGATAAGTCCTTAAACAGTCCGAAGCGGCCTGGTTGCTCTTGTGTAATGCTGCCGTCGACCATACCAAGTGCCAATTCTTTTGCATTGTCATCGACTTGCCGGAAAGCGATGGGTCGCAAATCTGGGGTATCTTCACAACACACCATGGTGAAATGTCATCTTCTCAGATGAATCCCAATTCAAACTCAGTTTTCCTGATGGACGACACCCTATCTACCGTCGTCAGCATGAACGCTTTGCTCGCAATTCCGTGCAGGAAAGGGATTGGGTTCGGGGAGGTGGCGTCAGGTGACGCCATCAACATCGACTGCCTATCCTAGTTGGTGGTGGTCCAAGGCAATCTCATTACACAGCGTTATGTTGACGCCATCCTTCATCCAGTGTTGCTTCCATTGTTGGCTCAACATGGCGTCCATCGACAGATGTTTTTCGAGCATGACAACGCCCGACCAACACTGGCAGGTAAACAAGAGACTTTCTGATTAATAATCATGTCCATGTTATGGATTGGCCCGCTATGTCTCCCATTCAGTACCCAATGAAACAACTTTGTTTTTATTTGACGATTGGTTCGAACTCAAACCGCGCGACCACAAACTATTGCACAGTTGGTACAGGTTCTCCAAAATCGTTGACAAACAGTGTGTAGTGAGATATCTGTGCAAGTCCATGGCAAAGCGACTTCAGGCATATGTAGGAGCTCAGGATGGACATACCCACTATATTTTTCAGCTGATATCAGGTTTGTTTCATGGTTTCTCGTTTCTCTTTGTTGAATTTATAGTGAATTCTTTCTTGAAGTTATCAAAAGATGCTTGTTATCTCGATTTTGTCAATTGTTATGTTCATCTGTTAAAAGTTCTTGCAGTAAATAAACTTTGAACTTGAAGGTGCGTTTTTAATGGCTTTGAGTGTATATTTGTGCAACAGTACACAAGTATTGGTGTATTTCGCTGTGTTCATGCAGGTTAGCGATAGAGGACGTCGTGAGCACAGTGGTATTTTAAACCTGTGGAAAATTTCAGCGATTTAGCTGATTACGCTTTTCCAAATGTTACTGAGGAAAGCACAGTTTAAACCCATGGTAACTTTCGGAAATTGCAAAGCACGATGGTAAAAGGAAATAATACAACTTCTTAGGGACGCGGATCTCTACAGATTTCTGTCAGATCAGATGTGAGTGACAATTGACAACAAAATTTAAGACAAGTGAGAATATCATTGATTTGATATTATTTAGATTGTATATAGCCACAGGTATAAGTAATTCACGAATTGTTCAAAATAGCCGAAAATGTAATTACATACCTTCACTATAAATAATTAAGATTCCATGACTCTTTAACTGTTTGCTGAATCTCTGCAATTTTAGCATAAACCTGTTATCCTCAAATTATAAAAATATCGTCACATTATGCTGTCAGGAAGTAGACATGTAGTATTTCTGAAATTATCCGTTCCTCCAAAGAATGAATTAAGTAAAGCAATAATCAATGTATTTAGGGCCCAGGCCATGTTAAAATGAATCATATATCATATCACCATTTCCTTGTGAAGTTGCTGAACTTACAAAAGAGACAACCATCAAAATGTAAAAATATACACAAGAAGGCATTTTTGTATTTTATTACAAAAACATTTATAGCGTTCAAACCATTAGTTTCACACTCTAAACAACTGTTCCTCTCATTTCTTACTCAGACCACCCTGCCCTTCTTTTCCTGTTTATCTACCTCTATCTGTGAAAACAGATGTCGTCAGATAAAATATTTCAGGAATGTATTACAAAATACAGAACAAGAAATATACAATAGAGATGTTTTTCCAACAGCACATTATTCCTTCCTCTCAGAGTGCTAACGTATTATCCTATGCTAATCTCTGTTTTGATTCGAGCACTTTCTCAGATAGAAATGAAGGCGCTTTGTTGGGTGCAATCGAAGTTATCAATCTGTGAGGAAGTTTACTAAAACATTAGTCAATTCCATATGTTTTGGGGAAATAAAAATATATTCTACTCTACACTGCGCACATGAGTCTTCTTGACAAAACAATATAAAATCGGGAGCCAATCTTCGCAACAATAGGTAAACTTTCCCTGCAAACAATAGTCACATTTGCTGAAAAAGGGAAGATAATTTGAGAAAATGATTTACCAAAAGCGGACATGGCTCAGAAAGTGCTGGGGAATGACAGCATATGTACAGAATGGAGAAAATTTAACCGCTTCATCTTAAAAGTTAGTAAATGAGATGCGGTGAGAACTTTAGGATAAGTAAAACAAAACAATAACTCACGTCATGAAAAATCATATAAATAGCAACTAAATCATTTACTAACTTGTTCAAGAAACCATGGCCAAAGTTGTTGAAGAACATACCTTTTAAAAAGTAGTTTCATTTATTTAGATATTTTCATATTTTGATAATTTGAAAATATGTCATCGACTAAAGGTTCCAGATGTTGTAATGAACAACATTGCTGCAAAGTTGAATTTCACAGATCAACAATTATTAAAGTACATAATACTGACAAAGCTGATAGTAAAATTTCAAATACCAACAAAAGGGTACAATTATACCATAAACCGTTTCATTCCTGGATATGTCATGTTACATAAGACAACTCTTCCACTTAATCTTGAATAGCGTAATCTCTGTTGTTTAGTGCTGTAACGTACATACAGGTACAGGACAGAACTCCCATTTCTTCCCAGAATCTGTTGTGAAACACCAGGGCACCTTGCGATCAAGCGGATCTCGACATGCATTTCCAAGCCCAGACAGTGTTCTGGCACCAGGGACGTTGGATGCCTGTAAATAACCAGATATATACATGTATAAAATAAACGTAACTAATCACGAAAACAATATTACTGATGGGAAGCAATAGCGTTCTTTCTTGTTTTCTCCTTTGATGTTTTCGCAGGGCGCGGCGTCCTCACTTTATCAACATTTACATTGAATCAATAATTTCGCCATTTCTTTTTTGCATCTGTTATTTGCATCTATTCAAAATCTTAAATCAGTAAGGGTACCGTCAACCAAATGTTAATCGATTAAATATATGAAAAAAACAGGCTGAAAAGGCACTTTTTGTAAAAGGCAGATTGAAGAATCAATACTGATTATTGCGTCAGCTCCCAGTTAAACGAAGGGCGGGATAGCGAAGTGGTTAGCGCGTTCGGCTTCGGATCAAGAGTTTCGTGGTTCGAATCCCGCCAGGGGCTCGGCAACTTTGTGTGCAGTAGAGAACTGTTCTGCATGCAGTCAGGTTTGGGTCCAATGTTACACTGACTTTCAGCGGAGTACAACCCATGGTTCGCTAGTTCCAGCCGATGCTCGCATATTTCACCGCAATGCATAGCCACAATGGTGTTGTGGGCTTTCTCCCTGCAATAATACTAGCAGCCGCGATATAAGTGAAATAATCTTGAAACCGGCGTCAAACACCAACTCACCTCACCTCACCTAGTTAAACGTGTCCGAAGTGCGGGCGACCTTGGTTGGTATCTGAGGCTTGGTCAGTTTGCCCAAATTATCATCAACAGATACATGCTCAAAGTAACTTTGTTTTAATTATTTCATGTTAAAAACCACAAACTTGAGAATTCACATATGATTATGATATCGCCATATTTTCATTTATTCTTTACTTTCTTTGACAATGAACGCATACTGAAATTTGTAACTTTTCTTTTCTGAACACGTTATTACGATTCTTTCGATTGAGGCTTTGACACATATCAATGGATGCAATTCGTTTCTTCATCTCAGAAGAAACTCTTACAAAGTTGTTTTTCGTCTGAAAAATCATGACTCCAAAACGTATCCATTTGAAATCTATCTCGCATGCAATGCACGTGAAAACAGATGGTAAAGGGTAGAAAAGGCCCCTGTATTAATCTTTTCATCCGATAAATTGATCACAATGCTGAAATTAACAGCAGGGGAGCGAAAAAAGGAATTTGTCTGTCTAATATAAAGCCTGAAACAATGTCTTAGATATGCATGTCACGTACCAGCTTTAGTCACTCAGATATGCATGTCACGTACCAGCTTTAGCCACTCAGATATGCATGTCACGTACCAGCTTTAGCCACTCAGATAAGCACATTTCCAAAGAACTTGCTTTAATATTACCTTTTGAACCCCCAAAATGAAGCTGTCCTACCCGAGCCCACTCTCTCCCAACAGAGGTTGTTCCGTCATATATTCCTATAGAACCTCTGTCCTTATTCATGCGTTTCACGGTCTCGAAATGTAGAAATCTGATTGGATGCAATTAAGATTAGATGTGAAATCTGTGACACCGTTTCAAAATTTTATCATTCAAAACGCCTCAGATACTTTCGTATACTTTCAGAAATCTATATTTTATTTTAATATGCACTTTGCGCAGTCTAGTCTTATCTACACATCACATTCGCCTTGTTTAGAAACAGCATCTTTGAATACGCCTGTGTGATGACAAATATACTATCCATGCATGCGGTGTTTTCACTGGCTGAAATATTGCAAGGTAGTTTATGTCGCAATATTTTGCCACCAGGGGAAACTGATGGAAGCTCGAGAAGAGCTTGAACAGAGGTTGTGTACGAATTATTGACGGAGCCATCTGTGCGGGGAGACTGTGACCTGAGCCGAATTCTCGCTCACATAATCCGGGGATATTGTTAGTCCTTCATCCCTGCCCTTTTCCTTTGGAAACTTTGGTTGTATTGTAGAATCCTTGCTAAAAGTAGGTAGTTGGAACCAGTTTTGTGTCAATAGGGTCGTCGTTCTCCTGTCTTGTCGACACTATCAAAGACCCATCACCAGAAGGCAATGTCGCTTCCTGATCATGAGCAGGAGGCGTGTGCAACAACTGTAACCAGTACAGCAACTATCTCTGCCGCAATTCTGGTTCAGTTTAATGAAAATAAATAATAATGAGCTTAATTGTAACGCGCAATCCTCCATACCTCAAAGGGTATGCTCAATGCGCATCAACTGTACATACCTTAAAACTGGAACGTGTGATAATCATTGTCTTCCTTTTGCACATCAAAAACACCATATTTCTAGACTACAAAATCGTTATAGCAAGATTAATCTATTTGCTCTTGAAATCCACCCACCATAGTGTCCATGGTTTCTATAATATTTTCTAAACCTCGATCACAAGGTTCAAACTCAAATTTATTCCATTGCGAGATGTGTCTGTCTCGATTTGTCCTCTGGGACCCGGAAAACTGCTGGATGTAATTTTCTTTCCATATCTGGATGTTTTACCATAAGAAACATTTTTACTTTTTGTATTGTTATGGATTTGCTTTGCTGGTTGGAGTGGTCACTTGACCTATCTGTCCGCCATTGTCGTTCACTTGGCAACACATGTACATGGTTGTGATATTATAAATACAGTTCCTATACAATAACAATGATCAGCTTTGCCTGGGACTACAAGATTGGAGGATATGAATCCCATCGAGCACCTCTGGGATTTCATTAATCGAGGACATGTCAATATCTTTATGGATTGATTGACAGACACCACCTGTTTCATAACACGACTGCTGTTTTCTGTTAGGCAAAGAGCTGAAGATCGTTTGGATGCCGACGGTGGCTATACCAGATACTATTGGAAGACAGTATGGTTTTTTTTGTCATGATCGAAAATAGGACAATTGACCTCACCTATTATATCTTAAGATGTTTTTATGTTATTCTACTGTGATAATTTATGACTCGCTGAATAAAAGGCTCGGGAGTTTAGTTGTGATCGTCTCCCAGGTCACGATTGTTATGTATTTGTGTAGAATTAAAGCTCGAAACTATAACATCACCCATACAAATATTGCGACATAATAAGCAATGAATTCTAAAGCTTGTTTTTTAACATAAGCCTAAACATATGCGCTTTTAAAAGACCTGAAACCTCTGAGCACATACTTTTTAATGATTTTTTAGTCTTAAGTTATGCGCTTAGATTTTCATTTCTTTTTGCGTTATTCCTTTTGCGTTTAGTTGTATGGTTAAGGTAATTGTACTCATAGTGTTGTTAAAACCTTCTATAGGCCTTGAATTCCATGTTGAGTAGGCAAAAAGTAACGTAGAGACTTTCTTTTTATTAAAAGAGTTTGAGAGCTATGTTTTGAGGTTAAATTGCCAACGTAACCATTAGCTCGCTTGATTGCAATACACTTTCCTACACAATAATTTATATATTTATCTTGTAGATTCTTAATATTATTCATCGCACCAAATTGATAAACAAAAATTTTCATTTTTCACAGAAGTATGAAAACATTAAGGCCCTGTTTGTACCCACTGAATTATTTTTGGTTGCTGATATGAAATTATTTAATTGCTTCTATTCCAGAAGGAAACGTATATCATTTTCCTAATTATTACAAAATTAGAGCTTCATATGTTAAGTGAATGAATAAGGGAAGTTTTAACATACATTGTAATCATGTTTGTGCGGTGTCTGGGAGTCCCATCTCTGACATGTTCTTCTGGTGCTTGTAGTCGAGATGTTGCCTATGTACACTGCTTTCCTCCATTGGTCGCGGTCAAAGTAGAAGCACTTCTCAGCTGAATACAACAGTATAATAATGATATACTCAGTGTGGGGCAGGGAATAACCCTAGAACTCTCAGTTAATACAGCAATCTTCGGGTAACCCACCCATCCGGCGAGCCACGCCAGATGATGCTTAACTTCACTGATAGCGGTCAACTGAGCTACGCACAGGACCACGTGCCACCACTATATCAGTCAGGCATTGTATTTCTTTGTAAATCAGAAGACCCTTCTACGGAAGCTTATTAGGGCCATGTAAAAAAGTATCTATGTCTCAAATAACTGGAAGTTTCTACTTTAATAACTGGAAATTTCCTCTTAATATCTAGAAAAGACCACTTATCAAATGGAACTATCCACTTAGCCCCTAATAGTCTTCCGTAGCCTTCTTTAAAAGGTTATTGCATTACACCAGCGTTCTTGTTTGGCTTTGTTCAGCATTTGATTAAGAGAAATATTGCAATGAATCTTCAAAACAGAAGGTGAAAAGTTATTAGATACATGAACAGTCCTTATATTTTAGGTGAATCTTTTTGAAAGAAATATCTCATGCTTAGTAAATGGTTTAAGGGGCTTTGTTTTACGAATACATTCGTTGAAGTCAAGAGAACTCTGAAAGGTAATTTTTCGGTTTGGTACCAAAATCTTGCAGTTTTCCTGTTCAGGTGGTATTAGTGAAACTGTTAAATAAATTGTTGTTGATTTCCAAAATACTCACAGGCACACAGAAGATACGGCCACTCCCAGACGCCAGTCTCCATGTCACAGATGGACACGTTCTTACCACCCATGTACTTGAGGTCTTTGTGACACCTGTAGGTCACGTGCACCTTCTTCCCAATCAGCTCCGTCCTCACAGCAGGTGCATAACTTAAGTTTGGAGGACGAGCACAATTTCTTTCTTTAAAACAAAGAACAAATGAATACCATTTGCCTTAAAATATATTTCATAACATAATATATTCTTGAAGAATGTTTTTAAAAAATATTTAAAATATAACAATAAAAAAATATAAAATTAAAAATTGGAATTTTTTTGTATCAAATCATTTATTTTTCAGATAGTACAGTTAAATTGTCGAATCTTTCATGAAAACCTGGACTATATGTATTCATTATCAAATTGTATCTTATATTCTTTTTATAAATCATTGAGGAAATATGCATCCTAACTTCATGTATAAGCTCCAAAAACGATGCTCTATCGTCTTTATGGGAACATGTAACATGTAATTTTCTACAACTTAAGACTGAACCAAGGAAACAATTCTTTTTAATAGGATGTAGCCCTATACTTGGGAGATTCAAGTTTGTTCAATTGTATTTTCCTTTAATGCAAGCTATATATGAAAAGAAGATTATTTAGTGTGCAGATTTTTTGAACTTATAATATGAAACATTTAGATTTTATCCCTTTACAATTCAAGAACGCACCAGGTTTACACTTTGGAATATCACAATAACTCCAGCGCACCTTCGGGTCCATGGTGTAACACCAGGGCTTTGATTCATAATGGATTGTTCGACATTTGTTGCCAAACTCCTTCGGAGATCTACACCCGGAACAAATACCTTGCATCCTGAATATATTATTAGTTACATGTGGCTTGTCCTCAATCCAGACCTGACATTCCCGCCCATCTTTGTCCTTGTGTATGTCTCCTACATACAGTGATGATTCTCTTCCAGAACTATCAGTTATTATGGCGTGACAAGTTGTTGCTGCAATATATTATCCAAGATTTAATATCTGAAAGTTCCTAGAAAAGAACAACTACATCAAGTGACATATGATAATTGGTTTATCAAAGCCAAAACTTTGAAACAAATAAAGACTAAATCATGTTGAGATGCCCTGTTGGCTTGGTGTCATATATAAGCTATATAGAAGCACGACAGTGCTCCGAACGACTTGTAACCAAATATCACTACGAAGCAGCAATATTACTGACATATCTTTGTAGTAGCGACTTATACAAATGACAAAATAACACTACATTGTCACAGATGGATGCTTTAAATATATTTTCAGGCAGGAGTTCACATTCCACAGGATCGTGAGTAATATCTAATAATCGATACTTCAGAAAGTAATAATCTACATATATAACCACCAAATATACAATCATAATCTGCTCCGATCGCATTTTGGCAGGAGCTTAAACACTATATTGACAGATATAACTGAGGCATTAAGAAACTAAAATAAAAAAGTCAACATTTTCTGCAAGAGTGTTGTTGTTTAATCATGGTCAACAAGAACTTTGTAAAAGGAATATCAAATTGTAACTTTTTGTTTTTTCTTTCAATCCTTTTAAAATATGATACATGGTAAGAAATTATCTGTATTATGTATAGAAACTAAAATCTTTGTGGTAACTACACCAGATTTTATTATGTACAGATAACATTTCAGACAACATCAATTTTTATTGTGTACATAAGACTCTTGGATGTAAACAACAGTTATCATTCAGTTCGGAATACAAGTGAATAGGTAGAGAATGATAACGAATACAGACAAAGACTATTGAATTCATACGAATACCAATAGATGCAGCTTTTGACTGCTTTAATAAAAAATATTTTATGAGTGTCTATTTTAACGACACGAGTGACTTAGTATTAGTATTTTCCGAGCGAGAGCGAGTGATATAGCGATATTTAGGCACGACTGTCGTTAACATAGTATGTCATGGGCACGAATATGATATTCTGTTTATTTTCTGAAGTGGCGACCATAAAGAAAATGATGAAAATAAACCTCTAACCTCTAAATCTAATGCAACTTCATAGGCGAACGGTGACGTCTAAGCCTTGATGTTACAATGAAAAAGTGATATTTTGCCTTAAGGCATTGTATGGAAAATATGATAATAACAGTAAATAATAATCACTGATAATAAACAATGAGGAGCTCACGATATGGTAGATATTGAAAGGATAGAAAATCACACATAAGTACATAATGAACAATTAATAACTTCCTTAAGAGGCATTTTAGAAGCTGGATTCTTGAAGAAGAACGAATAATTTCTTATGGATATTCGTTCTTCTTCAAAAATCAATAATACAAATCAGTGGAAGAAAAGTACTTACGAATACAGATCACAAAAAGATTTTTACTCACGCATGCAAATCATAGCGGGAAAAATCCACTTCCCCTTATCGTCACACAGAGCTTCCCTGGACCCGGACAGGTACTTGTATTTCTCCTCTGCTGTCTGATCACAATCGTACTCGATCACAACCGGATATCCAGGTCTACTGAACTTCCGCTTCCTCACTGCTCCTTGGTTCAAATAGATCGGCACTTTCTCACACTGCATTGGAATAAGTGGCCAGAATGATATTTGCAGGTCACTGCATTATAATTACACCACAACATGGATACATGTTCCGGTCTGATTAGTTAAAGTTTCACTAATTTGTCAAAATCTAATTGGTTTCTTTTGGTTCAAATCTGGACACACTGACGGATGAAAGATGATTCAAATTTGAATGGTGAAATGAACTTATCATAATTACAAATTTATACAAGTGACCTTTGAAACATGCTGAAAGATAAATTTGTCAACAGGTAAACGCCAAATCGTTGCCTCTTGTATATGAGATCGCACTTGGACCATTCTCGCCCAACAGAGGTAGCTCCGTCATTAATTCCTATACAACCTCTTGTCCTAATACAAAGGTTTCTCGGGCTTTCAGCAGTTTTTCCTACCCGAATGCATGATGAAGATGTTTGTTGACCCACAGCAATGATGCAGTCGCAAAATGTGCCGTAAGTGCTCTTTAAAGAGGACTCAAAGTGCAAAGTAAATAATCGAATAAAGTTGAACTTATGAAAAGCTTACGGAAATAATTTAGACGATTTGGATGATAACTTTTGAAACGGCGTCGCTGATTACACAACTAACTTTTTTTGCATCCAATTAGATCCCTACATTTCTAGCTCAAGAATCTTTCGTATTAGGACAGATGTAGTATAGGAATAAATGATGGAGCTACCTCTGTTGGGAGAGAATGCCCTTTGACATACAATTTGCGGATTGCTTGTCAGGGGTATGTAAGGTGTCCATTTCTGAGAGCTTTCATCTTATTATCACTTCATAACCGTGATGAGGGATTAAGCAAGAGTGAGTATGTTTGTTTTTAATCACAAGTTTTTATATGTCCAGTCACTTACTAAAAAAGACGTTATTGCACTTACAGGAACTTGATGTGCATCCAGTGCCAAAGTTTTGGATTGGTCTGGTCTATTTTCATCAGGTTTGGCTGCAAACACATCAATGTTTACAATCTGTTCTTTTCTGCTATATATAAGCATTCTGCATTAGGTCGAAAGTTTAAGAAACTGTGCACAAATAAAATTAATTCACTATCTAAAAAAGGGTTTTAAGGCAGGTAATCACTGAATACATGAGAAGAGGTTGCATAAAAAATGATATGATCGTGCATCTATAAATCTCACAAGACAATTGCGCGAAAAACTATCAATCGGATGTTGGATATGAACCCAAAACTCCGTCACCACATGCCTATGATCAACAGGAAAGTATATCAGCATAATTGAGTTACCAACCAAGTGATATGTGATACAGTCAATCTGGATCAGCACAAGTTGTTACAAGTTGTCAGGAAAACATCAAAGGAGGTCAACAAGAAACGTGTTCTTTGGATCCAGAGGCAAAGGGGAGACAACTCTGAACCCGCGACATAACAATAGCAAATGTGAGTGTGATCATAATCAGCCAAGTATTCTAACCTGGCACATGGAATAATTGTGCAAGAATTCATCGGGCAGCATAAAGCCATTTCTCTCAAGGTTATGGTATGTTTTGGTAATGTAAAACGTTCGTAAATTAAAATGAGGATTTGTACTATTCCCAATTGGGCTTTTTTTCACTTGTGGAGAAAAATGGTCGTTACAGCGTTGGTGAAGCACTTCTTGTTAGAAATAAGCTTACTGATAGCTAAAGCTAACGCGATTTTTTTCTGGTGTACTTTAAAGTCATCCAGAGTTCATCGATCAATAAAACTACAAATAACCGTTCAACTATGAGATGATCCCCTCTATCAGTGCAACAGATGATAAGATTTTCAGAACAGTTTCAGATTCTTATGATTCTCAGAATACAAACCCCCCATTGTCCAATGATGAAATCTTTGACTGCCTACAAGTCCTTAAAGGGACACAGAGTATGTTGTTGGAGTCAAATATGTCTACATAAATGGTGTTATTTATCTAGAAGTAGTGCCTGTTTCTTAAAATCACCATCTGATTGCCTGTTAGTTCAGTATGGAGACGATAAAGATATCTAAGTTATAATTTATGATCAAAAACAGGACAATGGCACGCGCAAATGACGCAGGGGTATATGTTGATAGTGTTTAGTAGATTAATTGACTAATACTGATGTGAATGAAATGCAAATGTTTTACTTTTTACCATCTATATGGCGGTTATTCAATTATCATATCCTCATTTTGGCATTTAGAGATAAAGATGCAAATTCAATACAGATGGTGTTTTTGGTTATATTCGGCTAAATAAAAATTAATGAAACATAATCTGTGTCACTTTAAGAATAACTGGTCTCCTGGACCCAATGTCCACAGAGACTTATATTACACCAGTACTGACTATTATTTAATAATAATTCTATAATTCTTTCAACAGTACTATTCCCCACAGAATAGGGAAAAGTATCGTTTTCACAGTAAATTTGAATGTTGTTAATAATTATAGAGGTATATCCTTTATTGACTTAGTTTATAAACCTATAGGATAAACCATTACAACAATGTCAAGCTGGTTTCAGATCAACCATTGATCACATTTTTAGAGTTATAGCAATAACATAAACTGTCACAAAAACAAAGGGCAGATTTTATTGCATCTTCATTGACTTTTCCAAGATGGTATAGTAGAGTTGACGTTGGTGTTTTCTTGAAAAGTATGAGGAAAGTTGATCTCAAAGGGAATTTCAACCAGTCTATTTAAATTTTCAAATGTGACATTGGAACACGTCATGGATGTCTTTGAGCCCAATATTGTTCATCACTTACTTTAATGAGCTCATGTGCCAACTGGAGCATGAAGTGAAGAAGGAATATTTTACAAATATATATGGACTATTGTATTCAGATAATGTGTCTTCAATAGCTGACAGTGTTTTACAACTTAGGAAGAAAATACATATTCATAGAACAATTCTGTTGGAATGAAAGTTAATCTAAATATTAACATATGAAATGTGAAATACGGTATGTGCATAATTTTTACACCTCCAAATGGCGTCGCCTTTAGGCTGTTACCAGTAAATTCTGCCTTCTGCTTCTTCACAAACAGGAAGATGTGGTGTGATACTTACATATCATTTTGAAACTTCTATGAGTTGTGTAATCTTTGAATCTTTGCTTAAGAATCATCACTGTAAGTTAACACTTAGAATTTGATAATAAATTTTAATCCCAATGTTGTCATCGCATGTGACATTATCCGTAATTATTGGTTAATTACAGTTGTTAAAGCGTCCATGGTGCACATGTGCACAACCACATGCTCTGTTTAGTGTGTACCTTCCATGATGTCACGTAGACACAGCATTGTTGGTTGTCGATGGTCTAACTTTATCAAATATCGGTCTCCATGCCCGTGAATCGAAAACGTATTTCTGTTTCCCTGTTTTGTCAAATATCCTCACACTATATTTGTTTTGTAACGATGGTTTACCATGGGAGTTACACAGCAGTGAAGATTCCTCTATCTAGGGTAGCCATTACTCCATAGTTTCAGGTTATGATGTTCTTGCTAAGGCTTTTGCAAAGTTTTAATTATTTCTATCATGAAGGGGATAATAAACAACAATTATAAGCAGTAATAAAACTTCTGTGTCATTTGAATTAGCACAAACACTAGTAACGTAAGATAGACTTTTTAAATTTCATCACAATGCGTGATAACTGCTGCAGTAAAAGTCTTAAACAATAAGGTCAAGTGTTTAGTTTTTTGTTGCGAATTTGACTGATGAAATCTAGATGACATTTCCTGCAATCCAATTTTAACAGTACAGCCTATCTTATGTACTTCAACTTATTTTAGATTGATAATTATAAATCAGTGTACCAATGCGATCAAAGGTAGTTTCTATCTTAAAGCTGTGTTATTTCACCCATATCTCTAAATGATTGCTTTCTTTTAAGAAAATCGTGAACATATAGGTTACCTGGATCCCTTGAATTTGGAGTGTTGTTTCTTGGACTAGACTCTATTGTAGAAACCCAACCAGCTGCTTCATCAGAGATGTGACAGATTCGATTCACAGCAGGCATTTTCATAGTAAGTTGACATGATAATTGTATCTCATCAAAGATTTTAGCTGAACAGTTTTTATACCTCTGATAAAGTACATCACACAGCTTCGGACCACATGGCTGAAACGTTCTGTGACCACGCACCTGCCAGACACCTTCCAGTAGAAGCACGACTCTAAGGAGTACAATCTTAGACATCGGTGTGGAACTACAGGGTAACTAAAGGTCCTGAGAATAACGATATTCATTCACAAAATATAATGAAAATATTAATCTTATCTTGATTGTAATTATTTTTAAGCTAATCTATTCTAATGACAAAAGGCAAGAAATATCCTAAATGTTGAAATTGTTGATTTGAAATAGGAGATTGCCTCAGTTGAAATAAGCAAATTATTCTCGTGATACGCAAACATATCTTTGTTTGTCTTACATAAATAGACTTATGAATGATTCTACCATTGAAAGTACTGGATACTTGATTCTGATTGGTTGTTTTGTCCAAATCACAGGGTTTAGTTTTACAGTTGGGAGATAAACCTAGTCGCTATCAATCCAGTATAACATGTGTTTTATTTTCAAACACACTACTGTAGGTTTTTTTTCATTCTACCATGACGATTTTAATGCAGAACTCTTTTTCATAGCGAAATGCACAGGGTAACATGTTGCGGTTTTTGTTTACTATCAACACAAGAAAACAAACTTTTTAAACGATTCAATATTTACATTTGTACTACGTACTATGACAAAACCATTTTGTGAACATGCAGTATTAGGTTAAACTTTGTTAACGGTTTAATTTATTTTCAATACTATGACGCAATATCCCCGATACAGAAGAGTTCATTTTTATCTCCTGAAGTCGAAACTATTTACGCTGTGCATTTCTCCACGAAAGACAGTTCAGCATTAAAATTGTCATGGCTGAATGACAGTGTGTTTGAAAATCAGAGACGTGTTATACTGGACTGATAGCGAGTAAATTTTAAATTGAAACCGAACGCAGCTAAATGAATAAAATGAATCACCAAAGAACATGCAAACCCATATAAATGAGTTGAAGGTTTTAAACGACAAATAACTTTTTCTTCAAAGAGATGGAGCGCTCTCATAAAATATGCAATTATAAGTTAAGTCAGGAAATACTTTCAAATGCAGTAAAATGCATTTGCACGATTTCTTAGATAAATAGTGTGATCACTCAAATAAAAAAACCGCTTCCAATTGCAAGGAAATGTTTCAAAAATCAAAAGAAGCAGTTTTAAGAAGAACTTATCATGATCGGGTAAGCCACGCGATTCAATTTCCCAACCTCAAATGATTCACACCAGAATAGCTGCCAGTGGTTTTTGCCTGATGCTTGAATATTTCCACTACGACTACGGTTGATGATGTTTGGTAATGACTTGCTTTGACTTTGATAATCTAAGTCGATCTAAGTGTATTTTCGAGAATTCTGCTGGGACGCCTGAAGTGTACAAAATACAGCTGTCTGTAAAGGTATTCAGTTTGATGACGAAGTGATATACACCAATCATCGAAGTGATTGGTATGGAAAATAGAAAATTTAAATAATTGAGAAAAAAACAACGACACCATGTATCATTGAACAAGATGGTGGTTGAATATGTGAATAATAACTCTGTCACTACTACATGTAATGTTAATGAAGACGAATAAAAAAAAATTGGAAATTACACACCCAATCACTATTGGATGTATTGTTACTGTAGACGAATCTAAAGAAGATGAAAAAATTAACTTAAATCTAAGGAAAAGCAAAGCGAGGTTCTGAAATAATTCTGATACAAGCTCATGTGAGTAATTTGACATTGGTATATTTTAGTGAGTAATGTGACTTTGTACCATGAGAGCGCCAAATGTGAAGACTGGTGAAATACACATTCTAGTTCTTTATCAATGCGGACAGGGGAAGTGTATTTAATGCATCTCTACCCGCACAGATTTCCCATAGAAAAGCGGGCAATCTTGTACAGAAAGTACCGAGCAATATGCGAGAATGAAAGCTTCAGACAAGATTTCGTTTGACAGACATTAGTAGTCATAAGCATGTTTAGATATATGACTTCGACAAAAACTTTTCGATACTCAGGCTTTAGGTAATTGATTATCTTAATCGATGCAAGTACTTACCTTCTAAGATACGTCTCAAGCATCATTAGTACGATCATCCATGGTTCAGATTCACGGTAGTAACTAACCATGGACACAACACGTGAATGTGCGATATGCATGGATATACTACTAGTGTGACACTCTGTGCAACCTGTGTACTTATCTACCAAATAAGAAAGCATTTCTTTATAGCTTCACTTCGTTTTCCAAGTTTAAACATGCAAACGCTTTTGTTAATCTTATTTCGTTCCCGTAGTGTTTATTTTCATTGCGTGATCACTTATTTTGGAAGATATTTCGCTTCTAATGAGCTATACAGCTCTCTCTTTTAACATTTAATGCATTCAAAGTTAGTTATGCAATTAGCGACGCCGTTTCAAAAGTTATCCTTCAAATCGCCTAAGTTATTTCCGTAAGCTTTCCAACAGCTAAACTTTATTCGAATATGCACCATGCACTTTGAGTCATCTTTACAGAACACTTACCCCTCATTTTGTGACTGCATCTTTCTATAGGCCTGGGTGACAAAAAATATGTTCTTCATACCTTCGGTGTTTTTATTGGCTGAAATATTGCCAGGTAGTTGAAATCGCAATATTGCACCGGTAGGGAAACTGCTGGAAGCCCAAGAAACCTTCGTATAAAGATAGAGTTTCTATATGAAGTTATGACAGAAGAAACTATGTCGGGAGAGAATGTGTTAATGTTTGGTTGGAAGCATCTCTTAACGTAGGATGCTTCTACCTGTACAAACGTTTTTCTTTATTCAATTGACAACAGAAATGTTTCATTTACTCATTTTGGACCATGTCCGGAAGTTATTTACTTCTAAACAGGCTTTAACTTTTGTGGTCAGTATTCTCTCCACATTGAAATGCCACTATAATTGTCTTTAATGCAAAAATAAAAAAATCTGAACATCTCGAAGAAGAAGAAAAGAAAAAAGAAAAGAAAAATGGTAGAAGATTTCGATAGTGATGAAATATCCATATTGGAGATTGGAAACTAGTGCTAAAGCAGAATTAAAATACGTATGATTACAAGATAAGTAATAATCAAAAGTCTAGAGACAAGGTGCTCGAATCAATGGATATTTTTTATCTTGAAGATCCTAGGTGTGAATAAAATGATATACATGTACAAGGCGGCAACATACACATTTTAAACGAGCGAGACTTGACATTTTTCCTCATATCACATGATATGATGCCATCAGGACAGAATTGTATTATCAAACCTAGTATTGAATCTGATCATTCTATAACAGAATTGACATTAACATTTGCTTGGAAAGGGATTATGAAAGTTTAATAAGTCATTGATACGTGGTATTAATATGTAGATACACTACTTTTAGATTGGATGAAACCGATGAGCCTTTTGAAAAAGAGAGATTCTTGAATGAAATTAATGAAGTTCGAATCAATCTATACGAAACACCCGTAAGGTACAAGGAATGCTCATACGATCGAAAACTCAAACAATCATAAACATTGCCAAGCTTTCTTATGAAGAAGCCGTTAACCTGGAAGGGGAGTTAAAACAAATGACAAACGACAAAAGTCAAAGACCTGATGGCTTTACTACATAATTCCTTAAATTCTATTGGAAACATCTGCGCACTTTTCTTTGTAATTCGATAAGCAGCGGTGCAGTTATTAAATGTGCCTCGAAACAGAATGCCAGTTGCTGGTCGACAGATATTAGACATTTTCATATGACAGATTCTAATTAACAACAATTGCCACATCATCGAAACTGTCGATTCAAGGAGAATACATGCCGCATCACTCTTCCATGTGCATAGGAGGAGGTGACTTGAAACTGGGTAATCTGTCAAGTAATTCTCTTGAACCTTCTCTCACTGGTCTCTTTATTGTTGCCTGATATGCACATGATGTTTGCATCGTTGAAAGCCTGGATGATAGTGGCCCTGACCCGGTGAGGTGTGGAAGCGCGGCTTAAACAGGCCACATTTGCGTAAACATATTTTTATATTTAAATTCAACTGCTTTTATTTGTAACATTATGATTATGTTTCCGAACGAAATGAGTTTATTTTGCACCAATCATGTAAATTTAGTAATCGACAGAAATGATATCGTGTTAACCTCACGTCCCTAAAGTCGAAGGTATAGCTGGAATACGAAAGAGGGGAAATTCTAAGAAAGTAATCCCGGCAGTATATCGTGCAAGTATCGTGGTTATGATCAGCACATTTTATACATACATGAAGGTATCTGTTCCTGCCAATGGCCCCTGCAGTAGTTGTTACGAATTATCAATGGATGCAGACAAGGTGATCCAAATTGGCCTAACCTTTTTATTGTATTGTAGAAATACTTAGCATCACACTTACAATGACATCGCAGGGAGACGTCCTTGACCTTCATGCACTCACAAGAACGTTTAACGTAAAAACATAGTTCGTGTTTCATTGCAGCATTATATGTCTAAGTAGAATCACAAAGTAAAGTCATTAACCATAAACAACGTATTACTATTCTACATTTCTTTCAGAAACAGGAGTAGAGACTTTTGAATTTGGGCAATATTTTATCTATTCAGCTTACTATGATTACGTTGATTTAAATGATAACAAAAGTGTCGAAGGAAGGTTATCATTCATTTTTTATTATTTCGACAAACGGTCAACTAATCTTTATTACGCTGATTTGAATGATTACGCCAATTTGGGGCGGACGTGGGGTTGAGATGGATTGTGGGGGGTGGGGGGGGAGAGACAGAGAACAATGGATGGTATTGCCTGTAAGTATATTTCTGTACGGGATTCGAATCACGAACCTCTTGATCCGTAGCCGAACCAGCGCTAACCCGCCCCCAGAATTTCAAGGGGAAGAGTAGTTTGATCAAGACTTAAACCTATTAATGGTCACTATAATCCATCCCATCAAAATCATGTTCAATAGGGTTGAGATCTGGAGAAACGGCCAGCTATGGGAGAGTTCTGATGTTTTGGTGCACAAAGAAGTAGTTTTCAACACGCGCAATGTGCGACCCTGCAGTGCCATGCTGGTACTTCAGCTGTACCCATTGTCTTTGATGAAAGGGTAACACTTGTGGCAGTAAAACGTTGTAACAGGACTTCGCGAGCGTTATGATCTGATGTTCCAGTTCCGCAGATATTTCTAACACTGAGAGTCCAATTACTGAAACAGTTTTTTTCTATTTATAATTACAAGCTATCCAGTAAGTACTAAGTACATTTACCATTTGTAAAACGTAACTTGTGTCATTGCTAAATGTGTATATCCCTCTTATTTGAAATAAAAAAAATAGTTTCGACCTTGACATTTCTAGAATTACATTTGAACTTTGTAAAGTTGAGAACAGCAAGTTGATTTTTACAGGATTGAAATGTTAGGTTTGCATACTTGGACTTGTCATGGTTGAGAACGACATGTTACAACTTGCGAATTACGAGCATACATCCGCTTCCATAATTCTGCACATGTCGCACCATCTGTTCATGTTGATGTTAATTAGATGTTGAATAACATTTAATCCCGGAAATTTTACAAATTTTGCAACTTAGTAATGTTAAAATTGTCTGACGTCATAATCCTTCAACGACGTCAAAGTGGTTTAATGTTAGAGTAATATTTTTGC
The DNA here is from genome assembly GCA_921293015.1 of Phorcus lineatus. Classification (NCBI taxonomy): domain Eukaryota; kingdom Metazoa; phylum Mollusca; class Gastropoda; order Trochida; family Trochidae; genus Phorcus; species Phorcus lineatus. The sequence goes on along the minus strand of OV121098.1, from coordinate 12,704,700 downwards.
TCCATATGGATTTTGCGGTCTTTGTTTGCTATCAAAACAATTTTTTTTAAACCATTAAAACAATTTGTACCACGTGCTATGACAAAATCAGTTCGTGAACATGCAGTATTAGATTTAACTATGTTAACAGTTTGATTTATTTTTTCAGTACTAAGACGAAAAATTCCCGATACAGACAAGTTCATTTTTGTCCCCTGACGTCAGAGCCTTTTACAATGTGAATTTCGCTAGGAAAGTTCAGAAGAGTTCAGCATTTCAATCGTCATGGTAGAATGGAGATAAACCTATTGCGTTTGAAACTCATATACATGTTATACTGGATTGATAGCGAGTAAATTTCAAATTGAAACCTCACGCTGCTGTTAATATTCATAGCAAGGAAAAGGAGAAGTTCTGTACCAATAGCTTGAGAAAGCGCACAATATATGATACTTGAGTGTTATAAGTACTTGGATATAGCGATATATCACAATATTTAAGTGCAAGTTGATAGTTTGATTTGATTAAGTGAATACGTTTTGTAACAGGTTTAAATGCATAAGAAAAATGCTCTGTCACATGCCTTTTTCACTCAGTTGATTGATTTAATTGCAACTTGCATACATCTTACTGTTTTTCAGCATTTTGCTACCATAAAATGCACTTAAAATAGCAACGTTTTTACAGCAAACAAGGTTGCAGAGGTCCTGGATGGATTCGAACGCAAGGTTTTGACCTTTTGTTCGAAAATCGTATGCATAATGTTTCCTGGGCTAATTCCGCCTCTGTCTGAAATGCAAGTGACACCATTCGCCCCCATGTGGACCCTCACCCACAGCTCTGACCCATATGGCTACTCGGGTGGAAACGGGTTTCAGTAAAAATCATGGACGATCGTGACTCCGGGCATACAAGGGAATATACGCTTCACGTTTGAGGTAGGTAAATACCTCTAGATAAATACTACCGTCATCTTAGTAATTGTGAAGATTTATTGACCATTTATATAATTTTCAAAGATGAATTTCTTTTGTTTGCTATATACATTGTACGGGTCGATTGAAGAGAGCGGTAGGATCAAGTTCCCCTTCTCTCGACTGGTTTGGATAGTTTAGATAATATGTTGTTGGGGTTTTCTGTTATTGACGATTTTTAACGGAGACTGGACTAACGGGTTATGTTAGTCAATTAATATTAACTTAAGCTAAGATTTTCAAGTTAACGGTCAGATATCATCATACAGTCAACAATGGGGACATAGCAAATGGTCGGGTCACACCAATTAATGGGTCTGTCAAGCCGTTGTTAAGCTTTTACCCTGGTACAAAAGACCTAAGAATACATACATATGAGGTGGGGTTTTCTTTAATCTTTACTCAAAATTTGAGTTTTGTTTGACAAGATTATAAAGTTTTGAGTGTTTGATTCACCGTATATTTGGAATACGAAACTGCTGGTGATATATTTACGTTGTTATTATACGCTGTTGCGAGACCTGTGGTTTGTTATTACTTTCATTTGTTGGCATAACATTCTAATCGTAAAGAAACAGTAATTGTTCTCCATGATATTTACACAGTAATAGTAAAAGTTTGTGGGGTTTTGAGTCAGTTTCATACTGGCAACCTATTAAACCAATAATAAATATCCAAATGTGACTTTATTGAAAATATAGAAATATTGAATGTTGTGAGAAGATCCAACTTTTTAAGTAAAATCCCGTATTTCAGGGAAACATTAAATTTCAATTGTGTTCAAATTGCTTCGCTCGTTAGCTAACTTTACCGAGTGACCATAAATAATAAATAAATAAACGCTCTTGTAGTATCTTTATTATGAAGAGCAGGATGAACAAACGTGACAGAGGCGAAGAGGGCAACACGATGTTGTGAGTCAAGGGCTTAAGTGAACTCGTGACTAACACTAAGCCTCTCGTGTATGTCGAAATTACAAAGAGCTTTGAAAGATGTATTCTATATTTAACATAAAGATGTATTATCAAATATATTTCTTTGTCAATAAGTGAAATGAGTACACTACCGTGCGTCACTTTATCTTAAAAGCTGTCTAAATAGTAATACCTTTCATGTTCATTGAAATGTCTGACAAATGTTCACATCGATAAGAAATTAATGTTTTTGATATATGTGTTTCCCATTCTAATAGAGGTTGTTGACAAATAGCAAAAGCATGTATAGTGTGTGTTAAAAGTCAGTACATTTACTGAACCGTTGACAAAGATTTTGACCTCTTATGGCGAATATGTTAAATTCTTTTTGTTTTCGACTTACCTTGAACAAAAGTACAGAGATTAAAATATCACCGATATGAACCAATCAAGTCGGTTTCAGTAAGCAAATAGAAAATGATCGGCCCACAGTCAGTGACTCATGTCAATATCGTAACATCTATTTGTTAGCAGAAAACTTTTATAGAGAAATGAATTTACTAGAAAAACTTCGTAGTTGGATCCGTTATTACTCGCCGTTTTTAAAGGCAGCATTTACATTGGAGGACAATTATGTTATAGAAACTGTGGCACGTTTTTCACGTTTTGATCTAAGAAATCCAAAGAATGACAGAAAATGCCTAAATTTTTAACATATGTTTTGTTTTTCATACGATCAAATTGTTTCCCTGAGAAAATGCGCTAAATTGGGTTGAAACAAAATATCAAGAGGCTGCACGTGCTGGGTTAATTGTTTACTGATGCCTATTGTGAAAAAGTTACCACAAAGACCTGGTTTAGAGAACTGATTATTGTTACAGAAACGACTCATTTGTGACGTCACGTATTACCGAGGCTGGCGTAAGACGTCAAGGTCCAATAAACTGGAATGTCGTTAAACAATTGGTTGTATCATTTAGTACAGTGTGTGCTTAACTTTTGCAGCCACCCACCCGTGAAGTCGTTGCTTGTCGCCTTTAAGCGGCAGTTCTATGGGGGTATTTTCGTTGAAACGCTTTTCGAAGGGAAAATTATGATTTTACTCATATGCCAATAATACACGATTATATGTCACATTTGATTTATCAAATTGCTTTGGATTTGGAATTTTAAATTAAACATTCTTTGTAAAAAGAAAATTGTAACAAAGCCAATCGGTGCCAGTAGAGTGAAAAAACATTCTACAAACAATCACCCTGGGTCACAGAACTAATAGACCATACTACCATTTGTACTATATGGGAATCTGCATAAGAGCGTATGGCGTAAGTATGTATAGCCGGTAGAAGGTCCATTCATCTCTAGTCTGATATTGTTTACGTTCTGTAGGAGTACGTTATACATATTTCTTTAGTTCTAGGTATCTTAATTATCAAATATCAGACAGCTTTTGTGACAGCATGCATGTATAGAACTGAAAACACGATGTGTAAAAGTGACAGCATGCATGTTGAGAAGTATTAACATAGATGACAGGAAGAGGCAATACGCATGTGTAATTGTGACAAGATTCATTGGTTAAAGTGACAAATGCATGTGTAAAAGGGAAAACCCGCATGTGCAGAAGTGACAAAATGGATGTTAAGAAGTGACAATATTCATTTGTAAAAGTGACAACACGCATGTGCAGGAGTGACAAAATGGATAAGAAGTGACATACGCATGTGTAAAAGTGACAAGATGTATATGTAAAAGTGACAAAATGCATATGTAAAAGTGACAACATATATGTACAGAAGTTAGAACACGCCCTGTATCAATCATTCAATTAGATATCTGGATAACGCTGTTACGATATCTGCTGGTAGAATTGTACATCAAAATAAACACTTTTCTTTATACTTTGCTGATTATGCCTTAGGGCAAGTATTATCCACTTCACCCCAGTCTGGCAATGAACGCAATCTTAATAGAGCTACCTACCCGTAGTTGTTACCTTTTGTGAGTGACCCCACTGTCAACTCCCTTGGGAAATATACACCCTACACAGAGCCGCTGAGCAGGACCGTTATGCATAGAGACAGATGATATACTTAGCGACAAAAGAAATGCAAATTGCCCCGTGGGATACAGGACCAACCCAATGGCCCATAATCTATTAATAGCGCATAACCGTAGAGATATACTTTTATGAAAACCACCTTTTTGTTATGCACTTATTGAGATACATGACCTTTATAGATTTTCTTCTTCTTTTACAGCACATAACTTTGTATGTGTTGCACGAATTGAGTAGGAAGGAACTAACGATAGTTTAACTATCTATATTCAATAATCAGGCACAGGGATCCCACGAGTGGCTCGAACCGAAAAAGTGCAAGAATTTGTAATACTACATCTGTACTATTACAGTGTGACTCGAATAACAACAATGATAACCTCAAAATGGCATGAGTCATGTCAATAAGAGATAACTAATATAACCAGAATAAGCAATTTAATTAACAAAAAGACGTTTATCAAAATGTTACTATTCAACTAGGAAAACTTCAGTACAAGATCAAAACAATAAATGAATAAAAAAAAGGTTAAGAGAACATCGTTATCAGCTAGTTTATATAAGGGACAACATGTCACAAGACACTGAAATGGCGTTTCATGTTTGATATGAGTGTTTTATATGTATGTATAAAATACCAAATTAATTCAACTCTTTAAGGTGATATATATATATGCAGTTTTCATTTAGGAGAAAAAGTTCATGTAGGATTAAACGTTGTGTGCTGTTGTTTTTTATCAACCGGTTTCACAACATAGTGATCAGTAGGGTAACTTATATATTGTGTTGCTAATGGTTAACGTTATACCATTAGCAACACAATGTATAAGTTACTTATTACTTATTATCTCTTATTATCAGCACGGCGTCATATGATCTGTTTTAAGCTTCAAAATGCCATCATATTCAACATTGAAAACTTTATCAAAAGTTTTAGATGTGAAATTCATTTAAAAAACAGTAATAGAATAACTTTATCATCATCATTATTGTTGTCAATTCTAATTTTGTATGTAGACACATAACTCTTTTTACTCTTTAACTGAATGTCGTAATATTCGATAGGAGAGTTGCATGTGTAATCTGTCAAATTTGTTCAGTGCAGTAAACAACTGCTATTTGAAAAATATAACATACCAATTGAGATGGTATCAACGGATAATGCCATCTGGATACCTGATCGTGACGTCAGAGGTAAATATATCAAAAGGAGTGAAGCATTATAAGCAGTGTACATATGACTGAGTAATTGTATACCGTGTGATGTTCTACTGCATATTTATGTTTTTTCAGGTCAGACATCATATGGTTGTTATATACTCTTCAAAAAAAGAAACGCAAAAAGGATATCTTTAACATTTTGTAGAGAAATATAAGGAACAACAATACAAGTTCATGGTATATGATTTAAAACACGTTGAGGCACTGATTATTATGGTTGTTATATTCACAAGGGCGTAATACACATTTATTCGTCTTTTTCAAATAATCTTGAAATTGAAATTGTGTTTACATGTACATTTAGTAAGCTAGGTACAATTAGCTTGCAGGTTTGTTAAACGACAATCATAAATATATTTTTCATAGAATAACTCGTTTTTTAAATGGTTGCGCACTTTGAATTTGTGAATATATTCAGTATGTAAGGTGTAATTAGGTTGACATTATATTATGTTATTGTGGTACAAAATTAGTAATTGAAAACAGGCAGGGCCCAAGGTGCAAATAGTTGAAGGTCACATTTTGTATTGAAAGTTTAACTTTTATGAACGTAAATTATTAATTTATGAAATTCTTTCATGCTTGCAAAATGTAAAGTAGTCATAGAGAAGCTATCTTATTATCATATTCATTACTGATTCATTCAAGTGCTCAAAAAGTAACACATAATGCAAATTTTGAATTATATGTATGTATACATATCGTAGGAGGACACAGAAAGATCGTTTGGGGTTTGTATGTATTAACATATACTCATCAAAAAGAATAATTACGTTAAAATAGTTAGGAATTTAGATGCGATAATGCAATCTAATGCGATAATGCGATATCAACTTATTGCAATACCACTGCATTTAAAAGCTCTTGTTAGTGTGTACATCTAAAATGTTTTTACCGCTCTCGGTTTATGCTCGTGTGATACCAGCATATCAACGCATTGATGAAAATGGTTCTTCGAGGAACATTGTCTATATTTAATGTACCCGCTGCATGTACATCCAATTACGTCAATACAGCAAAAAAAATGAAATTAAACTCAAAATTAATGGCAGCAACTATAAATAGTTGTAAAACTTGAACAAACTGGAGTGCAAGTCATTTTTAGATCTACCTTTATTCAGTGATTTAGATTGAAATTCAAAATACGTTCACTTACCCTATCACTGACATCTAACATTAACGCTACAGACGTATATCTATAACATATACGGTCAAACATGTGTCAATGATGACATATTTTTTATATGTGCACATGTGCTCTATAGGTTTTTACCTGGCAACAACTGTTTCAGCTCAAGTACCCGTATCTTGTCTCTGAGGTCATTAAACACTTGTAAGTGACATCATTGCAGCTGGTTGTGTAGGGTGGCAGGCCCATTTTTTTCAAGTTCAAGCTGTTCAAAATCGGCGATAGAAAATTTTAACACTCGGATGCGTGCCAAATGACCTTACGAAACTCGAAATTGTTGTGTTATTTACCTCGTCAAATCGAAGTGAAATAGACCCATTTCATCGTTTACCCCAACTCACTCACTCACTCACTCACTCGTTTAATAATTTGTATGTATGTGCAGACTTGGTAATGAAGAAAGTAAGAACGTAATTTTATTTGCATTAAAAATTTGAATGGTCAGAACTAAATGATCACATACAGACATGCGGAAATGGTCTTTAGCGTTATTGCTTTTTGATGACTGATAACCCGCTGTTTAGTGGCAGGATAGGGTGTAACCTTTATGACACACCAGAGGGTAACTACACGACCCCCAATTCCTTATCATAGTTTGCCATGGAAACATCGGTATATGTCGATAGATCAGAGAAACTTGGCGATAAACAAAAGGGTTCATTCAGTCGCACTTCGCAAGCCTTTACCATGCCTGGACGGAACATTGTTGAAATCGTATGGATTGACGTATGTATATTATTTAATTTCTATTAGACTTCTACCTGAAGGTTGTTGTTATTAGGATATTTAGTCCATCAGATTTGTCTTATTTCAACGTCCAATGTATAGCGAATTCATAATTTTCGAGACACTGAAATTATGATTGTGAAGGAATTTGTACATGGTATCTGAGAAAGTAGGAAAAAAAGCTACGATGAGAGAACGACAGTAATATTTTAACGACCCAATCGTTGTTTGCACTTAACCATTTGACCTATTCATTCTGGCTGGAAACATAAATGGTCACGCTGACTTCGGGTCACGGAGACACACAAACCTGTGATAACCATTTGCTACTGGATCAAGTGCGTCGTCTCCAAAATAAAAATAGTTCTCTAAAATTGACTTTTGTTTTACGTTGGATGGAAACACGATAGTCAGATCAGGGTCATTTAAAAGTCGTTTTCATTTTTGAAATGTATTATTCATTTACGTTTTTATCTTCCAAAGTATTAAACTGTTGTATTTAGTTTACGTTGCTATATCACTATGTAGATTCTTGTCATAACTCAATGTGAAGTATTTTAAGGACAAACTATTTTCTATTGTTGAATTTTCCTACAGGACAATAAGCGATAAAGATTGCAAAAATAATGACTTGAATGGCATGTAGCTATTTCGGTAGGTAGGTAGGGCAATGTTAGGCTACATTTGTTTGAACTGATTATTTCCAGGAAAACTGAAAAAGATAGGATTCTTTAAAAAAAGAACTTAACAAAAAAATGTATTGAATGTTCTTGAAATATTGACTAGACAGTACAAAATCGACATTTATATTTAGCAAAGAAAACACTCAGTTTATCGGGGTCACATCATATTCGAGTATATACTTATATTCACGCTGCCATACACAACCTTTTAAACATGTCATACTACCATGCGGTGCAAGGAGCTTGATCGTGACATTAACAGGGTGGAATAGATGTCGCCTCCAGAAGGTAAACACAAGCAAACACTGCGCGAAGTTTGGACATTGACGTTCTGTCACGAACGTTCATATCCTTTTGTTCTGAAAAAAACGGAGACAAGACAAATACTGTACGGATTTTGTGAGAGTCCGTATCAGGTTTTCCATTGGACTATTATATATCACGAAGACAAGAGGTAGAGTGGGTGAGAGAGAGGGGTGGGTGAGAGAGAGGGGTGGGTGAGACGAAGGGGTTTGTTTACATGCGTGATACGTCAAATGTTCTTCTCGTGTTCTCTCGTGTGACCATTTGGTATATGTAGAGGGTGTGGTGAGTACCTTGACGTGAAAGAACAATTTTCGATTTTACATAATTGTAATTTTGTTGTTATATTCAAATCAAATGTTAAACTGCAGTCCTAACTTTAAGAAACATAAAGTAAAATACCGTTGTGAGCTTATCTGTGGTTAATTGATAATGTTTCAAAGTTAGAAGTACTCTTTATTTTGATAACAAGGATTGCAGTGGAACTATTGAACTGTTCTTGTGATTACGTCTGTGTCTGTATATACCTTCGACGTTACAGTCCATGTCATGTCATCAATTTCTGTCTCTTTTGCCTTGCTATCTCCTCAAAATTACCGTCTTCCGCTCTATTTCTTGATGTATTCGTCTTTCTGACTGCCGTTCATCCCTCCGTCTCTCCAATTCTCTCATCTCAAGCTGTGCATAAAATTAGTACCTTCTATACATAAACTCTCTGTCTCTGTCTCTGTCTCTGTCTGTCTCTCTCTCTGTCTGTCTGTCTGTCTGTCTGTCTCTCTATCTCTCTCTCTCTCTTTCTCTCTCTCTCTCTCTCTCTCTCTCTCATCATCTTAAGATGTACATAAAATGAACCCCTTCGTATTCCCTTCATCCCGCTAGCAACTTAACTCTTTTCGTTTTCCCAATATATGTTCTCTACGAGATGGTACCCGATAAATTCAAACATACTCGGCATACCTTTGTGTTAACTGTTTGTAAGTTTCTATTGTGTTGTCTATTGCACCCTGCTTTGTGGTCGACAGCTGAATTGATAGGGGTGCAGTAGAGATACTATCATTTAACGTTTCAAACTACTGAATACCCTGGAGGCCTTGAGCAGGAGCTCTCAACCGTGTCTTTGTTTTACTTAAACTGGTTGTTTAGTATTATTTTCTGTGAACGATCGAGTCACATTCCTTTAATACACAACTGCCGTTAAAGCATTATATCAAATTCCATAGAAAAATGTATTGAGGGTGATAGTGTTTTTGCTTTTGATTTGACACTTTGTAAAAAATATTGCCAATGAGACGTGCAGCGCCACTAGCTAGTGAGCCAAGACTTGCGACTTAAACTTTAAACGACATAAGAAGAATTGATAATACATGTAGGTCTGATGGTTGATTATTTTTTAACTTATGAATTGTATATCTAGTTTTCTACATATTTATTTGGCTACTGATAGTTTTTGTAAATATTTGAATATACACCGATTTCTCATCATGTAAACACAATATATTTAAAGGCGGACCCTATCCATCTATGATCTCGTTCGACCGGTGTATTCGTCGCACATACAATTTATAACAATTAAAAACATTTCCAGCTATGAGGATATTGAATATCGGATTTATATATGTGGAGAGGTAAATTAATTAAGTCACGAGTTCCCTCTTCGCGAATAGTTTTACATCGTCATCACACACTGCCGACCAGGTATTTTTCCGGGTTATAGACGTCATTTCCGGTAAATTTTCGAGGTTTTTTTCCTTATAAAAATCATATTGATTTAACCTTTCTATTTCACTTTTCTAATGTCGTTTATTTTATATATTTAAGGAAAAGTTAGACTTTTTCGATAAGATAACACTGTTTAAGAGTCTAGGTTATAAGAGTCGAACAAAAAAACTGAGTGTGACTTAACTTGAATATCACATTTGTAATACGTTTGATGACGCCCCCACAAGTTTGAGAAGGTGTATTATGACAAAACCGTCTAAAGTGATAACCAACCTATCCTGTTTGTGTTTAACATAAACGCCAGTTTTGACATAAATCCCAGTTCGAATACAACCCACTCACTGTTTGTGAGAGGCTTTAAGTAGAAGAAATGTTTTTAATCAAGATCTTGACAATTGCCAGCTTGTTAATCAGACCTTATAAAAAACTACCTCTGTTGTAACACCTGATGCGCGTCAATGACAAAACCGAGCATAACTTGAGTGAAAACGTTTATTAACATTTTTGTGAGGGTCACGAGGCATGGTCCCAAAATAGTAGCGCTGGATATGTTAGAATTATCTGAATCCGTATCAAGCTATCAGTGTCATTTATGAGCGTTCGATGCATTAGCCTACATGTACAGTTATGTATGCATACATTATACCTGTAACATTAAAAAAGGTAAATGTGGATATTTTTTATTCTTTTTTTATTGATTTAATCGGGACAGAATAAGCTTTAAGGTATAACTGTTTTCTCCAAATCATATTATCAATACTTGATCGGGAGAATCTTTTAATCATGGAAAGATGATATTATGAATATATACCACTATATATACGCATGGCATCATGGAATTAGGGAAAACTAAAGCTTTACCTTCAAACTATATGCAGTACTTGAAATTCAAAATTTCATGTATAAATCATATTTGATGAAAACGAGCTATTTTCAATGGTTTTAGCGAAATATAAAGATATGTTTTTACATGACATTGGCGTTAACATACCTATAGCATGGCGAGAGCATAATACTACATTACAACCGACTAGTTTGCAGATAAAAATGAGGGGTCAGTGGCGGTTTCTAAAGAAGGGACGAAGGCCTTATGAATTATGTTTTGAGAATTTGGCCGTTTAGAGGGTGAGCCTCAAGATAACCCCAACATTTTTTAATTTCCCGCCTCGATATTGGGTTTTTTACTGCGTCGGTATCCTGTTTCATGAGGATGTTCCATCAATGTGACTTTAAATGCCTTATTGAGTTCCTCATAATACAATTACGCTCATATATTCATTTTCCTGTATCGTGTTAACGCACCTTTTCCTTGGACAAAATGGAATACTTGATTCACTGCAACTCAGCACAGGACCCTCATTATGTATCATTGTAATTGTTCCAGACTGAAACTCACAACATGGCGACTGCGACGCGGATCAAGGACAAGCACCTAACGTGCAGCATCTGCTTCGAGTTCTACAGGTCCCCTAAGACTCTGCCCTGCATGCACTCCTTCTGTGAGCCTTGCCTCGACAACCACATCGAGGCCAAACGGAAGGAGAATGGGTTCGGCTGCCCCATGTGTAACACTTTCACTAATATCCCCGACCCAACGGCTCCCTTCCACCAGTGGGCGTGTCAGTTTAGGACCGACTTTAAACTGACTGGTATGTTGGAGGAGCTTCAGCTTATTGAACAAGGTGGGTCTTGTCAATTAAATCTCTAACCCAATAATTGTAAGTCGCTCAATCCAAGTATTACCATATTCATAGCCTTACTGCATTGCGCTAAGTTTTGCAGTGATCTTAAAGCTTTGATGGTTGTTTGAAGGGAATAGATCTTCATATGTAAACTTTTGTATCTTGTAAGTAAATAAAAAAGCTTTGGAATGTTAAAGATCGTATTGGTAATTGAAAACAATTAAAAATATCTCATTGGGATATTTTCGATATTCAACACTTAATCGTTATATTATCTCTACATGATACATACATCTAACTGTTCCAGAGGGAAAACTGACAAGGGACGTAACCCAGCTGAACAAGGTGATCGAGAACCTAGAGCAAAACGAGGTGACGCTGCTCAGTAAGATAGACGACGACAAACAGACTCTGGCCAGACTCTCGCGAGAACAGGAGGAGGTCTCGCAGCAAATCTCAGACGTCTTCTCTACTCTGAGACTGAAGCTACAGCGTAAGGAAGAAGCCTTGAAGGAGAGTCTACGACAGATGTGCTCTCAGCGAAAGGACGCCGTGTCCAGAAGCTGGCTCAGCAAACAGAAGTTGATCGACCAGGTCGCCACGCAAATTGAAGAGGCGGAGAGGATCATGGCGTCCAAGTTGACGGACAACATCAACAGTGACATGAAGATGTTTCAGAGAGCTTACTCTCAATTCAACATTGGAATGGGAGGGGTGCGGAGTGTCACTTTGCCCAAACTGGAGCTCAGCATGAAACAGGAAGACATCATCAAGTTCGACTCCCTGCAGTATTGTGAATTAGATAGGGATAAAAGGGACAATGCTGAATCTGTGAAACCTCCTGTACCTAATTCATCCAAGACGAAACCTGCTCCTAAACCTCCCACCCCGACAAATTTGACAGGGTCTGTTTCAAGCTTAGCCTCGAGTTCAGGATCACTTTCTGAAAGGAGACCAACGCTCGTTGCTACCCTGGAACCAACGAAGGAGAACCTGGACAAGGAGCCAGACTACCAAGATATTGTTGTGCTCCGTAACGGACAGGTCCAGATCGTGATCCTCTCTGACCACAACAACAAAAGAATTGTGGCCATGTTCATTCACCAAGGCACTAAGACACAGAAATCCATCAAACTTGACTCACATCCTGGCAAACTTTGTAAACTAGACGCATCCAGAATCGGCGTGAGTTGCACTGATCCATATAAGATCGTCATTTTACAAATTTTCCCCGAATTTAAACAACTGAGTACAATCAAGTCCACGATTAACAACACCGGCATAACTGCTCTGAACCCAAACACGTTGGTAATAGCAGCAAAGAACACGATCAATGTCATCACCACGGCAGGATCAGTCCTAAAGGAATTCAGGATAAAAAGTGAGAGTTCCTACTACGCAATGAGCTGGTACATGGTGACCACCCCAATGGGAAGCATCATCGTCTCGGATCGGTACGGGGAGTTCGTCTCCTGCGTAACACCTACCGGCCAGACTCTGTGGCAATGGAGCACCCCGGATTCTACCCCACCCGCTGGGGTGTCATGTGACAAGCAGGGACGCATCTACGTGGTTCTCACAGGGAAAAAAGAGGTTCACCGACTCAGCGAGACTGGACAGTTCCAAGCTGTGGTGCTGAACGAGGAGGACTCCTTGGAGTTGCCCACTGCCATGGAGATCGATCAGTTCGGACAGTGGTATGTGATGAAGAGGTCGAAACAAGTTCAGATATTTAAGCCTTAATTGGTGATGAGAGGGTTTGTGATGCTGAACAAAACGACAATGTATTTTCAGATCTTTAAGGCTTATAGAAGGGGTTAGTTAACAGAAAGACAATGCATTTAAAAAATCATATTTCCACGTAGTGATGTCATTGTCAGTGGTGACATACAGAGTGAGTTTTAGATGTTTAACGCTATAAGTACTAATATGAGGTTGTGTTAATACACCGAGAGACACTACATTTAAAGGGATGGTGAGATGATTTGTGATGATATATAGAGATACATGGGCATGGGATAACGAGGTGCAGTTGTTCAGATAACCTAATAATCATCGATTTGAGAAAATTTGGGAAGTAGCAACATGTTCACACCTTTAGGCCTTCAAAGTAGTGGTGTGATCATAATTGATAAAATTCAAAGCGACGATTGGATGTTCAGATCTCGAGATGGAAAATGGGGAGGTGATGAGTTATCATAATATACAGAGAAAAAAAGCCATATTCAAGTCTTACGCCTAAAATAATAAGCTTAATCCTGCAGTAGATAACTTCAAAAGCGTGCCTTATGATTATATATGAAAACGCTGACTATAACAAGATAACATGAACAAATAACTGTTTTATTTAATGTTTAATATGATCAGACTGTGTAGAGAGGAAAGGCCTAGACAGAACGAGTTTGAATCTCGATAAAGTCAAAACTTTGAAACTTTTATTCCTCGGAACATTTATCCTCGCTATTAATCAGACTGACAGTTTTTTGTCCGTGGATGCCGCCTTTTCCGAACCGAGAACTGGCTGCAATCAAATCAATTTTTACAATCTTTCCTTCTAGCTATTTGTATGGATATTTGACATTTCCGATGATCTGATAAAATTTAAACACAAATACCCTACAGTGTATGAATATGACTGTTCATTATGACATGCTATCCTACTCCGCGTCAAAGACAGATATGTGTTTGTAGCCCCAAAGAACAGGTGTTCCAAAGGCATACCAGTCATTTCGTGCGCGTCATGATCTTTATCCAAACAATGTCAACGCTCTTTTATCCCTCTGCATATTATTATGAATATTTGTACTTTCTGATATACAGATAAAACGAAATGGCCACACCCTAAAGTGACGAACTCGGTCGTTTCCGTCTCTACAGCAGTAAACAGACTTAGTATTACACTGCTGTGAAAAATTAAGTACACCGAGGTCACAGTGTACTTAATTTTGTACAGTACTGTACGTTCAGGTGATTACTCGTCAAGCAGATGAAAAGGACAATACGATACGATATTTTTTGGGAAAGTTTGCGATACAATATACTAGTTATCTTTCATGTTTGCCCACTGAAATACTTTTTACCTATATCGTAACATATTTTCTATTTGTGCATATTATATATATATAAATATCACTTTTGACTAGAAACGATTATTTCAGTGCGTAATCCAGTATTGTCTCGTCTGATGTCATTTTAAATTACTCCTGACGTCACATTCATAAACTCAAATGACACACTTTCTCAGGTAATGATTTAAATATATGAGTATATCTCATCACATTGAATTCAATCCTGTTGATCACGGCTTCCCTTCTTTTGCTCTGCCATTGAAATCCCCACAATACGAGAAGGACTAGAAGTTGATGTTTGTAATTTATTGACAACGACTTAAAAAACGCTATTCTTCGTTTCTTCGATTATCATCGGTTTACGCTGGAATAATGGGGTTACTACCAAAAGTTTGAGTTTTTATCCATTGTAAAATGTTGACGTTTTGTGCTTAAGATTCATCAGTAGAAGGTTATTTATTCAGATAATATTTGATTATTTTTGTTTACCTTACAAATGACACTGAAATGTATGCCATGTTTGATAATAAATAATTCAAAGATTTATTGTTGTTTTATGAATTTGCAGAATGGTTCTGTGCTGTTTTGTCATGGCACTCTGCAGTGTATACCACTCGCTGATGACCAGTCTGATTAAAATCGACTGTGTTCCGAGGAATAAAAGTTTTTAAATATTAACTCTAGCAGGATTCAAATGTATTTTATAAGCGGCTATCCTCTCCACAACGATCTTAAATCATTCCCCTTGCTCGCACGTTCTTACACCAGTTTAGCGCAGACAAAACCTAGTCATTTGCGGACCAATCACATCATCCCGTTTAAAATAACGATAGCGACGATAAAGGTTACGAAATGGTAAACGTGAGTTACTTGCCCCTAGATACTGATACCGAAAGCTTTTGCCGCTGTCATTGTGATTGGCTAGTTGAGATTGCTTTCAGACCGTTGTGGAGAGGAAAGCACCTGTTAGAAGATGTTCGAATCCCGCTATAATCAATATTCAAAACTTTTATTCCTCGGAACACGGTAAATTTAATCAGACTGCCCTAATGACTACCCGTATAAACGCCTAATTTTTATTTCTTAAAAGTTTACCCAATAAACTTTGTTTCATACCAAATTTGTCATCTTAAGAGGTTCCAACATCTCATTATTAAACCATAGTCGTATGAGACATTATCCAGTATCATGCAAAAACT
Organism: Phorcus lineatus; assembly: GCA_921293015.1. Classification (NCBI taxonomy): domain Eukaryota; kingdom Metazoa; phylum Mollusca; class Gastropoda; order Trochida; family Trochidae; genus Phorcus; species Phorcus lineatus. The sequence continues at coordinate 12,688,984 of OV121098.1, read as the reverse complement.
GGTGGCAAATTTTGTTTGAACACCTTTTAATCATTTGATTTAGGGTAATGGATTCCGATAGCTTTGTTGAACAAGGTACTTATTTCAAACTTACTTTGTTTGATTCAAAACATTGTCCTGCTTATGAAAAACATGTCTTTCCGTTTTCGTGAGATCACTTTATCATCTAAAGAGCGTGCTACCGTCCTTTTAACTTCATCTTTCGGCATATTCTTTTATGTTTGGGACAGGAACTCATTCACAGCCACTTCAATGAATTCAGCATCATTCTAACCATTATGACAAAACAATCGAAATATGAATACTTTGAGTAACCTACCCTTATTTCTATTTTATCCGTAAGTATTTCATCGGAGCTAACTTAATTAGGTACAAATTGTAATTTTAAATTCTTATTTTATGCCATGGAAGGAAACTTGGCGTGACAGCGGTGCAAATTTGATTTACCAAACCCAAAGTTAATTGGCGTAGGAAGCTCAAATTTTCACAATAACTTTATGTTCCATGAAGATTCAAGTATGTAGATTTGGTGTTGACCACTCTTCAAATATGGACTATTTTTATCAAACAGTTTTTATGCTAGGGATAAAAGATGTTGAGAATACTTTCTTTGTATAGTTGAGATTTGTAAATTTAATTCTCCTACCCCAAAACAATGAGGGTGTTGTAGGGGTCAACATGGCTTGGTAGGGTTGCAAAGGGGATTACCATTTTTACAGCTTTGGAAATGGTCACTTTAGTCATGTTTATGTGAAACGAATCCAACCAAGTCAATGTCTCTAGCACAATTTATAAAAAAATATAAACATAAAAGTAACTTGTCAGCAATGATGTTGTGTTTAACTGAGCTCGTTCAGACTAGACACTGCATTTCTTCTGCTTTTGTTAAGTGCATTTCACTTGTCAATATCTAATAATAATGAAATGGAATAATAAAAAATGACTCATGAAAAAATCATGTAGTGAAATACATCTTTACGACTTAATCATTTACTGCTATTTAGACAGAAATCTATGAAATCTTCGATGCAATTGTTTAAAAGTGCCTTTTGCACATTCGGCCAGCTAATTTATAAAGAAGGAAAACTAAAAAGGACTGTATATCAACAGTATAGTTGTGCTAAGCTCTTCGCCCTATAAAGTAGATATTTTCCTCCTCGGCAATGACCGTCGACGCGGTCATATGTAACTTGTGTATTATTTTCGGGTTTTGGCGAAGCTCTTTTCTTGAGTAGTAAACATCATAAGATACCCCTGTCCGTGTAATGTTACCTTAACGTCACTCGCGCCTTAGTTGTGATTTTCGTCACACGTGTGTTAATGGCGATATTTCGGCAGTCATGTCGAAAGCATAGTATGACATGAAAACGAGTATGATATTCTGTTTATTGCCGAATATTTTTTGTTTTCATATTGCTCCAAAAGCAAAGTCAGTGTCTAACAATTAAAAGTTAAATAAATACATTCAGCTTTTTACATTTTAAGTATCACAACTTCTGAACATTTACATCACTCAAACTATCTTGTTTACAAGTTAAACAAAAGCAAAACTGATTATTTATACAACATCAAACATTGAATTGAATCAAAAAGTATCGTCAATAAGAAATATATTTTTGCTAAAAGGCGATTTAAAATAAAACAAAATGAAAGTGAAAAGAATTTGTTCCTAAATCATTTTAATTGATATAGAGATTTCATAATCGAATATTCAAAGTCCGACTGAGCAAGACTAATCCTTTTTCATGTCAAATGGTGTAAAGATTTTTGACAATTACATGCCAAAATGAAGCTTTTGCTTGATTTTTGTAACGATTAAGCTTACTCTATCGTAATGAATTATCCATTATGAAGAAAATATGTTTTGCAAATAGAGAATGAAAACCCACTGCTTTTGATATCAACAAAGAAAGTGCTCTTGAAACATATCTATGTTTGATAACGTACAAATTTTAAAACATTGAAACAAAATATCAACTACACGGTTTGAACCTGTTCACACCATTAGTTAGCCCAAGTATACAATCAGCGAAAACCTATCGTGATTTATGAAATGCTTTATGCTGCAAACAAAATATGTATTCTAAACACAAATATCTGTATCTGAAATAAAGTGTAACCGATCACAAGGATTATCCTTTTTTCAGGAAATAATGCATAACTACAAAAAAAAAAATTAACATGAAGGAAGGTTTCTGATTTTCTTATTCTCAGTCGCTGCTATTCATTCCAGAGCTGGTAAGCTCATCTCTTTTGTCTATCCATTGCATTTCTAGACCTGGTGATCCATTCCCTTTTACCAGATTTTCCATTTTGCATGTCTACACCGTCTCTAGACCAGGATTCGAATGAATTTTGTCTACCTTTTCTGTCTCTACAGCCGGTACTCATTTCAATTGAATTTTGCCTACCCACACCCTCTCTATAGCTGGTAATGAATTTTACCGTTTCGCTCCGTCTCTACATCAGGTACATTATCCCAATCTGCCTCCCCGCCATGTCAATTTACCAGTTACTCAATTCCATTTTTCTTTATCTAACCGTGTCAAAACAAGATTGAAATTAAATTTCACTTACCCGGTATGATCGAGGTTGGTCTTTTCCATTTTGTTCTGCCTACCCAGTTGCTCGAGACCATGCATGAAATCAATCTAAATTTGTCAACATGAACAACCTCTTATTTCCCATTAGATTAACTTGAAAAAGGGTAAAGTGAAAAAAGTGATATACTCGCGTAGGGACGTTCAAAAATAACAGTTGATGTCTTAATTTCCAGTAAAACATGGCGTGAGTCATGTCTTATAGCTTATATTAGGGTAAAGGGAACAAAGGTTCTAATCAGAAGAATCATTGAATTTCCTTATTCAAGTATAAACACTGCGCTTCTGTTCTGATGGACACGTTCCTGCAGTAGACGTCTTGCTCGCTCTTTGAAGTAGTGGGGCAAAACAAATTGAGAAATGCAACTTTGAAAAGGAGTTAAGTTGCAGCATAGATTAAGATTAAGTCCACAGACTATGGCCAATAAGGCAATACGTCAAACACATAATCGTCTCAAGGTTAACATGAAAAAGGGTAAAGTGATTTAACAACCTCTTGTTTCCCATTAGGTTAACCTAAAAATGTTTTGCTCATAATAGTTTTTCTGTCCTATAGTCAAAATTAATAGGTCAACAATTGAATGGCCTTAAAATACAACAAATCAGCCAATTTTTAAACAAAATACCATTTTAAGAATAAATTTGAATTCGTATGAGATTTGTTTTGGAAAGATACACTTTGTCTTGCTTCTGTGATGTGATTTATTTTTTCGCATAGTTTTATGAATTTAGTTTGTTCACAGACTTGGTTTCAGTCACCATGTAAACTATATCTTTAAGATGGACTACGCCACACATATATCATTAGTTCTTGCAATAATGAAAATTCCACATAAAGTAAAAGTCAACAGAACAAAAGTAACATTCGACTCCATTTTCACAAGCTTACAATTCCATGTTTGATGAGCCTAAAACATTCAAAACCATTGATCAAACAAGTGTTGCTCATTTAGATCAGAATGTCATATATCGCAATCCCTATACCATTGTAGGGAAGTGCATGGCAAAAACAACGTTCAAAAATAACAGTTGATGTCTTAATTTCCAGTAAAACATGGCGTTGAGAAGAATAACGTTTATACTTTATAGGTCATGACAGATTATTTATTAAAGATAAACACCCGCTTACAACGTTGGTGAGACCAAATACAGGCATTTAATGTTCACGTCACGTTCTCAGTCTGCAGAAAAGGGTCAGATGCCTCATGAAACTTATAATATTCTATTTTTTCATACAAACATTTAAATAAAGTGCAAAAGAAGTTGTTTTTTCCCCCTAAAATCCCAAATGACAAAATTGATTAAAATCCAATATATTTGTTTAAAACTTTAATTTGAAGAGTAAATAAATCATTTAGCAAGTGACTTAAGTCATGTTATGGAATTTAAGCATACCTATTTGAAGACTTAGAATTTAATGACTTGGATAGATACCGGAGTTAAGTGTGTGAAATTCATTAAAGGTACTTAATGGATTATCAGGGATTCCTAATCAGTAAGTAATGTTGACTATTATTGTCTAGGTCATAACGTATAAACCAACAACTAGCATGTACTCATATGTAGACTAAGTTATCATTCGTAGTTACCACCTGGTTGATAAGTATCCAACTATCTGTAAAACCCTCTTTAATACCATTTACAATCAGAAATAGTTCCGTCGCCTTGTACAAAGTATTGTTCTATATATTGTGTAATATAGTGTATATTTGCTATCATTGTCATAACTCTTGTCTGTTGTGACCACCTCTTCTGTATATATGTATGCCTTGTATATATAAATATCACCTAGTTAGGGTTGTACCATCTCCGAATTCTGAATTGTCCTACAACGTGTAACATTAACTAAATTTGAAACATTAACATTGAGCCTACTATGTGAGTATGGGTATCAACATTACACAGTACCGAATAACTATTGGAAATTTTTATAGAATTACACATGGAGTAAGTTCGAAAGGACAAAAATCACGAGTGAATGTTTACACATATTTTTCAAGTCTTTTCAATTCAGCATTGTATATTTTTACAACTGAGTGTAAAGCGTGTATTGTTTTCAGTGCTTTGTGTTTCGTTACATCATTGTTAGGTAACACCAATGTTCTTGTTTTATTCCTATTGTTACTTCTGCTTTCTGGTGACATCGAGTTGAACCCTGGCCCTATCCATGATGTAACACAGTCATTAGATAGAACTTTACAAATCTTTCATCTTAACACGAGAAGCGTACGGCACAAGCTTGATCATTTAAATGAATGCTTATCAGAAAACCAAATTATTTGTTTCACTGAGACGCATTTAGATAATACTATTAGCAATACAAATTTAGCTTGGGATACCTTTCATGAACCATTACGTAAAGATAGAAATGCCTTTGGTGGGGGTGTTATGGTCTATGTAAAAAAGTGTTTAAGTTTTAAAAGACACTATGAGTTAGAAAATAATTGTGATGAAATAATTTGGTTGGAAATATATTTACCACAGAAATCAATCATGCTTTGCGCAGTCTATAGACCCCCGGGTAATAATGCTGCTTTTTGGGAGAGATTAGAAAATGCTATTGAAAACTCACTTGATCATACTTCAAAACTTGTATTGATTGGTGACCTAAACGAAGATCTCTTGTCAGACAAATTTGAGAATTTAAGTGAGATTATGAGCAGAAAAGCGTTATGTAATGTCATAAAAGAACCAACACGAGTTGGGAGAACGAGCAGAACGTTATTAGATCCTATCCTTATCAGTAGTGACATCGATGTGTTTGATAGTGGAGTGATTGATTTCAAAACAGGTATCAGTGATCATAGAGGCACATTTGTTGCCATAAATACAGTTATTTCAATGTCTTTATGTTATACAAGAGATTTATGGTGCTATGATAAAGGTGATTATGATCTATTGAATAGTTATATCCGTGATACTGATTGGAATGTTCTTATGACAAATAGTACAGACATTAATGAAGAAATAAGGTTAATAATATGAAGTGTTATGCAAAGGAACAATATTTTTCGAATCTAGATGAATTTATAGCTGAAATGAGCAAAGGAAACAAACCATCATATTGGAAAGTACTTAGGAGACTCGTCAAAGACTCAGGTTCTATAAATCCTATTCCGGCATTAAGATCGAGTGAATCTGATAATACCCCAAGCATATTTTCAGACTTTGATAAGGCGGAAGCATTAAATTCGTACTTCGCATCTATTTGTCAGCTTGACGATATGGATAAAGCTCTCCCATTCTTTGAATTGCGTACATCAAGTAAACTTGATCATATTTTAGTAGATGAACGTGAAATTTCTGATATCATTAAATGTTTGCAGGTTAACAAAGCGAGTGGTCCTGATCGAATAAGCCATAAAATACTGAAATATATCGCAGATTCTATTAGCAAACCCTTATGTCTGTTATTTAATAAATCATTGTCAAAAGGTAGATATCCGGATAGATGGAAAGAGGCACATGTAATGCCACTTTTTAAGAAAGGAGATAAATGTTGCTGTAGTAATTACAGACCTATTTCTTTAATAAGTTGTTTGGGTAAAATTTTTGAAAGAACCATCTTGAAATATTTATCAAATTACTTTCTTGACAATCATTTACTATATAAATATCAATCAGGTTTCCAAGTAGGGCATTCTACCACCCATCAGTTAATTGAGTTATATAACAACATTTGTTATGCCTTAGACAGACGAGAAGATTACTGCATGGTCTTTTGTGATGTGTCTAAGGCATTTGACAGAGTGTGGCACAGAGGTTTGATACATAAACTAAAAAACTATGGTATAGGTAGAGGATTACTGAAATGGATACATTGTTACCTAAATGGTAGAACCCAAAAGGTTTTTGTGAATGGTTCGTTATCAAGTACAAAAATTTTATCCGCTGGAGTACCCCAGGGATCAGTGCTGGGTCCATTTCTGTTTATTGTTTATGTAAACGATATTGCAGATCAGTTAGATTGTGCTGCACGCTTATTCGCTGACGATACATCTATGGGTATTTCATCTATCAATCACAGGCTTATGCAAGATACGCTAAACAAAGATCTCCAAAGTGTGTCATGCTGGGCTAGACACTGGCTTGTTACTTACAATCCAAGCAAAACGGAAGCTATTCTGTTTAGTCTTAAGAGCAAGAATGCAATTTTGAATTTAAAATTTGAAAACCAGTGCGTAGATTTTAAAAAGGCCCATAAACATCTTGGAATAATTTTTTCATCTGATTGTAAATGGAATACCCATATTAATAGCATTGTGAAGACAACCTCTTCCATGGTAACTTCCATGAGAAAATTAAAGTTTATGTTAAACAGAGAAACTCTGAATAAGATTTATATAGTTTTCATAAGACCACATCTTGAATATGCCTGTGAACTTTGGGATGGTTGTTCACGAGAGGCTTCTGATAAAATTGAAAAAGTTCAGTTCGAAGCAGCCAGGATAGTAACTGGCCTTCCTAAATATGCCTCCCGAGAATCTTTATTCTATGAAACGGGTTGGCAATCGTTAAAGGAGAGAAGAACATATCGAAAATTATCTTTATTTTATAAAATATACAATGAAAATGCCCCATCGTACCTTTGTGACATTATGCCTAAACCTGTTGAAGCTAAGACAAACTACAACCTTAGAAACGTGCGTGATCTTTCTTTGTCATATTCCCGCACAACTTTGTACAGTCAATCATTTTTCCCATCATGCACACAACTTTGGAATAACCTCCCACCGCACATTAGAGAAGCCGAATCAGTCAAAAGTTTTAAATCGTATGTACAACCACGTAAACTTAAAGCGCCATTATATTTCGCATTTGGTAAAAGAAAACTCAATATAATACATACTCAGCTAAGATATTCAACCAGTAGATTAAACAATGATTTGTATAATGTTGGTCTAGCAGAAGATCCTGGATGTATTTGTAAATCCACTTGCGAAAACTCTTATCATTATCTCATGGAATGTATTTTGTATTCTAATATTAGACAACAAATGTTTTATAATATAAGTAAAATATGCAACAGAAGACAACTTATTAATTTGAACATATTGTTAAATGGAATCGGAGACCTCTCTTATAATGATAATGTAAAGATTTTTAAAGAAGTTCATAAATACATTTCTCTTTCTGGAAGATTTGAAAACTAGATTTTAAAAGGATGCCCATATTTGTAATTGCAAATTTATATTCTCCTAACTATATTTTACTATATTTCTTTGTTTGCTCTTTTGTATATATGTATTTCTTCTTCTTTGTATATATTCATGTAACATGTATTATGTAAAACTTTATATACGTCAGTTTTGTACATAGGAGAGGGTTTCATTAAGTTGGATAACTTGTACCCAATCCTTTCTCTGAATAAAATATGTTTAAATCAAAAATCAAATCAAGTCAAAAAGAAGAAAAACTTAAGACCAAAACTTTTTTATAAGTTCTTTGCCTTTTTGTTATCTCTCCATACTTGGTTCATGGATTTATTGTCCAATCAATAATCTAATTGTGAACGTTGTTGTACAGCAATAACAATTTAAACCTTGCATGGGTTTGGATATCACTGTACCTGCAGCAGCATATGGATATGTTTACATGTATAGCCAATATACATAATGCAATATTTCTTTCATAAACTTGTACATGTGAATGTAACACCTGATGTATTACAAAACAAACTATGTATTATTTACTTCATATATTTGCACATGTAAATGTAACAACTACTGGGGGGGGGGGGGGGGGGGGGGATTTAAATAAGACTTTTAGACTTAATCCTTATAAGAATACCGCGCCTTGCGTAGCAATACATGAGTGTGGCAGTCTATCAGCCAAGTATTTGGACTGATTTAAAAGAAAGACACATTCTTATAACTAACTTGTGAGGCAAAAATCTTTAATATTCGCCCGTTGAAGATACCTCCGTTTAATAAATCTACAGTGGTATTACTATTAACATCGCATGTTGATTGACGTCACAATCGTTAAGCATGACGTCACAATGTTAGCGGCGCGGCAACAATGGATATCTCGACTTGTTTCTTTGATATAATTCAGCGAGTAATAAATAAAATACTTACCTCAGTCCCGTATAATTTAATTTTTGTGAAACTCGTGAATGGTATCGGTATCTAACTCGCTTTCGCTCGTTAAAAACCAAACAACACACTCGTTTCATACATATGTTATCAAACGGGACGTCGTTTAGTATTCTCTATATCTTACCTCTATGTGCTCTCTAAAATGAGAACTCCTTTGTCCCATTAACCATGGAAAGATTGTATAACGAGAACTTAAGTACAATGAGGTTGAAGTTTTATATAGACGCTTTACATGTATCGTAAAGTCACACCATTGAGTGAACAGGAAGCAGATTTATAGACGATATCTATCTCATCTGGACATAAGATCAAAAACGACGGAACAAATTCATCAAAGAGATGAACTCCCTACAAACCATCATCAAAGTCAACAAAGGGTCTACGAGATCAGAATTTGACCTATGCTGTAAACTCACAGACACTCACCCTTTCTCATGTATGCTTCTTGTCCAAAATCAAAGGGCCATATTCACTCCCCTGCTTTCGTCTCATCTTGACTTGAATGATGAGTGAACAAACTTTCTGGATGCGATTACAGACAACATTGGAGTAATGACAAAACTGTAAACGTCTTTATCTGAAATAAAGCAAACAATGACTATTACAGTTCTTGCTTTCAATGCGTGAAAATTTTCTAGAGTAGGTAATTGATTTTTAATCAAATAGGCTACAAATGATAAGCAATAAAACGGTAACAGGAAAAAATTTCAACTAGAGGTTAACTTGAACAGCATAAATTCTTGAGAATGAAATATCAAAATACAGTGTCAGTGTTCAAAACGTTCCAACCCGACTGTAGTTACGCAATTAAACCCACAGTTGGTGAAATTAAATGTCGTAACACATGTCACACTGTCTGGCTGAGATAATCGTGAGAAATCCATCTTACCGATTGGATAATCGATTAACGCAATCTCTTATTAGTTATGTCAAATTAAACTCCGCACTATTTGGGAAACAACACGACACTTATAATGTAACAACTGTTCATCAGACCCCCCTGAGTTTATGTATATATGAATATCAGATGCACTGCATCGCAGAAACGTTATATACCTTTCACCATGTTCACAGCTAGTTTCTTTGTTTCCTTTCTGCTTTTATCAGCCAAGTTCGGTAGCTATTCGTGAGATATAGACCCGATTGCCGCGTTAGTTTTGCGCGACAGACTCGTACAAAGGTCGGTGACTTATAAACTAATGTAGACTATGTAATTCATCCCAAAATAGTCATCAAATTTATTAAAGGTTTATAACTCATCATTTCTTATTTTTAAGTGTCTACTTCTTTTTCGTTTTGCTATTCTACGGTTTTACCACTATTCTTGACAATGTCTATATTTAAACTGGGACATTTGATAAAGAATATTTAATGGTCGATAGGTCTTTTAGCCATAAAACAGGGGTTCGTTTGAACTTAAGAAAATAGATCATTCTATGCGACCTCTCCATCTGTACGTGATACTTAAAACGCCAAATTTCATGCTTAAATCAACATTTGCGGAATTATTCACCTGTATGCTGTACTAATTGTTATACACAGTGCAGTGATACGAAACTACGGTGACAAAATTAGATTCACTCTTCTTTATCTGAGTGTAGCTTTGTAGGCCTGAATAGATGTCAGTACCTGTGAAGACGCCTACCTCTTGTATAGACATCAGTCTCTCGTTATATAGTCGCTTATAGGTGCCGATGCCTGTGTAGACACCAGAATCCTCTTTGTGACGCCGAATGTAGAGGCATATCCCCGGTATAGACGACAATCTCCTGTAAAAATGGTTTAATCTCGTATAGACGGCAATCTCTTTCATTGACGCTAGTTTCTTATATAAATGCTAAAATTTCTTATAGACGCCAATCTCTTGAATTGACGCCAATCTCTTATATATCTGCTAAATCTCGCACAGACACCAATCTAATTTATTGGCGCCAATCTCCTTTATCGACGCTAAAATTCCGTATAGACGCCAATCTATTGAATAGAATATAATCTCCAATACAGATGCCAAAATCTCGTATAGACGTCAATCTCTTGTTTTGACGCCAGTCATTTGTATAGATGCTAAAATCTTGGATGTCTTTAACATGCGCCTGTCTTTATTTTAACGATAACTTCCATGCATAAACTGCCACTTAACTATAGTCTTATTCATATTTCTGTCATTTTGTTACAGGTGGCATCAGGCTGCTGACTATGAAATCCAAAAACGACAGGAAATCAGGTTTATTTTTCTATCTTTACACAATAAAAACAATATTTAAATATATCTTGTTATGACTCTTTTATACTTCTTATGTTTAAATATACTTACTTTGAATTCTTGAAAGTAAAAGTTCCCCTTGTTCTTGAATACTTTGAAGTTATTTAAATAAACAAAATACACGCCACACCTAAAACATGTTTAGACGAGCGTCATCATTTCGAAACACGACAGAGAGAGGCCATGCGCAAATATGAGAATATGAGATATGAGGCGTACTAATTCATCAGTGTATTCATTATATCCGAAATATTGATCAAAAGCCAAGTTTAGCGTTGCGCAACGGATTTGAAATAACCAGTTTTCTAGTAACCCAGAGAGAGACAGAGAGACAGAGAGAGACAGAGACAGAGACAGAGAGTTGAGAGAACCATCTAAACAGCTGCAGGAAGACATATTCAAAATCGAGAAGCATTAAACAGCAGATAAACAAATGCCGTCCAATGAAAGGTAACGCGTTCGGTTTTGCTACGCGAAACATTTCCTCTACTTATCTACGCATACATGGAGACGTTTCTTAAGACAACTGTAAACTTAGCTTTACCTTACAAATGGAAATTAGAAAATTGTAGAAAAATTTCCTAAAAGATATACATATGTATTGAAATTCAAAAATTCAATTGTAATGAGGCTTCCACTCTTCCCATTATTCAATAGCTAATTATATTTGCATAATGAAAGGAATCTTTCCTGAACTCCCTCTATTGTTATACCTATATGTTTTATGTTGTACATTTTTGACTATGTAACCTCAGGGAACAAATTAAAAGAAAATGTATGTAAATTTATAAAGATCACCTATCAGTTCATAGGGTAACCAGCCATTACGCAGACAGCCAGTACGCAGACGCTTTAAACAACAACATTTATGCTTCAGCTTAGCTGCAGCCTCACACCTTAACTAACTAAATGGAATAGTCCATATAATAAACAAGAAGATGTGGTTGTTATATGAATTTATATATCTATTTATAACAAATATAGATATATGTTAGATACATGTTTTATTGTTGATGTTGATAGCACTATAGTACTAGTACACACACAGACACCATGATGTTTCATTTCCAGGTATAATTCATGGAAAGGAAGAGGGGAGATCTTGCTCATGCGCACTCCAGCCATATTGATAGCAAACACACGTCTGGTTTACATTTTTATACCTTTAATGACAACAAGAAAAATTAGCTTATTGCTAATAAAACAAAGTTGAGAATAGATTATAACTTGTGACATCATTGGATCACTTTTTGCTTGTAGTAACAAACTTATGTAGAGACAACTACACCAATAGGTAACATTTGCTTGTAAAAACAAAGTTATGTAGAGATCACTAGACTAACGGGTGACATTTGTGGATCACTTTTTGCTAGTAAAATCAAATTTATGTAGAGATCACAAGCCCAACTGATATCATTGTATCACTATAGTTAATGTTCTGGGATGGGTCTTTTTAAATACGTATTTTTCTGGTATGCCTGCATACGCTGTAAATGAAAGAGTGAGTTGTCAAAGTGGTGGAAATATTTTTCGGAGGAAGATTTAGGAAACCAAAAGCAGAACAGCCTGTTAACACATGCTGGAACTTATTCCTGATTTCTCTGAATATAGTGAACAAACAAAGTGGAAATGTGGGAGATCTGTCGAAACAGCAGGATAACTTGTTCAAATTTCTGATCTGTTCCAAGCGCTGTCTTGATAGTACTTATTGCTCTACTCTGGAGATATGTTCTTAAAAACATTAAAACCCTCAGACTTAGTGTTTTAAGGACATTTCAAATAAAAAACATAACAGCAAATATAAATTTATCTAGATAAAAACATTTATTGTAAAAAATGATTAAGAGATAGTCATAGTGATTTTCACACTTAAGAAGTTGTTATTAGTAAATTCTTGCTATTCTCACAAGAGGGAAAAATTCGCAGTAGAAAGCTGCAACCAGAAATCGACGTGAATCATTAGCACACCCCCTCCCAAAAGTATTGGAAGGAAATATTTGAATGCTGTCATAGCTTTGTTCCGACAACGTTATATTACTTGATTTATTACTCTCCTTTAGAGGATACCGCCGTTTAATAGATCTACAGTGTTATTACCCATGAAATAACATCGCGGGTTGATTGACATCACATGACGTCACAATCGTTAAGCATGACGTCACAATGTTAGCGGCGCGGCACTAATGGTAATCTCGGGAATTTCATGCTTTTCATTTGATATAACTCAGTGAGAAATAAATAATATACTAAACTCATTCCCGTTTCATTACATTTTTAATGAAACTCGTGAATGATATCGATATCTAACTCGCTTTCGCTCGTTAAATACCAAACCACACAATCGTTTCATAAATATGTTATTAAACGGGACGTCGTTTAGTATTCTCTATACCTTTTATCGCCTTTTATAAACTTACGGAATATCTTACTCTCAAGCATGTAATAAAATAGTTCATACCTTTTTCATCGTTCAAATTCATTCGATCGCCGTCATTTGTACATGATTGAGTTATTGTTCAGCGCATATAGGGCATGACTCATTAAATTCAAATTCCTTGTTCGGAGGAATATAAAAATAACGTCATTGCTTATGTCTCAATATGTTGGTAATAAAATGTTTTAAAGAGTTTAAGTTTATCAAAGAGTGTTTATATGTTTAAAGGGACACTTGGGTAAGATTCTATCTATACCCCAAAACATTCAAATCGACTGTAGTAACGCAATCAGACCAGAATAGAACTTATTTCACTCAAGGCTATGTACATAGCATATTGAGGGTTAACAGGAGAAAATGTTTGGATAATGGCGGATAAGCATGAAAATGGACAGGATAATTGGCATTAGATTTTAGATGATTGATAATAATGCAACAGAATTTAGTTAACTTTCGCAAAACACTTATTTTAGGCAATTAAATAATAAAGATGTTTTGAATACAGATGGGTTTTGATAATGATACTCTGGAATGTAAATTTTTCTATACTCATGAAATATTTTGCAAATGAACAAATAATGATATTCATCACCAATGTCATTAGTATCACATAATTTACAACATCTATTCACATATTCAACATTATGCCATCTTCCCACTTCAACGGGCAGTCTATGACAAGATATTCTAAAAAACAGCACCTCAAGTTGAATATTGTAACACATGTCACTCTGACTAATTGATTAAGCCATATTAATGTGAAATTGATAAATTTCATAACCAATAACGTAAACTCCGATTTGTTATGTCAAAGTTAACTCCGAACTATTTGGGAATTAACACGACACTAATAATGTAACACCTGTTCCTCAGACCCCCTGTGTATATACATATAGTAAATATATATATAACAATCAGATTCACCTGAGATATCGCATAAACGTTACATAGTTAACATGTTCACAGCCAGTTTCTTCGTTTTCTTTCTGCTTCTATCAGCGAAGTTCGGTAAGATTGTGTGGAAAGTGGCCCATATGGCCCCGCTTAGATTTGCACAAGAGGTTGTTGAAGGGCGGTGGCATATCCGAGTGCTAACCTAATGGAGACCATTTCTATTTTTAAACAAAATCACTGCCAACTATTTGAATTTTTAAGGCTAATTTTTCTACCTCATAAAAACCTATTAAATGTATTATAGGTTTATCATTTTTTACTAAGCTTTTACGTGTATACGGCTTTTTGTTTCCATATTTCTATGGTTTCACTATAATTCATTGACAATGCTTATATTTAAACTATGGGATTGTGGACATTAGAAAACAATAGTTAATGGTCTGTGCAAGTTGATAAATCTATTGGCCTCAAAAGAGGGGCTCGATTGAACTATTGAAAATGGAAAATTCTGCGAGGCCTCTCAATCTGCTCGTGATAAGTAACAATACCAAATGACGTGCTTGAATCAATATATGTAGAATTATTTTACCTTTCTGCTGAACTCGTTATTACATACTGTTAGCACAGGGTAGTGAAACGAAACTACGGTTAAGATTTCGTATCCAACGTGAAGAAAACTAAAAAGTCATCTCACTTCTTTTGAAAGAAATATGTATCCCTTTACCTATAGGTAGGGTGATTCCTTGTGCTGTAAAGTTTCCGTTTTAATTCTTTTTTTTTACAATCAAAATTTATTGTCACTGTCTGAAAGGTTTTTAATTGTTGTAGAATAGTTCTTATTGCTCGCCCGTGTAAGATACTGCAGTGTGATATCTATACGGCGATATCATACTAGTGTAATACCGCTGCACGTAGGACGTCATAATATTGTGTGTTTGTGACGTCACAATGTTGGCACCGTCGTCACAATGGCGGCCAAGTCGCAGAACTGTTTACACTTTCGTCATTTATGCTTGAATACTGTGGTCAAGTAATAAACAGAATATCAAATTTCTTTCAATTTGATACTATTTCTATTAAACTCATTAATGATTTGTATCAAACTCGCTTTCCCTCGTTTTATACTGAATCATTAACTCGTTTAAAAAAATAGTATTTAATGGAAGGTCGTTTAGTATCCTCTATATATTTGACATGCATATTTTATTCAGGGAAAGGAATATAGCATGAACAAAGTTTCTGAAATTTTGGTTAACCTTTTTCTCTTTGCGTTTCAGCTGAAGCCGGGGAAGCAAGTTTAGGGGGTGAGTATGCTGTTTTCTCAATCCATGATAAGGGCACAAGATTTCAATGGCCCCATATGGTAGAGAATTTTCTGCCGACAATCCGGCCTACGTCTGGATTTTTTTTTATAACATGAACATAAATGAGGTATTCTTATTTATTTGACAACTTGATGAATGTAAGTTATAAGTATTAAAAGACTTATCAACAACTTGTTGTGTATGCAGGGCAAGACATTTGGTTACCTTTATCAAAATTAATACTTCCGGGTTTCAGAAACGAAAAGTGATTTTTTTTGTTAGATGTTGAAAGGACAACTTGGTACAGAGCACGAAATGCGATATTGTAAATGCGGTTCTGTCTTTTTCATCTGAAATGAAATAATAAGCTACGCCACTCGTGAAAATATAAATTTCTACTTCACTCGATGAGATATCCATGGTATTCGACGAGAATTGTCAAATGTTCAATTTATTATGTTTCCAAAACCCCCGTAAATGACCATAACCATAGGAATGGAGACGCTAAAACGCTTTGCTAGCGCGGCTGTTGCATGACGTCATACAATTGTTTCATGACGTCACATGATTGTTGCATCATTTTACAGAGTAAAATACCATTTTTATTTCACTCAGTGAAAATACGGGTTTTATTTTCACCGATAAATGGCATATTTCACCATTCGAAATACAATAATAATACGCATTACACTCTACACCTTGGTAAAGATAGCTTAAAGTAATTAAATGTATTAAATATAAAAGTCTTTGAAGAGCATTTAGAAGTGATATACAGAAGGAACAAAAGGTTGTCTGGATAACAACTACTTTGTTGTTAAATTATAACGACGTTTCGGAGTATATGATCAACCCTTCATCAGACGGTATATGAAATGGGATACATATAAACAATTGCAAAGAAACATTGAACAATAGTGCAGAACCCTATTTATAAAGATAAAATCAAATGTAAATGTACAATTGGGATTTTCAGTAAAATAAAAACCATGAGGTAAGTATACACTTGAGATAAATCAAGGCCTCTAGGCTTTATTGGAGAAGTAGGTAAATTGTGACACATTTTAGTTTTGATGGACAATTAAAGTTGCATTACAAATATGAGTGTAGGTCATGGCTTTATTGAGAAAGTTTAAACAAGAGATAGGGTTTATTGTGTTGAGTTGAGCTGAGAAGTAGCCACTGGTGGAAGGAGCTGAGCTGTGTACTGTACTTTTTTGAGGTTGTTGGTTGGTTGTGATTGGAGTTAATTGGTTGGTATTGACTTGCTGGATTAGTCTCCGACGGGAGTGAGTGAAGGAATGGACAGTTTTGATATCACAATGGTATCGTCCCAAAACGCAGAAGTCCATAACGCCGAACGGTTAAAACAACAACATTTACGGTTGGCTGCACACATCTGATCCCTCAAACTATAATGGAATGTACCAAATATAAACATACACCTGTCTGTGATAGAATATGCCCTTTCTGTGATAATGTTGAAGATGAAATGCATTTTTACTCTGATCTAACTTATAATATGTTTGATGTTTTACCTATCTTTGATATAACGGATAAAAAAACCCAGGTTTTTGTTAATAATGACAAAAATTTAGCTAATATAGTGACAAATATGTTTTTAAGGCGCCAAAGGTTTGTCTAATATGTTTATCTATTCATGTTAGTATCTTTTCATAAATTCTTATTACTTATACATTATTGGCTTTCTGCGTTTTGACAGGGAACCATCACTATAGGTGTTGAAAAACTTATTGTTCCAGCCGTATATATGAGCATTTTAATTTGGTGTGTTTTCGATGTTTTTTTCTCTGCTGTCAACTTTGATGGTCTTTTTATTTATATTGATATACACTTATTGACTTTGCGAACATATGAGGATTATTTTCATTGTCTATGAAATCTAAGACATAATGAAATTTATTCACAAACAAACAGCGCATGTCATCATGTTAATACATCGTGAGTGAAAGTTAATGTGTTCAACCGTTTAACTTATTATTTTCCAATTAAAATGCATTACCTCATGTGAGTGAACAGACGTAGCACTTTTTTTATCACACTTGAGGTAACATTAAAATTCTTTGTGTTTTCGGGATTCGAACCAATACCATTTGATTCAGCAAAACTTCAAGCAAGTAGTGACCTGACCAACAGCTTATCCAGCAGCCACCACACTTTAACTATGCACGGAATGGTCGCGGGGGTAGGGTTGTTGGTACGGCCAGTGGTGTTCTGATAAAGATAGTGATTTTCGGGAGGGTTGTATATACGGCCAGTACTGGCGGTTGTTCTATTGGTGTTCTAATAAAGATAGTGATTTCCACAATATAATAATATTACATCCATTCAAAGGTAATGCTAAAGTAAGATGCTTATCTTCTTTCTGAATGAACGTTGGTATCTGCACTCTTCAAACTTCAATACAACACTGAAGTAGTCTTCATCAACTATGTCTCTCAGCAATCGTTAACGAATAAAATCTAATAATATATGCTCGAACCTTTCTTTCCCGTCGGGGTTTTGTCAGGTTATAGTTTGTTTCGCTGTAATTAATGTTATCTCTGTACAGATCCAGAGTGCGTGGGTGCTACAGACCCTAACGGGGATGGAGTTTTCACAGTGGTTCCACCCAGAGTGTGTGACTTCTACTACGAGTGCGACTCCCTAGGCAACCTGATTGACACCGTCTACTGCTGTGGTAGAAAAGTCATTGACGAAGCCTGCTCCATAAAAGACTGCAAATGAAGACAGTTGGCATTTGCAACACTCCATCCACTATAGAAAACGTGGTGAATTATTTAATACTTTCGCAATATGCACTAACACGATAGTTGTCCGTATTCGCTACCACTCTGATATTTCTCTTTTATAAATCTTATATTCTCTTGGATACACGGCAGTCCTAATATGTCAATGTTTTGATGCTTATCTCTTGTGTAGACGCCAATCTCTCGCTTAGATATCAGTCTCTAATAGACCTATGTCAATCTCGTTGTAGACACTTTTAATGATACAGAGTGGGGACACATGTTTCTGATATAGACTCCAAACATTTTTGTAGAGGCCAATCTCCTGTTTGAACGTCGGTCCATCCTGTCTCTGGGAAAAACGTTTATGCTCCCGTTCAACTTAAATGTGCCCTGGGATATAATCAAATAAAACGCCACACTCGCTGTGACATACGATCAAGACAATCAAACATTTATATCGCGATTGTTCCCGATAAGATTTAAGCCAACCAAAGAAAGCCTTTAATACATCAATTGCTTTTCTCTCTTCCGCAACATGGTGACGACCTTAGATGAGTCATATACATGAAGGTGAGGAAAAAGCAAATGCATTTAAATCAAAGTAGGTATGTACATATTTGAGGCACTGAAACCTGGAGGAGTTTCATCAAAGAGAACGCAGTTGCAAACCTGCAAACGAGGTGGTGCAATCTTCATATTACTGGCTCGCATTTTAAGCGCTGTAATTGGTTGACTATTTTTGGAAAGTTCATAAGTCATACATGCCATCGCGTAGCTTTTGGTAGGGTTATGTCCCAGTAAATGTAACAACGGGGGCGTATGCGTTTTAGCCGGAGAAAGGACTACGGCGGACTTTTACAGTTACTAGTATCTATTGTGGTCCGGTTCACGCTTCATTTCGCATAAAATGCCACGCTATAACAGACATGTTAATCTTTTTGTTTTTCGTCTTTTACAGGTGACCTCACGCTGCTGACTTTCCAAACTAAGTCATCATGGGATTCGGTTATATTTTCATCTTAAGATGATAAAATATTGACACACATTATTCTGTTTGACTTTTTTATTGTCACTACGGTCACGCTGAAGTCTCCATATTAAGACTTCTCTTTGTTATTGTGTTAAGGGATATCACTATATATAAATCATTTATATCAATACATTTACGCTGTCGTTACATGAACGATGCAATGAATTCTGGTGCCAGCTATTTTTTGCTCCAATACACCACATTCTCTCCCAACAGAGATAGCTCCGTCGTAAATTTCTATACAACCTCTGTCTTAATTCGGCGGTTTCTTGTGCACGAAATGTAGAACGCTGATTGGATGCAATCAAAGTTAGTTGTGCAATCAGCGACTGAACTGAACTGAACTTTATTTACATTCAGGCCGCAAGCAGCGGCATATCAGGATATACATTACACATATATGCAAAATATACTATTTGGTTTACAATACGATGTTCAATAGTGTATTCGAAAGACATATATACATATGAAGGCATGAAACAAAATGTAATGCAAATATATAAAACAAAGATATACATGATGAATATGATGGTATTTAAGGTAATAATTCCTAGCGTCATTATTTTAAAAACATTTAAGATAACGTTACAGAACAGGGCTAGAAATAAGGTATAAAATATTTTACTCTGGCATTTGTGAAATGAGAGCATATAAATAAATAATGGAATTCATCGCCAATGTCATTACCGATACAGAGTTTACAAATTCTTTTATGTTTTGGAATATTATTCCAACGACCTGTTTCAATTGGTAGGTAATGATTTCCTGTTATAAAATTTAGCAGTACTCTTGAGTTCTTATCTTGAGCATCTAAATATCTACTTAACCTTAAATCTAAATCTGATAAACAGCTATATACGACACCCTTTGAAGAATTATCGACAATAGACAACCACACTTGCTTATATGCATCTTCCAATTCACAATTTACTATAGTTTTCAGCTTACTAAGGTTTTCAAAATGTTGGGATTTCCAAATATAACTAAGTCCAACTTCGTCAAAAATATGTTCAATATTCAAAATCCATTTATGTTTACATTTTCCAAGAAGTTTGTCGTTGAATAGTAATTTAAAGGTGATAAGAGATAATTTCGAAGATTTTCCTGACAAAAGTCGACCCCAAAACAAGACCATTCTTAATTTAATACTGATTGCAAGTGGGTATCTACTAAATTCCCCATACATAATAAAGTTTGGAGTACATTTCCTAAGAGACGCTAGTTGTTTAAGAAAGGTTATATGTACTTTTTCCAAAAAATTGATATTTTCAAATCCCCATACTTCACAGCCATACAAAAGAATAGGCAACACCATAGAATCAAATAAACGCAACTGTAAATCGTATGTTAAATACAGTTTACGGCCTATGCTAAGAACAAAATACATTGCTTTGGTGGCTTTATCTTTCGTAAGTGTAAACTTTCTGCTTTTTTGAAACTCTATGCCTATATATATGTAAGAATGAACATTTTCAAGAAATTTATTTCCAATTTTAAAGTGGATTGCATAATCTTTCTTTGATCCGCCAAAAATCAAAACCTTGGTTTTATCAATGTTGATATTAAGTTTCCATGTAGAACAACAGTCATTAAAACAATCAAGCATTTTTTGGAGATCCATAGGAAAAAGAAAAGAAAAAGAAAAAAAACTGCGTCATCTGCATATAACAGTATAAACATTTTGATAATATCTTCCAATCTATCACTAAAATCTTCAGGTTTAAGCTCTACGCCCTTACAAAAATCTTCATCGAAACACTTTTCAACATCATTCATAAAAATAGCAAATAAAGTTGGTGATAAATTCTCTCCTTGGCGTACTCCGGATCTACAGGGGAAGAAGCAAGTATAAACATCTTTACATAAAATGCATGATTTTTTTTATTTCTATACATATTTTGTATAACACGGAAACATTTACCTGATACATTATTTGCCAGCAGTTTTTGCCAAAGACCCACACGCCATATATTATCAAAAGCTTCTTGAAAATCAACAAAAGCGCAGAATAATTTCTTTTTTCTGCATTTCAGTAGTCCTGAAAGGGTAAGCAATGTGAATATGTGGTCGACTGTAAAATAACCTTTTCTAAAACCTGCCTGTGCCTCTGACAAAATTTCATTTTCTTCTAGATATAAATTCAGTCGATTACTTAGCAAAGAGGAAAAAAAGTTTGCCAAAGCAGTTTGATAAAGTAATATGGCGGTAGTTTTCAGGTTCTCGTGAGTTTCCTTTTCTTTTATAGATTGGTTTAAATACTGCCTGTTAACCAACTTTTGGGGAATATACCATGGTCAAATACTATTTTATAAAGCTTAACATAGATAACCATAGAGGAATCTATAGTTGATATGATATACTCATTGATAATACCATCGAGCTTAGGGGTTTAGTTAGTTTTAAGTTTTTTTCACCGCACTATATATCTCCTCTCTTGTGATACAGGAGTTCAACACTGTGCTTTCTCCAACATCGATGTTTTGGAAGTTTTCGGGGCTATACTCTTCAGCGTCAGAGCAATCATTTAAAGTTTTGAAATAATCAAATTAGGATTCAGTTTCGGGTAAGATTTCAGTTTCACGGTTATCATTTCCTTTTAATATTTTCCAACATGATTTAATATTAGACTTTTCCAAATCTATCAATTTCTCCCTTACTTTAATGGAGTGTGATTTAGCGTATTTAGAAATACATTTTTTATAATTTTTACTGGCATATATTAAGCGTTGACGGTTTTGGATTGTATTGCATCTGTTGAAGAGTTTTCGGGCGTTGAGATACGTCCCCTTCAATAATTTACATTGCTTTCCAAATCAATGGCGATTTTGGTTTTTAACACAACGCCTTTGTTTATTTTTAACTCTAACATGGCCAAATACTTTCCCAGCAGTGGAAACAATCACAGTGCTTATCTTATCATTAACTTTTGTAATAACATCAGATGGGTCAGTAAAGTCAGACTCTAAATCAACAACAATAGCTTCCAATACACAGCTATCAATAGCGTTTACATAATCGCTTTTACGTGTTTTGTTCCATTTCCTTATACGAGAGCTTGTCTCGTTTACACTGGCTTGGACTTCAACAGTAACAATTGGTCAAGGAGAGAATGACAATGTAATAGAAGAGTGGATATCAGAAAGCATTGGGTCAAAGTCATGTACAATAAAATCTGTGATTGAGGTGATTACATCAGAGCTTGCGATGGCTTAATCTACTAGGCTTACACCTTTACATGTTACTTTACCAACATTTTTATCTTTACTAAGTCTACCATTTACAATATATAGATTATTATTTTTATACATATCAATAAGTTTATAACCATTACATCTTCATTATATCTGTCAACATTTACTGAATGTAATTCTAACTTATGTACATCATTCATATGTTCACACAATTTAGTTGGTAGCACTTCATCGTTCACAACATGGTCATCAATAATGATATAATCCTTCAGTAATCCAGTGCGTGCATTCATATCACCAATCAAAAGTACACATGATTTTGTTAGTATTTCAGTATTAATATGTGGGAAAGTTTCATCATTGAGATACTTTGATCCCTCGGGTGGAATATATGTGACACCAATGTTTACTTTATCATGTCCTGTTTTCTCAAACGGTATATCAAGAGTGTCACAAGTTGTTTGGAACCACATGATGAATTCCGACTGTTCGTTTTATAGTAGAAAACAATGAGCAATGTTGTCTCTGATTGCTACAGCTATTCCACCTGACTTCACATTACTCCTTCTCTGTCTATCGCGTCTGAATATACGGAATCCAGGGATTTCCACATTATCACATTGGTCGAGTTTAGTTTCTACGAAACAAAGCATGTCGTAGTCTTTAATAGACTCAAAAAATTCAGGTATTTGCAATTTTGATTTTAGCCCGCAAATATTCACATAAAATATCCTGAACTTACTGCATATTTCTTGTGGTGCGAGGCTAGTGTCCGGCATATCACTGCACTTTAAACTGTCACCGTCTCCCTATGCAGTCTCACTGTTACTCTCGTGAAACCTGGCTACTTTCGTGGGTCGTGTGTCGTCCTGGTGTACAGCTCCTGCGTACGACATCCTCGGGTTGCTGGGATGAGCTGCCTGGTACCCATCCTCCAAAGGGTTGTCACCTGGGTAACATCTCCTGCCGTTGATGAAAAGCTTATCGACTGTCAGGTTAGCTTTAAGTCCCCGCCTCTTAGCTTCCTTGAACATAGGTATAAGAGCCTTTTGTGTCTGTACTATCAAACGGGAACTGCTCACTCACTCCGTAATTTGTATTCTTTAGTTTGTTAGAGCTCGTAAGCACATGCCATCTTTCATCTGGGACTGCAAATTTAGCGACGATAGTGCGAGGTCTTGATGATCTGCGAGGTCCGGTTTTATGTACCTGTATGAGGGTAACTTCATCTTGGATCTGTAGGTCCTTCCTTATGAATTCTTGAATGATCGTTTTAGGTTCTTCGCCTGGCATTTCCGGGATTCCGTGAAATAGCAGATTGTTTCTCATTGACCTTGCTTTTAGATCCACCACGGCCTCCTCCATTTCTCTCTGTCTTTGCTGTAGTGCGTCGATTTCGTAGAAAAAATCCTCAATATCTTTAGCAAGTCTATCTCGATTTTCTATCGTCTTTTCCTGAAATTCTCTATAACGTTGATTAAGTTTCTGTGTTTCCTTTCTTACTTTTTCAGTACTGGTTATTGAAGTTTTCATACAGTTCTCCAGTTTGTCTACCCATCCGATAGTTTCTTTGATGTTAGTATCTAGGGACGCAAGTTGGTTATCTATACCGGTCAACTTAGTGTCGATACTCTCGACACATTGCATCCGTTGTTGGATCTAGTTAACCATACCAGTGAGGTGTTTCATTTGGTCGAAAAGGTGTGTAATCCAACTAGTGTTCACATCAGTACTGACCTGGTAAGTTCTCGAATCTCCCGCCTGTCTACCAGTGTCCTATCCAAAGTTCATGTTCCGGGTGTAATTTGGTGAAAACCGTGTAGCCATTCTTTAACACTATGCAGGCTAATATCCGTATAGAGTGATAAATAAAATAATAAATAATCATTAAATCTACATCGTTAAATTACCCATGAAATAACATCGCGGGTTGATTGACATCGCATGATGTCACAATGTTAGCGGCGCGGCACTAATGGTATTCTCGGGATGTTCATGCTTTTCATTTTATATAACTCAGCAAGAAAAAAATGAAATACTAAACTCATTCCCGTTTTATTACATTTTTATGAACCTCGTGAATGCTATCGATATCTAACTCGCTTTCGCTCGTTAAATACCAAACCACACACTCGTTTCATAAATACGTTATTAAACGGGACGTAGTTTAGTATTCTCTATACCTTTTATCTCCTTATATAAACTTATGGAAGAGAATATCTTACTCTCAAGCATGTAATAAAATAGTTCATACCTTTTTCATCGTTATCTAATTTCATTCATTCACCGTCATTTGTACATGAGTGAGTTATTGTTCAGCGCATATAGGGCATAATTCATTAAATTCGACCGTGTTCGGAGGAATATAAAAATAATGTCATTGCTTATGTCTCAATATATTGGTAATAAAATGTTTTAAAGAGTTTAAGTTTATCAAAGAGTGTTTAAATGTTTAAAGGGGCACGTGGGTAAGATTCTATCTATACCCCAAAACATTCAAATCGACTGTAGTAACGCAATCAGACCAGAATAGAACTTATTTCACTCAAGGCTATGTACATAGCATATTGAGACTTAACAGGAGAAAATGTTTGGATAAGCATCAACATTGACAGTTTTTTTTTATTAGTTCCCAATTTTACAGAGTCAAACATCCATTCACATCTTCCAGACAGATATATAAGAGTTCAATTCTAACTATCAAAACATTGATACAGATATGAGACCTAAATAAATTGCTTAAAATTGGGATCAGTGATTTCAATTTTTGATTGAATTTTTCAATATCATTGTCTTTCAAAGAATTGAATCTTTCTACAAAAAAATATGTCTTTAGGTTCAATTTTGTAGTTCTTGAAATTTCGAAGAGTTTTTAATAGTACACAAATGTAGATGTTTTTGGCGGAAATGATTATTTGATTTATTAATACATCTTTATGTAGTGTACCAAACCAAATCAAATGCTTAGTTATTTTTATTTTTTGAAATAAGTGCTTATTGATCCATAGTTCTAAATCTTTCCAGAATTTTATGGTTTCACTGAAATCCCAATAAACATGGCAAACACTTTCAGAGGAATCATTACAAAAACTGCACAAGTCATTGTCAATTAAATTCATTTTAACAGTTCTCTTTGTGCATAAATAATTCTATGCAAAAGATTGTACTGAAAATCTACGAGTTTCACATCTTTCAGGCCATTCCTGTAACAACTAAATACATTATGCCAGTCAAATTTACAATCATTTAAAAGAAAATTGACAGGGTAAATGACATTAGATTTTAGATGATTGATAATAATGCAACAGAATTTAGTTAACTTTCGCAAAACACTTATTCTATGGCAATTAAATGATAAGGATGTTTTGAATACAGATGGGTTTTGATAATGATACTCTGGAATGTACATTTATCTATACTCATGAAATATTTTGCAAATGAACAAATAATGATATTCATCACCAATGTCATTAGTATCACATAATTTACAACATCTATTGACATATTCAACATTATGCCATCTTCCCACTTCAACGGGCAGTCTATGACAAGATATTCTAAAAAACAGCACCTCAAGTTGAATATTGTAACACATGTCACTCTGACTAATTGATTAAGCCATATTAATGTGAAATTGATAAATTTCATAACCAATAACGTAAACTCCGATTTGTTATGTCAAAGTTAACTCCGAACTATCTGGGAAACAACACGACATTAATAATGTAACACCTGTTCCTCAGACCCCCTGTGTATTA
This sequence comes from Phorcus lineatus, assembly GCA_921293015.1. Taxonomy (NCBI): domain Eukaryota; kingdom Metazoa; phylum Mollusca; class Gastropoda; order Trochida; family Trochidae; genus Phorcus; species Phorcus lineatus. The sequence continues at coordinate 12,662,659 of OV121098.1, read as the reverse complement.
CATATAGCATATATATATAACAATCAGATGCACTGAGACGTCCCATAAACGTTACATAGTTAAACATGTTCACAGCAAGTTTCGTCGTTTTCTTTCTGCTTCTATCAGCGAAGTTCGGTAAGATTGTGTGGAAAGTGGCCCATATGGCCCCCCCCCCTTAGATTTGCACAAAAGGTTGTTGAAGGACGGTGACATGTCCGAGTGCTAACCTAATGGAGACCATTTCTACTTTTAAACAAAATCACTGCCAACTATTTGAATTTTTAAGGCCAATTTTTCTACCTCATAAAAATAATTTAAAAATAATATTTCGTGTAGTGATACCTTGTGCTGTAAAGTTTCTGTTTTAATTCTTTTTTTTTAAATCAAAATTTATTGTTACTGTTTGAAAGGTTTATAATTGATGTAGAATAGTTCTTATTACTCGCCTGTGTAAGATACTGCAGTGTAATATTTATACGGAGATATTAAACTAGTGTAATACCGCTGCACGTATGACGTCATAATATTGTGTGTTTTTGACGTCACAATGGCGGCCAAGTCGCAGAACTGTTTACACTTTCGGCATTTATGCTTGATTACTGTGGTCAAGTAATAAACAGAATACTAAACTTCTTTCAATTTGATACTATTTCTATTAAACTCATTAATGATTTGTATCAAACTGGCTTTCGCTCGTTTTATACTGAATCTTTAACTCGTTTAATAAAAATAGTATTAAACGGAAGGACGTTTAGTATCCTCTATATATCTGACATGCAAATTCTATTCAGGGAAAGGAATATAGCATGAACAAAGTTTCTGAAATTTTGGTTAACCTCTTTCTCTTCGCGTTCAGCTGAAGCAGGGAAAGGAACTTCTGGGGGTAAGTATGCTGTTTTCTCAATCCATGATAAGGGCGCAAGATTTCATTGGCCGCATAATCTAGAAAATTGTCTACCGACAATCTGGCCTACGTCTGGATTTCGTTTATAGCATGAATATAAATGATATTATTTATTTGACAACTTGATGAATGTAAGATGTAAGAACTAAAAGACTTATCAACAACTTGTTGTGTGTACAAGGCTAAACATGTGGTTACCTACATCTAAATTAATACTTCCGGGTTTCAGAAACGAAAAGTGATTTTTTTTGTGTGAGATGTTGAAAGGACAACTTGGTACAGAGCACGTAATGCAATATTGTAAATACGGTTCTATCTTTTTCATCTGAAATGAAATAATAAGCTACGCCACTCGTGAAAATATAAATTTCTATTTCCCTCGATGAGATATCCATGGTATTCGACGAGAAATGTCAAATGTTCTATTTGTTATGTTTCCAAAAACCCCGTAAATGAACTATATGAATGGAGAAGCTAAAACGCTTTGCTAGCGCGGCTGTTGCATGACGTCATTCAATTATTTCATGACGTCACAGACGACGTCATATGCTTATTGCATCATTTTACAGAGTAGAATGCCATTCTTGTTTCACTCAGTGAAAATACGGATTTTATTTTCACCGATAAATGGCATATTTCACCATTCGAAATACAATAAAAATACGCATTACACTCTACACCTTGGTAAAGATAGCTTAAAGTAATTAAATGTATTAAATATAAAAGTCTTTGAAGAGCATTTAGAAGTAATATACAGAAGGAACAAAAGGTTGTCTGGATAACAACTACTTTGTTGTTAAATTATAACGACGTTTCGGAGTATATGATCAACCCTTCATCAGACGGAATATGAAATGGGATACATATAAATAATTGCAAAGAAACATTGAACAATAGTGCAGAACCCTATTTATAAAGATAAAATCAAATGTAAATGTACAATTGGGATTTTCAGTAAAATAAAAACCACGAGGTAAGTATACACTTGAGATAAATCAAGGCCTCTAGGCTTTATTGGAGGAGTAGGTAAATTGTGACATTTTAGTTTTGATGGACAATTAAAGTTGCATTACAAATATGAGTGTAGGTCATTTGGCTTTATTGAGAAAGTTTAAACAAGAGATAGGGTTTATTGTGTTGAGTTGAGCTGAGAAGTTGCCACTGGTGGAAGAATCTGAGCTGTGTACCTTTTTGAGGTTGTTGGTTGGTTGTGATTGGAGTTGATTGGTTGGTATTGACTTTCTGGATAAGTCTCCGACGGGAGTGAGTGAAGAAATGGACGGATGGATGTTGTTTAAATATCACAATGGTATCGTCCCAAAACGCAGAAGTCCATAACGCCGAACGGTTAAAACAACAACATTTACGGTTGGCTGCACACATCTGATCCCTCAAACTATAATGGAATGTACCAAATATAAACATACACCTGTCTGTGATAGAATATGCCCTTTCTGTGATAATGTTGAAGATGAAATGCATTTTTACTCTGATGTAACTTATGATATGTTTGATGTTTTACCTATCTTTGATATAACGGATAAAAAAAACCAGTTTTTGTTAATAATGACAAAAATTTAGCTAATATAGTGACAAATATGTTTTTAAGGCGCCAAAGGTTTGTCTAATATGTTTATCTATTCATGTTAGTATCTTTTCATAAATTCTTATTACTTATACATTATTGGCTTTCTGCGTTTTGACAGGGAACCATCACTATAGGTGTTGAAAAACTTATTGTTCCAGCCGTATATATGAGCATTTTAATTTGGTGTGTTTTCGATGTTTTTTTCTCTGCTGTCAACTTTGATGGTCTTTTTATTTATATTGATATACACTTATTGACTTTGCGAACATATGAGGATTATTTTCATTGTCTATGAAATCTAAGACATGATGAAATTTATTCACAAACAAACAGCGCATGTCATCATGTTAATACATCGTGAGTGAAAGTTAATGTGTTCAACCGTTTAACTTATTATTTTCCAATTAAAATGCATTACCTCATGTGAGTGAACAGACGTGGCACTTTTTTTTATCACACTTGAGGTAACATTAAAATTCTTTGTGTTTTCGGGATTCGAACCAATACCATTTGATTCAGCAAAACTTCAAGCAAGTAGTGACCTGACCAACAGCTTATCCAGCAGCCACCACACTTTAACTATGCACGGAATGGTCGCGGGGGTAGGGTTGTTGGTACGGCCAGTGGTGTTCTAATAAAGATAGTGATTTTCGGGAGGGTTGTATATACGGCCAGTACTGGCGGTTGTTCTATTGGTGTTCTAATAAAGATAGTGATTTCCACAATATAATAATATTACATCCATTCAAAGGTAATGCTAAAGTAAGATGCTTATCTTCTTTCTGAATGAACGTTGGTATCTGCACTCTTCAAACTTCAATACAACACTGAAGTAGTCTTCATCAACTATGTCTCTCAGCAATCGTTAACGAATAAAATCTAATAATATATGCTCGAACCTTTCTTCCCCGTCGGGGTTTTGTCAGGTTATAGTTTGTTTTGCTGTAATTAATGTTATCTCTGTACAGATCCAGAGTGCGTGGGTGCTACAGACCCTAACGGGGATGGAGTTTTCACAGTGGTTCCACCCAGAGTGTGTGACTTCTACTACGAGTGCGACTCCCTAGGCAACCTGATTGACACCGTCTACTGCTGTGGTAGAAAAGTCATTGACGAAGCCTGCTCCATAAAAGACTGCAAATGAAGACAGTTGGCATTTGCAACACTCCGTCCACTATAGACAACGTGGTGAATTATTTAATACTTTCGCAATATGCACTAACACGATAGTTGTCCGTATTCGCTACCACTCTGATATTTCTCTTTTATAAATCTTATATTCTCTTGGATACACGGCAGTCCTAATATGTCAATGTTTTGATGCTTATCTCTTGTGTAGACGCCAATCTCTCGCTTAGATATCAGTCTCTAATAGACCTATGTCAATCTCGTTGTAGACACTTTTAATGATACAGAGTGGGGACACATGTTTCTGATATAGACTCCAAACATTTTTGTAGAGGCCAATCTCCTGTTTGAACGTCGGTCCATCCTGTCTCTGGGAAAAACGTTTATGCTCCCGTTCAACTTAAATGTGCCCTGGGATATAATCAAATAAAACGCCACACTCGCTGTGACATACGATCAAGACAATCAAACATTTATATCGCGATTGTTCCCGATAAGATTTAAGCCAACCAAAGAAAGCCTTTAATACATCAATTGCTTTTCTCTCTTCCGCAACATGGTGACGACCTTAGATGAGTCATATACATGAAGGTGAGGAAAAAGCAAATGCATTTAAATCAAAGTAGGTATGTACATATTTGAGGCACTGAAACCTGGAGGAGTTTCATCAAAGAGAACGCAGTTGCAAACCTGCAAACGAGGTGGTGCAATCTTCATATTACTGGCTCGCATTTTAAGCACTGTAATTGGTTGACTATTTTTGGAAAGTTCATAGGTCATACATGCCATCGCGTAGCTTTTGGTAGGGTTATGTCCCAGAGTAAATGTAACAACGGGGGCGTATGCGTTTTAGCCGGAGAAAGGACTACGGCGGACTTTTACAGTTACTAGTATCTATTGTGGTCCGGTTCACGCTTCATTTCGCATAAAATGCCACGCTATAACAGACATGTTAATCTTTTTGTTTTTCGTCTTTTACAGGTGACCTCACGCTGCTGACTTTCCAAACTAAGTCATCATGGGATTCGGTTATATTTTCATCTTAAGATGATAAAATATTGACACACATTATTCTGTTTGACTTTTTTTATTGTCACTACGGTCACGCTGAAGTCTCCATATTCAGACTTCTTTTTGTTATTGTGTTAAGGGATATCACTATATATAAATCATTTATATCAATACATTTACGCTGTCGTAACATGAACGATGCAATGAATTCTGGTGCCAGCTAATTTTTGCTCCAATACACTACATTCTCTCCCAACAGAGATAGCTCCGTCGTAAATTTCTATACAACCTCTGTCTTAATTCGGCGGTTTCTTGTGCACGAAATGTAGAACGCTGATTGGATGCAATCAAAGTTAGTTGTGCAATCAGCGACTGAACTGAACTGAACTTTATTTACACTCAGGCCGCAAGCAGCGGCATATGAGGATATACATTACACATATATGCAAAAAATACAATTTGGTTTACAATACGATGTTCAATAGTGTATTCGAAAGACATATATACATATGAAGGCATGAAACAAAATGTAATGCAAATATATAAAACAAAGATATACATGATGAATATGATGGTATTTAAGGTAATAATTCCTAGCGTCATTTTTTAAAAACATTTAAGATAACGTTACAGAACAGGGCTAGAAATAAGGTATAAAATATTTTACTCTGGCATTTGTGAAATGAGAGCATATAAATAAATAATGGAATTCATCGCCAATGTCATTACCGATACAGAGTTTACAAATTCTTTTATGTTTTGGAATATTATTCCAACGACCTGTTTCAATTGGTAGGTAATGATTTCCTGTTATAAAACTTAGCAGTGCTCTTGAGTTCTTATCTTGAGCATCTAAATATCTACTTAACCTTAAATCTAAATCTGATAAACAGCTATATACGACACCCTTTGAAGAATTATCGACAATAGACAACCACACTTGCTTATATGCATCTTCCAATTCATAATTTACTATAGTTTTCAGCTTACTAAGGTTTTCAAAATGTTGGGATTTCCAAATATAACTAAGTCCAACTTCGTCAAAAATATGTTCAATATTCAAAATCCATTTATGTTTACATTTTCCAAGAAGTTAGTCGTTGAATAGTAATTTAAAGGTGATAAGAGATAATTTCGAAGATTTTCCTGACAAAAGTCGACCCCAAAACAAGACAATTCTTAATTTAATACTGATTGCAAGTGGGTATCTACTAAATTCCACATACATAATAAAGTTTGGAGTACTTTTCCTAAGAGACGCTAGTTGTTTAAGAAAGGTTATATGTACTTTTTCCAAAAAATTTATATTTTCAAATCCCCATACTTCACAGCCATACAAAAGAATAGGCAACACCATAGAATCAAATAAACGCAACTGCCAATCGTATGTTAAATACAGTTTACGGCCTTTGCTAAGAACAAAATACATTGCTTTGGTGGCTTTATCTTTCGTAAGTGTAAACTTTCTGCTTTTTTGAAACTCTATGCCTATATATATGTAAGAATGAACATTTTCAAGAAATTTATTTCCAATTTTAAAGTGGATTGCATAATCTTTCTTTGATCCGCCAAAAATCAAAACCTTGGTTTTATCATGTTGATATTAAGTTTCCATGTAGAACAACAGTCATTAAAACAATCAAGCATTTTTTGGAGATCCATAGGAAAAAGAAAAGAAAAAGAAAAAAAACTGCGTCATCTGCATATAACAGTATAAACATTTTGACAATATCTTCCAATCTATCACTAAAATCTTCAGGTTTAAGCTCTACGCCCTTACAAAAATCTTCATCGAAACACTTTTCAACATCATTCATAGAAATAGCAAATAAAGTTGGTGATAAATTCTCTCCTTGGCGTACTCCGGATCTACAGGGGAAGAAGCAAGTATAAACATCTTTACATAAAATGCATGATTTTTTTTATTTCTATACATATTTTGTATAACACGGAACATTTACCTGATACATTATTTGCCAGCAGTTTTTTCCAAAGACCCACACGCCATATATTATCAAAAGCTTCTTGAAAATCAACAAAAGCGCAGAATAATTTCTTTTTTCTGCATTTTAGTAGTTCTGAAAGGTTAAACAATGTGAATATGTGGTCGACTGTGGAATAACCTTTTCTAAAACCTGCCTGTGCCTCTGACAAAATTTCATTTTCTTCTAGATATAAATTCAGTCGATTACTTAGCAAAGAGGAAAAAAAGTTTTCCAAAGCAGTTTGATAAAGTAATAGGGCGGTAGTTTTCAGGTTCTCGTGAGTTTCCTTTTCTTTTATAGATTGGTTTAAATACTGCCTGTTAACCAACTTTCGGGGAATATACCATGGTCAAATACTATTTTATAAAGCTTAACATAGATAACCATAGAGGAATCTATAGTTGATATGATATACTCATTGATAATACCATCGAGCTTAGGGGTTTAGTTAGTTTTAAGTTTTTTTCACCGCACTATATATCTCCTCTCTTGTGATACAGGAGTTCAACACTGTGCGTTCTCCAACATCGATGTTTTGGAAGTTTTCGGGGCTATACTCTTCAGCGTCAGAGCAATCATTTAAAGTTTTGAAATAATCAAATTAGGATTCAGTTTCGGGTAAGATTTCAGTTTCACGGTTATCATTTCCTTTTAATATTTTCCAACATGATTTAATATGAGACTTTTCCAAATTTATCAATTTTTCCCTTACTTTAATGGAATGTGATTTAGCGTATTTAGAAATACATTTTTTATAATTTTTACTGGCATTTATTAAGCGTTGATTGTATTGCATCTGTTGAAGAGTTTTCGGGCGTTGAGATAAGTCCCCTTCAATAATTTACATTGCTTTCCAAACCAATGGCGATTTTGGTTTTTAACACAACGCCTTTGTATATTTTTAACTCTAGCATGGCCAAATACTTTCCCAGCAGTGGAAACAATCACAGTGCTTATCTTATCATTAACTTTTGTAATAACATCAGATGGGTCAGTAAAGTCAGACTCTAAATCAACAACAATAGCTTCCAATACACAGCTATCAATAGCGTTTACATAATCGCTTTTACGTGTTTTGTTCCATTTCCTTATACGAGAGCTTGTCTCGTTTACACTGGCTTGGACTTCAACAGTAACAATTGGTCAAGGAGAGAATGACAATGCAATAGAAGAGTGGATATCAGAAAGCATTGGGTCAAAGTCATGTACAATAAAATCTGTGATTGAGGTGATTACATCAGAGCTTGCGATGGCTTAATCTACTAGGCTTACACCTTTACATGTTACTTTACCAACATTTTTATCTTTACTAAGTCTACCATTTACAATATATAGATTATTATTTTTACACATATCAATAAGTTTATAACCATGGGATTTGATTCTATTTACATCTTCATTACATCTGTCAACATTTACTGAATGTAATTCTAACTTATGTACATCATTCATATGTTCACACAATTCAGTTGGTAGCACTTCATCGTTCACAACATGGTCATCAATAATGATATAATCCTTCAGTAATCCAGTGCGTGCATTCATATCACCAATCAAAAGTACACATGATTTTGTTAGTATTTCAGTATTAATATGTGGGAAAGTTTCATCATTGAGATACTTTGATCCCTCGGGTGGAATATATGTGACACCAATGTTTACTTTATCATGTCCTGTTTTCTCAAACGGTATATCAAGAGTGTCACAAGTTGTTTGGAACCACATGATGAATTCTGACTGTTCGTTTTATAGTAGAAAACAATGAGCAATGTTGTCTCTGATTGCTACAGCTATTCCACCTGACTTCACATTACTCCTTCTCTGTCTATCGCGTCTGAATATACGGAATCCAGGGATTTCCACATTATCACATTGGTCGAGTTTAGTTTCTACGAAACAAAGCATGTCGTAGTCTTTAATAGACTCGAAAAATTCAGGTATTTGCAATTTTGATTTTAGCCCGCAAATATTCACATAAAATATCCTGAACTTACTGCATATTTCTTGTGGTGCGAGGCTAGTGTCCGGCATATCACTGCACTTTAAACTGTCACCGTCTCCCTATGCAGTCTCACTGTTACTCTCGTGAAACCTGGCTACTTTCGTGGGTCGTGTGTCGTCCTGGTGTACAGCTCCTGCGTACGACATGCTCGGGTTGCTGGGATGAGCTGCCTGGTACCCATCCTCCAAAGGGTTGTCACCTGGGTAACATCTCCTGCCGTTGATGAAAAGCTTATCGACTGTCAGGTTAGCTTTAAGTCCCCGCCTCTTAGCTTCCTTGAACATAGGTATAAGAGCCTTTCGTGTCTGTACTATCAAACGGGAACTGCTCACTCACTCCGTAATTTGTATTCTTTAGTTTGTTAGAGCTCGTAAGCACATGCCATCTTTCATCTGGGACTGCAAATTTAGCGACGATAGTGCGAGGTCTTGATGATCTGCGAGGTCCGGTTCTATGTACCTGTATGAGGGTAACTTCATCTTGGATCTGTAGGTCCTTCCTTATGAATTCTTGAATGATCGTTTTAGGTTCTTCGCCTGGCATTTCCGGGATTCCGTGAAATAGCAGATTGTCTCTCATTGACCTTGCTTTTAGATCCACCACGGCCTCCTCCATTTCTCTCTGTCTTTGCTGTAGTGCGTCGATTTCGTAGAAAGAATCCTCAATATCTTTAGCAAGTCTATCTCGATTTTCTATCATCTTTTCCTGAAATTCTCTATAACGTTGATTAAGTTTCTGTGTTTCCTTTCTTACTTTTTCAGTACTGGTTATTGAAGTTTTCATACAGTTCTCCAGTTTGTCTACCCATCCGATAGTTTCTTTGATGTTAGTATCTAGGGACGCAAGTCGGTTATTTATACCGGTCAACTTAGTGTCGATACTCTCGACACATTGCATCCGTTGTTGGATCTAGTTAACCATACCAGTGAGGTGTTTCATTTGGTCGAAAACGTGTGTAATCCAACTAGTGTTCACATCAGTACTGACCTGGTAAGTTCTCGAATCTCCCGCCTGTCTACCAGTGTCCTATCCAAAGTTCATGTTCCGGGTGTAATTTGGTGAAAACCGTGTAGCCATTCTTTAACACTATGCAGGCTAATATCCGTATAGAGTGATAAATAAATTAATAAATAATCATTAAATCTACATCGTTAAATTACCCATGAAATAACATCGCGGGTTGATTGACATCGCATGACGTCACAATGTTAGCGGCGCGGCACTAATGGTATTCTCGGGATGTTCATGCTTTTCATTTTATATAACTCAGCAAAAAATAAATGAAATACTAAACTCATTCCCGTTTTATTACATTTTTATGAACCTCGTGAATGGTATCGATATCTAATTCGCTTTCGCTCATTAAATACCAAACCACACACTCGTTTCATAAATACGTTATTAAACGGGACGTAGTTTAGTATTCTCTATACCTTTTATCTCCTTATATAAACTTATGGAAGAGAATATCTTACTCTCAAGCATGTAATAAAATAGTTCATACCTTTTTCATCGTTATCTAATTTCATTCCTTCCCCGTCATTTGTACATGAGTGAGTTATTGTTCAGCGCATATAGGGCATAATTCATTAAATTCGACCGTGTTCGGAGGAATATAAAAATAATGTCATTGCTTATGTCTCAATATATTGGTAATAAAATGTTTTAAAGAGTTTAAGTTTATCAAAGAGTGTTTAAATGTTTAAAGGGGCACGTGGGTAAGATTCTATCTATACCCCAAAACATTCAAATCGACTGTAGTAACGCAATCAGACCAGAATAGAACTTATTTCACTCAAGGCTATGTACATAGCATATTGAGACTTAACAGGAGAAAATGTTTGGATAAGCATCAACATTGACAGTTTTTTTTTATTAGTTCCCAATTTTACAGAGTCAAACATCCATTCACATCTTCCAGACAGATATATAAGAGTTCAATTCTAACTATCAAAACATTGATACAGATATGAGACCTAAATCAATTGCTTAAAATTGAGATCAGTGATTTCAATTTTTGATTGAATTTTTCAATATCATTGTCTTTCAAAGAATTGAATCTTTCTTCAAAAAAATATGTCTTTAGGTTCAATTTTGTAGTTCTTGAAATTTCGAAGAGTTTTTAATAGTACACAAATGTAGATGTTTTTGGCGGAAATGATTATTTGATTTATTAATACATCTTTATGTAGTGTACCAAACCAAATCAAATGCTTAGTTATTTTTTATTTTTTGAAATAAGTGCTTATTGATCCATAGTTCTAAATCTTTCCAGAATTTTATGGTTTCACTGAAATCCCAATAAACATGGCAAACACTTTCAGAGGAATCATTACAAAAACTGCACAAGTCATTGTCAATTAAATTCATTTTAACAGTTCTCTTTGTGCATAAATAATTCTATGCAAAAGATTGTACTGAAAATCTACGAGTTTCACATCTTTCAGGCCATTCCTGTAACAACTAAATACATTATGCCAGTCAAATTTACAATCATTTAAAAGAAAATTGACAGGGTAAATGACATTAGATTTTAGATGATTGATAATAATGCAACAGAATTTAGTTAACTTTCGCAAAACACTTATTCTATGGCAATTAAATGATAAGGATGTTTTGAATACAGATGGGTTTTGATAATGATACTCTGGAATGTACATTTATCTATACTCATGAAATATTTTGCAAATGAACAAATAATGATATTCATTACCAATGTCATTAGTATCACATAATTTACAACATCTATTGACATATTCAACATTATGCCATCTTCCCACTTCAACGGGCAGTCTTTGACAAGATATTCTAAAAAACAGCACCTCAAGTTGAATATTGTAACACATGTCACTCTGACTAATTGATTAAGCCATATTAATGTGAAATTGATAAATTTCATAACCAATAACGTAAACTCCGATTTGTTATGTCAAAGTTAACTCCGAACTATTTGGGAAACAACACGACACTAATAATGTAACACCTGTTCCTCAGACCCCCTGTGTATATACATATAGTATATATATATATATAACCATCAGATTCACCTGAGATATCGCATAAACGTTACATAGTTAACATGTTCACAGCCAGAGTCTTCGTTTTCTTTCTGCTTCTATCAGCGAAGTTCGGTAAGATTGTGTGGAAAGTGGCCCATATGGCCCCGCTTAGATTTGCACAAGAGGTTGTTGAAGGGCGGTGGCATATTCGAGTGCTAACCTAACAAAATCACTGCCAACTATTTGAATTTTTAAGGCTAATTTTTCTACCTCATAAAAACCTATTAAATGTATTATAGGTTTATCATTTTTTACTAAGCTTTTACGTGTATACGGCTTTTTGTTTCCATATTTCTATGGTTTCACTATAATTCATTGCCAATGCTTATATTTAAACTATGGGATTGTGGACATTAGAAAACAATAGTTAATGGTCTGTGCAAGTTAATAAATCTATTGGCCTCAAAAGAGGGGCTCGATTGAACTATTGAAAATGGAAAATTCTGCGAGGCCTCTCAATCTGCTTGTGATAAGTAACAATACCAAATGACGTGCTTGAATCAATATATGTAGAATTATTTTACCTTTCTGCTGTACTCGTTATTACATACTGTTAGCACAGGGTAGTGAAACGAAACTACGGTTAAGATTTCGTATCCAACGTGAAGAAAACTAAAAAGTCATCTCACTTCTTTTGAAAGAAATATGTATCCCTTTACCTATAGGTAGGGTGATTCCTTGTGCTGTAAAGTTTCCGTTTTAATTCTTTTTTTAACAATCAAAATTTATTGTCACTGTCTGAAAGGTTTTTAATTGTTGTAGAATAGTTCTGCTCGCCCGTGTAAGATACTGCAGTGTGATATTTATACGGCGATATTATACTAGTGTAATACCGCTGCACGTAGGACGTCATAATATTGTGTGTTTGTGACGTCACAATGTTGGCACCGTCGTCACAATGGCGGCCAAGTCGCAGAACTGTTTACACTTTCGTCATTTATGCTTGAATACTGTGGTCAAGTAATAAACAGAATATCAAACTTCTTTCAATTTGATACTATTTCTATTAAACTCATTAATGATTTGTATCAAACTCGCTTTCCCTCGTTTTATACTGAATCATTAACTCGTTTAAAAAAATAGTATTAAATGGAAGGTCGTTTAGTATCCTCTATATATTTGACATGCATATTTTATTCAGGGAAAGGAATATAGCATGAACAAAGTTTCTGAAATTTTGGTTAACCTTTTTCTCTTTGCGTTTCAGCTGAAGCCGGGGAAGCAAGTTTAGGGGGTGAGTATGCTGTTTTCTCAATACATGATAAGGGCGCAAGATTTCAATGGCCCCATATGGTAGAGAATTTTCTGCCGACAATCCGGCCTACGTCTGGATTTTTGTTTATAACATGAACATAAATCAGGTATTCTTATTTATTTGACAACTTGATGAATGTAAGTTATAAGTATTAAAAGACTTATCAACAACTTGTTGTGTATGCAGGGCAAGACATTTGCTTACCTTTATCAAAATTAATACTTCCGGGTTTCAGAAACGAAAAGTGATTTTTTTTGTTAGATGTTGAAAGGACAACTTGGTACAGAGCACGAAATGCGATATTGTAAATGCGGTTCTGTCTTTTTCATCTAAAATGAAATAATAAGCTACGCCACTCGTGAAAATATAAATTTCTACTTCACTTGATGAGATATCCATGGTATTCGACGTGAATTGTCAAATGTTCAATTTATTATGTTTCCAAAAACCCCGTAAATGACCATAACGATAGGAATGGAGACGATAAAACGCTTTGCTAGCGCGGCTGTTGCATGACGTCATACAATTGTTTCATGACGTCACATTGATTGTTGCATCATTTAACAGAGTAAAATACCATTTTTATTTCACTCAGTGAAAATACGGGTTTTATTTTCACCGATAAATGGCATATTTCACCATTCGAAATACAATAATAATACGCATTACACTCTACACCTTGGTAAAGATAGCTTAAAGTAATTAAATGTATTAAATATAAATGTCTTTGAAGAGCATCTAGAAGTAATATACAGAAGGAACAAAAGGTTGTCTGGATAACAACTACTTTGTTGTTAAATTATAACGACGTTTCGGAGCATATGATCAACCCTTCATCAGACGGTATATGAAATGGGATACATATAAACAATTGCAAAGAAACATTGAACAATAGTGCAGAACCCTATTTATAAAGATAAAATCAAATGTAAATGTACAATTGGGATTTTCAGTAAAATAAAAACCACGAGGTAAGTATACACTTGAGATAAATCAAGGCCTCTAGGCTTTATTGGAGAAGTAGGTAAATTGTGACACATTTTAGTTTTGATGGACAATTAAAGTTGCATTACAAATATGAGTGTAGGTCATGGCTTTATTGAGAAAGTTTAAACAAGAGATAGGGTTTATTGTGTTGAGTTGAGCTGAGAAGTTGCCACTGGTGGAAGAATCTGAGCTGTGTACCTTTTTGAGGTTGTTGGCTGGTTGTGATTGGAGTTGATTGGTTGGTATTGACTTTCTGGATAAGTCTCCGACGGGAGTGAGTGAAGGAATGGACGGATGGATGTTGTTTTGATATCACAATGGTATCGTCCCAAAACGCAGAAGTCCATAACGCCGAACGGTTAAAACAACAACATTTACGGTTGGCTGCACACATCTGATCCCTCAAACTATAATGGAATGTACCAAATATAAACATGCACCTGTCTGTGATAGAATATTCCCTTTCTGTGATAATGTTGAAGATGAAATGCATTTTTACTCTGATCTAACTTATAATATGTTTGATGTTTTACCTATCTTTGATATAACAGATAAAAAAACCAGTTTTTGTTAATAATGACAAAAATTTAGCTAATATAGTGACAAATATGTTTTTAAGGCGCCAAAGGTTTGTCTAATATGTTTATCTATTCATGTTAGTATCTTTTCATAAATTCTTATTACTTATACATTATTGGCTTTCTGCGTTTTGACAGGGAACCATCACTATAGGTGTTGAAAAACTTATTGTTCCAGCCGTATATATGAGCATTTTAATTTGGTGTGTTTTCGATGTTTTTTTCTCTGCTGTCAACTTTGATGGTCTTTTTACTCTTCAATCATTTATATTGTTAAACACTTATTGACTTTGCGAACATATGAGGATTATTTTCCATTGTCTGTGAAATTTAAGACATGATGAAATTTATTCACAAACATCGCATGTCATCATGTTAATACATCGTGAGTGAAAGTTAATGTGTTCAACCGTTTTACTTATTATTTTCCAATTAAAATGCATTACCTCATGTGAGTGAACAGACGTCGCACTTTTTTTTATCACACTTGAGGTAACATTTAATTTCTTTGTGTTTTCGGGATTCGAACCAATACCATTTGATTCAGCAAAACTTCAAGCAAGTAGTGACCTGACCAACAGCTTATCCAGCAGCCACCACACTTTAACTATGCACGGAATGGTCGCGGGGGTAGGGTTGTTGGTACGGCCAGTGGTGTTCTAATAAAGATAGTGATTTTCGGGAGGGTTGTATATACGGCCAGTACTGGCGGTTGTTCTATTGGTGTTCTAATAAAGATAGTGATTTCCACAATATAATAATATTACATCCATTCAAAGGTAATGCTAAAGTAAGATGCTTATCTTCTTTCTGAATGAACGTTGGTATCTGCACTCTTCAAACTTCAATACAACACTGAAGTAGTCTTCATCAACTATGTCTCTCAGCAATCGTTAACGAATAAAATCTAATAATATATGCTCGAACCTTTCTTCCCCGTCGGTGTTTGTCAGGTTATAGTTTGTTTCGCTGTAATTAATGTTATCTCTGTACAGATCCAGAGTGCGTGGGTGCTACAGACCCTAACGGGGATGGAGTTTTCACAGTGGTTCCACCCAGAGTGTGTGACTTCTACTACGAGTGCGACTCCCTAGGCAACCTGATTGACACCGTCTACTGCTGTGGTAGAAAAGTCATTGACGAAGCCTGCTCCATAAAAGACTGCAAATGAAGACAGTTGGCATTGGCAACACTCCGTCCACTATAGACAACGTGGTGAATTATTTAATACTTTCGCAATATGCACTAACACGATAGTTGTCCGTATTCGCTACCACTCTGATATTTCTCTTTTATAAATTTTATATTCTCTTGGATACACGGCAGTCCTAATATGTCAATGTTTTGATGCTTATCTCTTGTGTAGACGCCAATCTCTCGCTTAGATATCAGTCTCTAATAGACCTATGTCAATCTCGTTGTAGACACTTTTAATGATACAGAGTGGGGACACATGTTTCTGATATAGACTCCAAACATTTTTGTAGAGGCCAATCTCCTGTTTGAACGTCGGTCCATCCTGTCTCTGGGAAAAACGTTTATGCTCCCGTTCAACTTAAATGTGCCCTGGGATATAATCAAATAAAACGCCACACTCGCTGTGACATTCGATCAAGACAATCAAACATTTATATCGCGATTGTTCCCGATAAGATTTAAGCCAACCAAAGAAAGCCTTTAATACATCAATTGCTTTTCTCTCTTCCGCAACATGGTGACGACCTTAGATGAGTCATATACATGAAGGTGAGGAAAAAGCAAATGCATTTAAATCAAAGTAGGTATGTACATATTTGAGGCACTGAAACCTGGAGGAGTTTCATCAAAGAGAACGCAGTTGCAAACCTGCAAACGAGGTGGTGCAATCTTCATATTACTGGCTCGCATTTTAAGCGCTGTAATTGGTTGACTATTTTTGGAAAGTTCATAGGTCATACATGCCATCGCGTAGCTTTTGGTAGGGTTATGTCCCAGAGTAAATGTAACAACGGGGGCGTATGCATTTTAGCCGGAGAAAGGACTACGGCGGACTTTTACAGTTACTAGTATCTATTGTGGTCCGGTTCACGCTTCATTTCGCATAAAATGCCACGCTATAACAGACATGTTAATCTTTTTGTTTTTCGTCTTTTACAGGTGACCTCACGCTGCTGACTTTCCAAACTAAGTCATCATGGGATTCGGTTATATTTTCATCTTAAGATGATAAAATATTGACACACATTATTCTGTTTGACTTTTTTTATTGTCACTACGGTCACGCTGAAGTCTCCATATTAAGACTTCTTTTTGTTATTGTGTTAAGGGATATCACTATATATAAATCATTTATATCAATACATTTACGCTGTCGTAACATGAACGATGCAATGAATTCTGGTGCCAGCTATTTTTTGCTCCAATACACCACATTCTCTCCCAACAGAGATAGCTCCGTCGTAAATTTCTATACAACCTCTGTCTTAATTCGGCGGTTTCTTGTGCACGAAATGTAGAACGCTGATTGGATGCAATCAAAGTTAGTTGTGCAATCAGCGACTGAACTGAACTGAACTTTATTTACACTCAGGCCGCAAGCAGCGGCATATGAGGATATACATTACACATATATGCAAAAAATACAATTTGGTTTACAATACGATGTTCAATAGTGTATTCGAAAGACATATATACATATGAAGGCATGAAACAAAATGTAATGCAAATATATAAAACAAAGATATACATGATGAATATGATGGTATTTAAGGTAATAATTCCTACCGTCATTTTTTAAAAACATTTAAGATAACGTTACAGAACAGGGCTAGAAATAAGGTATAAAATATTTTACTCTGGCATTTGTGAAATGAGAGCATATAAATAAATAATGGAATTCATCGCCAATGTCATTACCGATACAGAGTTTACAAATTCTTTTATGTTTTGGAATATTATTCCAACGACCTGTTTCAATTGGTAGATAATGATTTCCTGTTATAAAACTTAGCAGTGCTCTTGAGTTCTTATCTTGAGCATCTAAATATCTACTTAACCTTAAATCTAAATCTGATAAACAGCTATATACGACACCCTTTGAAGAATTATCGACAATAGACAACCACACTTGCTTATATGCATCTTCCAATTCACAATTTACTATAGTTTTCAGCTTACTAAGGTTTTCAAAATGTTGGGATTTCCAAATATAACTAAGTCCAACTTCGTCAAAAATATGTTCAATATTCAAAATCCATTTATGTTTACATTTTCCAAGAAGTTAGTCGTTGAATAGTAATTTAAAGGTGATGAGAGATAATTTCGAAGATTTTCCTGACAAAAGTCGACCCCAAAACAAGACAATTCTTAATTTAATACTGATTGCAAGTGGGTATCTACTAAGTTCCTCATACATAATAAAGTTTGGAGTACTTTTCCTAAGAGACGCTAGTTGTTTAAGAAAGGTTATATGTACTTTTTCCAAAAAATTTATATTTTCAAATCCCCATACTTCACAGCCATACAAAAGAATAGGCAACACCATAGAATCAAATAAACGCAACTGCCAATCGTATGTTAAATACAGTTTACGGCCTTTGCTAAGAACAAAATACATTGCTTTGGTGGCTTTATCTTTCGTAAGTGTAAACTTTCTGCTTTTTTGAAACTCTATGCCTATATATATGTAAGAATGAACATTTTCAAGAAATTTATTTCCAATTTTAAAGTGGATTGCATAATCTTTCTTTGATCCGCCAAAAATCAAAACCTTGGTTTTATCATGTTGATATTAAGTTTCCATGTAGAACAACAGTCATTAAAACAATCAAGCATTTTTTGGAGATCCATAGGAAAAAGAAAAGAAAAAGAAAAAAAAACTGCGTCATCTGCATATAACAGTATAAACATTTTGACAATATCTTCCAATCTATCACTAAAATCTTCAGGTTTAAGCTCTACGCCCTTACAAAAATCTTCATCGAAACACTTTTCAACATCATTCATAAAAATAGCAAATAAAGTTGGTGATAAATTCTCTCCTTGGCGTACTCCGGATCTACAGGGGAAGAAGCAAGTATAAACCTCTTTACATAAAATGCATGATTTTTTTTATTTCTATACATATTTTGTATAACACGGAAACATTTACCTGATACATTATTTGCCAGCAGTTTTTGCCAAAGACCCACACGCCATATATTATCAAAAGCTTCTTGAAAATCAACAAAAGCGCAGAATAATTTCTTTTTTCTGCATTTCAGTAGTTCTGAAAGGTTAAACAATGTGAATATGTGGTCGACTGTGGAATAACCTTTTCTAAAACCTGCCTGTGCCTCTGACAAAATTTCATTTTCTTCTAGATATAAATTCAGTCGATTACTTAGCAAAGAGGAAAAAAAGTTTGCCAAAGCAGTTTGATAAAGTAATAGGGCGGTAGTTTTCAGGTTCTCGTGAGTTTCCTTTTCTTTTATAGATTGGTTTAAATACTGCCTGTTAACCAACTTTCGGGGAATATACCATGGTCAAATACTATTTTATAAAGCTTAACATAGATAACCATAGAGGAATCTATAGTTGATATGATATACTCATTGATAATACCATCGAGCTTAGGGGTTTAGTTAGTTTTAAGTTTTTTTCACCGCACTATATATCTCCTCTCTTGTGATACAGGAGTTAAACACTGTGCGTTCTCCAACATCGATGTTTTGGAAGTTTTCGGGGCTATACTCTTCAGCGTCAGAGCAATCATTTAAAGTTTTGAAATAATCAAATTAGGATTCAGTTTCGGGTAAGATTTCAGTTTCACGGTTATCATTTCCTTTTAATATTTTCCAACATGATTTAATATTAGACTTTTGCAAATTTATCAATTTCTCCCTTACTTTAATGGAGTGTGATTTAGCGTATTTAGAAATACATTTTTTATAATTTTTACTGGCATTTATTAAGCGTTGATTGTATTGCATCTGTTGAAGAGTTTTCGAGCGTTGAGATAAGTCCCCTTCAATAATTTACATTGCTTTCCAAACCAATGGCGATTTTGGTTTTTAACACAACGCCTTTGTATATTTTTAACTCTAGCATGGCCAAATACTTTCCCAGCAGTGGAAACAATCACAGTGCTTATCTTATCATTAACTTTTGTAATAACATCAGATGGGTAAGTAAAGTCAGACTCTAAATCAACAACAATAGCTTCCAATACACAGCTATCAATAGCGTTTACATAATCGCTTTTACGTGTTTTGTTCCATTTCCTTATACGAGAGCTTGTCTCGTTTACACTGGCTTGGACTTCAACAGTAACAATTGGTCAAGGAGAGAATGACAATGTAATAGAAGAGTGGATATCAGAAAGCATTGGGTCAAAGTCATGTACAATAAAATCTGTGATTGAGGTGATTACATCAGAGCTTGCGATGGCTTAATCTACTAGGCTTACACCTTTACATGTTACTTTACCAACATTTTTATCTTCACCAAGTCTACCATTTACAATATATAGATTATTATTTTTACACATATCAATAAGTTTATAACCATGGGATTTGATTCTATTTACATCTTCATTACATCTGTCAACATTTACTGAATGTAATTCTAACTTATGTACATCATTCATATGTTCACACAATTCAGTTGGTAGCACTTCATCGTTCACAACATGGTCATCAATAATGATACAATCCTTCAGTAATCCAGTGCGTGCATTCATATCACCAATCAAAAGTACACATGATTTTGTTAGTATTTCAGTATTAATATGTGGGAAAGTTTCATCATTGAGATACTTTGATCCCTCGGGTGGAATATATGTGACACCAATGTTTACTTTATCATGTCCTGTTTTCTCAAACGGTATATCAAGAGTGTCACAAGTTGTTTGGAACCACATAATGAATTCTGACTGTTCGTTTTATAGTAGAAAACAATGAGCAATATTGTCTCTGATTGCTACAGCTATTCCACCTGACTTCACATTACTCCTTCTCTGTCTATCGCGTCTGAATATACGGAATCCAGGGATTTCCACATTATCACATTGGTCGAGTTTAGTTTCTACGAAACAAAGCATGTCGTAGTCTTTAATAGACTCGAAAAATTCAGGTATTTGCAATTTTGATTTTAGCCCGCAAATATTCACATAAAATATCCTGAACTTACTGCATATTTCTTGTGGTGCGAGGCTAGTGTCCGGCATATCACTGCACTTTAAACTGTCACCGTCTACCTATGCAGTCTCACTGTTACTCTCGTGAAATCTGGCTACTTTCGTGGGTCGTGTGTCGTCCTGGTGTACAGCTCCTGCGTACGACATGCTCGGGTTGCTGGGATGAGCTGCCTGGTACCCATCCTCCAAAGGGTTGTCACCTGGGTAACATCTGCTGCCGTTGATGAAAAGCTTGTCGACTGCCAGGTTAGCTTTAAGTCCTCGCCTCTTAGCTTCCTTGAACATAGGCATAAGAGCCTTTCGCGTCTGTACTATTTCAAACGGGAACTGCTCACTCACACCGTAGTTTGTATTCTTTAGTTTGTTAGAGCTCGTAAGCACATGCCATCTTTCATCTGGGACTGCAAATTTAGCGACGATAGTGCGAGGTCTTGATGATCTGCGAGGTCCGGTTCTATGTACCTGTAAGAGGGTAACTTCATCTTGGATCTGTAGGTCCTTCCTTATGAATTCTTGAATCTTCGCCTGGCATTTCCGGGATTCCGTGAAATAGCAGATTGTCTCTCATTGACCTTGCTTTTAAATCCACCACGGCCTCCTCCATTTCTCTCTGTCTTTGCTGTACTGCGTCGATTTCATAGAAAGAATCCTCAATGTCTTTAGCAAGTCTATCTCGATCTTCTATCGTCTTTTCCTGAAATTCTCTATAACGTTGATTAAGTTTCTGTGTTTCCTTTCTTACTTTTTCAGTACTGGTTATTGAAGTTTTCATACAGTTCTCCATTTTGTCTACCCATCCGATAGTTTCTTTGATGTTAGTATCTAGGGACGCAAGTCGGTTATCTATACCGGTCAACTTAGTGTCGATACTCTCGACACATTGCATCCGTTGTTGGATCGAGTTAACCATACCAGTGAGGTGTTTCATTTGGTCGAAAAGGTGTGTAATCCAACTAGTGTTCACATCAGTACTGACCTGGTAAGTTCTCGAATCTCCCGCCTGTCCACCAGTGTCCTATCCAAAGTTCATGTTCCGGGTGTAATTTGGTGAAAACCGTGTAGCCATTCTTTAACACTATGCAGGCTAATATCCGTATAGAGTGATAAATAAATTAATAAATAATCATTAAATCTACATCGTTAAATTACCCATGAAATAACATCGCGGGTTGATTGACATCGCATGACGTCACAATGTTAGCGGCGCGGCACTAATGGTAATCTCGGGATGTTCATGCTTTTCATTTTATATAACTCAGCGAGAAATAAATAAAATACTAAACTCATTCCCGTTTTATTACATTTTTATGAACCTCGTGAATGGTATCGATATCTAACTCGCTTTCGCTCGTTAAATACCAAACCACACACTCGTTTCATAAATACGTTATTAAACGGGACGTCGTTTAGTATTCTCTATACCTTTTATCTCCTTTTCTAAGATGCTAAGCGGTGAGAACAATCGAAAAAAAAGTACTTTATCAGACAATAAAGGTATATTTTTTTCATGACGTAACAATTGAATGACGTTATATCCGCTCTTCCCCGCTGCCCCCTCGTGATCAAGCGTCCATGGTAACCTTTCATCTCGGTTCTTTCGATCAACAGGGCTTATCCCTATAAATGTCTATCGTATTGGCGATTTGCCGATAATGTTTCTTTTAATGGAGACTTGTTTCGAATCTAGTTCTGTTTACCGGAAAAAAGAATGGAAAGCAAATGCTTGTCGACTGTCGAGTCACCGCGTTGTTTCACGTCAGATCACGGCGCCCCTGTGACGTTGGTTCACGTCAACCGTCTTTACCAGGTTCAATGTGATAAAGTCAACCTAATAATTAAGTAACTCTAGGTGTACAGCCCCAACAGTCTGCTTATATAAGAGATTAAAGCATCACCTTCAACGTTTATGACAGCAGCTAAAAAATAGATGTCCGGATTCAGTCCGCCATCACGCTTCCAAAACAAACAATACCCATAATTCCTTGTGGAATGTTAACCACGTGATAAGCCTTATATGGGCAATGTGGCCCGCACTGCATAATCGCACGACATGAGTTTGTGAAAGTAAAGGGTTTTTTTAAACAAGAGGTGTTAATTTGTTTGTTTAAGTATTTAAAGAAAAAAATAAGAAGAAATTATAATTCAAATTTGAATAAAGTTAGGGTGCAAAACTTCAGTAATCAAAGCTTTAACCAACTAAATGTCGTTTTAAACTAGGGGTTGAGTTCCATACTTGGAATAGCCAACAGTTAGCCCTGTTCATGGATTATTAATATGAGCAGTGTAAACACTATATTTTATTTCGAGATTATTAAAATCAGAGTGGTCCCCGTATAGATTATTTTAGCATCTTAGAAAAGAAATAAAGACTACCGCCCTCGTGCTTTAACTATAATAGTTCAGGGCAAAACTATACTTTATTACAAAACACATTGGGGTAGAGCGAACTTTATTTCTTAAATATAAACTTATGGAAGAGAATATCTTACTCTCAAGCATGTAATAAAATAGTTCATACCTTTTTCATCGTTATCTAATTTCATTCGTTCACCGTCATTTGTACATGAGTGAGTTATTGTTCAGCGCATATAGGGCATAATTCATTAAATTCGACCGTGTTCGGAGGAATATAAAAATAATGTCATTGCTTATGTCTCAATATATTGGTAATAAAATGTTTTAAAGAGTTTAAGTTTATCAAAGAGTGTTTAAATGTTTAAAGGGGCACGTGAGTAAGATTCTATCTATACCCCAAAACATTCAAATCGACTGTAGTAACGCAATCAGACCAGAATAGAACTTATTTCACTCAAGGCTATGTACATAGCATATTGAGACTTAACAGGAGAAAATGTTTGGATAAGCATCAACATTGACAGTTTTTTTTTATTAGTTCCCAATTTTACAGAGTCAAACATCCATTCACATCTTCCAGACAGATATATAAGAGTTCAATTCTAACTATCAAAACATTGATACAGATATGAGACCTAAATCAATTGCTTAAAATTGGGATCAGTGATTTCAATTTTTGATTGAATTTTTCAATATCATTGTCTTTCAAAGAATTGAATCTTTCTACAAAAAAATATGTCTTTAGGTTCAATTTTGTAGTTCTTGAAATTTCGAAGAGTTTTTAATAGTACACAAATGTAGATGTTTTTGGCGGAAATGATTATTTGATTTATTAATACATCTTTATGTAGTGTACCAAACCAAATCAAATGCTTAATTATTTTTATTTTTTGAAATAAGTGCTTATTGATCCATAGTTCTAAATCTTTCCAGAATTTTATGGTTTCACTGAAATCCCAATAAACATGGCAAACACTTTCAGAGGAATCATTACAAAAACTGCACAAGTCATTGTCAATTAAATTCATTTTAACAGTTCTCTTTGTGCATAAATAATTCTATGCAAAAGATTGTACTGAAAATCTACGAGTTTCACATCTTTCAGGCCATTCCTGTAACAACTAAATACATTATGCCAGTCAAATTTACAATCATTTAAAAGAAAATTGACAGGGTAAATGACATTAGATTTTAGATGATTGATAATAATGCAACAGAATTTAGTTAACTTTCGCAAAACACTTATTCTATGGCAATTAAATGATAAGGATGTTTTGAATACAGATGGGTTTTGATAATGATACTCTGGAATGTACATTTATCTATACTCATGAAATATTTTGCAAATGAACAAATAATGATATTCATCACCAATGTCATTAGTATCACATAATTTACAACATCTATTGACATATTCAACATTATGCCATCTTCCCACTTCAACGGGCAGTCTATGACAAGATATTCTAAAAAACAGCACCTCAAGTTGAATATTGTAACACATGTCACTCTGACTAATTGATTAAGCCATATTAATGTGAAATTGATAAATTTCATAACCAATAACGTAAACTCCGATTTGTTATGTCAAAGTTAACTCCGAACTATCTGGGAAACAACACGACATTAATAATGTAACACCTGTTCCTCAGACCCCCTGTGTATTACATATAGCATATATATATAACAATCAGATGCATTGAGACGTCCCATAAACGTTACATAGTTAAACATGTTCACAGCAAGTTTCGTCGTTTTCTTTCTGCTTCTATCAGCGAAGTTCGGTAAGATTGTGTGGAAAGTGGCCCATAGGCCCATGTTGAAGGACGGTGACATGTCCGAGTGCTAACCTAATGGAGACCATTTCTACTTTTAAACAAAATCACTGCCAACTATTTGAATTTTTAAGGCCAATTTTTCTACCTCATAAAAATAATTTAAAAATAATATTTCGTGTAGTGATACCTTGTGCTGTAAAGTTTCTGTTTTAATTCTTATTTTTTAAATCAAAATTTATTGTCACTGTTTGAAAGGTTTATAATTGTTGTAGAATAGTTCTTATTACTCGCCCGTGTAAGATACTGCAGTGTAATATTTATACGGAGATATTAAACTAGTGTAATACCGCTGCACGTATGACGTCATAATATTGTGTGTTTTTGACGTCACAATGGCGGCCAAGTCGCAGAACTGTTTACACTTTCGGCATTTATGCTTGATTACTGTGGTCAAGTAATAAACAGAATACTAAACTTCTTTCAATTTGATACTATTTCTATTAAACTCATTAATGATTTGTATCAAACTGGCTTTCGCTCGTTTTATACTGAATCTTTAACTCGTTTAATAAAAATAGTATTAAACGGAAGGACGTTTAGTATCCTCTATATATCTGACATGCAAATTCTATTCAGGGAAAGGAATATAGCATGAACAAAGTTTCTGAAATTTTGGTTAACCTCTTTCTCTTCGCGTTCAGCTGAAGCAGGGAAAGGAACTTCTGGGGGTAAGTATGCTGTTTTCTCAATCCATGATAAGGGCGCAAGATTTCATTGGCCGCATAATCTAGAAAATTGTCTGCCGACAATCTGGCCTACGTCTGGATTTCGTTTATAGCATGAATATAAAT
Source organism: Phorcus lineatus (assembly GCA_921293015.1). NCBI lineage: Eukaryota > Metazoa > Mollusca > Gastropoda > Trochida > Trochidae > Phorcus > Phorcus lineatus. The sequence goes on along the minus strand of OV121098.1, from coordinate 12,637,042 downwards.
GATATTATTTATTTGACAACTTGATGAATGTAAGATGTAAGAACTAAAAGACATATCAACAACTTGTTGTGTGTACAAGGCTAAACATGTGGTTACCTACATCTAAATTAATACTTCCGGGTTTCAGAAACGAAAAGTGATTTTTTTTGTGAGATGTTGAAAGGACAACTTGGTACAGAGCACGTAATGCAATATTGTAAATACGGTTCTATCTTTTTCATCTGAAATGAAATAATAAGCTACGCCACTCGTGAAAATATAAATTTCTATTTCCCTCGATGAGATATCCATGGTATTCGACGAGAAATGTCAAATGTTCTATTTGTTATGTTTCCAAAAACCCTGTAAATAAACTATGTGAATGGAGAAGCTAAAACGCTTTGCTAGCGCGGCTGTTGCATGACGTCATTCAATTATTTCATGACGTCACAGACGACGTCATATGCTTATTGCATCATTTTACAGAGTAGAATGCCATTCTTGTTTCACTCAGTGAAAATACGGATTTTATTTTCACCGATAAATGGCATATTTTACCATTCGAAATACAATAAAAATACGCATTACACTCTACACTTTGGTAAAGATAGCTTAAAGTAATTAAATGTATTAAATATAAATGTCTTTGAAGAGCATTTAGAAGTAATATACAGAAGGAACAAAAGGTTGTCTGGATAACAACTACTTTGTTGTTAAATTATAACGACGTTTCGGAGTATATGATCAACCCTTCATCAGACGGTATATGAAATGGGATACATATAAACAATTGCAAAGAAACATTGAACAATAGTGCAGAACCCTACTTATAAAGATAAAATCAAATGTAAATGTACAATTGGGATTTTCAGTAAAATAAAAACCACGAGGTAAGTATACACTTGAGATAAATCAAGGCCTCTAGGCTTTATTGGAGGAGTAGGTAAATTGTGACATTTTAGTTTTGATGGACAATTAAAGTTGCATTACAAATATGAGTGTAGGTCATTTGGCTTTATTGAGAAAGTTTAAACAAGAGATAGGGTTTATTGTGTTGAGTTGAGCTGAGAAGTTGCCACTGGTGGAAGGAGCTGAGCTGTGTACTGTACTTTTTTGAGGTTGTTGGTTGGTTGTGATTGGAGTTAATTGGTTGGTATTGACTTGCTGGATTAGTCTCCGGCGGGAGTGAGTGAAGGAATGGACAGTTTTGATATCACAATGGTATCGTCCCAAAAATGCAGAACTCCATAACGCCGAACGGTTAAAACAACAACATTTACGGTTGGCTGCACACATCTGATCCCTCAAACTATAATGGAATGTACCAAATATAAACATACACCTGTCTGTGATAGAATATGCCCTTTCTGTGATAATGTTGAAGATGAAATGCATTTTTACTCTGATCTAACTTATAATATGTTTGATGTTTTACCTATCTTTGATATAACGGATAAAAAAAACCCAGTTTTTGTTAATAATGACAAAAATTTAGCTAATATAGTGACAAATATGTTTTTAAGGCGCCAAAGGTTTGTCTAATATGTTTATCTATTCATGTTAGTATCTTTTCATAAATTCTTATTACTTATACATTATTGGCTTTCTGCGTTTTGACAGGGAACCATCACTATAGGTGTTGAAAAACTTATTGTTCCAGCCGTATATATGAGCATTTTAATTTGGTGTGTTTTCGATGTTTTTTTCTCTGCTGTCAACTTTGATGGTCTTTTTATTTATATTGATATACACTTATTGACTTTGCGAACATATGAGGATTATTTTCATTGTCTATGAAATCTAAGACATGATGAAATTTATTCACAAACAAACAGCGCATGTCATCATGTTAATACATCGTGAGTGAAAGTTAATGTGTTCAACCGTTTAACTTATTATTTTCCAATTAAAATGCATTACCTCATGTGAGTGAACAGACGTGGCACTTTTTTTATCACACTTGAGGTAACATTAAAATTCTTTGTGTTTTCGGGATTCGAACCAATACCATTTGATTCAGCAAAACTTCAAGCAAGTAGTGACCTGACCAACAGCTTATCCAGCAGCCACCACACTTTAACTATGCACGGAATGGTCGCGGGGGTAGGGTTGTTGGTACGGCCAGTGGTGTTCTAATAAAGATAGTGATTTTCGGGAGGGTTGTATATACGGCCAGTACTGGCGGTTGTTCTATTGGTGTTCTAATAAAGATAGTGATTTCCACAATATAATAATATTACATCCATTCAAAGGTAATGCTAAAGTAAGATGCTTATCTTCTTTCTGAATGAACGTTGGTATCTGCACTCTTCAAACTTCAATACAACACTGAAGTAGTCTTCATCAACTATGTCTCTCAGCAATCGTTAACGAATAAAATCTAATAATATATGCTCGAACCTTTCTTCCCCGTCGGGGTTTTGTCAGGTTATAGTTTGTTTCGCTGTAATTAATGTTATCTCTGTACAGATCCAGAGTGCGTGGGTGCTACAGACCCTAACGGGGATGGAGTTTTCACAGTGGTTCCACCCAGAGTGTGTGACTTCTACTACGAGTGCGACTCCCTAGGCAACCTGATTGACACCGTCTACTGCTGTGGTAGAAAAGTCATTGACGAAGCCTGCTCCATAAAAGACTGCAAATGAAGACAGTTGGCATTTGCAACACTCCGTCCACTATAGACAACGTGGTGAATTATTTAATACTTTCGCAATATGCACTAACACGATAGTTGTCCGTATTCGCTACCACTCTGATATTTCTCTTTTATAAATCTTATATTCTCTTGGATACACGGCAGTCCTAATATGTCAATGTTTTGATGCTTATCCCTTGTGTAGACGCCAATCTCTCGCTTAGATATCAGTCTCTAATAGACCTATGTCAATCTCGTTGTAGACACTTTTAATGATACAGAGTGGGGACACATGTTTCTGGTATAGACTCCAAACTTTTTTGTAGAGGCCAATCTCCTGTTTGAACGTCGGTCCATCCTGTCTCTGGGAAAAACGTGTATGCTCCCGTTCAACTTAAATGTGCCCTGGGATATAATCAAATAAAACGCCACACTCGCTGTGACATACGATCAAGACAATCAAACATTTATATCGCGATTGTTCCCGATAAGATTTAAGCCAACCAAAGAAAGCCTTTAATACATCAATTGCTTTTCTCTCTTCCGCAACATGGTGACGACCTTAGATGAGTCATATACATGAAGGTGAGGAAAAAGCAAATGCATTTAAATCAAAGTAGGTATGTACATATTTGAGGCACTGAAACCTGGAGGAGTTTCATCAAAGAGAACGCAGTTGCAAACCTGCAAATTAGGTGGTGCAATCTTCATATTACTGGCTCGCATTTTAAGCGCTGTAATTGGTTGACTATTTTTGGAAAGTTCATAGGTCATACATGCCAGCGTGTAGCTTTTGGTAGGGTTATGTCCCAGAGTAAATGTAACAACGGGGGCGTTTGCGTTTTAGCCGGAGAAAGGACTACGGCGGACTTTTACAGTTACTAGTATCTATTGTGGTCCGGTTCACGGTTCTCTTCGCATAAAATGCCACGCTATAACAGACATGTTAATCTTTTTGTTTTTCGTCTTTTACAGGTGACCTCACGCTGCTGACTTTCCAAACTAAGTCATCATGGGATTCGGTTATATTTTCATCTTAAGATGATAAAATATTGACACACATTATTCTGTTTGACTTTTTTTATTGTCACTACGGTCACGCTGAAGTCTCCATATTAAGACTTCTTTTTGTTATTGTGTTAAGGGATATCACTATATATAAATCATTTATATCAATACATTTACGCTGTCGTAACATGAACGATGCAATGAATTCTGGTGCCAGCTATTTTTTGCTCCAATACACCACATTCTCTCCCAACAGAGATAGCTCCGTCGTAAATTTCTATACAACCTCTGTCTTAATTCGGCGGTTTCTTGTGCACGAAATGTAGAACGCTGATTGGATGCAATCAAAGTTAGTTGTGCAATCAGCGACTGAACTGAACTGAACTTTATTTACATTCAGGCCGCAAGCAGCGGCATATGAGGATATACATTACACATATATGCAAAATATACTATTTGGTTTACAATACGATGTTCAATAGTGTATTCGAAAGACATATATACATATGAAGGCATGAAACAAAATGTAATGCAAATATATAAAACAAAGATATACATGATGAATATGATGGTATTTAAGGTAATAATTCCTACCGTCATTTTTTAAAAACATTTAAGATAACGTTACAGAACAGGGCTAGAAATAAGGTATAAAATATTTTACTCTGGCATTTGTGAAATGAGAGCATATAAATAAATAATGGAATTCATCGCCAATGTCATTACCGATACAGAGTTTACAAATTCTTTTATGTTTTGGAATATTATTCCAACGACCTGTTTCAATTGGTAGGTAATGATTTCCTGTTATAAAACTTAGCAGTGCTCTTGAGTTCTTATCTTGAGCATCTAAATATCTACTTAACCTTAAATCTAAATCTGATAAACAGCTATATACGACACCCTTTGAAGAATTATCGACAATAGACAACCACACTTGCTTATATGCATCTTCCAATTCACAATTTACTATAGTTTTCAGCTTACTAAGGTTTTCAAAATGTTGGGATTTCCAAATATAACTAAGTCCAACTTCGTCAAAAATATGTTCAATATTCAAAATCCATTTATGTTTACATTTTCCAAGAAGTTAGTCGTTGAATAGTAATTTAAAGGTGATAAGAGATAATTTCGAAGATTTTCCTGACAAAAGTCGACCCCAAAACAAGACCATTCTTAATTTAATACTGATTGCAAGTGGGTATCTACTAAGTTCCTCATACATAATAAAGTTTGGAGTACTTTTCCTAAGAGACGCTAGTTGTTTAAGAAAGGTTATATGTACTTTTTCCAAAAAATTTATATTTTCAAATCCCCATACTTCACAGCCATACAAAAGAATAGGCAACACCATAGAATCAAATAAACGCAACTGCAAATCGTATGTTAAATACAGTTTACGGCCTTTGCTAAGAACAAAATACATTGCTTTGGTGGCTTTATCTTTCGTAAGTGTAAACTTTCTGCTTTTTTGAAACTCTATGCCTATATATATGTAAGAATGAACATTTTCAAGAAATTTATTTCCAATTTTAAAGTGGATTGCATAATCTTTCTTTGATCCGCCAAAAATCAAAACCTTGGTTTTATCAATGTTGATATTAAGTTTCCATGTAGAACAACAGTCATTAAAACAATCAAGCATTTTTTGGAGATCCATAGGAAAAAGAAAAGAAAAAGAAAAAAAACTGCGTCATCTGCATATAACAGTATAAACATTTTGATAATATCTTCCAATCTATCACTAAAATCTTCAGGTTTAAGCTCTACGCCCTTACAAAAATCTTCATCGAAACACTTTTCAACATCATTCATAAAAATAGCAAATAAAGTTGGTGATAAATTCTCTCCTTGGCGTACTCCGGATCTACAGGGGAAGAAGCAAGTATAAACATCTTTACATAAAATGCATGATTTTTTTTATTTCTATACATATTTTGTATAACACGGAAACATTTACCTGATACATTATTTGCCAGCAGTTTTTGCCAAAGACCCACACGCCATATATTATCAAAAGCTTCTTGAAAATCTACAAAAGCGCAGAATAATTTCTTTTTTCTGCATTTCAGTAGTCCTGAAAGGGTAAACAATGTGAATATGTGGTCGACTGTGGAATAACCTTTTATAAAACCTGCCTGTGCCTCTGACAAAATTTCATTTTCTTCTAGATATAAATTCAGTCGATTACTTAGCAAAGAGGAAAAAAAGTTTGCCAAAGTAGTTTAATAAAGTAATAGGGCGGTAGTTTTCAGGTTCTCGTGAGTTTCCTTTTCTTTTATAGATTGGTTTAAATACTGCCTGTTAACCAACTTTCGGGGAATATACCACGGTCAAATACTATTTTATAAAGCTTAACATAGATAACCATAGAGGAATCTACAGTTGATATGATATACTCATTGATAATACCATCGAGCTTAGGGGTTAAGTTAGTTTTAAGTTTTTTCACCGCACTATATATCTCCTCTCTTGTGATACAGGAGTTCAACACTACACTGTGCTTTCTCCTACATCGATGTTTTGGAAGTTTTCGGGGCTATACTCTTCAGCGTCAGAGCAATCATTTAAAGTTTTGAAATAATCAAATTAGGATTCAGTTTCGGGTAAGATTTCAGTTTCACGGTTATCATTTCCTTTTAATATTTTCCAACATGATTTAATATTAGACTTTTCCAAATCTATCAATTTCTCCCTTACTTTAATGGAGTGTGATTTAGCGTATTTAGAAATACATTTTTTATAATTTTTACTGGCATTTATTAAGCGTTGACGGTTTTGGATTGTATTGCATCTGTTGAAGAGTTTTCGGGCGTTGAGATACGTCCCCTTCAATAATTTACATTGCTTTCCAAATCAATGGCGATTTTGGTTTTTAACACAACGCCTTTGTTTATTTTTAACTCTAACATGGCCAAAGGCTTTCACAGCAGTGGAAACAATCACAGTGCTTATCTTATCATTAACTTTTGTAATAACATCAGATGGGTCAGTAAAGTCAGACTCTAAATCAACAACAATAGCTTCCAATACACAGCTATCAATAGCGTTTACATAATCGCTTTTACGTGTTTTGTTCCATTTCCTTATACGAGAGCTTGTCTCGTTTACACTGGCTTGGACTTCAACAGTAACAATTGGTCAAGGAGAGAATGACAATGTAATAGAAGAGTGGATATCAGAAAGCATTGGGTCAAAGTCATGTACAATAAAATCTGTGATTGAGGTGATTACATCAGAGCTTGCGATGGCTTAATCTACTAGGCTTACACCTTTACATGTTACTTTACCAACATTTTTATCTTCACCAAGTCTACCATTTACAATATATAGATTATTATTTTTACACATATCAATAAGTTTATAACCATAGGATTTGATTCTATTTACATCTTCATTACATCTGTCAACATTTACTGAATGTAATTCTAACTTATGTACATCATTTATATGTTCACACAATTCAGTTGGTAGCACTTCATCGTTCACAACATGGTCATCAATAATGATACAATCCTTCAGTAATCCAGTGCGTGCATTCATATGATTTTGTTAGTATTTCAGTATTAATTTGTGGGAAAGTGTCATCATTGAGATACTTTGATCCCTCGGGTGGAATATATGTGACACCAATGTTTACTTTATCATGTCCCGTTTTCTCAAACGGTATATCAAGAGTGTCACAAGTTGTTTGGAACCACATGATGAATTCTGACTGTTCGTTTTATAGTAGAAAACGATGAACAATATTGTCTCTTATTGCTACAGCTATTCCACCTGACTTCACATTACTCCTTCTCTGTCTATAGCGTCTGAATATACGGAATCCAGGGATTTCCACATTATCACATTGGTCGAGTTTAGTTTCTACGAAACAAAGCATGTCGTAGTCTTTAATAGACTCGAAAAATTCAGGTATTTGCAATTTTGATTTTAGCCCGCAAATAATCACATAAAATATCCTGAACTTACTGCATATTTCTTGTGGTGCGAGGCTAGTGTCCGGCATATCACTGCACTTTAAACTGTCACCGTCTCCCTATGCAGTCTCACTGTTACTCTCGTGAAACCTGGCTACTTTCGTGGGTCGTGTGTCGTCCTGGTGTACAGCTCCTGCGTACGACATCGTCGGGTTGCTGGGATGAGCTGCCTGGTACCCATCCTCCAAAGGGTTGTCACCTGGGTAACATCTCCTGCCGTTGATGAAAAGCTTATCGACTGCCAGGTTAGCTTTAAGTCCCCGCCTCTTAGCTTCCTTGAACATAGGCATAAGAGCCTTTCGCGTCTGTACTATTTCAAACGGGAACTGCTCACTCACACCGTAATTTGTGTTCTTTAGTTTGTTAGAGCTCGTAAGCACATGCCATCTTTCATCTGGGACTGCAAATTTAGCGACGATAGTGCGAGGTCTTGATGATCTGCGAGGTCCGGTTCTATGTACCTGTAAGAGGGTAACTTCATCTTGGATCTGTAGGTCCTTCCTTATGAATTCTTGAATGATCGTTTTAGGTTCTTCGCCTGGCATTTCCGGGATTCCGTGAAATAGCAGATTGTCTCTCATTGACCTTGCTTTTAGATCCACCACGGCCTCCTCCATTTCTCTCTGTCTTTGCTGTACTGCGTCGATTTCGTAGAAAGAATCCTCAATATCTTTAGCAAGTCTATCTCGATCTTCTATCGTTTTTTCCTGAAATTCTCTATAACGTTGATTAAGTTTCTGTGTTTCCTTTCTTACTTTTTCAGTACTGGTTATTGAAGTTTTCATACAGTTCTCCAGTTTGTCTACCCATCCGATAGTTTCTTTGATGTTAATATCTAGGGACGCAAGTCGGTTATCTATACCGGTCAAGAGATGATAAACGGTCTCGCACCAGACTACCTCTGCAATCTAATTCCTAATACTGTCTCCGAAAACAGTCACTACAATCTAAGAAACCAGTCAAAGTTACAGACAACGAACTGTGCAACTAAATTATATGAACAATCTTTTCTGCCTGACTTAATAAAGATGTGGAATTCATTACCTGATAAATTCCTGCAAGCAAACACCATAAGTGAATTTAAATCTCTGCTGAAAAATGATGAAGCAAATAGCAATTATCTTGATCTGAATTATGGAAGTCGTTTCTGTCAGATAGTAGTATACATAGAGTAGACTTAAGCTTGGGTGCAGTGATCTAAACGCAGATAAAGTAAATAGACATATTTCAAACACTCCTGAATGCGCTTGTGGGTATCACAATGAAGATGTTGTACATTACCTGTTTACATGTGAGCTGTACCGGTATATGGTTGCCAGAAATAATTCATTTTTCTATGCAAATGGCTATAGCCTCCAAAATGTGTTATACGGAACACCTCAAACAACTAATGATCTCAATTTGCAAATAGTAAAGCCCCTTCATCAATACATCATTAAAACCAAACGCTTTGATAAGTACCGCTAATAGTGTTATTATAAATGAAGTCAAGCTGCAAAGAACATATATATAAATAAGCACATGTTGTACAGATACTTTATTTTGATTGTGCTTTATAATGTCATGTTTTGTGTCTAGTTCTTGTGTATTTATTTATTTGATGTATGTGCTAGTGAGGCATTAATATAAGCAGACTTTTGCTTGTTTGCCGAACCAGATTCTTTCTTGAATAAAAATGTGTTTAAACCATACCGGTCAACTTAGTGTCGATACTCTCGACACATTGCATCCGTTGTTGGATCGAGTTAACCATACCAGTGAGGTGTTTCATTTGGTCGAAAAGGTGTGTAATCCAACTAGTGTTCACATCAGTACTGACCTGGTAAGTTCTCGAATCTCCCGCCTGTCCACCAGTGTCCTAACCAAAGTTCATGTTCCGGGTGTAATTTGGTGAAAACCGTGTAGCCATTCTTTAACACTATGCAGGCTAATATCCGTATAGAGTGATAATAAATTAATAAATAATCATTAAATCTACATCGTTAAATTACCCATGAAATAACATCGCGGGTTGATTGACATCGCATGACGTCACAATGTTAGCGGCGCGGCACTAATGGTAATCTCGGGATGTTCATGCCTTTCATTTTATATAACTCAGTGAGAAATAAATAAAATACTAAACTCATTCCCGTTTTATTACATTTTTATGAACCTCGGGAATGGTTTTATAAATACGTTATTAAACGGGACGTAGTTTAGTATTCTCTATACCTTTTATCTCCTTATATAAACTTATGGACCGTCATTTGTACATGAGTGAGTTATTGTTCAGCGCATATAGGGCATAATTCATTAAATTCGACCGTGTTCGGAGGAATATAAAAATAATGTCATTGCTTATGTCTCAATATATTGGTAATAAAATGTTTTAAAGAGTTTAAGTTTATCAAAGAGTGTTTAAATGTTTAAAGGGGCACGTGGGTAAGATTCTATCTATACCCCAAATCATTCAAATCGACTGTAGTAACGCAATCAGACCAGAATAGAACTTATTTCACTCAAGGCTATGTACATAGCATATTGAGACTTAACAGGAGAAAATGTTTGGATAAGCATCAACATTGACAGTTTTTTTTTATTAGTTCCCAATTTTACAGAGTCAAACATCCATTCACATCTTCCAGACAGATATATAAGAGTTCAATTCTAACTATCAAAACATTGATACAGATATGAGACCTAAATCAATTGCTTAAAATTGGGATCAGTGATTTCAATTTTTGATTGAATTTTTCAATATCATTGTCTTTCAAAGAATTGAATCTTTCTACAAAAAAATATGTCTTTAGGTTCAATTTTGTAGTTCTTGAAATTTCGAAGAGTTTTTAATAGTACACAAATGTAGATGTTTTTGGCGGAAATGATTATTTGATTTATTAATACATCTTTATGTAGTGTACCAAACCAAATCAAATGCTTAGTAATTTTTATTTTTTGAAATAAGTGCTTATTGATCCATAGTTCTAAATCTTTCCAGAATTTTATGGTTTCACTGAAATCCCAATAAACATGGCAAACACTTTCAGAGGAATCATTACAAAAACTGCACAAGTCATTGTCAATTAAATTCATTTTAACAGTTCTCTTTGTGCATAAATAATTCTATGCAAAAGATTGTACTGAAAATCTACGAGTTTCACATCTTTCAGGCCATTCCTGTAACAACTAAATACATTATGCCAGTCAAATTTACAATCATTTAAAAGAAAATTGACAGGGTAAATGACATTAGATTTTAGATGATTGATAATAATGCAACAGAATTTAGTTAACTTTCGCAAAACACTTATTCTATGGCAATTAAATGATAAGGATGTTTTGAATACAGATGGGTTTTGATAATGATACTCTGGAATGTACATTTATCTATACTCATGAAATATTTTGCAAATGAACAAATAATGATATTCATCACCAATGTCATTAGTATCACATAATTTACAACATCTATTGACATATTCAACATTATGCCATCTTCCCACTTCAACGGGCAGTTTATGACAAGATATTCTAAAAAACAGCACCTCAAGTTGAATATTGTAACACATGTCACTCTGACTAATTGATTAAGCCATATTAATGTGAAATTGATAAATTTCATAACCAATAACGTAAACTCCGATTTGTTATGTCAAAGTTAACTCCGAACTATCTGGGAAACAACACGACATTAATAATGTAACACCTGTTCCTCAGACCCCCTGTGTATTACATATAGCATATATATATAACAATCAGATGCACTGAGACGTCCCATAAACGTTACATAGTTAAACATGTTCACAGCAAGTTTCGTCGTTTTCTTTCTGCTTCTATCAGCGAAGTTCGGTAAGATTGTGTGGAAAGTGGCCCATAGGCCCATGTTGGAGGACGGTGACATGTCCGAGTGCTAACCTAATGGAGACCATTTCTACTTTTAAACAAAATCACTGCCAACTATTTGAACTTTTAAGGCCAATTTTTCTACCTCATAAAAATAATTTAAAAATAATATTTCGTGTAGTGATACCTTGTGCTGTAAAGTTTCTGTTTTAATTCTTATTTTTTAAATCAAAATTTATTGTCACTGTTTGAAAGGTTTATAATTGTTGTAGAATAGTTCTTATTACTCGCCCGTGTAAGATACTGCAGTGTAATATTTATACGGAGATATTAAACTAGTGTAATACCGCTGCACGTATGACGTCATAATATTGTGTGTTTTTGACGTCACAATGGCGGCCAAGTCGCAGAACTGTTTACACTTTCGGCATTTATGCTTGATTACTGTGGTCAAGTAATAAACAGAATACTAAACTTCTTTCAATTTGATACTATTTCTATTAAACTCATTAATGATTTGTATCAAACTGGCTTTCGCTCGTTTTATACTGAATCTTTAACTCGTTTAATAAAAATAGTATTAAACGGAAGGACGTTTAGTATCCTCTATATATCTGACATGCAAATTCTATTCAGGGAAAGGAATATAGCATGAACAAAGTTTCTGAAATTTTGGTTAACCTCTTTCTCTTCGCGTTCAGCTGAAGCAGGGAAAGGAACTTCTGGGGGTAAGTATGCTGTTTTCTCAATCCATGATAAGGGCGCAATTATTTCATGACGTCACAGACGACGTCATATGCTTATTGCATCATTTTACAGAGTAGAATGCCATTCTTGTTTCACTCAGTGAAAATACGGATTTTATTTTCACCGATAAATGGCATATTTCACCATTCGAAATACAATAAAAATACGCATTACACTCTACACCTTGGTAAAGATAGCTTAAAGTAATTAAATGTATTAAATATAAATGTCTTTGAAGAGCATCTAGAAGTAATATACAGAAGGAACAAAAGGTTGTCTTGATAACAACTACTTTGTTGTTAAATTATAACGACGTTTCGGAGTATATGATCAACCCTTCATCAGACGGTATATGAAATGGGATACATATAAACAATTGCAAAGAAACATTGAACAATAGTGCAGAACCCTATTTATAAAGATAAAATCAAATGTAAATGTACAATTGGGATTTTCAGTAAAATAAAAACCACGAGGTAAGTGTAAACTTGAGATAAATCAAGGCCTCTAGGCTTTATTGGAGAAGTAGGTAAATTGTGACATTTTAGTTTTGATGGACAATTAAAGTTGCATTACAAATATGAGTGTAGGTCATGGCTTTATTGAGAAAGTTTAAACAAGAGATAGGGTTTATTGTGTTGAGTTGAGCTGAGAAGTAGCCACTGGTGGAAGGAGCTGAGCTGTGTACCTTTTTGAGGTTGTTGGTTGGTTGTGATTGGAGTTGATTGGTTGGTATTGACTTTCTGGATAAGTCTCCGACGGGAGTGAGTGAAGGAATGGACGGATGGATGTTGTTTTGATATCACAATGGTATCGTCCCAAAACGCAGAAGTCCATAACGCCTAACGGTTAAAACAACAACATTTACGGTTGGCTGCACACATTTGATCCCTCAAACTATAATGGAATGTACCAAATATAAACATACACCTGTCTGTGATAGAATATGCCCTTTCTGTGATAATGTTGAAGATGAAATGCATTTTTACTCTGATCTAACTTATAATATGTTTGATGTTTTACCTATCTTTGATATAACGGATAAAAAAAACCAGTTTTTGTTAATAATGACAAAAATTTAGCTAATATAGTGACAAATATGTTTTTAAGGCGCCAAAGGTTTGTCTAATATGTTTATGTATTCATGTTAGCACTTTTCATAAATTCTTATTACTTATACATTATTGGCTTTCTGCGTTTTGACAGGGAACCATCACTATAGGTGTTGAAAAACTTATTGTTCCAGCCGTATATATGAGCATTTTAATTTGGTGTGTTTTCGATGTTTTTTTCTCTGCTGTCAACTTTGATGGTCTTTTTATTTATATTGATATACACTTATTGACTTTGCGAACATATGAGGATTATTTTCATTGTCTATAAAATCTAAGACATGATGAAATTTATTCACAAACAAACAGCGCATGTCATCATGTTAATACATCGTGAGTGAAAGTTAATGTGTTCAACCGTTTAACTTATTATTTTCCAATTAAAATGCATTAGCTCATGTGAGTGAACAGACGTGGCACTTGTTTTATCACACTTGAGGTAACATTAAAATTCTTTGTGTTTTCGGGATTCGAACCAATACCATTTGATTCAGCAAAACTTCAAGCAAGTAGTGACCTGACCAACAGCTTATCCAGCAGCCACCACACTTTAACTATGCACGGAATGGTCGCGGGGGTAGGGTTGTTGGTACGGCCAGTGGTGTTCTAATAAAGATAGTGATTTTCGGGAGGGTTGTATATACGGCCAGTACTGGCGGTTGTTCTATTGGTGTTCTAATAAAGATAGTGATTTCCACAATATAATAATATTACATCCACTCAAAGGTAATGCTAAAGTAAGATGCTTATCTTCTTTCTGAATGAACGTTGGTATCTGCACTCTTCAAACTTCAATACAACACTGAAGTAGTCTTCATCAACTATGTCTCTCAGCAATCGTTAACGAATAAAATCTAATAATATATGCTCGAACCTTTCTTCCCCGTCGGGGTTTTGTCAGGTTATAGTTTGTTTCGCTGTAATTAATGTTATCTCTGTACAGATCCAGAGTGCGTGGGTGCTACAGACCCTAACGGGGATGGAGTTTTCACAGTGGTTCCACCCAGAGTGTGTGACTTCTACTACGAGTGCGACTCCCTAGGCAACCTGATTGACACCGTCTACTGCTGTGGTAGAAAAGTCATTGACGAAGCCTGCTCCATAAAAGACTGCAAATGAAGACAGTTGGCATTTGCAACACTCCGTCCACTATAGACAACGTGGTGAATTATTTAATACTTTCGCAATATGCACTAACACGATAGTTGTCCGTATTCGCTACCACTCTGATATTTCTCTTTTATAAATCTTATATTCTCTTGGATACACGGCAGTCCTAATATGTCAATGTTTTGATGCTTATCTCTTGTGTAGACGCCAATCTCTCGCTTAGATATCAGTCTCTAATAGACCTATGTCAATCTCGTTGTAGACACTTTTAATGATACAGAGTGGGGACACATGTTTCTGATATAGACTCCAAACATTTTTGTAGAGGCCAATCTCCTGTTTGAACGTCGGTCCATCCTGTCTCTGGGAAAAACGTTTATGCTCCCGTTCAACTTAAATGTGCCCTGGGATATAATCAAATAAAACGCCACACTCGCTGTGACATACGATCAAGACAATCAAACATTTATATCGTGATTGTTCCCGATAAGATTTAAGCCAACCAAAGAAAGCCTTTAATACATCAATTGCTTTTCTCTCTTCCGCAACATGGTGACGACCTTAGATGAGTCATATACATGAAGGTGAGGAAAAAGCAAATGCATTTAAATCAAAGTAGGTATGTACATATTTGAGGCACTGAAACCTGGAGGAGTTTCATCAAAGAGAACGCAGTTGCAAACCTGCAAACGAGGTGGTGCAATCTTCATATTACTGGCTCGCATTTTAAGCGCTGTAATTGGTTGACTATTTTTGGAAAGTTCATAGGTCATACATGCCATCGCGTAGCTTTTGGTAGGGTTATGTCCCAGAGTAAATGTAACAACGGGGGCGTATGCGTTTTAGCCGGAGAAAGGACTACGGCGGACTTTTACAGTTACTAGTATCTATTGTGGTCCGGTTCACGCTTCATTTCGCATAAAATGCCACGCTATAACAGACATGTTAATCTTTTTGTTTTTCGTCTTTTACAGGTGACCTCACGCTGCTGACTTTCCAAACTAAGTCATCATGGGATTCGGTTATATTTTCATCTTAAGATGATAAAATATTGACACACATTATTCTGTTTGACTTTTTTTATTGTCACTACGGTCACGCTGAAGTCTCCATATTCAGACTTCTTTTTGTTATTGTGTTAAGGGATATCACTATATATAAATCATTTATATCAATACATTTACGCTGTCGTAACATGAACGATGCAATGAATTCTGGTGCCAGCTAATTTTTGCTCCAATACACCACATTCTCTCCCAACAGAGATAGCTCCGTCGTAAATTTCTATACAACCTCTGTCTTAATTCGGCGGTTTCTTGTGCACGAAATGTAGAACGCTAATTGGATGCAATCAAAGTTAGTTGTGCAATCAGCGACTGAACTGAACTGAACTTTATTTACACTCAGGCCGCAAGCAGCGGCATATGAGGATATACATTACACATATATGCAAAAAATACAATTTGGTTTACAATACGATGTTCAATAGTGTATTCGAAAGACATATATACATATGAAGGCATGAAACAAAATGTAATGCAAATATATAAAACAAAGATATACATGATGAATATGATGGTATTTAAGGTAATAATTCCTAGCGTCATTTTTTAAAAACATTTAAGATAACGTTACAGAACAGGGCTAGAAATAAGGTATAAAATATTTTACTCTGGCATTTGTGAAATGAGAGCATATAAATAAATAATGGAATTCATCGCCAATGTCATTACCGATACAGAGTTTACAAATTCTTTTATGTTTTGGAATATTATTCCAACGACCTGTTTCAATTGGTAGGTAATGATTTCCTGTTATAAAACTTAGCAGTGCTCTTGAGTTCTTATCTTGAGCATCTAAATATCTACTTAACCTTAAATCTAAATCTGATAAACAGCTATATACGACACCCTTTGAAGAATTATCGACAATAGACAACCACACTTGCTTATATGCATCTTCCAATTCACAATTTACTATAGTTTTCAGCTTACTAAGGTTTTCAAAATGTTGGGATTTCCAAATATAACTAAGTCCAACTTCGTCAAAAATATGTTCAATATTCAAAATCCATTTATGTTTACATTTTCCAAGAAGTTAGTCGTTGAATAGTAATTTAAAGGTGATAAGAGATAATTTCGAAGATTTTCCTGACAAAAGTCGACCCCAAAACAAGACAATTCTTAATTTAATACTGATTGCAAGTGGGTATCTACTAAATTCCCCATACGTAATAAAGTTTGGAGTACTTTTCCTAAGAGACGCTAGTTGTTTAAGAAAGGTTATATGTACTTTTTCCAAAAAAATTATATTTTCAAATCCCCATACTTCACAGCCATACAAAAGAATAGGCAACACCATAGAATCAAATAAACGCAACTGCCAATCGTATGTTAAATACAGTTTACGGCCTTTGCTAAGAACAAAATACATTGCTTTGGTGGCTTTATCTTTCGTAAGTGTAAACTTTCTGCTTTTTTGAAACTCTATGCCTATATATATGTAAGAATGAACATTTTCAAGAAATTTATTTCCAATTTTAAAGTGGATTGCATAATCTTTCTTTGATCCGCCAAAAATCAAAACCTTGGTTTTATCATGTTGATATTAAGTTTCCATGTAGAACAACAGTCATTAAAACAATCAAGCATTTTTTGGAGATCCATAGGAAAAAGAAAAGAAAAAGAAAAAAAACTGCGTCATCTGCATATAACAGTATAAACATTTTGACAATATCTACCAATCTATCACTAAAATCTTCAGGTTTAAGCTCTACGCCCTTACAAAAATCTTCATCGAAACACTTTTCAACATCATTCATAAAAATAGCAAATAAAGTTGGTGATAAATTCTCTCCTTGGCGTACTCCGGATCTACAGGGGAAGAAGCAAGTATAAACATCTTTACATAAAATGCATGATTTTTTTTATTTCTATACATATTTTGTATAACACGGAAACATTTACCTGATACATTATTTGCCAGCAGTTTTTGCCAAAGACCCACACGCCATATATTATCAAAAGCTTCTTGAAAATCAACAAAAGCGCAGAATAATTTCTTTTTTCTGCATTTCAGTAGTTCTGAAAGGTTAAACAATGTGAATATGTGGTCGACTGTGGAATAACCTTTTCTAAAACCTGCCTGTGCCTCTGACAAAATTTCATTTTCTTCTAGATATAAATTCAGTCGATTACTTAGCAAAGAGGAAAAAAAGTTTGCCAAAGCAGTTTGATAAAGTAATAGGGCGGTAGTTTTCAGGTTCTCGTGAGTTTCCTTTTCTTTTATAGATTGGTTTAAATACTGCCTGTTAACCAACTTTCGGGGAATATACCATGGTCAAATACTATTTTATAAAGCTTAACATAGATAACCATAGAGGAATCTATAGTTGATATGATATACTCATTGATAATACCATCGAGCTTAGGGGTTTAGTTAGTTTTAAGTTTTTTTCACCGCACTATATATCTCCTCTCTTGTGATACAGGAGTTCAACACTGTGCGTTCTCCAACATCGATGTTTTGGAAGTTTTCGGGGCTATACTCTTCAGCGTGAGAGCAATCATTTAAAGTTTTGAAATAATCAAATTAGGATTCAGTTTCGGGTAAGATTTCAGTTTCACGGTTATCATTTCCTTTTAATATTTTCCAACATGATTTAATATGAGACTTTTCCAAATTTATCAATTTCTCCCTTACTTTAATGGAGTGTGATTTAGCGTATTTAGAAATACATTTTTTATAATTTTTACTGGCATTTATTAAGCGTTGATTGTATTGCATCTGTTGAAGAGTTTTCGGGCGTTGAGATAAGTCCCCTTCAAAAATTTACATTGCTTTCCAAACCAATGGCGATTTTGGTTTTTAACACAACGCCTTTGTTTATTTTTAACTCTAGCATGGCCAAATACTTACCCAGCAGTGGAAACAATCACAGTGCTTATCTTATCATTAACTTTTGTAATAACATCAGATGGGTAAGTAAAGTCAGACTCTAAATCAACAACAATAGCTTCCAATACACAGCTATCAATAGCGTTTACATAATCGCTTTTACGTGTTTTGTTCCATTTCCTTATACGAGAGCTTGTCTCGTTTACACTGGCTTGGACTTCAACAGTAACAATTGGTCAAGGAGAGAATGACAATGTAATAGAAGAGTGGATATCAGAAAGCATTGGGTCAAAGTCATGTACAATAAAATCTGTGATTGAGGTGATTACATCAGAGCTTGCGATGGCTTAATCTACTAGGCTTACACCTTTACATGTTACTTTACCAACATTTTTATCTTTACTAAGTCTACCATTTACAATATATAGATTATTATTTTTACACATATCAATAAGTTTATAACCATGGGATTTGATTCAAGAGTGTCACAAGTTGTTTGGAACCACATGATGAATTCTGACTGTTCGTTTTATAGTAGAAAACAATGAGCAATATTGTCTCTGATTGCTACAGCTATTCCACCTGACTTCACATTACTCCTTCTCTGTCTATCGCGTCTGAATATACGGAATCCAGGGATTTCCACATTATCACATTGGTCGAGTTTAGTTTCTACGAAACAAAGCATGTCGTAGTCTTTAATAGACTCGAAAAATTCAGGTATTTGCAATTTTGATTTTAGCCCGCAAATATTCACATAAAATATCCTGAACTTACTGCATATTTCTTGTGGTGCGAGGCTAGTGTCCGGCATATCACTGCACTTTAAACTGTCACCGTCTCCCTATGCAGTCTCACTGTTACTCTCGTGAAACCTGGCTACTTTCGTGGGTCGTGTGTCGTCCTGGTGTACAGCTCCTGCGTACGACATCGTCGGGTTGCTGGGATGAGCTGCCTGGTACCCATCCTCCAAAGGGTTGTCACCTGGGTAACATCTGCTGCCGTTGATGAAAAGCTTATCGACTGTCAGGTTAGCTTTAACTCCCCACCTCTTAGCTTCCTTGAACATAGGCATAAGAGCCTTTCGCGTCTGTACTATTTCAAACGGGAACTGCTCACTCACATCGTAGTTTGTATTCTTTAGTTTGTTAGAGCTCGTAAGCACATGCCATCTTTCATCTGGGACTGCAAATTTAGCGACGATAGTGCGAGGTCTTGATGATGTGCGAGGTCCGGTTCTATGTACCTGTAAGAGGGTAACTTCATCTTGGATCTGTAGGTCCTTCCTTATGAATTCTTGAATGATCGTTTTAGGTTCTTCGCCTGGCATTTCCGGGATTCCGTGAAATAGCAGATTGTCTCTCATTGACCTTGCTTTTAGATCCACCACGGCCTCCTCCATTTCTCTCTGTCTTTGCTGTACTGCGTCGATTTCATAGAAAGAATCCTCAATATCTTTAGCAAGTCTATCTCGATCTTCTATCGTCTTTTCCTGAAATTCTCTATAACGTTGATTAAGTTTCTGTGTTTCCTTTCTTACATTTTCAGTACTGGTTATTGAAGTTTTCATACAGTTCTCCAGTTTGTCTACCCATCCGATAGTTTCTTTGATGTTAATATCTAGGGACGCAAGTCGGTTATCTATACCGGTCAAGAGATGATAAACGGTCTCGCACCAGACTACCTATGCAATCTAATTCCTAATACTGTCTCCGAAAACAGTCACTACAATCTAAGAAACCAGTCAAAGTTACAGACAACGAACTGTGCAACTAAATTATATGAACAATCTTTTCTGCCTGACACAATAAAGATGTGGAATTCATTACCTGATAAATTCCTGCAAGCAAACACCATAAGTGAATTTAAATCTCTGCTGAAAAATGATGAAGCAAATAGCAATTATCTTGATCTGAATTATGGAAGTCGTTTCTGTCAGATAGTAGTATACATAGTAGACTTAAGCTTGGGTGCAGTGATCTAAACGCAGATAAAGTAAATAGACATATTTTAAACACTCCTGAATGCGCTTGTGGGTATCACAATGAAGATGTTGTACATTACCTGTTTACATGTGAGCTGTATATGGTTGCCAGAAATAATTCATTTTTCTATGCAAATGGCTATAGCCTCCAAAATGTGTTATACGGAACACCTCAAACAACTAATGATCTCAATTTGCAAATAGTAAAGTCCCTTCATCAATACATCATTAAAACCAAACGCTTTGATAAGTACCGCTAATAGTGTTATTATAAATGAAGTCAAGCTGCAAAGAACATATAAATAAATAAGCACATGTTGTACAGATACTTTATTTTGATTGTGCTTTATAATGTCATGTTTTGTGTCTAGTTCTTGTGTATTTATTTATTTGATGTATGTGCTGGTGAGGCATTAATATAAGCAGACTTTTGCTTGTTTGCCGAACCAGATTCTTTCTTGAATAAAAATATGTTTAAACCATACCGGTCAACTTAGTGTCGATACTCTCGACACATTGCATCCGTTGTTGGATCGAGTTAACCATACCAGTGAGGTGTTTCATTTGGTCGAAAAGGTGTGTAATCCAACTAGTGTTCACATCAGTACTGACCTGGTAAGTTCTCGAATCTCCCGCCTGTCCACCAGTGTCCTATCCAAAGTTCATGTTCCGGGTGTAATTTGGTGAAAACCGTGTAGCCATTCTTTAACACTATGCAGGCTAATATCCGTATAGAGTGATAATAAATTAATAAATAATCATTAAATCTACATCGTTAAATTACCCATGAAATAACATCGCGGGTTGATTGACATCGCATGACGTCACAATGTTAGCGGCGCGGCACTAATGGTAATCTCGGGATGTTCATGCCTTTCATTTGATATAACTCAGCGAGAAATGAATAAAATACTAAACTCATTCCCGTTTTATTACATTTTTATGAACCTCGGGAATGGTTTTATAAATACGTTATTAAACGGGACGTAGTTTAGTATTCTCTATACCTTTTATCTCCTTATATAAACTTATGGAAGAGAATATCTTACTCTCAAGCATGTAATAAAATAGTTCATACCTTTTTCATCGTTATCTAATTTCATTCATTCACCGTCATTTGTACATGAGTGAGTTATTGTTCAGCGCATATAGGGCATAATTCATTAAATTCGACCGTGTTCGGAGGAATATAAAAATAATGTCATTGCTTATGTCTCAATATATTGGTAATAAAATGTTTTAAAGAGTTTAAGTTTATCAAAGAGTGTTTAAATGTTTAAAGGGGCACGTGGGTAAGATTCTATCTATACCCCAAAACATTCAAATCGACTGTAGTAACGCAATCAGACCAGAATAGAACTTATTTCACTCAAGGCTATGTACATAGCATATTGAGACTTAACAGGAGAAAATGTTTGGATAAGCATCAACATTGACAGTTTTTTTTTATTAGTTCCCAATTTTACAGAGTCAAACATCCATTCACATCTTCCAGACAGATATATAAGAGTTCAATTCTAACTATCAAAACATTGATACAGATATGAGACCTAAATCAATTAATTAAAATTGAGATCAGTGATTTCAATTTTTGATTGAATTTTTCAATATCATTGTCTTTCAAAGAATTGAATCTTTCTACAAAAAAATATGTCTTTAGGTTCAATTTTGTAGTTCTTGAAATTTCGAAGAGTTTTTAATAGTACACAAATGTAGATGTTTTTGGCGGAAATGATTATTTGATTTATTAATACATCTTTATGTAGTGTACCAAACCAAATCAAATGCTTAGTTATTTTTATTTTTTGAAATAAGTGCTTATTGATCCATAGTTCTAAATCTTTCCAGAATTTTATGGTTTCACTGAAATCCCAATAAACATGGCAAACACTTTCAGAGGAATCATTACAAAAACTGCACAAGTCATTGTCAATTAAATTCATTTTAACAGTTCTCTTTGTGCATAAATAATTCTATGCAAAAGATTGTACTGAAAATCTACGAGTTTCACATCTTTCAGGCCATTCCTGTAACAACTAAATACATTTTGCCAGTCAAATTTACAATCATTTAAAAGAAAATTGACAGGGTAAATGACATTAGATTTTAGATGATTGATAATAATGCAACAGAATTTAGTTAAATTTCGCAAAACACTTATTCTATGGCAATTAAATGATAAGGATGTTTTGAATACAGATGGGTTTTGATAATGATACTCTGGAATGTACATTTATCTATACTCATGAAATATTTTGCAAATGAACAAATAATGATATTCATTACCAATGTCATTAGTATCACATAATTTACAACATCTATTGACATATTCAACATTATGCCATCTTCCCACTTCAACGGGCAGTCTTTGACAAGATATTCTAAAAAACAGCACCTCAAGTTGAATATTGTAACACATGTCACTCTGACTAATTGATTAAGCCATATTAATGTGAAATTGATAAATTTCATAACCAATAACGTAAACTCCGATTTGTTATGTCAAAGTTAACTCCGAACTATTTGGGAAACAACACGACACTAATAATGTAACACCTGTTCCTCAGACCCCCTGTGTATATACATATAGTATATATATATATAACCATCAGATTCACCTGAGATATCGCATAAACGTTACATAGTTAACATGTTCACAGCCAGAGTCTTCGTTTTCTTTCTGCTTCTATCAGCGAAGTTCGGTAAGATTGTGTGGAAAGTGGCCCATATGGCCCCGCTTAGATTTGCACAAGAGGTTGTTGAAGGGCGGTGGCATATTCGAGTGCTAACCTAACAAAATCACTGCCAACTATTTGAATTTTTAAGGCTAATTTTTCTACCTCATAAAAACCTATTAAATGTATTATAGGTTTATCATTTTTTACTAAGCTTTTACGTGTATACGGCTTTTTGTTTCCATATTTCTATGGTTTCACTATAATTCATTGACAATGCTTATATTTAAACTATGGGATTGTGGACATTAGAAAACAATAGTTAATGGTCTGTGCAAGTTAATAAATCTATTGGCCTCAAAAGAGGGGCTCGATTGAACTATTGAAAATGGAAAATTCTGCGAGGCCTCTCAATCTGCTCGTGATAAGTAACAATACCAAATGACGTGCTTGAATCAATATATGTAGAATTATTTTACCTTTCTGCTGTACTCGTTATTACATACTGTTAGCACAGGGTAGTGAAACGAAACTACGGTTAAGATTTCGTATCCAAAGTGAAGAAAACTAAAAAGTCATCTCACTTCTTTTGAAAGAAATATGTATCCCTTTACCTATAGGTAGGGTGATTCCTTGTGCTGTAAAGTTTCCGTTTTAATTCTTTTTTTTTACAATCAAAATTTATTGTCACTGTCTGAAAGGTTTTTAATTGTTGTAGAATAGTTCTTATTGCTCGCCCGTGTAAGATACTGCAGTGTGATATTTATACGGCGATATTATACTAGTGTAATACCGCTGCACGTAGGACGTCATAATATTGTGTGTTTGTGACGTCACAATGTTGGCACCGTCGTCACAATGGCGGCCAAGTCGCAGAACTGTTTACACTTTCGTCATTTATGCTTGAATACTGTGGTCAAGTAATAAACAGAATATCAAACTTCTTTCAATTTGATACTATTTCTATTAAACTCATTAATGATTTGTATCAAACTCGCTTTCGCTCGTTTTATACTGAATCATTAACTCGTTTAAAAAAATAGTATTTAATGGAAGGTCGTTTAGTATCCTCTATATATTTGACATGCATATTTTATTCAGGGAAAGGAATATAGCATGAACAAAGTTTCTGAAATTTTGGTTAACCTCTTTCTCTTTGCGTTTCAGCTGAAGCCGGGGAAGCAAGTTTAGGGGGTGAGTATGCTGTTTTCTCAATCCATGATAAGGGCGCAAGATTTCAATGGCCCCATATGGTAGAGAATTTTCTGCCGACAATCCGGCCTACGTCTGGATTTTTGTTTATAGCATGAACATAAATGAGGTATTCTTATTTATTTGACAACTTGATGAATGTAAGTTATAAGTATTAAAAGACTTATCAACAACTTGTTGTGTATGCAGGGCAAGACATTTGGTTACCTTTATCAAAATTAATACTTCCGGGTTTCAGAAACGAAAAGTGATTTTTTTTGTTAGATGTTGAAAGGACAACTTGGTACAGAGCACGAAATGCGATATTGTAAATGCGGTTCTGTCTTTTTCATCTGAAATGAAATAATAAGCTACGCCACTCGTGAAAATATAAATTTCTACTTCCCTCGATGAGGTATCCATGGTATTCGACGAGAAATGTCAAATGTTCTATTTATTATGTTTCCAAAAACCCCGTAAATGAACTATATGAATGAAAAAGCTAAAACGCTTTGCTAGCGCGGCTGTTGCATGACGTCATTCAATTATTTCATGACGTCACAGACGACGTCATATGATTATTGCATCATTTTACAGGGTAGAATGCCATTTTTGTTTCACTTAGTGAAAATACGGGTTTTATTTTCACCGATAAATGGCATATTTCACCATTCGAAATACCATTATAATACGCATTGCACTCTACACCTTGGTAAAGATAGCTTAAAGTAATTAAATGTATTAAAGATAAATGTCTTTGAAGAACATTTAGAAGTGATATACAGAAGGAACAAAAGGTTGTCTGGATAACAACTACTTTGTTGCCTCAAGTGTGATAAAAAGTGCCACGTCTGTTCACTCACCAGTGGTAATGCATTTTAATTGGAAAATAATAAGTTAATACTTGTTAAATTAACGACGTTTCGGAGAGTATGATTAACCCTTAATCAAATGGAATATAGGGTATATGAAATGGGATGCATATAAACAATTGCAAAGAAACATTGAACAATAGTGCAGAACCCTATTTATAAAGATAAAATCAAATGAAAATGTACAGTTGGGATTTTCAGTAAAATAAAAATCATGAGGTAAGTATACACTTGAGATAAATCAAGGCCTCTAGGCTTTATTGGAGAAGTAGGTAAATTGTGACACATTTTAGTTTGGATGTACAATTAAAGTTGCATTACAGATATTAGTGTAGGTCATGGCTTTATTGAGAAAGTTTAAACAAGAGATAGGGTTTATTGTGTTGAGTTGAACTGAGAAGTTGCCACTGGTGGAAGGAGCTTAGCTGTGTACTGTACTTTTTTGAGGTTGTTGGTTGGTTGTGATTTGAGTTGATTGGTTGGTATTGACTTGCTGGATTAGAATATGTCCTTTCTGTGATAATGTTGAAGATGAAATGCATTTTTACTCTGATCTTACTTATAATATCTTTGATGTTTTACCTATCTTTGATATAACGGATAAAAAAACAGTTTTTGTTAATATTATTAGCGTTCAGGATGCTGAAGGTGCCAAAGTTTTAGCTAATATAGTGACAAATATGTTTTTAAGGTGCCACGGGTTTGTCTAAAATGTTTATCTATTCATGTCAGTATCTTTTCATAAATTCTTAATTTACTATTTGTACATATGTATATTATTGTGTAAGACTACTGTTCCATAAGCCCTACGCGGCTGGTTGTCAGTTTTTTTAGTTTTGTAAAATGCATTTTTTGTTTTTAACTTTTAACTGGTAACTATAACTTAATCGGTATGAAAGGGAGTTGAATTGTAAGTTGTGTGAGTGGACCAGTCCATTACTTCATTAGGTGTGACCAGCCTGACAATTAATTCATTGTTTCTGTGTTATGGCAATTCTGCATTTTTGCTTTCTGCGTTTTGACAGGGAACCATTACAATAGGTGTTGAAAAACTTATTGTTCCAGCCGTATATATGAGCATATTAATTTGGTGTGTTTTCGATGTTTTTTCTCTGCTGTCAACTATGATGGTCTTTTTACTCTTCAATCATTTATATTGTTAAACACTTATTGACTTTGCGAACATATGAGGATTATTTTCCATTGTCTGTGAAATTTAAGACATGATGAAATTTATTCACAAACAAACAGCGCATGTCATCATGTGAATACATCGTGAGTGAAAGTTAATGTGTTAAACCGTTTAACTTATTATTTTCCAATTAAAATGCATTACCTCATGTGAGGGAACAGACGTGGCACTTTTTTTTATCACATTTGAGGTAACATTAAAATTCTTTGTGTTTTCGGGATTCGAACCAATACCATTTGATTCAGCAAAACTGCAAGCAAATAGTGACCTGACCAACAGCTTATCCAGCAGCCACCACACTTTAACTATGCACGGAATGGTCGAGGGGGAGGGTTGTTAGTAAGTCCAGTGGTGTTCTAATAAAGATAGTGATTTTCGGGAGGGTTGTACGGCCAGTACTGGCGGTTGTTCTATTGGTGTTCTAACAAAGATAGTGATTTCCAAAATATAATAATGTTACATCCATTTATAGGTAATGTTAAAGTAAGAGACTTATCTTCTTTCTGAATGAACGTTGGTATCTGCACTGAAGTAGTCTTCATCAACTATGTCTCTCAGCAATCGTTAACGAATAAAATCTAATTAATATATGCTCGAACCTTTCTTCCCCGTCGGGGTTTTGTCAGGTTATAGTTTGTTTCGCTGTAATTAATGTTATCTCTGTACAGATCCAGAGTGCGTGGGTGCTACAGACCCTAACGGGGATGGAGTTTTCACAGTGGTTCCACCCAGAGTGTGTGACTTCTACTACGAGTGCGACTCCCTAGGCAACCTGATTGACACCGTCTACTGCTGTGGTAGAAAAGTCATTGACGAAGCCTGCTCCATAAAAGACTGCAAATGAAGACAGTTGGCATTGGCAACACTCCGTCCACTATAGATAACGTGGTGAATTATTTAATACTTTCGCAATATGCACTAGTACGGTAGTTGTCCGTAGTTGCTGCAACTCTGATATATCTCTTCTATAAATGTTATAATCTCTTGGATACACGACAGTCCTATTGATATGTCAATGTTTTGATGATTATATCTTGTAGACGCCAATCTCTCGCTTAGATATCAGTCTCTAATAGACCTATGTCAATCTCGTTGTAGACACGAGATTCTTTTAATGATGCAGAGTGTGAACACATGTTTCTGATATAGACTCTAAACTCTTTTGTAGACGCCAATCTCCTGTTTGCACGTCGGTTAATCCTGTCTCTAGGAAAAACGTTTATGCTCCCGCTCAAATTAAATGTGCCTTTGGATATAATCAAATAAAAAGCCACACACGCTGTGACCAACGATCAAGACAATCAAACAGTTATATCGCGATTGTTCCCGATAAGATTTTAGCCAACCACAGAAAGCCTTTAATACATCAATTGCTTTTCTCTCTTCCGCAACATGGAGACGACCTTAGATGAGTGACATATATGTAGGTGAGAAAAAGAAAATGCATTTAAATCAAAGTAGGTATATAAATATTTGAGTCACTGAAACCTGGAGGAGTTTCATCAAATAGAACGCAGTTGCAAACCTGCGAACGAGGCGGTGCAGTCTTCATATTACTGACTCGCATTTGAAGCGTTGTTATTGGTTGACTATTTTTGGAAAGTTCATAGGTTATACATGCCAGCGCGTAGCTTTTAGTATGGTTATATCCCAGAGTAACAACGGGGGCGTATGCGTTTTAGCCGGCGACAGGACGACGGCGGTCTTTTACAGTTACTTGTATTTATTGTCGGGTTCACGCTTCACTTCGCATAAAATGCCACACGACAACAGACATGTTAATCTTTCTGTTTTTCGTCTTTTACAGGTGGCCTCACGCTGCTGACTTTCCAAACTAAGTCAACATGGGATTCGGTTATATTTTCATCTTAAGATGATAAAATATTGACACACATTATTCTGTTTGCCTTTTTTATTGTCACTACGATCACGCTTTGTTATTGGTTTAAGTGATATCACCATATATAGATCATTTGTATCAATACAATTACGCTGTCGTAATATGAACGATGCAATGAATTCTGGTGCCAGCTATTTTGTGCTCCAATGCACCATTGAAAGAGGTCATTTGCAGCCTAAAAGACAAATAGGGTCATATGATTATGATATGACAGGGATTTTTTGGGTTTTTTTCAGTAATTTCTTTTTATTACGGAGAGCATTTCCACCACGATTCCATACATAGCCCCAACATGACCCACGTGGCTAGGGATATGGCAGCTGTTGCTTCCATGCGTTACACACACATTAGAGGAACCTTTCTTTTACAAAAATAAAGTGGATACATTTTTTATGAACACTGTAATGCAGACAATGAAAAGTTATTCTTAAAAGGAAAGATTGAGATCTGAAGAGCTTTGCGAAAACGAGTCTGATAACCTTGAAGGTACACACAGAATAAACGATTCAGTTTACAACAATTGAATAAAACTTCAAACCCATTGCTTAAAAATACCAGTGACTTAGAGTCAATGTTTAGACTAATCGATTTTTTTCTTTGACAGACAGACAGACAGACAGACAGACAATTTATTTAGTAAAAGGCCACTGGCCCATAATACAGCCATAGTGACTTATGACTTATGATTTTTTCTTTGTGTTTTTATTAATCAATGTATCACATCTACAGCCAGTTAAATATTATACTTAACTCAAGACTAATCAAGGGTATTCTTAAGTAGCAGCTTAATGGTTTACTCTTCAGAATTGAGAAGTTGGACTACAAGTATATAGAACTAATTGGACACAAGAATTACGATAAGAATGTGGGTAGTTAATGTTTGAATTGTTCGTGACATTAAGTTGTCATATCAAGCCATATTTGTGGTCAATATTTTGTATGTGATAACATGACTCAATTAAACACTAGCTCTCTAAAGATTTACTCTTGTCGATATCATGTGTTTTCCTTGCAAAAGATTTTTTAAATGACGTTTGTTTTCAGTGGTATGATAGATGTTAATCAGCATGAGTATCATTATTAGACATACTTTTTAATCAATAATTGTTTTAGATTTATTCAGACATATTTGATCACTTAATAGATTGATTGTAATAAATATTAAAAACAGTTTTCATGTCCTTAAAACAACTACAAAAGAATATGAACCTACCTATGATCTATTTCAATGTAGCGACATTTAGAATAATTATCTAGTATTCTTTAGATACAATATCTATTTGCATGGAGGAATCTATTGTCAGGATAAACATAATGTCTAAAGTCGTAGATCTTAAAGTAGAATTATAGTCCATTTGAGTCGTGTTATCACATGTCACCTATGAACCGCAAATATCGCTTGATATTAAAGATAAATGACATTATGGTTATCAATAATTTCAATATAAACTGACTGCATTCTTCATCTTGTTCTTGTGTCCGTCTGTTTAAAGAAATCAAGTTACATTTTTCAACAGTGATCACTAAGAGGCACTAAACCTTCAAGTGTTTTATCTTGAATTTTTGTTTTGGCTATTGTATTCTATTGTTTCAGATGTGATTTAGGAGAGTGAAATTGTAAAAATTGTCTGTCTGTTGAATTACCAGATACGCATCACCTTTAAATGTATAGTGTCTGAAGTGGATTATTATTCCTTGAAAAAGGTATTGCAACAACAGAAGATGCGCATGACTTGCGCATGGATGCCTATGACTTATATCGTGTAATGTGACAATATTGACATAAGATGATAAAGATATTGTGACATAAGTTGATACCCATAATTAATAAAGGGTATTGTGACATAAGTAGATACCCATAACTCATAAAAGGTATTGTGACATAAGAAGATACCAATAACTAATAAAGGTTATTGTGACATAAGTTGATACTCTTACTAATAAAAGGTATTATGAATTCAATGGAAACAGATAACTAATAAAGTTTATTGTGACATATGTTATTCCGATAACTTATAAGCGGGAGTAGACACAAATCAATAATAATGGTAATTGAGATTTCAATTGATGCCCACAACTTATAAGGATATTGTGACTATAGTGGATGGTCGCTGTTTTTTACATTCAGCACGGTGGAAAAGGTGAATTTTGATTGTTGTTACCAGTATCCATCACATCTGTGTAATCAACAAAATGATCAGCAGAAGCTTGCATCTCAGAACTGTCATGTTATTTTGCAATCTGCACATGCATCTGCTCACATGCGAATCCAAACTAACACCTTTGGGACCAAAATTATGTGAGATGATATGTTTGAAAACTGCCGGATGTTGGAACTACGTCTTTCTGCCCCCTGACCTTTTGTGTGACACTACCGTAAAGAGCAAGGGCACACACTTGTTTAATGTCTCTAGGGTAACAAAAACCTTATCATTGAAAATCTTGCTAAATATAATTGTAATAGTGTGAAAGGAATTATTTAATGTTTTTCACAAAATCATTTATAGAAAAAGGAAAACAAGAGTCCTTGAATAAAAGCTGATTCATTGTAAACATGCACGACGTTTTTAAGTAAACGTCCCTTAGCCTAATGGAAAGTCACAATAGTTCAAACGTCATGTGTGTCCCTAATTAAGATGCCAACTGAGGAAGACGAATGCATTTAATGGTTTTATTACATAAGTATATTTTGTATCATTTGTTATCGTTACAAGCATTTCATTAATATTTAAAGTACGTAGGTGCAACATTCATAAATATTTGCCAAGACGAAGACTGAGTCTTTAAAACATTGGAACGAAATGGACACATTGAGTATTGGTCGACTTTTGAATTGATACCTTTTTTCCAAGGGAATCACAAATGTTCGTCTAATGTGTATGTGTAATCATTTTCAGGAAACAAACAAACTGGATGTAACATGTGAGTCAGGATTAAAAGTTATCGTAACAAAGCGTGGACAACACAAGTGCGAGTTTACCAGAGGAAAAGTTCAAGGTGATGATAACTATTCGAATACCAACATGTTTTATCCTTCTTATGAATCGATATTCAAATACATTACTGATGATTTTGAAGCATTCTTTTACCCTTAATATGTTATTAACTGATTTTTAAAAAAGAGCATTTGAAGAATATTCTGTAAAACACCACTGATAAAGGTTTCAATCTACCGTTGCTTTAAAAAAAATTATAAAGCCCGTATGTCCCAGGTAGGTCCCTTCTCGTTCAACTGAAATGAGTGGAAGCAGGTTAAAATAGATACTTTAGGAACTTTTCCCTCCTCTTTCGCAAAGCCTTTTCTTTAAAATATTGATTTTGAAAAGGATGGTTTTAATTTAATTCATCATGCAAGGGCCAGCAAAGATGGTTCATTTGTTATTGAAGCATCATTTCTGTAATAAAATATAAGCCCGGCGATGCACATCATAATATGAACTACTGTCCCTGCTTCCCCTCCAAAGAACAATAGCATGACTTCACTGGCGTTATAATAGATATTGTCCTGTTGAAAATGTAAATAAGCAAATCCTGCAGGGCCTAACAAGGAAGATTGATACTGAAGATGCTCCCAAAAGCCCTCGTTGGCAATTTAGCTTAAAGGGACAACACGAGAACTGCTTTGGACAAAATCGAAATTCGATATTTGACCTGATAGTGCAATTTTCAATGGTAATATGTTTAAAGACTTTCTAATCATGAAGTTATCTTTCTGTAAACTTATCAAATGGTTTCAAAATACATAGAGGATATTTGACATTTCTCGTCGAATACCATGGATATCCA
This sequence comes from Phorcus lineatus, assembly GCA_921293015.1. NCBI lineage: Eukaryota > Metazoa > Mollusca > Gastropoda > Trochida > Trochidae > Phorcus > Phorcus lineatus. Next base: position 12,605,149 of record OV121098.1, on the reverse strand, counting down.
ATCGAGTGAAGAAGAAATTTATATTTTCACGAGTGGCGTAGCCACGAGTGTAAATATATGATTTTCTACTTCACGAGATTAGATATTTATGGCATTCGACGAGAAATGTCAAATGTTCTATTTATTATGTTTCCCAAAACCCCGTAAATGACCCTAACTATATGAATGGAGAAGATAAAACGCTTTAAAACGAAAATACAGGTTTTATTTTCACCGATAAATGGCATATTTCACCATTCGAAATATAATAAAGTCTTTAACTCTGATCTGTAGTCAATCACGAACACAAGGATCACTACAAGAAGGACCGGATTCTCTTCATGGCGTATCGGACTCCCACACGGAAAATGTACTGTTACTATCCAGCAAACAAAAGGTTTGAGACTGTGGCTCTCCCATTTAAAGACCAGTATATTGGAGCAGCGGACATACCATCATCAGAAATCTTGCTGTACAACAGGGCAAGACACCTCAAAATCCTTCAAATGAACGGAAGACTCACAGGGGCCATCGATACACGTATCCATATCTTCGACATGGCAACGGGTGACATGTGTGTGTATCTATTAACAAGATTTCGCACACATGGCCGAAAAATAAAAATTCTAGAAAGAGTCATCAACAGTCAAGAGAATGTGACCTGGAGGGTAGTAGGTTATCCTTTCATGTTGCCTAAATGTTCGAATATAGAATGTGATGCACAGAATTCGGTTCTGTATCTCCTATCTAACCCCGATGGAAGAGTGCGCAGACTAGACGTACAGAAAGGAGCACTCACCGTCCTGGCTGGTAGACTCTCGGCTGAGACCATTGCTGTAGACGGGAGGAATGGACTTATGTACTATGCATTCAATGCAACGGTAGAGTACCTGAATATGACTGACAAATCAAAAAAGAAGGCACACAAGCTCGAATTTGATATATACGGCTTTGGTTACTGTGAGGGGAGCTTGTTTATATCTGGCAAAAATAAAGATGGGGGTGTTTTTGAATGTGGAAACACCTGTACTCGTTTTAAGTCTCTCCCCTTCAAATCTAAGATATTGATTGCTTGACTGGGATATCTTTTTTAGAAGGGGTCATTTTCCTTTCATTTATGATATACTGATTGCCTAACTAGTTACATATGATTTTGACTAGCTCAGAAATAGCAGGTTATAATGAAATATATATGTTACACCTACGGAAAATTTGGATGAGATAATCAATTTTGAACCTCCTGAAGATAATAAATTTGTTTATATAGATAATGTTTATAGGGGAACATTTAAAGATATATTTTTTTCAAAAAACGAGCAGTCACTTTAAACTGGGAATGTACCAAACATTTCGTGATATGTTGAACCCTCCACTTGTTAGGATGATTCCACCAGGTTAGATTTCTCCATACATCAAGGGGTAATCCTTCCCACATATCTACATAGATGGTGTTAGGACACTGGTCAATTACGTCAATATACGCTTGTCAAATACAGGTCAATCTTTCTAAATAATCACATGTAAGATGGTCATAAATTGGAAGCACAGTATTTATACATATGTAGATGTATGATGGTTTACTTTGCTTGAGCACAATCTTGTCAACACATCTACACGAATGTAGGTCCTACTTTGATACAGCACAATCCCGTCAACACCTTTACATGCATGTTTGTCCTACTTTGCTAAGGCGCTATCATGTCTACACATTTTCGTGTTTGATGGTCTTACTCTGTCTACACATCTACACGTATGTAGGTCCTACTTTGCTACAGCAATATCATGTCTACATATCTACATGTATGTTGGTTTATTTTGCTACAGAAAAATACTGTCAACACATCTACACGAATGTAGGTCCTACTTTGATACAGCACTATCTTGTCTGAATATCTACATATGTTGGTCTTACTGTGCTATAGCACAATTCTGTCTCCTTTTTACATGTATGCTGGTTTACTTTGCTGAAGCACAATCTTGTCTACATATCTACATATATATTGGTTTACTTTGCTACTTTGTTTTTTGCATTTCTTTTACATCAGATTCGTACGTAGTGTGTAAGTCACAGTGTTTATATAAGTAAACAATTGGCTGTTTGCCTACCATTTTAATTATCTTGTCTATTGTATTGTAAAGGCATTGTAATAAACTATTTTTGCCGTCTGTCTGCCTAATTATTCTCGAGAGTAAGGAAATTCACTTTTCACTTATACATGTGGTTTTAAAATTCACAATAATCGAGCATTGTTTCATGATGCATATATCTAGATGATGATTGTGCAACGAGTTTCGACACATCTTAAAACTGAAAACTTTATACAAGAAGAAGATAAGGGAAAGGAATCGGTTTATTTAGGGATAGCTCAATGCAATTTTGTAAATTGAACAATTATCAATTATACATACTTTTGGTGGGGTTTTAATTCACTAAGAAAGCATAATAAGATGTTTATGTATGTATTTATCATAACTTATTGAAATCTTTGAGATTAGAGCGTTGCAAAAAAAGAACATCAATGTGGGTAATATAATAACAATTATGAAAACACTCTTTGGGAACAGTGATAGTTGTTGAATTTAGCCAACTTACTCTGGTGGCTAGTTGAAGCCTTGACACATTTCTCAAACATCTTTTCTCTACAGGCTTGTGGCCTACTTTGGCAAACTTTGATTATCTTTTCAGACACCTTACTTATCGCCGAAAAGGACGCTGCACTCATCGTCAAACCCCGACCCCTAACGCATGAAAAAATAGTTTTTAGTGGTGACGTCACAATCGTTGATGGTGTATATGGTTGAAGTGGTCTTTGTGTAATAATTCTTTTGTTTAATTTTCTTAATTTTAGAAATGGAAAATTTTGAACTCATTTCTATTGACATTATTTCATTTAACTAGTGAATGATTCCAAGAAAAAGTGCTTTCAATGTTTGATGCCAAATTATTAAGTTGTTTATGATAAACGCATTTTACGAGAAACAGTGTATATATATATCTTTATTGCTACTTACTAGCTGTAAGTCAGCAAACATCAAAATTTCATATGAATATTTTGCTACTTTTGCTGAAATTTTGAGATACCGATGGTCTGTAGGTCTGTAGGTATGACGTCATCTAGTGATATGCAATACTCTCCCACACGGGCATATGTGTTTCTTTATGGTCTGGTTGATTATTCGTCGTATAAAATTTTGGTGAATATGTTAAATCATCTATATAAATATCGAAACCTACATGTACCCATCTAGCATATATTTTATAAACAGTGATCACACATTTTACGTATCACATAGGATTGAGGGTCAGGGTAACTTTAGAGGAATAAATTTCAGAAAATGGTGTATCACACGATCATTATATGTCGTCTTAATAGCACCACAAACAAGCGACAGAATTAGTAATGTTTCTAAAAAAATTGAAGAAATATCATCGGATTGAGACCAACAACTTTTAACAATGCATAGCATGTCCGTTGATCAATTAAAGTTGGGGATTCGTCGTAAAATATTCCATTTCACAAGTTTATGTATCGAATGTTATATAGTCTTTAGTACTGTGGTTTAAAACAATTTCTATGGTTTTCTCCGCGATGTCTTTCAATCTTACGAATAGCTAAAGAAAAATTAAACTTGCCATAAATGGTATTCTTGTTAATAATAACAGCTTTTTGCGGAAATATATGGAAATGGACAGTTAGTATAGTTGTGTTTTTAACTACGTTACATCGATATGCAGATACCACTATTGTTATATGGCATTGTTAAATCTTAAACATATGAAATATTGAGTTATTTGCATACGAAGCCTATTTGAAAAAGAATAACATTTTTCGTTTACATTATAAACTGCTTGATTTTTTTGTCAAAAGTAGTTATGCTCTGCGTTATGACTGTTTAATGTTAAAACATTTTAATACTTTAAAATGACTCAGTGGTCCCTATCATGTTGAGGGGAAGTGTCATGGTGTCACAATTATAGGAGCATGACAAAATAGTTTGTTGTCATGGTGTCACAATTATAGGAGCATGACAAAATAGTTTGTTGTCATGGTGTCACAATTATAGGAGGATGACAAAATAGTTTGTAGTCATGGTGTCACAATCATATGACCATGGCAAAATAGTTGGTAGCCTTGGTATTCCATTCCGAGCTGGTGTATCTAGTTGTAGTTTTGACGTCACAATCCAACACTCTGAAAAAGGTATAGTCTTTACGTCACAATCCCTGTCAAATAGTTTTTAGTCTTGACGTCACGCTTCTATGGGCATGTGAAATAGTTTGAGTCGTGACGTCACAGTTCTATGCTCAAGTCAAATAGTTTGTAGTCGTGATGTCCATATCCTAGATGGTACATCTGGTTTCAGTGGTCTTAGTGTCATAAATCTTTTGATCATTTCCTTTGAATTTAGAAAGAAAAGTATTAAATGTATTCATCTGATACTATTTCATAATCAATCGGAAGATTTTAAATGAGCGTGTTATTGAGTGGTTTCAAGTATTAAAAGAGCAATCGATTAGTAGTTGAATCAGAAGAATGCTATAGTTATCTTTAAATCCCCTTACAGGCTGCAATATGAAGGAAACCACACTGTCTTTAATGAACTATCAGTTTAAGAAACCAACATACTGAGGGTTATCCAAATAAGTTAATGTTTCTAATCTAATGCACATAATGAACCATTCGAATGTGAAACCAAGATAAGCCAGCATTAACCAGCAGATAGCATATTATCAACCAATAATAGTGTTCATACGGATCATTAAATAACTAGAAGACGCATGATATAAGCAGTGTAATGTAGCATTTCATTGATCAGTTACTCCCGTTAGTCATGATCTTCAATAATGTAAATACACACTGATAAGAAGGGAATTACTAGTAGTTTTAAAACTTGCATTCTCTATCATGATAATAAAAGGGGGGGGGGGGGGAATAATTTCTTCACTTAGACCTTATTGATTTGTGATCAATAAAAGGATTGTTTTACATGTTTTAGCTATTTATAACATACAAAATACTTGTATAGTTTTGCTACGCTACACAACATGGTCATATATATAGAAACATTTACTTATATACATATACTTCTGATATCAAATATATCAACACGAGTTGACAAAGGCACAATAATCCGAGGCTTGCCGAGAATAGTTTTACTTTTATCAACGAGTGTTGATATGTATGATATCAGAAGGCAAGAGGATGATATTCTATTTATCATCCAAAATCATTTTTCATTTCGATTTTGTCCAAAAAAAACAGAAGCGGGCTTTCGGAAATCCTATTCAACTCCGAATAACATCTTTGCTCTTAAAGCTCTAATAGATGTATATCAAATCTATATTATCCATAATATGTATTAAGTCATGTGTTTCTCACAATGGTGCAATATCCTCATTTTTAACATGCGAACAATTGTGTTTGACAAGTTGAACATTTATCCCCCTTTTTATTTGCATTGTATTTAAATGACCTTGAGTCCTTTTAAACAGAAAACAATTTCGGTGGTTTAAGTGCAGTGGAATTAATGCTTGAAGAACAAATTCATATTTATGTTAAATCATTATTATTACTTTTATATGCTGACGATACAGTGATTCTAGCTGAATCAAGTGAAGATCTTCAACATGCTTTAGATGTATTCTCAGATTATTGCACCCTCTGGATATTTAAAGTTAACATTTAAAAAACGAAAATAGTTATTTTTTTAAAAGGTAATTGTAACACCCTTTGTTTACTTTTAACAATGATACTATTGATGTTGTTAAAGGATAAGTTTACCTTGGCATTTTATTTAGCAGTTATGGTCGTTTCTGTAAATGCTTAAAACGCCTTTATGGTCAAGCCTCAAGATCAATGTTTACTTTTATTGCGTAAAGTTGTTATTCTAGACATTCTCCTTGATTGTCAGTTAAAATTATTTGACCGACTTGTACAACTTATACTTCTACACTCATCGGAGTTATTGGGATTTGAAAGTGTTATTTGTTGTGAAAGGTTTCATCTTAAATTTTGTGAATATATTCTTAAAGTAAAAATGCCTATACCAGATTATGTGGTCAATGATGAGCTTTGTCGGTATCCTCTGGGTATTTGTATCAAAACTAGAATTATTTCATTTTGGTGCAAAATGTTGAGATGCCCTAACAAATTATCATATAAAATGTACCTACTTATGTACACTTTACAAAATGCCAATACTAAATTCAATTTCAATTCAATTAATTCAATTGAAGGAATATTGCGGGAAACAGGTTTTTTATGTATGTATGGAAATATCAAAATTTCGGCAGATCGCATATTCATAAATCCTCTATCAAACGAGTCCTGATTGATCAATTCTTTCAAACGTAGACTGCTTCCTAAATTGATTCAGCAAAGGCAATATACTACAAAATTTATAAAGAAAAAACCCATTTGGACCCCTATCTTTCCGAACGTGGCTTACCCGTTTCAAAACGTCAAACCATAGATTACCAACTGAAACTGGTCGATGGAATAAAATTGTTAAAACGAAAGAATTTGTAAACTTTGTAATATCTCCATCAATGACGAATTTCAATTTCAACCTTTTTTTGATGAGGTTCGTGGAGGTGAGATAAAGACAGTAGAGGGGAAAATACAAGTGACTGCCACTGGAGTTAGACTGGTAGAAGATTTCCTTCTACAATAGAACAGACTAGCTCACTCCCAATTATGTAAATGATTATATTAATGTTGTTCATTTGAATAACTATGCTCATTTTGCCTGTTCGCCATTCTCTCTGTCAGTCTCTTTTTTTGTTTCTATCTTTACCTCTGTCATTGACTATCTTTATTTCTATTGTTTTCTTTATCCGTCTGTCTATCTATTTCTCTTTCTTTGTTTGTCTGTGTATCTCTGTCATTGTCTCTTTCTTTGTCTGTGTCCGTTTGTCTCTGTCTGTCTATGTCTCTCTGTTTAAAACAGATACAAATTCTACTGATCATATTGAAAAGGAATTTACCCATTACATCAAACAAGAGTATAATACAATTAACTTCACGCGCCTTTTTCTTCTTAACCTATGTTAGATAGTTTATAGTCGTGACGTCACAATCCTATGTGCATGTCAAATAATTTGTAGTTGTGGTGTCCCAGTTCTATGCGCAGATCAAATAGTTTATGGATTTGACGTCCCAGTTCTATGCTCACGTCAATTATTTTATTGATTTGCCGTCCAAGTTCTATGCAAATGTAAAATAGTTTATGGTTTTATTGTCCAATTTGTATGCCCATATCATGTAGTTTGTGGATTTGACGTCCAAGTTCTATGCAAATGTCAAATAGTTTATGAATTTGACGTTCCAGTTCTATGTTTATGTCAAATAGTTTATGGCATTGACGTCCCAGTTCTATGCAAATGTCAAATAGTTTATGGATTTGACGTCCCAGTTCTATGCAAATGTCAAATAGTTTATGGATTATACATCCCAGTTTTATGCACATCTTAAAAAGTTGTAGTCGTGATGTCCGAATCCTGCGCTCAAATACCATTTCATTCAACTAGTAATGGGACTCATTGGTCAGATGCCAAAATACAAAGTTGATTGTAATAGAGGAAGAATTGATTAGTAATCTTTAAAACTTCTTACTGGCTGAAATCAGAAGGACATCATCATGTCTTTCTTCAACCATTGGATAGAGAACCCGTTCTATGGATTTACAACTTATTTACTGCAGGAATTCAAATATGACAGGTGGGAGCAGTTAGTGCAAAAATTTAAATCTCAAGTTCAACAACATGAAAACTTGTCATAAGAACTCAATCAAACCATTAATTAAATAAAACCAACTAAAATTAGTCTTTCTCTCTGCATAAAATAAAACCAAGGTAACCCAAGAGTAAAATGTGCCGGCCAGCATCGATACAGTGTGTATGCGTTTTATTCATCCCTCTACAGAAACTTTTCCGGGAGACGTTTTTAGTAAACGAAGAGATCTACCAAAAATAAATATTTCAAATTGCATGACAATGATTTTTAATGACCAGAACCAATTTTACCTAAATAATCGTGCCATGATGGGTAATGCTTTGGGTTACATCGAATTGTTAAAGCATGTTGAGGACACGATGACGTGACAATTCCTCAGACATTTTCAAGTTAAATTGCGAAACAAAAAACGAAACTCTGAAATTCTAAATTTAACCATTCATTGAAACGGAACTTCATTGAAAGAGGTCCAATTACCACCTCAAAAGGCCTAGGACACAAACATCATATTGAATGTCGCACAGATGAATTAACCTTAGTTTTCTACACATGCCTAACTTTAAGACTGGGGGAAACTGATACCGACTGCTAATTAATCATGATTACTTGTAAAGGCACTAGCGCACACCAATATTTTAATTTCACCTAATGCACTTTTCTCGAAATTAAAACGACCAAAAGTCTAAGATCGGAGATTACAAAAATTCAAAAGTTGACGACTATATGATGACTAAATAGTTCAGGTGCTTTGAACAATCCATACCTAATCCTTTAAGTTCACAACTGACCGTGAACTTTTTTTATTTCAATTTCTACTATTACTATTTTCTACTTTGGCCGTCTGAATCTTTTATCATTGATATCTGGTCAAATATAAAGATTTATACTAAATTATACATTTCATTGTAAGGTTAGAAAATAAATAACGTGCCTATCCTGAAATTCCCTAAGATATCTTATAGGAGAGGGGAAATGCGTGCTATAGTGCCTTTAAGCAATCAATATCCTAGATTTGAAGTTGAAAAGCTCCATAAGTGTACATGTCTTCTCACATTCATAAACTAACCAATCTGCTTGACGATCAGATACAAACAAACTTCCCTCACAGAAACCCATGCTGAAAATATCAAAATCCAGCTTGTGCACCTGCTTGTGTGTTTTATCCTTCAAGTTTATATATCTGACAGTGGAAGCGAAGCTATGATACAGAAGTCCATTCCTCCCGTCTAAGGCGAAATTCTTAGCCCAGAGTCCAACAGCCAGGATAGTGAGTTTCCCACTCAGTATATCTAGTCTCCGCACTTTTCCATTGGAACGATCGAGTAGATACAGAACTAAATTCTGTGCATCATATTCTATCTTTGTACAGGGAGCCATTCCAAAAGGAAGTCCCTTAACTCTCCACCGTGTCGTCATCTCCTGATTTACAATATTCTTTTTAAGAACTTTCAGTTTTCGGTTTCTGCCTAATCCTGTCAACAAATACACGCACATGTCACCTGTTGCCATGTCAACGACTTTGATACCTGTTGCAATAACTTCACTACGTCTCTCGTGCAATTTGAATATTTTGAGTCGTTTTGCGCTGTTGTACAAAAGAATTTCCGTTGATGATAGATCCGCTACTCGGTGATAGATATCTTCCAAGACGAGGTTCACAGTCTCAACTGATTTGTTGGCAGGATGATAGATGACCAGTTCCTGTGTGGAAGTCCGATGTGGCAGGAAAATAATCCTTTCCTTCTTGTAGTGATCCATTAGTACATTGGGTACATCTTGGATACCTATTAACAAAGTAAATATGGTAATGTTATAAGAATTTCGAACCGGTACGATGTTTTTAATGAGATAGTGTTTAAAAACGCAATACTCGATTTTAAAAAGCGCAACAGGGCAATTAAAAGTGATTTTCTTTTCTTAAATGGTGTACAACATCCTAGTTGCAGTGCTTTGCTTCCACCTATTGGTTTGGCTAAATCTCCCTGCAGTATTCTCAAGTGATGTCACACTGTTCTTCTTTGGGGATATTGTTATTATTATCAATATTATATCCTAGCAATATCCAAACTTACAAACCTCAAGTGATGTCATACTGTTCTTTTGCAAATTGGGATAATGTTATTATCATCTATTTCACTTGGCTATGAAAGTTTCGTCCCTTTAAAACGGGATATAGTCATCCATACCTCCCTGCCGGGAAGAGAACGGTATTAAATTTTACCCTTAAAGATTCATATTCAAACGAATCGATGCTAAGTTAAAGGTGAAATCAATGGGGGTTTTAAATTAAACTAACTGATACAAGAAACAATATCAAACTTTATAATAAGATACTTTTTTAAGAAAATGTTGAAATTTTATATATCCTACATTGAAATGATATCCTTTTTCCACGGTAACGGTTGAGTTTTGGCTATCCGTTTTTTCTAAAACTGTATAACGTGTGAATCTGTTGCATCAAAACACGCGTCGGGTTACTCAACGAAGTACAAGAAAATATGGCAAGATTATCACAAGAAGATAGCTTGTCACGTCAAAATTGATGTCAAAGTCTTCAGCAGCCCTGAACGTTTGGCAACTACAGGCCTTGAACTAGTGAAGGGTATTTTTTGTAATCAGACAGTGGACCCTTTGTTTTTAGCAGGGTCAGGGTCTGGGTATAGGCATACGCTGACAAAGGATGACTGATCTTGTCGAGGTGGATGTGAAACTCAACACAGCGATGTGCATCAGGAAAAAAATGTTATGTGGTACCCAAAGGGTTTTCGCTGGAAAAACTGTATATAAAAACAAGAAATTGATTTTTACACCGTTATGCGGAAAACTATTTATCTAAATGCTTTTTTTAACAATCGATTCAAAACATGAAACCAGTTTTACATTTTCACATCCAATATTTTCATGTAAATATCATTTAATGATTTTGAAATAAGATAATTATTTCGGTTCATAAGATTGATAAAACATGCCAATAGATCTTATGACTTGACCTCTCTCGATCTCGCATTTGTGTTGTCCCTGCCTCGTTATGAATATCTGGGATCCCGACTCGCACTCTGCATCCGGTTTGCCGGTTTCCTGTAATTATAATTATAAATTCAACATTCTTATTCAATTTCATTTTTTGTACTTACCTGAATTAGAAGTAAAAATTGCCTACGATTTCTCGTGAAGAGTCCCTCAATAAAGTTCACACAGATTGAAAACGGTTGAAGGTGGAGTAAGAAATCATCAAACCTAACCCTAACGCGGAGGGTGGGCGGGAACTAACGTCTGTTTAAACAGGTAAGGATGAAAAATGATATTTATTTGAATTCCATGTGTATTTAGTAATTATGTTAAGAAAATTTAAACTGAGTTTGTCATGATAAAATTATTTAAATAGATATTTGAAGTAACATTTGGTTTACATCGTCAATGTAGGTCTTTGGAAAATATTTTGAAAATGCATTCTTAAGAATGAAAGAATTTTGTTAAACCTTGCAGACAGAGAAAGGATTTTGTTGTTATATTCTGGAAGATGATAATCTCAGTTATCATCCAAAATTCTCTGCACTTTATTAACTAAAAATACACTTGACAGTCCCCCTTTAAACTTTTACAAAATGAACGTTATTATTAGAATAATTAACAAGATGCGAGGAATTACAGTTTATCTGTCCTGAGTGGATTATTGTAATAAATTCCGTGCTTCAGCGGAATCACAATAATTCACGAGGGACAGATAAACCGTAATTCCGAGCTTCGAGTTAGTTATTCTTTTTCTTACCCAAGTCAAATGTAAGAAAATTTACGGTACTTTTGGAAAATACCTTCGTGATGGCGAGTTGCAAGTAAACTCGGATAATGTATTCATGCGCGACAAACAACGATTATGTCATGGCGCAGTTAAATGTAATCTGCAGGTCATTTCTTGTTTGTGGATCATATATCAAGCGAGACGATCCTAAATGAACGAAATAGTAAAACAAACCATATAAAAAAACATGCTACGTTTCATATTATTCCATATTGTTTGTTTTGAAGTCTCTTTGACACGGGTACGCTGGACTCACTGAAAGAATAGATAGAAATAGTTCTATCAGCCAATCAGATCTCGAGTTGTATTTTTTAAAACTGTAATTCCCGTGACCATTATGAAAACTTTAATACCCGGCATATTTGTGCCCGGAATATTTTGTTTTCCTTCCCACATTAACATGTGCATTTCGCGAGTCTTCGCTTACCTTTGTGATAGCAAAACAATTGGTGTCCTTTCCTGTTGTTCCAGTGACGTCACAAGCGAGGTTATTGGTCAAGAAAATGTAATGCAAACATCCGGCGGTTTTCAAACATATTCTTTCACATAGTTTTATTCCCAAAGGCGTAATTCTTGATGTACATTTGACCTGACGTACGTGAATTATGTAAATAAATACAACAATAATGTAATGAAATCGACCTTTGGTTATATTGTTAATTAAACACATTTTCTTGTATTTGTCGTCACAATGCCTTCACAAGTTTAGTGCATCGGATGACGTTATATATGTCAACTGACGTCACAATGCCTTCAAAAGTTTAGTGCATCAGATGACGTTATATATGTCAACTGACGTCACACTGCCTTCACTAGTTATGAACATCCACTGATTTACAATGCCCTTATTTGGTAATAGGTGTCAACTGACGTCACAATTGCTTTACAAGGTAAGATGATCTTCTTACGACCGAAGCTTCTATCAGGTGATGGTCACAATTCCTTTATATGTTAATGGCATCCAATGATATCAAAGTCAATTTAACACATCTACTATATAAGCGGCCAGATGAGTCGATAAAGAAAGTGTTATTTATTTTCCTAGTTCTAACATTTCAAAGAAATATCAAAGTCTTGTTATTGCAATATCGCACCATAACTGACACACTACACTCAACTTAATTAAATATTATGAAGAAAGGAAACTTGAATCACAACAAATGACTAATAGAAGTGGATATTAAAATTCAGATAAAGATCCATAAGGGTTATGTTTAAATCGTGTCATCGGGTCATTAATTCTAATTTGATGTGAACAATTTTAACTATTAAGATAAGACTGAAATGGAATAACTATCTATGATAATGGACACACATGTTTAATAGTCGAAAAAGATTTCTGGAATAAAGATATCAATTATATGTAAGATAAACGACGTCAATATCCCTCCACTTGAATAACTATGCTCACTTTCTCTCCCTATTCGTCTGTCCGTCTGTCTGATCTCCTGTCTGTAGCTCTGTTTTTGTATGTCTATCTGTTCAGTTTCTGTCTGTCTGTATGTTTTGTCTCATTCTTTCTCTGTATCTCTGTCTCTTTCTTTGTCTGTCCGTCTTCGATCCCTGTCGGTCTGTATCTCTGTCTCTTTCTTTGTCTGTCCATCTGTCCCTGTCGGCCAGTATCTCTGTCTCTTTCTATGTCTGTCCATCTGTCCCTGTCGGCCTGTATCTCTGTCTCTTTCTTTGTCTGTCCGTCTGTCCTAGCCGGCCTGCATCTCTGTCTCTTTCTTTGTCTGTCCGTCTGTCCCTTTTTTTCTTTTTTTTGTCTGTCTGTCTTTGTCTGTCTCTGTCTAGTTATACCCAAGCAGCAAATACAAGCAGATTTGGCAGATTTGGATATCAAACTCAAAGAAACATGGGGGGTGTGATGTGCTGTTTTTCCATTTTATGCTTTGGCTTTTTATCTCAGGATCAAAATGATGAACCCAGGTTTCATCTTGAGTAACGACATGAGCGAAAAAGGATTATGGGTCTGCGCGATACTCGTCAAGAAGTTGCTGACTGACCATGACACGTTTTTGCTTTTGGTCCTCAGATGGCATTCTTGGTGCCCAACGTGCTGATACCTTATTCATATGTAAATGTTTATGTATAATTCGTTCAACTGATGTTTTACTGATGTGGTGAGTATCAGCTAGGTATCTGATAGTCACTCGCCTGTCTTGAATTATTGTGTCCAGAACAGCCTCAATGTTTTCGACTGTGGTGACATCAGATGGACGACCAGGACGGGGCTCGTCTTTAGTGCTTACCCTACCCCGTTTAAATTCAGCACACCAATGTTTAATGGTGCTTTATGAAGGAGCAGAGTCACCTTATGTTTGTAACATATCCCCACGAAATTCTTTTGGAGTGTATTTGTTTAAACTCAGATATTTGATAACAGTCCTACATTCACTCAATTTCGGTAAAAGATGCGAGGGTACCTTTGAATGACAGGCTATTACATTCAATTGAAGAGTATGCATCTCGTGGTTTTCATGCCATTTACACGTCAATGAAGGTTCTTCATGCACGCACAGTATGGTTGCGTTTCAAGCATGTTTTCATATTCAGGCCGGAAACTTTTGGAAAACCCTCGTACATATCTATTACAAAGTGAACAAAGTCAAAATAAATAGGAGCTGTATGACGTTTTCTTAGAGATGTAGAGGGATATCCCTTTGATATATATTTTTTTTAATCCGTTGAGGGCTCCTTCCAAATACCCATATACCTCTTTCGGGAGAAAAGCCTCCGCATTTAACCAGCCAATGAGACGACTCGCATCGAGCGACAGCGGCATAATCCGGATGAAAAATCCATGGAATTCAAGATAGTCGCTTCAAGCTCCTTGCATAACGACATTTCTTTGGCTGATAAAAATAACAGGTGAGCATAGCCACGGATATCAAGCCGCCAGCCATACCAGGCTTTGGACCCGAAAGAGATCAGGGTATTTTGAAGGAGCTTTCAGCGGACTCAAATACGCTGATATAGCAGAAAGTAGATACTTGAGGGGAGGTGAAATATGTTAACCAATGTAGAAAATATATTTGCATACGCTTATTTGTAATGGGGCCTTGTGAACATGATGACGTCAATAATCCTAGAAAACAAGTATTGGAGTGAGAAAACCCTGCTACAACAGCGTATTTGTCTCCGCCTAGTTCCGCCTGATATCCTTCGGTCTTGAACGCTCGTATCGCTTACGGCTGGTTATTCATTGCTATTTATTGCCTACATTGACATTTGCTTGAATTCTCATCCGGGTTCTGCCGCTAATGCTGAATGTGAGTCATTTCATTGGCTTGCTATATTTAGCGATACGAGCGGTTTGTGTCAAAGGATATCAGGTTATATGATGATGCTAGGCGGAGACAAATACGCTGATGTAGCAGGATGGAAGGAGAATGACAACCTTAAATTCCAAAATGACCTTTCTGTTAAAATGGTCAACCATGCAGTGATGTTGTACTCGTTTAAAAGAGATCAAATGACAAAGCGGTAAACACAGTTTACTGATATATGAGCGAGGGTCGAAGAAATTCTGGTTTTCTGGACGCTTATTGAACATACCTGAATCTGACGTTAAAGTACCCCATGTTACAAAAAACATATTTTCTTTTGCCGGTAAGATAGCTTTAATTGTTATGTATGATACATAGGTATAAACGTCTACATAAGTGGGGGAAGAATGACCTCTTCTAAAAACAATTTTCCAGTCAAGAAATCAGTATCTTAGATTTGAAGGGGGGAGACTTTAAAGGGGAGCATGTCTTCCCACATTCATAAACTAACCAATCTGTTTGTCTATAAGATACAAACAAACTTCCCTCACAGAAACCCAGGCTGAATATGTCATATTCCAGTTTGTGCACCTGTTTGTGCGATTTATCCGCCAAGTTTAGATATTTGACAGAGGAAGAGTAGCTATAATACAGAAGTCCATTTCTCCCGTCTACAGCTATATTCTTAGCCGAGAGTCCATAAGACAGTATGGTGTAGGTCTCGCTCTTTTCGTCTATTATGTGAATTCTTCCATTGGAACTACGGAGGAGATATAGCTTTGAATTCTGTGCATCATATTCTACCTTGGAATAATCGTTAGCTCTGCGAGAAAGCCTCTTCACCCTCCACCATAGCTCATTACCAAGGACAAAACGTTCAACAACTTTCAGTTTTCGGTTACCGTCAAATCCCGTCAACAAATACACGCACGAGTCACCTGTTGCCATGTCAACGATGTTGATACTTTTTTCTATAACGTCTGAGCGTCTCCCGTGCAATTTGAAAACTGATAGTTTTCTTGCCCTATTGTACAAAAGTACTTCAGATGAAGATAGGTCTGCTGCTCCTTGATAAATATCTTCCAAGAAGAGAGTCACAGTCTCAAATGATTTGTTGGCAGGATAATAGTAGATCAATTCCCGTGTGGGAGTCATATATGCTAAGAATAGAATTCGGTCCTTTCTGTAGTGACTCTTTTGTACATTCTTGTCTTGGCCATCTATAAGAAAAGTGAAAACGTTAATGTTATTGAATTACGAGCACGTTTAATGTTCTTACTGATCAATACCATGCATGATAAATAGTCTTGAAACATGTATTCTGTTTTCAAAAGCACCAACATGGAAATCAAATCCAAGTTCTTTTTTTATATAAAAGGGCTGTAACTTTATAGGGAAATTAAACGAAACTTTCTGGAGTAGAACGATGACGGGCCAAAACAATCTCCCTGCAGCAACCCGTCTAATAAATCCTCCAGTGATGACAGACTTTTGTTCTTAGGGACATTTTATTCTTTTATTGAAAAACGCCGCTACCCGGAAGGATACGATTGAAAATTTTGCTTTTATTCATAATATTCATAATCAAATGATAGGATGCTAAATTGAAGTTGAAACTTATAGTGTTTACCAATATCATTACCACCAAAACTCGTATTGCTTATTCAGCTGATTCAAAGGAGTTCACACTTAAAAGCCCTCGCACAGTTTTTGCTTGATGTATGAAAACATTTCTCGAACGTTGGTTATTTCAAATGTCGTGTTATATACTAATATGGGTTACTTCAAAAACAGCAAATAAAATTGATTTCATAAGCATGCATTCAGATAAAAAAAAAACGTTATTAAATCCTCTGCCGTTTTACTTAGTTTATGGGATTCTCAATTTTGAAGAAATATTGTTTTGTGTTATAGGAATATATATATATATATATATATATATATATATATATATATATATATATATATATATATATATATATATATATATATATACGAAACATTTGCAACACAATCATTAAATGAAATCTGAGGTTGGTTCATGATATTGTTAAAACATGTCCACGGGTATTTACTCTGTACTTGACCTCTAGAAACCATGCATTTGTGTTGTCCCCGCTTCGTTAGGATTATTTGTGATCCCGACTCGCAGTTTGCATCCCCTTTGCTTGTTTCCTGAAATATAATTAAACATACAAACCAGACAATATTCTCGTGTTCCCTTGCGTAACGATTATAAAGTTTTACCGTATGCTTGATTTTGATTAGTTGTTAAAAACATAGGACGTATAATTTATTGATTGAAAAATGTTATAGGGGCTGCACGGAGTGCACAATGTATGTGCACAAAGCTGTGCCATCATGTAATGTTACTACCCGAAAGCCAAAATAATTTACACAGAAATGTTGACATAATAAAACAGTTTACAATCATCTTGGTTAGAATCCAGGAGACATGAACATGTTGAAAATGATCAATAATACACAATAAAATAATAAGTTTCAAAATATAAGCGCAGCAAAGGATAAACTTTTGGAAATTCGGTGAACTATAGATATAGAATAATATTAAATTATTTTGGTCTATGACAATAACATTGCGGACTTTGGCATTTTCCACACATGTTCTTTCCCTTTTGAAGAATGGATGTAAATAATTTAATGTTGAAATCAATCATCAAACGAATTGTGCTGGCTCATATGACTTTTACCAAACAAGGGTTAATTTTTGTATAAACCGAGCGATAGCGAGAAAAAAATTTTGATTATTGATTTTATTCCATTTCAATTGTGTGAAAATATCCGTAAACCGGCCGGCTACAATGACGTCACGAAGATTTATTTTATGACGTTTCGGACGATGAAGCACGGCAATCTCGCTGAACAATTTTTTCCAGGTAAAGGTGATATGTGCAAATGAGCGCCTATTGACAATACGGCATAAGTTTCACCCTATGGGTAGTAATACGCCTTATTATATTCGCTCATGTCGCAAAAGCATCTTGTGACACGTACATTTCATGTGTGTTAGCTAATATTGTTGATGAAAAATGGAATATAGTTCGTCATGATTCAATAATTAATATTGCTTTGTGGAAGTAGCATTTGAGTTACTGCTTGTTCAAGATCTTTGAAAGATTTCGACAATACTCCTTTAAACATTTACTAAAACGTCCATTTTATGTTTAGCTTGCCCTTTATATACGATAATAAGTATATAGGTTTCGCTTACCCTTGTGACGTCAAACATGTGTGTGTTTTTTTCTGTAGTTCCAGTGACGTCACAAGAGAGGTCATGGGTCAAGAAGATGTAGTTCAAACATCCGGCAGTTTTCAAACATAGTCTCTCACATAGTTTTGGTCCCAAAGGTGTAGTTCGTGATTTACAAGTGACCTGATGCACGAGGAGAATGTAAATAAATATAACGATAATGTAAAGAAACCACCCGACGGTCATTGTGAATTATATAAATTTTCTTGTAATTGTTTATGTCACGATGTCTTCACAAGTGACGTGCATCTGCTGACTCCACTATACCCTTAAGTTTGTCAAATGACGTCACGGTTGCTTCACAAGTTATGATGACGTCACTATACCTGTTTTAGGTCACAATTCCTTTAAAAGGTAATGACATCAATTGATATAACAGTGAATTAAACTCATCTGCTTTTGCAATGACAAGATGATTCGATAAGGATATTCGAAATTTATGTTCCTAGATCTTTAAATACATAGTAAAGATCCAAGTTTCACCATTGCAATATCATGTCAATTTTAAAACTCAACAATTTCGCGTCATATCTGGCAGTGGAATATTCTTAAGAAATGAAATCACATCAAGTGGATTTCAGAAAGTATATTTTAACCTTAGGGATACTGTTAGAATATTGTCATCGGGTCATTATTTCAAATTGATGCCTCATATATGGTCAATATCTTCTATCAAGATAAGACTTAAATGGAATACATATTTCTTATCTATACTTTTGAACACTATGTGTGATGGTCGCAAAAGATTTCTGGTGTAACGTTATCAATGACATTAAAGATAAACAAAGTTAATGTGCGTACATTTGAATAACTAATAACTTCAAACAGTTTCTCTCCCTATTCGCCTGTCTTTCCATCTGTCTATATCTCTGTCTTTGCCGGTCTGTCTCCTGTATTTCTTTGTCTTTGTCCGTGCCTATGTCTCTCTCTCCGTTCTTACTCTGTTTCTGATTTTCTGTCTTTCTGTCTGTCTCTGTCTCTATCTCTATCTTTCTTGTCTCTGTCTTTGTCTTTCTTTTCTCTTTGTTTCTGTCTGCCTGTATATCTGTCTGTCTGTCTGTCTCTATCTTTATCTTTCTTTTCTCTTTGTTTCTGTCTGCCTGTATATCTGTCTGTCTGCCTGTTTTTTTGTCTGTCTTTCCCCGTCTCTGAGTTTCCATCGTGTGTATCTATCTCTTTGTTGAAAAAACTGATTCACGTTCCAGTGGTAATATTGATAAAATAAAATGTATCCGTTAGATTTAAAAAAGATTACAGATACCACTTCCTTCCTCTGAGAACATTTCTTTTTGAAAATGAGTACTGATCTGGTCCGATTCATTAAGACTTACAAAAAAAGTTTGATGAAAACAGAAACATGCTGAATTAAAAGAACTTATACTTAAAATTGATGGAAATTGCAAATAGGTATCTGCGCCCTCTTGGTGGAAATGCAGCAAGGTCTATCTTAGCAATTCATTGGGACTGGTGAAAGTATAGGCCATGCGTTGGAAGATGTGTGATCACTGGATATACATTATTTATTACAGTGTACCCATCACCGTCACTTAAAGTTTGTCAGAGTCGAATTTGGATACGACAGAGTGAAAGAATGATAAAAATTTTGGAGCGTTAGACCTTAACAAACGCTAGTTTCAACAAGTCTAACTTGATGAATGAAATGATTATGTAATCAACCTACAAAGAGGTTTTATCAACTAAAGAGACTTTCCGTGACTTTCACGGTATTCCATTAGCCTTTCATACGGGTCTAAAACAAATTCTTATGTTCATTAAAAACCTCAAATGTTAATACCCAAATGCTAACTATGAGATAGGTTTAAGCTGTAAATGAAAATCAAACACCTTAGGAACGTGTTGAAACCGAAATCAGACGCACCACTACACAAACACTAGTAATAAACCTTTCAAACACTTTCAACACTTACCTATCAAATAACTTTCCATAATAACTTGACTAATTCATATTGGTGCTCGTGATCGTCCCGTTGAATATCATATTCCCGACTCTTTACCTATACATTGAATATCAAACACCCTTTCTCGCGTGTTGAAACCGAAATCAGACGCACCACTACACAAACACTAGTTTTAAAACTTTCAAACACTTTCAACACTTACCTCTTTAATAACTTTCCATAATAACTTGACTAATTCATATTGGGGCTCGTTACCGTCCCGTTGAATATCATATTCCCGATTTTATGCCTATATACCGTTATGCTACTGAACCGTGTAGTGTTAAACGTATACTGTTCAGTAACAGGTAGTGCTCTTCAGTATATTAGCCATTTATGAAGAGTTGCATGTGTGATTCCGAGACCCACAGGGTGTTTTTGGGTTAAGGAAAGTGTAAATGAGTTCCAACACTACACACAATTCACGTATCCTGGGGTTATATTGCAAACCTTAATTGACTTTTGGTTTGCAGGCTTGAATTATTTACATACAGCTGCATACCGAAAGTTTGTTCACTTACCACTGAATCGTAGTGCAAATATCATGTAATTTGGGTTTCGTTTCAACGTTCATAGAATAACTTCAGCAAGACTGACAATAGATCACCCACTGTCCATGTGTGAAATAGCTATTCTTGAACTCATTTTGGCATTATCTGGTCACTCGTGCAAAAAATCGAATTTTGGCATATTGATATAGACAGAAAGGGTACATTTTTTAAAATTTCGATTTCGTTAAATGTCGAATAAAATGTTCCATATTGACTCTCTGAGAGTAAAACCAACACAACCACATTGGCTTTGTGCTAAGAAACTAACGTGACTAATGTTTAAAGAAGTTGATAACTTATAAAGGATTTTATGGAGAAAAATAAAAATTAGTGTTTTAGGAATTTCGACTCCTGGTCACTTCAATGACCTGCCAAAACTGTTATGGGTAATTGTGAGGTACGATAAACCTTTGCCTTAAAGAAGAATGGATCTGCATATGTGTACTGAAAATTCAATATTATACGTTTCCTTTTCGCAACACTATGATACCTCAAAGGCATCTCAAATTACATGATATTTGCACTAGTCCGAAAATCCATATCAGCCCGGTCCGAAAATCCATTTCAGCCATATCGAACCGGTCCGAAAATCCATATCAGCCATATCGACCCTGTCGGAAAATCCATATCAGCCCGGTCCGGAAATTCACATCAGCCATATCAGCCTTGTTTGAAAATTAATATCAGCCACATCTTCCTGTTCGGCAAATCCATTTCTGCCATATCAGGTCGTTCCGCAAATCCATATCAGCCTTATCGTCCCGGCCCGGAATCTATATTAATATCAGCTCGGAGACTTTAGCTTAGAGTTTTCTCGTGTGCATGGTGACGTCGTTTAGCCAGACAAGTATAGCCAGAGCTTAACCTTTTAATCTACAAACATTGTGTTTTTGACTTTTGATTTAATTATTTCAAATATTAAAATAATCGAATGTGCTATTTCCTGGTAACTTAATACATCGATGGCGTCTCTGAAGTTATTTTTTAAAAACCTCACATTTTCGAAAAAAAATAATTAATTTTCAAATGAAAACAGCATTAACTGTTTAGTGTTGTTTAGGGAGAAAGTGCTATATATGATAAAAAGGCTGCAGCATGATTTTTTACATCATAACCCATACATGACCTTTGACCTGCTGATGAGAGATATGATATGAATATTATAATGAATGTTATAATTTCTTGATAACGTCACAACGGAATTTGTGTTCATGTACTACAAATCCACGTAAATTTAAAAAGATTATGATTCAATAATGAAAGACATTTGTAAAACATGTTTTACAAGTTTCTTGATCACTGCCTAAACCAAGCCTAAACGAGGCATTCGATAAGTTTTTCGAAAATGCCCGACCCTCCCATTTCAAAAAATTTCACATGGATGTCACAAAATTGTCCTATAGCACGGTTTGTTAGCGTCGTCGTACGATTCTAACTGCCGTGTCTCGGCGAGAGGACGATGTTTTCTTTTGCTCAGTGTTTGTAAATATCTCTTCACACAACCAAACATCCGTATCAGAACGGCTCTGAGCATGCGCGAGGTTCCACTTCCATTTTCTCCATGTTCGACTATGAATTACCACCGTTTAATGTGATTCTGGACTTACGAATTTCAATCTGAGCAGAGAACGTAAGTAATGCTTTGATCTGAAAATTCATGAATATTTGACAATTGCTTTTTCATAAATTAAAAAAAAATCTATAATCGTAAAATAATTCACGTTTCACGTGTGATCTATCGATCGTTTTGTACTGAGATGATCGATTTCTCCTCTCATTCACAACAATTCTTTTTATTTCTGAAATGGATTGTTTTAATGGAGGCCCAACTTTGATAAGCGATTACAAATAACAAATAAGTTATTTTAGATATTTTCATCATCGTTAACATCATCGTCATCATTGTAATTTTTATTGTTGGAGCCTATGTCATGAGCTTCATTGTCGTTATCATCAACATCATCATCATCATTATCATCGCTAACATCATCATCAACATAGCCATGGTCATTGTTGAAGCGTTACCTTCGTCATCATCACCATTGTCGTTATCATCATCGTCATCATCGCTAACATCATCATCATCATAGTCGCATAAGTGTTTTATTTGACATCACATAACTAGTATACAAAACTACTTCATGTTTTACATAACATCACACAGTTAAGAATATTAGAACATGTTCTCTTCATTTAGATTTGATTACATGGTTGAGAGGTTTTGAGATGTCTTTCAAGGGAAAGTCCGATTATATGATCGGTTCTGGAAGAGAACCCAAAGGGAATTTACCCCTAGTACTTGACCGAGACTTATAACTTCTAACTATCTCCAAGTGACAGGCGCAGACATTATAAGATGGTTTTCACAATATAAGAGGGACTATGGCAGATCACGATGTGTTCAGTATGAGACACATCGCATTACAAGTGTATAATGTGTCACTGGTTTACACGGTGCAACAGTGTGTTTCATATGAAAGTAATATACTACTTCATATGTTATACTTGACACATTGACCACACATACTTAATATTGCAGTATATTGGCCATAATAGTTATTGCTGTACTATGCACTACGTATTCCAACTTTATTTGTCATATGAAACATTGTGTTACCTAATTTGTCAATGGACACATTGTGGTACATTATAGATCACAGGAAACATTTGGTTACTACATTTGTCACTTGACACATTGTGCTACTTTATTTATCACATTTTACATTGTTCTTCTTGTGTCACGCAATGACAGAAAATATTATTATGTTAACATTATTGTGTTACTTTATTTGTAACACGACACATTGTGTTACTTTATGTGTCACATGATACATTGTTCTACTTTATTTGTCATAGGGCATAGTGTGTTACTATAGTTGTAACATGACACATTGTGTTACTTTATGTGTAACATGACACACATTTTGTTACTTTACTTGTCACGTGACACATTGTGTTACTCTGTTTATCACATGTCACTTAGTTCTTCTTGTAACACGCAATGACAGAAAGTTTTGTCGAACTCTTTCTTTTTAAGAGCAGATTGTACACATGTGTTATAAGATTGCGTAGTTAATCCCGGGGGCTATCACTTGTCAATAATACAGTTGTATAAATGATAAAATCAATGGTAACAAAATCACAAATCATCAGCTACAAAAATTGTTTTTGTCACGTGACTTGTCTCATATCAAAGAATTTATCAATTTCACTTGTATCAAAAACTCTTAATCATATAGTAGCACATAGTTTGCACATATCAGAACTTTCTATTTCACCAGGTGAAATGAAAGAGGTACAATAGATAGCACACACCTCAGTTGGTTTTATGATACTTATGATATTCATTACAAATTTTTCATGTTTTTGACGTCGTACTCTTAAACTGAAAAATACAGGCTTTTAACCATAAGTCAAATAACAATTCTAAGTTGTTTTTTTACTTTTCTAAATGAAATTGATTTGGATAAAACACACCTTTTTATGGACATACATTCGAAGTGAAAATTAACAGAGGGAAAATTATCAACCGCTCATGTGAAGTGAATGCGTACATTAGTTGTTAATCGACGGCGCCTTGGCAATATTCCAGTCGTTAGTAGCGTTACACACATGAGACTTATGACACTGGTTATGTTTTACCAACGCGTTATAAAACATAAGTAACTGTCAAGATATTAGAGGGAAGAATGATACTTAAGCGAACTAGGGGACGGAGGAGTGCATTAACAAGGAAATATGACCTTGGCCTTGACACGCTGACCTACGTGCAAGACGTAAAGGTCAACTGTTTACTTTGGCCCCAGTGTCCGCTGAATCAAGGAAAAGCGGATAAGGAGCTCGTTAGAGAGTTGCTGACGACACGCAGTGTTTGACTTACAAGCGCATCCTAACAACGGCGAGGAGTCTGGTCCAAGCTCCGTGCAGTGTCCAACACATGTGGCATTGTCTGGAGTTGTTTGTTGACAAACAAACTAATCCCTCTAAAACAATGGGAGATACTTCTGGGGACCGCGGAATTTCGTCCGCAGGGACCGAGCAAATTTACAAAGATGGGCCTGCCAACGAGAGAGAAAATAGTCCAGTTTGCACCTTGGCGAGAGGGAAAACAGTCCACTATAACTAGACGAATCACCTGAGCCCTTATAACGGCATTGCATTCCTAATAGTAAACATACTATTTATTAAATGAACGATGAGAGTTCTGAAACACATAGAAATTTAATTGAGAAACCTAATTCGTGAATACCTGCTATTGAATTACCTTTTTCCTCTTGTTATTCAGTAGACTTCATATAATCACTAACGACACTAGAATCTTAGCACTTTTTAAAATTGTATCATTTTCAGTTTGTTGATCTTGATCCCTTAAACTTTGCTCAACCCATTCCACACTAAGTTCTTCAACTTTCTAAAACATTTAACATGAACTTTCTGTCTCTTTGAGGCTATAAATGCTTAGCTTTCTCAAATTATTTGCTTGTGAAGACTATTTTGAATTTTTAAACATTTTAGTAAAATATTTGCATGTCTTAAGTTAAAGTTGTTATAAGACACAAGCTATCTAACAATGTAATTATGAAGTGGGTGTGATCTGCTACTCTACGTGAACTGAAAGATCAATAATGTCAAACATTTAACCAAAGTTCGAATATCTGCTACTTAAAAAACCAAATAACTAAGTGTGGAAAACATTTTAGTCATAATTATTGTGTCACTAGATCAATCTCATTAAAATAAACAAAAATTGATCCGCTTCCTTATAATGTTAGGTTGTTACTGGTCCCTCATCTACGAGCACGTGACTAGCGAATCAAGGATTTAATTTTAATCAGGTTGGTCCGTAGATTGACCCAATGGTCTAAATAAGACTGTTGCTTAGATTATATACTATTGCGCAATAGGGAAAATCAAGGAAGTTGTAAATGTTGGAGCGTCCTTCGTCTTTCCGACTATAAAAACGAATTACGTTTTTTTTGTTAAACTGGTATACTCAAACATTGTATTACTCATGTTCACAGATTACCTTTTGCAGAGTCTATTTCCCTGATTATACATATTATTTAATAAATAGGAATTATATTTTTGAAGGATGCCTTCACTGCATGGAATTATATTCTCAAATAGTTTTATTCTGTAAGAAAGGAGGCAACCTATTGCATAAGCCAATAATATATATTAACTATTTATAGCAAGTATGTTGTTTTCAATAAGGTGTCTTGATAAGGGTCTTTAGTATTCTAATGAATTCATGAAAGAAAATCGTGAAATATTTAATTATTTTAAATTATTTTTAGAGCATTCTATAACATTGATATGAATTTTTCTACGAATACGTAATGCAATCAAAATTGTTTTTAATTATAAACCTTGCGAAAATATTGTTAAACCTCATTGTCCTATTTAAACATTTAATAGAAGCTTGTTATAAATTGAGGAAAAAGGAAGTAAATATTTCTATCAAGCTCAACTAAATGCAATAAATGTATAAATAGAAAGTTAATAAAGATGGGAGAATATACTATTTTCAAGGATAATTTTATTAAAGAAAAACATTATCATGACTTAATTGGCATAGAGATGTGAAGCCAATGTCAATTCAATCTCATTGAAATCGGTTGGAAACTTGTCCTTAGTACCTCGCTCAAGAAATGCAGCGAGGTGCTTGTGTCAAGTTTCGATCTGATTTCAATGAGATTGATATCAATCTGAAATGGCTCCAGTTGAAAATATTAAATAACAATTTTGCAACAATGAATTAATCTTACAGCATATGATAATGTTTATTTATTTATTTATTTATTTATTTATTTATTTATTTATTTATTTATTTATTTATTTATTTATTTATTTATTTATTTATTTATTTATTATGTTTCATTTATTTTGTTTTTATAAGATAGAACATAGAAAATATTGTTCTTTTAATATGTGAATATGACCATGTTATTGAATTATGGAAGAATTGTGCAGAATGGTTTGGAACAGCTGCAGATGGAAATCCATCCACAAAAGAAAATATATCTTTATGTTTAGGAGGGGAAAGGCACAATCCTTATTATGCTGTTGCTTTGGTGACGAAGTAATAAATTTTATGATTCAAGTAAAGTTAATTTTTCAAACCCCTTACAGGAAATAATAAAATATTGACTAACTACGAAAAACATGGCTTTCTCAAAATTTGCGACTATGCCCGGTATTTACACAATCTGGTCAACATTTCACAACCTTTTTGAAAACGATCATGATGATTTTGGGGGAAAGAGGAAGTTTATTTACATGATCAAATGTGAAACACAAAACTAAGCACAAAACTAGTGTGACGTTAAACACGTTTAGAAATAGATTAAAAATAGGATGTAATGCGTCAGCGTTAAAGTTTGTGGGCATATTATATTTTTAGATTAAATAACTAAATGACACATTAGGTTGATATTAGTTCAAATTTCAAAGTATCCAAAAATTACAAATATGTGATAATTACTAGCTTTCAATGAAAGTTTTAAAACAGCTGATGTATGTGCAGAAGTTGAATCTTAGACGAATGTTTGATATAGCCTATCTACACTTTTAACTCTTTCCAATCTTTCTGTTTGCGTTTGATAAGTTTCATGTAACGTTTAACTATTTGACGCATCATTGTCCTGTTTTCGATCATAATAGCGTTAAGGAGTTATTATTTTTATTGTGATATCAGTAAGTTGTAGTAGCGCAGTGATGAACGTGATGTATATATTGTATTGTGAATATCACTTTGTATTAAAAAAGTAGTTATGGTTTGATGGCTTTATTGATGGGTAATCATAGACTGATTGGCGTGTAGATATGCGATGTTATCAGCTTGTATGGTGTACCTGCGATGTTTAGATCTATATCCTACATAGTTACGTAACATCATTACGGGTATCTTGTCGAGCTGATCCTAAACACGTGCCTCCTGAAAAACGAGTGTGGCCAGTATTGGGTTAACAGTGGTGACGTTAGAGTTGGAACATGACGCTTTACAGTTGATTTACAAAAATAGATATTTATTTCATCGATCTGAGGGGAAATAATATTTTAGTAAAGGTTTAGAAATATGGAAGACATTGTGCTTAGTATCGCAACAATTTTTTCTTGTTCTTTGACGAAACTAACAGAGAACATACTGCTATAAATGTACTTGTTGACATGTCTAGTAGTAACTTATGTCTTAACAATCAAGAATGTATATCTATTCTTACGTGTATGCATATCCTGCAAGTCAAAAGGTAATTTCTTATTATTAAATTCTAATCTACCAGTTTTTATGTGCGATTTTTTTATTTAAAAAATCGGACAATCCGTGAGGAACCATTAGGAATACCATTTACATCAGAATACGCTACATATCTAACATTCCTAACGATTGAACCTCTTATCTAATTTCAAAGAAATATGACCGTTGATATTTTTACCAGTTAACGATAATATTGACATCTTCGAATTTATCCCCTTTAACTCCGTACGAGCCGAGGCTGACTGTTGTCGCTAAATACTCGTCTTTGATCAGCGCCTGTGTTGCTCACAGCTCTGCCCAGCTGACACCTATCACAAATATTGGCAGAAATATAACACACGTGTATCATTAGGTCATAGCGGCATCCTATGAGTGACCACAACAATTGCAATTAGTGCCCGGAGCGGTATCAACAACCCCAGATTAACCGATCATCCCTCGCTCAAGGCGTTGATCCGACGTCTTCTCACTGTGCTCCCATCATCATCTGACGAGGATTAAACACGGCTTGTTTGGATGTTCGATTACTTCGAGGTTGAGTTACGGAGTGAGAGGAAGAAACAGATCTAAGGCCGTTGGATTTGACAGTGAGTTGGTGTGAGTGACTGAATAATGTATGACACTGTCCCGGCTTCGGATATTGGAGTTTAATGTACAAAGCGTGGATGAAATCCTAATTTACAGGTATTTTTCTTTTTAAATATATCTTTTATGGGTTATTATATGATCATTTACCATGGCTATGTTAAAAGTGGTGTTGATTCGAGCCAGATTTTCACAGTGAGTGGGTTTGAATGAACCGTGTGTGAACTTATGTTAGTATTGGATGCCGGAGTATACTATTTGAACGGTAGGGATGTCAATAAGTAATACCTTCAGAAGGTTACCGGAAGTGAGGGAATACTGATGTAGATGTTTTTATTTCTTGAAAAATTATGATTTTTTTCTTTTGTTTATGGGTTGAATTCTTTCGGCAGATTCACAGATAAGGATTTCACGGTTACTAAGGTTCTGAAATCAAACCAATCAAGTCAATAATTTGAGACTGTATCTGCAAGATATTCAATTGATTTAATTACTATGTTGTTATTATTCATATTCTTAACTATAATCATCACCAATTTTTATATTTCTAATAATCGTTTTTACATCGAACATCTTCATCGCATGAAGCGTACAAACTGTGTGAATGGATACAGCGTTCTGCAAATACCAGACATTAATTACAGTTACACTATTTCGGTTGATACATATTTGAAGAGATTTTTATGTCAACAATACAAAATATCAGCTGAGTTTTTAATCATCTTAATACATCCTGATATAAATGTCAGTCTTCAAAACATTTTAATATTCATCTTCAATATCTATTATTAATTCATAAATCAACATTTGATTTTTATCACATGTTATAAATTGACATTTGATATTTTCATCATTGAAATTATCATGTGAAAGAAAGATGTCGTCAAGGTTTTTCATGGATTTTAACTATTTTTTAAGAGTCGTTTAGTGTTAAATCTCAATGCGTCGGGTTCTGTAAGACCCTCTGCGTGATTTTCATCACATATAGGTTAACTTTGACACGAACCTTAATGCCACACAATAATACATTTTTAAGTCACTTCAAATGACAAATATGTGATTAATACTTGTTCTCAATGAAAATCTACAATAAGTGAAATACATTCGCAGGAGCCAAAATCCCACCTCCAATGAAGATGCAGAATAGTTATTCAACCTATGAAACTTTCAACTCGCAACTGTCCTTTTGACTTGAAATAAGTGTCTGTCAGTTTTATTTATATAAAATCACGACTTTAACACTTCCAATTGTAACTATACTATACCGATTACCTTTCAAATGATACTTATGAACAGTAAGTGACTCTACATCAAATTACAACATTTATAAAGTTTGGCATATTAAACTCAAACAACTCACCAATTGCCTCTATATATCAATACAAAGGTTTTTTTGTTTTTTGTTAGTTTGGTAAATACAAACTTGATAGTGGCTAAGGTAAAAGATTAACCTGAGGTTACGTAAATATGACTTCACGACAACTGGTGATATCATTTATATCCGATATCGACAATTTCTATCTGCCCTGGTTCGTTAAAGAATATTTTTAGTTGATTCATTAAGTTTGGTTTGTCACAACTGAATTTAGCATTGAACTTTCATGTTGATATGATTTTAGGACGGATATGAATTGGTTCTTTATAATCATATTTTTGTGAAAAAACGTTTCCTTACTGATGAATATGGGGTAACATCACACCCTGTTCATCTGTCATGGTGTATTGTGACTATTTGCTCTCTGTGACGACCTCGGCAGTGGGAAAGTTAAACTTCGAGTCGTGTGAACATTTTGATGCACAATGAAAATATCTCAAGTATAATTTAAACCCTTCAGCCAATTGAAAGCAGTAGAGTAGCTTTAACCTATAATCTAAAATGAATAATCCCATTCTCTGTAAACAAAGGGACGTGGGTTACTTTGCTAATAGCATTTTGTAAGCAAGTCGTAACGTATCAATTTACACAATTTCAATTGTGAACTAAAGTGGTTTTCAACCCGATCTCTTCATGCATATCAGTGTTCGTAGATATAGTATTTATACACGCCCTCGACAAGTGCGTGTCTCCTTCACCGTGTCGGCAGACATGATATACTCAATTTCTTATAAATATATACTGAACGCCACCCGTCCATGACTACTAAGTTTAAGTGTGATACAAAAAGCTGATTCTCGCAAGTTTTCGTATTTTGAATGTCCCTTAGAATATTTTTCCATAAAAATTCTCCGACAAAATGTCTATTTAGTTAGTTTACCTTTAACATTCTTGTGCGTATTTCATCTTGCTAAAGTTTGACAACTTCCGCTACTGACTAACGATCACAGGATAAATAGAAGAGACTACGTTCCGTTTGATACTGTTTTTTTCTTGAAAGAGTTAACAATTTAGTATAGGCCGAGCGAAAGCGAATTTCACCTCAAATCATTTATTTGTTGAAGATGAATAGCATCAAATAATACAGAGTTTTGTATTCAGGACCTAGATTTTCGAAGCTCTCTTAGCACTAAGTTTGTCGTAAGTACCATCCATTAATACTGGCTTTCGACTATCTTAGCAGCTTCGAAAACCTAGGCCCAGTTTATTTCGCGACCATATTAAACACGCATCATTGCGGAAAGGGTGCTGAAAGGCCACTTAGCACCCATTGTGACGGCGGTGATAACATTGTGAAATCTCCACTACACGCTTTTGTGGTATTGCACTAGTAACATTATATGTAAATCAAACTATAGTTTCTTATATGCTTAGTGATATATACTGTACAAAATACATGTATATGAACAGGTAGTGAAAAAACCTTTGAGATGCAACTGTAAGCTAATGATCTTTTAATCCAATAGTTTAGATAAAGCTAGACTAAAATTTAGTCTATAATTTTTTTATAATAAGTTACTGTTCCTTCATCCATATTTTATTTCGGCTCCTAATTGTATTCAGTCAATCTAGACTTGCTGAATGTAAACCTAGACTGTATAAAAGGCTCCTTTATATACACAGTCATGAAGCAGTACTAAGATAATGCCATCGGCCCTAACTACATTTGTCAATCGTAAGGGCATGTTATACATATATATACAAATAGTCATTCATGCATGCTTTTATTTTCCAGTACTTAAAGAACCACTGCGGAATATTGGAGAGAAATATGCAGACTCTATCAAAGGTGTCATTTGCTCGATATATACTGACTGTTGCAAAAAAATACCGTTTCAAATATAATTGGTTTTGTACATTGACAATTTGCAGATAAAACGTCGAGCTTATGATCGAAAACTGGGCAGTAACTCTAACGGACAGTCAATAAGTCAAACTTATCTAAAGCAGCCAGAAGTACAGATTGCAGGTTATAGTATTTTATAGGTTAAAAACTATTATCCATATAAATTGGACGTATGATCTCGGCTTCGGCGCATACATAAAGCTGTTATTAGATAACTATCGAAAACTAGTATCTTTTAAATATTTGGCATTTGGTGGGAATAATTTAGATGTTTTGAAATGATATTATCATCTGGCTTTTTGGGTTCGTATCAAAGGCAAATAGTGTGTGATGAAAATCACGGAGAGGTTGTTTAAGAGACTTTTTTAGAGTCCAACTTTCTTATTTCACATTGATCGTGGTAAACTAAGTTTACATGAAGATAACATTGCCTCGTTTAAGTAACGCGTACTTAAGGTACATAAATGATATTTTCGTTTCTTAAGACATGTCATCCGTGTTGATGCCTCTTTTGAATAAAAATCATTATCTTGCAACTGAAACGTATTTTATTGAAATCTTTATAGAATGCAGCATTTATATCACGTCACGTTAACCAAAAATGAAATTGTGGAGCCCTGACAAATTGTCGATCAAGGTATGAACTGAATATACTCATGAGTTCTCATCGGATGGTATACAAATACAAACACTCAATGTCACCTTCCGCGTGATTAACTAAGTAATATATATGTAAACTCCTTGCCTTGTTCCCCCGACAAATTAGCACATATAAATGGGATCTTAGTCCCTTGGAGCATTTTGCCGTCATTATAGCCATTTGGACATTGTTCCCTTTGATATGAAAACCTCATGATAGGAATCTTTTATGAAAGCCTCGCTTGACTTGGCATAGCGTTAGTGCATTTAGACGGAATTCACGGTATTTGACTTTACATGTTTATTCATGGTAAGTTTACTTGATAATTTGAGTCAGTTTTCAATGATAAGCTGGTAGCAACAAACGACTGTCGTTCACTGAAATTGGAAGGTGCCTTGCTTTGCTTTGAGGGATGTACGAAAGATTTGTTCATCGTTATCACTAGGTATGATTTCATCATTCACCAATTAGAAAGAAATATCTCATTGATTGTTTTAAATCTGTTAGACGTTGTCAACGAGTTCATGTTTACAGCCGCTTGAATCATGTCTCAACCATTAGCGGCGCTGATGTTGTAATAAACATCTTATTGACGTGTATTGATTTAGTGTTGATATTGTAATAATGTAATAATTAACGAATACTAGCATTAATTAGTGAAATAGATTGTCCATCAAGCTACAGTAAAGATATTTAACATTTTCACTGCGATCAGTGATTATATATAATATCAACACTAGTATTTTGTCTGACTACTCTCATTCTCTACATAAGGGACTTTACTTCTTTGAAGTTTCCGTACCAAGATATCATTGTTAGAATTGTATAATGAATAGAATATGCTTAATGAATGTTATCGAGTAACAGGAGAGAGAGAGAGAGAGAGAGAGAGAGAGAGAGAGAGAGAGAGAGAGAGACAGAGAGAGAGAGACAGAGAGAGAGAGACAGACAGACAGACAGACAGAGACAGATAGAGAGAGTATTTTATTATTGTGTCAGATGTTTGTAGATAGGATACAGTGACAGTTTAAAAACATAGAATAATATACAAACACCAGGCCATATGGCCAATGAGACACACGAAACATTGTGTATACAAGTTAAACATTAAAAATTAAGATAAAGAAATATTTCAAATATAGGAGGGCTAGAATATAAATTATTGTGGTTGAGTTTTCATCTTACGTCGATACATACGGCTAACTAAAGCGGCCAGTGGATTTACAATAGTTTCTAGTTATAAGAGAAATGTACTTTATTCCATATCCGATAACTGAGTAACAGGTTAATTCATCTCGTGACATGCAGTGGATATGTGACATGTAGTAGATATGTGACATGCAGTAGATATGTGACATGCAGTAGATATGTGACATGCAGTAGATATGTGACATGCAACACCACATATCTATTGCACGTCACGAGATGGAAAAAACTTGTATTTGATAAACATCATTAAGTGTCCTTTATAAGTGGCGAGTGACGAGGGTATTGTACTATAGATATTTCAATCGTTATTCATACGTTTGGCTGAATATGGGTTTTGCAGGAGATGACATTTTATCAAATGATTAGATTCATCAATTAAAAATCTGTTATTTGAATCTCCTCAGTTACCATACACTCATGATTCTAAAATACATCAATGAAGCGATTTAAGTTGTCACTTTCAAAATCTCTCACACGTAAGAGAGCGCAATTTGGTTTCTCTTTTACTCACCAGCTTTCCCGTTAGATCAATGATAGTACAATGCAGTGATGTGATTACGTTCTCCAGCGAATAGCATATTTGAAATAAGTGTAGAAGTCACCTGTCGGCTCTATTCTGTCAATAAATCTGTAATGGTTAGCATACTTTATGTAATGATACGGCATGGTGACAATTGGTGTCAATGAATCATCAACATTTGGGCCCACTGTGTTAGCAGCACGGCTTCAATAGTTTGTAATTTTGTTTGCCTAGAATCAACGACCAATAATTAATGATTTAACAGTTTAATATGGTTTTTGCAAACTCGTGAATAGTAGACTACTATACTCGCTATCGCTCGTTACTTTCCGAACCACATGTATGAAGGAGGTCAGGCAAAATGATGAAGTCCCGCGTGTTGTCTGTTGTCGTTATGGTTGACGGTTAAAGTGACATATAACAGTTTGCGTTGAATACTCTCTATATAGATAATTTGCTCATGCAGATACTCGAGCAAAATGATTGAGTCCCGAGATGTGTTTATAGCTCGCTAGGTACGGACCTGATGTTGTTATTTACAAATGATATTGAACGGAATCACGTTTAGTAATATTTCCATAAATGATACTGTCTCTCTTGAGTCCAGCCATCATGGCGCTGTCCTCAACGTTATCTATAGGAACTGGAGTTCGCTCGGTTGATACAAAACCACTGTCAATCCTTAATGTGGTATTAAACGGGATTCGTTTAGTATCATCTACCAACAAAATTATTTCCCTTAGTACTCCGACACAGTTGTGGAGTCCGAGAGTTGCCAGTACCTTTCGCTCGTATTATACCGAACCATTGTCGATTCATAGAAATCATATTGAACGGGTTATAGTATTCTCTATATGAATTATGTTCTACCTCTCTTTTTCGCATTCTCTTAGTAAATATTATTTTCACTCACAGGCAGTCCGGAACAATGGTGGAGTCCAGAGAGCTGTCTGTAGCCGTGGTGGTAGAGGCATGGGTGCTGGGTCTGACGTCACTGGCTCTCTCTGTCGCCTTCCTCACCTTCAACATCAGAATGAGACGCACAAGGTATTCTTATGTGAAACATCATCAACTGATATGTGAAACACTTTATACTGATATGTGAAACACTTTATACTGATATGTGAAACATTTTATACTGATATGTGAAACATTTAATATAAAGTGTAAAACACTTTAAACTGACATGTGAAACATTAATATAATGTGTGTAACATTTAAACTGACATGTGAAACACTTTATACTGATATGTGAAACACTTTATACTGATATGTGAAACATTTTATACTGATATGTGAAACATTTAATACAAAGTGTAAAACACTTTAAACTGACATGTGAAACATTAATATAATGTGTGTAACATTTAAACTGACATGTGAAACACTTTATACTGATATGTGAAACACTTTATACTGATTTGTGAAACACTTTAAACTGACATGTGAAACATTTAATATAATGTGTGTAACACTTTAAACTGACATGTGAAACACTTTATACTGATATGTTAAACACTTTATACTGATTTGTGAAACACTTTATACTGATTTGTGAAACACTTTAAACTGACATGTGAAACATTTAATATAATGTGTGTAACACACAAACTGACATGTGAAACACTTTATACTGATATGTGAAACACCTTATACTGATTTGTGAAACATTTTATACTGATATGTGAAACATTTTAAACTTATACGTGAATCATTTTAAACTTATATTTGGAACATTTTATATTGATATAGGAAACACTTAAAACTATTATTTGAAACGCTTGATACTGATAAGTGAATCACGGGATACTAATATGTGAAACACTGTGTATTGATATAAGAAACAATTAAAACTTATATTTGTCACACTTGATATTGATATGTGAAACACCATACTGATAGATGAAACAAATTCAATGATATGTGAATCCCATTACACTGATATGTGAAACACTTTGTACTGATATGTGAAACACTTTTACTGATACACTAAAAAGCTAAATTGATATTTGAAACAAATGATCTTAATATGTGAAACACTTCAATAAGGCTCACGATATTGACATTAAGGAACCTGCTACCTCCATTTGAATCATCAGGCACTGTAATGTGAAACAATTTATACTAATATGTAAAACGGTTAATATTCTTATGTGGAACGCTATACTGTTATGTGAAACACTTTATACTGAACATGCACATGTGTGATATTCGAATTTGATGGTATTATCTTTCTCCCGTTAGAAAATATCAACCCGTTCGATATCCTCATTTTCATAGCCGCAGCATCAATAAGTCAAATATAGATAAATTGACAATCATTTTTACAATGATTTTTTTTTTCTCAAAATAGAATTTTATCAACCTCAATATTTTCATTCCATGACCTGTTATTTCAGAAATCTATAGAAACGGATTTTGCCAAATTCGAACCTGATACCTATTTTGTTTTTTTCCTTCTTCTAGGATTATCAAGATGTCTAGCCCTAATCTCAACGTTCTCACTGCTCTCGGCGGAATACTCATCAGTATTACCTGTGTGTTGTTCGGTCTGGACTACTTTCTCTACGACAATCACTCCGCCGTGTCCCGCGTATGTCAGGTATGACTTCGTTGTGTTATATCAATGTGTAACCCTTAGTGCATCTTACACTACCTTTTTTAATTAATTTTACATGTTTTACCTAAAGCTCTTAAAAATGATATGTAGTCTCTCGTAACCCGTTTTGGGTGGCATTTGTACTTTTATCTTCGTTGTATATTTAAAACAAACATTGTAATCCATGTTGTACAAATGGTGAGACTTTAATAAACTATATTGTATTGTATTGTATTGTACTTCGTTGTGTTATATCAATGTTACTTCTTTGAGTGGTATTTTAGAAGTTGGAAGCAACTAAGTACAAATATTTATGGATGACAGCTTCTTTATTCACGCTTGACAATGATACAAGAATCTGTATCGGACCGTCGCAACCTCAGAATACAGAAGTTCTCATCCATAAATATTTGTACTTATTTCAATATCGTTCCTATTCCTATATTATGTTAAGTTGTTTCTATGCACAATTTCTTGTAAGCTTGATTTTGACTGAATTACCATCTACATATATACTGGACAAAATAAGTTAGGAATATTGGCCTTTTTTTCATAGTTTACACAAAAAATCAATCAATACTGGTAAATAGAACACTTTCATGTGAATAATCTCTGTTTAAACTAAATTACTGATTATCCGTAGAACTTGGCGACTTCAGAAAAGCCTTTTTTGTATTTGTAGACGAGGCGTTATTTTCTAATTACGAATTGTAGTCCGTATTGTCTCTACAAATATGATTTCTATTAAGTCTCACTGATATCTATTAAGTTTTTCTCATATCCATAAAAGGTTTCTGATATCCATTAAGTCTTACCCATTGAGTATTTCTTGTCTCCCTGAAGTATTTCTCATATCCATAACGAGTTAAATCCTGTCATATTCATGTTATATCCCTCATATGAAGTTTTTCTCATATCACCCAAAATCCATAAAGCATAACTCATATCAATTAGACATTTTTCATATTGCTTATTATTAATTGATTATGAACCATATCGATTAAACTTTCTCATATCCATCAATGTTTCCCATATCCATTAGGTACTTTTCATACCCATCAAATATTTCTTATATGAATTAAGTATTTCCCATTTCCAGAAAGTATTTTTCCTATACATTGATTATTAATCATATCCATGAAGTATTTTACATTATTCATAGAGTATTTCTCACATCCATTAAGCATCTCTCATATCCATTAAGTATCTCTCATATCCATTAAGTATTCTCATATCCATTAAGTATTTCTCATATACATTGATTATCAACCATATCTGTTAAGTATTTCTCACATACATTAAGTATTTCTCACATCCATTAAGCATTTCTCATATCCATGATGTATTTCTCATATGCATCAGGTATGTTTCATATCCGTTGAGTATTTCCAATTTCCATCATCTATTTCCCACATATATTATGTGTTTCTCATATCAATAAATTATTTCCCATATCAATGAGACATTTGTCATACCGATTTGTCTCTCTCAAATCCATGAAGTATTCCATGTATCCTGAAAGATATTATAGTATCATATCCTGAAGCATTTTCTCATATCCGTTAAGTATTTCTAATATCCATTAAATATTTCTCATATCCATCAAGTATTTCTCATATCCATTAAGTATTTCCCATATCCATTAAGTACGGTCTTTATATACAGATACGAACCGGTGTCCTGATCATCTCCACCAGTCTGATATTTGGACCGATGTTCGCCAAGGCCTGGAGAGTTAACCGCATCTTCAAACAGGCGGCGGTGAGAAGAGTGGTGAGTGCACACATCACTGGCTGTTCAAACCCGTGCTACATTTCGTAAACTTTTCTGTGCAAGCTCTTTAGCGTTATGGCTAGTAAAATCCTCGCGAATTTTGTTAACTTTTCTGTGTAAGCTGTTTAGCGTTCTGGCTACGTTACGCCTTGCTGCATTTTATAAACTTGTTGTGCCTGTTCGGCCTGTATTTGATAGTTCATTATCACCTTGAGGTTTGACGCAACGCAGCAAGGTTTAGATCAGTATGTGAACAAGATTGGCACTAGTTATGCCTTGCAACGGAAGATGATTATCATCGGTATCACGTCCAGTTTTCTTCAATACGTCTTTCTTTGCTCATTTCACTTCTCATTTCGAAATAAAACTCTTTTCTGTTACATAAGTGATTAGAAAATGAATAAAATTTAATCATCTTTTTTCCATCAACGTCAATAATTCATTAGGGTACCCGTGTATTAGTTCTAGCTTTCTCAGTCAACGGAGTTAATTTTTTCACCGAAGTCTTTTTTTATGAAGGTAAATTTCATCAAAGTAATCATTTCTCAAAAAATTATTATTTTCTTTAAAATCTTAATTTACTCTCATTCCGTAAAATGTATATCCTTTAAAAAATAATGAAAATGAATATATACTGATAACTCTTAAGTAGCTGTAAGCATAAGTGCACCAAGTAATGGGTGATTCCATTTTGATGAAAGGTTGAAGGATGTTAAAATGTAAAACCACTGGTGCATAAATTTGTTTGTTTAACACTGTAGGCGCTATTCCCTGTAGGCGCCAGTAGGCGCCATCAGAGAAGCCATCCACCAGTCCCCTTCCCAACCCCTCCTACCTCCAAACCTTTCCACCAAACTCGCCACGTTATCCATAGAAAAGTGCTGTAACCATTAAAAACCTCTGTTATCTTTTCCTGTTAACCCAATAAACTTTTTCTCTGCAGGTGATCCGCGACCAGAAGCTGTTTCTGATGACGAGTTGTCTGCTCTTGGTTGACCTAGTTCTAGTGGCGGTTTGGCAGGGAATTGAACCCGTCCAGTACAAGGCAAACTTCTACTTCAACAAGGTAGTCAGTTGTAAAATCTAGAAGTAGAGTATATCATAATGACGCTTATTTCATACGATGTTTGTGATACGGGGGTCGTTATATATTATATTCTCAGAGCTAAAGCGAAAATTATCTTGTATAAAAAATGGAAAGAAAAGTAAACGTTCATCCATCTCTAAACTCGTCAATTTGCTTATTACCCAACGTCGCCTCATACAACGTCAAAATTTACGTTCGTGTTTAATAACATGCTGTTCATGATATTTTGCAACAAAGAGGTTGCCCTTTCAAACTGAATATAGTGCACTTTAACATTATTTTGAAAGTTCATTGGCAATCGCGGACAATCGTTGTTACAATGATAATATGTTTCTCAAAAACCTCAGTTGTACGTTAAGGCCTAAATTTCCTGAATAGCATACTATAGATTGAACTAATAACATTTTAAATCAAGTGCAGTTAGTTTTTAATTATCCATTAAGGATTTCTCAGAATATTTCCATATATTTAAATCACCGAAAATATTTGTAAAACTTCTTCATTTAATACAGGTAATCACAGAAAAGGGTTTAAAGATCTCCGATAAAGATGTGATCCGGGTGCTTAGCTGCTGCTCGAACAACTCAGACGTATGGATGGCGGGAATATTCACGTTCAAGACGATTATCCTCCTTTACGGCCTTCACCTTGCTTGGCAGACACGAAACGTCATGTTGCCGTCCATGAACGACGCCAGGTCAATTATAATCACGGCGTTAACGACAGTCACGTTAGCGACGTTTGCAACGTCGGTGACAATGTTGTTAAGGGCGTGGCCTAACGCTGTGTACGGTTGTGTGATATTGTCCATCTGGTTGTGCAATATGGCGGCCATGTGTTCCGTATTCGTGCCGAAGGTGAGCCTAAGGCAGAGATTTATGATTATTTAAAATATTCATATGGTAATCTTTTCCAGATTATTTATAAACACATTCAACCTTCATTGCTAATGTTGCTATGGTGGAATGATACGATATGTCTTATTATAATTCATCTAAAATGGAATGAATGCAAAGCAAACTTAAGTTTACTTTAACACTAATTCTTTCAACAAAGCTTAATGTTGTTACATTCCTTTGATTCGATGTTTTTACTTTTTTTATTCAACCTTACTACAATGTAGCAGTTGACCCAACGAGACATTCATGTCGTCTCACCTATTCAATAAATGCATTCTTTGTTCGTTTATAGTAGTTGTTGCTTTGGTCGAAGCAATTACGTTTTCCCCAGTTATATACATGTAAAATTAACTTCGAGGGATATATACCTCATTTTTACATTTGAATAAAGTAATTTATCGCGTTGCTAGGTGTTGCTATGGTGGAAGAATCCGGACAGCAGCAACTTCCGGGTGAACCTCAAGACTGACCAGAAACTGACCAACGGG
Source organism: Phorcus lineatus (assembly GCA_921293015.1). Taxonomy (NCBI): domain Eukaryota; kingdom Metazoa; phylum Mollusca; class Gastropoda; order Trochida; family Trochidae; genus Phorcus; species Phorcus lineatus. The sequence continues at coordinate 12,564,307 of OV121098.1, read as the reverse complement.
TTGCAGTCATTTGACCAGCTGGAAGAAGAACTGTATCATGTGGTCACGGAGAATCTCGCGCTCAAGAAGTCAATACAAGAGGTAAAAGTGCAAAATCCTTCAGGATTAAATTAAAATCTATTAAAACATAACATAATGAGTAAAAAAATTATTCAGATAGAAAAATAGAGTTAGTCAACGAAAACCTTTCGTGAATTAGATATTTGGGTAAAACACTATAACCTGTCTTGACTGTAGAACATGAAAATTTTAATTTTGTTCTTTTAATTGCCATGATGTATATAGAAGTCGACAGAAGGGACCTTAACAACGCTAAATCCTGATTTATTCAATCAATCCATTTATAATGAATTGCCAAACGGTTTGCGTCATGAGAAATTCGAAACTTCCGGGACACCGTCAAAATGATAATGTCTAAAACATAGTTACCTCCCCTTGCAGAAGGACACGACCATCAAGGAGCTCCAGCAGCACTTGACCAGCGCACGTGACAAGCTGCTTCATCTCAGCGAGGAACAGGTCAAGCAGGACAGTGGCCTTGACATTGACATCTCGTCCTCTTCCGGTCACGAGGACGATTACACCTTGACCGGAAGTCGACGAGACGAGGACATCTCGTCTATCCATGGGGACAGCTACTACCCGATGCATCACCATCCGTCCCCCGATGTCTTATACAGAAGTAGACCTGGCGGCAGTGAGCACAGCTCTGTTAGTGTGGCCAGTTTGAATAAACTTCATCGACTAAAAGAGTCTATTTTCCAGGATATATCACACGCAAACACTATTAGTGCAAATCTTAGGTCTTCCATTTCAAAAGATCTGGACCAGTTAGGAAAAAGGAGGTCCTGGATATATGACTCCGTTAGATCTCGCCAAGAGCTTGCTGGATCCATTGCGCAGTCGTATAATCTGGACGACAATGGCGATACGTTCTCCTATGTGTCGAGTTATCTCCCTGCCGGAAGTGTGTATAACTTAGACCCCGGAAGTAAGCGTCGGATGCATTATGGGTCGGCGGAGAGTCTCGCTACCCTTGCAAATGACAGACTGTATCCGTCTATAACAGAACAGAGACGAGAAGCGAGGCGGAAAATCAGGCAGGAGAGTTGGAACCGAGACGCCAGACGAAATGTTTACACCATTAACAATGTGCAACAGTCGCAGTTCTATCCGCCAGGACAAAATAAGCACGGAAGTAACGACACATTCGTGTGAATATGTGTCTGAGTTTTTCATATTTTCATGATGGACGTGTGGAAGTATGAAAGTGTATCTTCTTGGACGTTGGTGGGCCACATCAATACTTTACAAAGGTCACAGTGCTACGTTACAAAGGGGAGAGAATAAGCACGGAAATTACGATACCTTCGTGTGAAAGTGTGAATTATGTCTGATTCCTCGATGGAGGTATGGGAGTATTGTAATGTATTTTCTTAGACATCGGTGGATGTCCGCACAATCAACTGCACTAACCACATTGCCGCCTGTCTCGTCATATGATGAGGGGAAATAACTATTTTTCGGGTTGAAGAAACATAGTGGTTAATTTAGCTTGAAGGTTGAAAGTTGAAGGGTCATGATCATGATTGGCAAATTTCCGAAATTTACATGATTGGATATTCAGCTTTTGTTTGACGTTATATGGTGGTACGATCGACTTTATCCAAAGGTTACTTAACCAGATTGGACAAAGTCAGCAGTACAACAAGTTCGTGTGATTGTCTTATATATATTTTTGCATTCGAAGCTTGAATGATTGCTATAAAATATTGACTATGACCAGATTAGACAGGGATTTCATTTCAAGCGTTATCAAGAAAAGACGCTCGTGGATGACAGCAGCTTTATCGACGCTCTTTCTAGAAGAGCAAACAAAGTAAATGTGTGAAATCAACTATATTTTCCCTTAAAATTTAGAATAATGTCACCATCACCAATGTCTTTCACTGACAGTGTCAGTCATGTGAATAGCGAAACAATCGTTTGAAAATCTGACGATGGTTTCTTAATTATTGTTGAGAGACGGTAAAACAAAATGCCGCACTCGGTGTAACTTATCTGAGCCGGAAAGACAAAGTACTGTAAAATCATAATATTTCGCGGGGGTTTAATTTTCGCGCTTTTCGCGCAAAGTCATAATGCGCGAATAATAAAACATCGCGAAATATTATGGTCATGAACGTGAAGAAAACCAATAACAGACAAATAATTAGGTTGACACATTTTATTACACACAGGATTGTTTGGTGTGTTCATTAATGACGAGTCACTAATTAGAGCTCTCACAAGCGTGTACGCCGATATGCACGTTGTTTATTGTGCAAACACAATCATCACAATAATCCGGCCTGGCGGAATCCACTCTTGATCGCCAATATGCGTGTCCTATTGTTTTGATTGCAGTACGCTTGAGCTTCGATTCGGAGCGTATTGCGGTACAGGACCCTCGGTTTAAATATATTTTCGGTTCGGTATGATATTTCTTTGAACGAGATCTCGAGGATTCACATCATTCAAACACTATTGTTGGGAGTTAAAGATCAAACTAATTCGTTCCGAATGTTTACTTCCGGGAAAGCTTGGCGACAGGTATCGTTACCACTTCAAAACGTTTAATGACAATAAATAAAATTTTTATCGTTGACTTTTGAATAAATATTATTGTTTTCATTGTAAATTACTAGTATGTAGATGAAGGGGGCAAGATTACCGCGATATACGATATACAGCAATTCAAGTGCTTCCAGGTTGGTCAGCCACAACTGATCTGTTATTAATTTATTCGTCTCTGTGAATATTATGTAAAATGTAATTATATATTTGTTTCTGTCCGGTCACGGATGAATGGTAGATTGGTTAAGTTATAATGAACTGAATACATTATGATAGTATTTTAGGGTGAACTGGTGTTAAAATTAACTATGCTAAAAGATTGTATAGAAAAATCACCTAGATTTTCGAAGCTCTCTTAGCACTAAGGTTGTCCTAAGTACCATACATTAACATTGCCTTACGACTATCTTAGCACTAAGAGAGCTTCGAAAGTCAAGTTGATAAGTAAATGTTACGTTGCCCCTATACTGGCATTAAGAAAACTGCATTTCAAGCCTTCAGATTCAAACTATACATTTAAACGTAACATATATGCCCTCAGGGTAGCATGCCATTTTAACTTACCAATTATAATCAGACATACGTTTGAAAACTTATCTTAAATCAGCGAAAGACTAGATATGTATAATTAATTCATTCTTGTGAGTAGTTTGGATTTGTCCATTATTGTTATAGGGGTAGCAGTAATTACCACCCAAGCTGAGTGTGTAACAACTGACAACATTGAAGTGTGTAACTGTTGGGAGACAACCTCCCTCAGAACCCAAACCCCTCCGCTTCAGCTACTCGATCCGTCCCAATATCCGATTGATTATGATGCCATATCCTCTCTGTGTCCATCCATTCATTCATGTTTCTGGTTCAATAATAAGTTTGTTTATAGCGAAAAGTGTTTATACACTCCTCACCGTTCCAGTATTTCCTAACGATCCGTCCTACGCCTCGTCAGCCCTCAGAAATCGAGAATGGTTTCAGCCATACCTTTTTAGAATATTAAAGAGTTTAAATTTAGATTTATGACTGATAGCAAGTTGCGGGTTTAATAACCTTTTGTTTCTTTTCTTTGAGATGCAATTAGTTAGATGTGTAAAGAAATACAAATCTATTGAATGAAAACCTTTTAATTGCAAAGAAATTAGATATTTAATTACAGATGCTAACAATTGTTTAAGTAAATTCATTTTGATTGAAATGTGTGGATGTTTTTTGAAAGACCCGGAAAACCAATATGCATACCAGTGCTATTTGTAAATTGTACATTTTATAATATTTGTAATAAAGTTGATATGAGGAAATGCCTTGTTTAAATCTGTACATTTAGATAATTGGAGTATAAGGTCATAAAGTCATAAAGAATCTCCTTCTTCATCACTATCATTTCACATTGAGGCCAACACTCCTACGTCGTTTCATAAAATAAAACAAAACATAAACATTGTCTACACAAGCTGGCATATACATCGTTACATACCACAAGTAAAATTCGTCAATTGTCCTGATCTAGGCGGAGCGGAGCTTGCTTACCTTGGACTCGGAACAATTGACATATTTAGTAGTTGCTGTAATCACAAGAACTTCTGCGTCAGTACAGTAGACTATGTCATTTCATCCCCAAATTCATTATCCTTATTCAATGATTTTAGTGTTTCAGAATTCTGTCCTATGCTATCTGATGTACATAAACCAATTCATTTCAGTCGACACATATCAGAAACCAACTGTCTTGAAATAGGACATGGGCAGACTCCAGCTATTAGTGATACAAAACATTTTGTCAGCAAACCAGGCAAATTTAATCATGATAAAGTAGATATATTCCTTAAAAACATTCCAAATGATTGTGTCAACAAATTGTGCAGGAAAGCAAGGTCATTAAGGGAAGGTCAAGGTAACCCAGTAGAGGTTGTGAATGAAATATAGCGCAAGAGGTCACGCACGTGCTGGTCTATTCTGCACGTAAAGCATTTGGTGAAGTTCCTTATAAGGTCAATACCACTACTCGTAGTAAAAGGAACGTACACTCTAAACCTTGCTATGGATCAGATTGTAAGAAGAAACGGAAGTCATTTCATAAGTCAAAAGCATGTTATTATAAGAACAAAACAGACACTAATAAAACTCTTTTCCGTAAAGCAAGTAAGGAATATAAGAAAACCATGAATAAGTACATAAAGAAAGAAAATGATTTTATAAGAAGCCAGTTACGTAAAGAAAAGCAATTATCGCCTAAAAACTACTGGAGACTTCTTAAAGGTAAACAGAGAGACGATAAATACCCAATCCCTTTAGATGATTTTTTTGATCACTTCAAAAACATTAATGAAAGCATTATTGATGGTGACGCGGACTCAAGTGAAACAAAAGACCCGCCAAATTATGATGTTAGTGTACTCAATGAAGACATATCTGCGCATGAAATAGTTTTTGCTCTCCAGAAATTGAAGAAAACAAGACACCTGGTTTAGATTTGATTGTGAATGAGTACTTATCTTCAGCCTTACCAACTTTATTGCCTTTTTATGTTGAATATTTTAACGCTGTTCTACAAACTGGAATAATGCCCCAAGCATGGCTTACCGGCACAATAAAACCTATCTATAAGAAATCGGGAGACCGTAAGGATCCCGCCTCATACAGACCTATATCTATCTTGAGTTGCTTTGGTAAGCTATTTACTAGCATCCTAAATGAAAGATTAACTAAATTTTGCGACAATAATGATATAATATCACATGCCCAATCTGGTTTCAGAAAGGGTTTTTCTTCAACTGATAACGTATTCATTATTCATAATTTGATACAACGATTGAAGATATATAAAAAGAAACTCTTTTGTGCCTTTATAGACTTTTCAAAAGCCTTTGATAAAGTCTGGAGAATTGGATTGTGGACTAAATTAAGACAAATTGGTATCAAAGGGAAAGTATTGAATTTGATACAAAATATGTATGATGATATAAAATCTTGCGTTATGATAGAGTCAGAAAAATCTGATTTCTTCAATTGTCTCTCAGGAGTCAGACAAGGAGAAAACTTGTCTCCTCTTTTATTTCCCTTATTTTTAAATGATCTAGAATCTCACCTATCAAATCAATCGTGTGTTGGTGTTGAATTAGAAACACACAACGATGATTTTATTATTTATTTCAAACTACTTGTCCTACTTTATGCAGGCGATGCTGTTCTCCTTTCAGAAACTCATGATGATTTACAAACGTCTTTGAATTCGTTTGCTGAATACTGTGACCGATGCAAACTTCAAGTAAACACTAGCAAGAAAAAGAAAATTATATTCGGTTCCGGACCAGCAGCTAGTTACAAAAAACCGTTCTCACTGTATGATAAGAAAATTGAAGTTGTCAACACTTATAAATACCTAGGAACTGTGCTACATAGAAATGGACGTATGAACTTCGCTGTTAAGTATATTGCTAATCTTGGCATGAAGCCATCGATAGCATTATTGAAACGTGCTAGAAATATTAAACTGCCACTAGACCTACTTCTTTCTGCATTTGACAAATTAGTTGTACCAATTTTGTTGTACGGATGTGAGATATGGGGATATGAGAACACCGAAATAATAGAAAAAGTTCATCTCAAATTTCTTAAATTAGCTACTGGTTTACGGTTTAATACACCAAACTTTATGGTGTATGGGGAAGTCGGTAGAGAACCTATTCAGCTTCAAATTTCGAAACGATTGATCTCATACTGGTGTAAATTGATATTTTCACATCCAAACAATAAAATAGCAACGTTTATCCTTCAATACATTACAAATGAAAACAAAACGCTATCTCACTATGCCAGGGTAAATCACATTAAACACAGTCTTTGTAAGTGCGGTATTCCGGATGTTTTTGATAATCCTCAGCGTTATTCAAACTCATGGATCATTCATAAGGTAGACCGTATTTCAAAAGATAATTTCTTGCAATCATGGATGAGCGATATACAAAGATCTTCGAAAGGAGTTTATTATAAAATTCTAAAGTCTTCTCCACAATTTGAACAATATCTACTTTTATCAGAAGACATCTCTACACCAATCCTAAAATTTAGAACTTACAATCACAAACTTCCAATAGAAACTGGTAGATGGCAAAATATCCCAAGAGAAAAGAGATTCTGTAATTTATGTGATTCACGTTTGATTGGAGATGAGTTTCATTATTTATTTAAATGTCACTACTTTGCAGATCTACGTAGGTCATTGTTTCAAGAATATTATTTAACCTGGCCTAGTTTGTATAAGTTTCGTAAACTTTTCATAAGTAATATTTCAACTCTCAAAAAACTTTCCAAGTTCATTAAACGCACTAGTGCACACCAATATTTCTTTAACACAACGAATGCACAGATACTGCATATCTCTCGACATTATTCAAGAACCTCACTCAAATAATCTACCTTGTAAGTTATTTAACGAATATTTACGTATTCAGGTAGTAAAGTTGATTTTTAAAGACCGGAAGTATTTAATGTTACGTTACAATAAATCCGCATGAACTACGATATCGGAAATATTAAGATTTTGCTTATAACCAAAAAAGCGGAAACGGCATCCGCTTTGGTCAATCTAATAGCAATGCTAATGCTGTGTTATTAAGTCGGTTTATTTACAACCTTGCTTTCATAAAACATAATTCATTATTTGTTCTCAGTTCAGAGTTTAGGTAAATACAACAGCTGCAGATAATCAGTGTTCAGCCGCTTTCAAATGTCTATAATTTATCCGTTTTGTGCACAGCTAACCTTAGATTTGTTATATGTCCAAGCCGACAGCGGGTGTCTAAATTTTTTCATTGTTGATTGCAGGTCACTTGTAAAGAATTTTAAGTATTTCATTGCATCGATAGAAAGCTGAAGTGATTGCATTAGTCCTCTTAAACCTTAAAATAGCCAATTTAAACCGTAAAAGCGTGCACTAGTGCCTTTAAGACTGTTTGTAACCACTTTGATTGTTAATTTAATTCATGCAGTTATCTTGTTGTACATGTTAAAATGTTATATTTGTTTACTCATGTACCACCGAAGGTGGATCATTTTTGAGTAATAAACGTGTGATGCAAAAACGAAATCGCGAGGTATGATTTTAAGGGCGCTTCGCTAACAGCGCGGTTCGCTCACGTTGCTTCAGTACCATATTGGTAACTGTTCTAGGTGTCGGCTCCTTAAAAGAACTACTTTTGGACAACGTAAAGAGTGTTATCACATGTTTTTTTCAGTATTTTCATTGAAATCAAGTCTTCAGGATGTAAAATATTTTATGTTTAACGAGAAAATTGTCCAAGTCACGATTGCCAAATTTATTGGTGATTGATGATGAAAAGAATAATTTTAAGGCTAATTAATTTTGTGTTATGATAATTCGACAGTGATGGACGTCAATAACTAACACGTGATCTTGTAAACCTATGTTATGCAGTCGGTAGTAAATATACGAGTCCATAGTGTTTAATATACATTTAATTTACATTGTGGTCATATAAACAGTAATGCCGGCTCCTTGGAGTTAATAAACCTCATAAATTCATCATTTTGGGATGTGAGTGAATTGATATCAATATATGTTATTTTGCTTGATTTAAGACCCAAACAAAAGGTGATGAAAATCTAAGAATGGCTCTTTCACATATCACATACATATGCGCTCGAATTCCTCCGTTACATTCATTTAGAATTGTTTTTGTAATTTTCATCTTTATCACCCAACACATTGAACAAATATCTACTTTTATAAACTTTACAGAACCTTGACATATTAAATTATTTGATATTCATTTTCTTGAATAATGGAGTTTTCTATTGTTTAACAGACAAGAATTTTCTCGAGACTTCCCTTTCTCAAATAATGAAACTTCAGTTGTTATTTAAAGAGATTAAAGTTTTGTTTTCAAAGACTTATACTTTACAATTTATTTTAATGTTTCTCAAGCAATTCAAACACTGAACAACTCGATATCAACAGTAGCCTTTGTAAAAGGGACATAACTCTTTTCGTCCTGTGCGGAGACTATCATTCTCCGTGATTCTGTAATATGAGCCCCCATCAAAGAATACTAAAAACACTAAAACTCGACTTACAGATTTATTTAACTAAGCGTATATTGATATCAAATATATCAACACGTGTTGATTAGAGTAACACATATATTATGCGTGTTTATATGTTTGATATTCTAACTAGAGATTTACAATGTGGATATCGCGTTTAAGTATCGCTTTATCTCATACGACCGATATCTACTGGGGTAGCTACTTTTGATTGATAAAACTAAATATACTACGTGCTAGGCGATTCCTTTCCTAATTCCTTCAAAATATGAACAAAGTATGTATCTGCAACTTAATTGCATATGTCATGACGTCCTCCTGAAAAATATAATCGAGAAAAATCACGAAAAATACACATAAAAACAACAAAAAGCCATCTTCAAAAGATTAAGAAGCAGAAAATGAGTCAACACGCCTTGAAGTGAGTTCAAAGAAAAGCCAAAGACCGGATTCACGAACACATAATATCTGATACAGACAAGACGACAAGAAAATCTAGTTTTCCTTGTAAAACTAGCGACAAAGTTAAAGGAGACGATTTGGTGGTCCGGGGTAAAGAAACACCTAAAAGGAAGATTGCCTGATGATTATATAGGAGAGCCAGCCAGTGTGATGGACAAAAAGGCCCATTTCAATTATAGATTTAGCTCTCATATATATACAAAATCGTTAACTTTTCGCGATTTCGCAAATGTCTACTTCCGTTTCAACATTTTTCAAGTTTGCTGAAATGATGAAAAGAAATTAAATTACTTTTATCGGTTAAGGAACTTGTATGGCTGAGAAAAAACATTCGCAGGATTTTGTGCGTAAAAAATCTATCTATCTTTCGATATGTCTATCTATCTGCAGCTGTCTGTCTTTCCATCTATCTGTCTGTATATATTTGTTCATTTATTCATCTTTCTGTATCCATTCAACCATTACGTAAAACATCAACCAAACATGGGCCAACCATTCATGCATCCATCCATTTGTTATCCATTCACATTTACCCATCTTTCTTATCTTTCATTTATGTAATCATTCTTTCAAACATCTACCGAACCACTAACCAATCAGTCATTCATTCATTCGTTCGTTCGTTCGTTCGTTCGTTCGTTCGTTCGTTCATTCATTAAATAACCCGTCCATATTTTTCCATTTATTTATCTATTTATATTTTTTATTTATTTTTTCATCTATTTCTTTTTTTATCTGTTTACTTATTTTTCTTATCTATTAATTTATTCATTCAATTTGTATTTATATTGCAACAATCCAAGTGTGTGCGACAGCCCCTGTGACCAACTCATCAAGATGATAAACATCTGGGGATGGTAGATACATCTACAGGTGACAGGTACATGTAAACCAGAGAGACAGATCATCATCATGCGGACATGGCGGACACGCCTACTTTAATGGCGCGGACAAGAGACAAATAGTCTTGCATAATGAGACAAACCTCTCGTGACCAAGCTGGTTACCTCCCTTGTTTGACAACATTCCTCTAAATTTCCCATGCGCGCGTTAAAGGGGGATTAGGACCAAGGTAATTTGGTTTGAAATGCATTTTTTTTTTAAAAATTAGTCACTGAAACAAAATCTAGTTTTGCCCCTGTTTGATTCATCCTAGTTCGTACATCAAAAAAGCGATGGACTTTATTGACAAGCTGTGTTGTGCACTCCGCACAAGGCAAAATTCCGTCAGCGTCTATGGCTGTCTAATGCAGCGTTTCCCCAACTAATGTGTACATGCTGTCGAGGCCGCTGTGACTGAGGGCGCTGCACTGCCCCCATATTTTAGATTTCAGCAGCAAGGTTTTAATAAGCCAGTGATGGAGACTGGCGTTAGCTTTCGCGTTGAGGGTTAAAGAGCTACTCCGTGAGCTATTGGAGTCATATATGCCAAACTTAGGTGTCAGTTGATCGCGAAGTATCGACTGTTACCAAAAATATACATTTCAAAGCTTGTTGTTTTTTTACAGTGACAATATGAATGTAGCACGTCGCAATTATGATCGAAAACCGGACAGTGGCGCGCGTCAAATAGTCAAACGTAATTTTGGAGACTTGCTTAAAACAGCCAGGAGGGCAGTTAAGAGTTGATAGCGTTTGTTAGGTTATATAACTTGTATCCATGTATATTGGATGTGATATCTACACCTCTGTGCATTTATAAGGCTGTTTTTAGATTTTCTTGGAAAATTGGCCATACATATGTCTTTTGGATATGAAAAGTTAAGATGTTTGGATTTCATATCACAACATATGACATTTAGGTTCGTATCAAAGGTAAAAAGTATGTTATGAAAATCACGGAGTGGCTCTTTAAGTTGTGTATCATAAACATGCTCAAAACGATAGAGGGCTCCCAGGTAAAACCAGAAAAGCATGAAACACGTGCAGCCGCTGACAAGTGTGAATAAACAGTGTGAAAGTGTCATATTCATATACTTAAGGCTGGAAACACACTACGTCCGAATTTTCTTGCGATCCGTCATGCGATGCGATCCGATGCGTTTGTCATGTACACACCAGACGCGATTATATGTACGTTTAGCATTGCGTTTTATCTATGTCTTTACATTAGTTTCAGGAATGGAAAAAAACCCCACGATATGCACGAAATATGACGTCAGAAGGGAATCCTTCATGCGATTCCATTTGCGATGCGTCAAAAATAGGTGCAGCACCTATTTTCATCGCATCGGATCGCATCGCATTGACGCATCGGTCGTAGTGTGAGCACGGTGTGCGTTTTTTTGACGCTTCGCATGACGGATCGCAAGGAAATTCGGACGTAGTGTGTTTCCAGCCTAACCAGCAGGAATTCTTATTGCTGAAAAAACGTTCCGGGTAAAAGAAATTATGCACCCATACAAGTTGTCAGTGAACAAATCTTTTTTCTTGGAAGTATTCTTTTCAGCAATACAGATCCCTATAGGACCATACCTGTAATCTTTTTTACAGTCACTCGTGTATTTTTACATAAATACAGTGATCTCATAAAAAGAACATCTTTTTTTTTAATTGCAAGACGATGTATTTTTATAATAAAGCATGATGATTGGTAAATACATTTCCTTTTTTACAAATGATTAAAAGGTGTTCACACAAAAATGGCCTCGCGTGGTTTTGCCTGATACAAGAGTTCCTCATTTTTCCCCCTTAACATTAAATTATGCCGTGATCGAGGGGGTCAAAATCTCATTACTGTACCCGATTACCCTTACACGTAGGAGAAATTTTTGTGTGAACACCTTTTAATATTTGAGGTAGGGATAGGAATTCGCAATTGGTAACATTTATTTTCGTGAGATCACATTATTTGTCTAAACAAGACGTGCTACTGTCCAATCAATATTACATAACATTAAACATTGACTGTTATCAGTCATTTGTCGTATTGTGCTCGTCAACAGTAGCATACAAGCTGGTTACAGAACGTTACACCCCACATATGTATGTTACAGATGTCTTTATAAAGGTCACACGTTCGGGTCACACGTGGACTCCCATTTGAGATATTCTTTGATGTTGCCGAATTGTGCTATTAACTTGTTTGAGAAGTTGTCAATAGCCTGTTGGCTTGTCATAGTTAGTCGTTGGCATCTGAGTTCATGGTTCCGAAGTGTCAGTTATCAGCATAAGCTTTCCTTCATCAGGTAACATATGACAAACGTAAACGATAATTTTTATTACGTCATTTGACAGAAGTCTTTCCAGTTTTACTGCAAACGTTTCAAGAGACGAAAACCTTGACAAGCAACTAGAGAAAGCTTTGAAATAATTTCGAAAGATCTTATGAGGACCTAGCCCCTTTTTTCTGGATTTTCTTTTAAAGCGTTTGAAAATGGTTGACTCATAATGATATATTTGATATCAGAAGACACGAGGGTGAGATACTATTAAATCATAATTCATTTCGATTCCATGAAAAATGTAAAGCAAGGACGACGGTGCTTCCAGACCGTTGTGGAGAGGACTACCCTCGATAGAGTTCGTTCGAATCCCGCTTGGGTCAATATTTTAAAACTTTTATTCCTAGGAACAGGGTCGATTTTAATTTGAGTGCGTCATACGGTCATAGCATTACAATGTCAGGACATTGTTTAGAATTTACTGTCCAAACGATATCTCCTAGGATATATATCGCTTGATATCCAACAATCGAAATCCCCTGTAAAACACGTATGATAAATAACATTTAGTTAGATAACGAATACAACAATGACATATTTAAAATCACAGTCTCTGCAAAAGAACGAATTCTTGAATTTTTCGAGACAGGTTTCCTACAGGATTCGAACCCACACTTTAAAGGTCTGTCTGCTACTATACTACTACAGTGAGTGTACCAGCGCTTACCAGCTCGACCACCGGGCATTGAGATATCATAGTCCGCATGTATCTTGTACTGGCAATCCTTGAGAGTTAAGAAACAATTAGTGATACATGTGGAAATATGAATTTGCAAAAGAATCGAACACTTTGAGCGGTGCTGGGCGCTATCAATTATGACCTATATTCTAAAAATAGATCCATTTCCAAGGGATAAATCGGATAACTGTTGTTTAAAACAGAACTGTATATTTTTAACTGCAAATTTGCCTCTCTATTCTAGTATTTGATGCAATGAACAAATAATTGTATAACTTTTTCTAAATAAAAGATGAAATGAAGGTATTTTGTTCTATTAATGGCCTTAATCTACTTATTTGCCGTAATGAAAATCCAATCCTATTTGTACCCTATGGTTTCGCAGTATTTCCTAGCCTAATAAGGGTGCCTCCAACTTAGCCTTTTTAAAGGCTTTTCTTGTTTCAATATGTTTCGATGCCTTTCGGGAGCGCGGAATATCGCTGTGGTTAGCGCGTTCGGATCAAGAGGTCCGTGGTTCGGATCCCGCCAGGAACTCGACAACTTCGTCTTCAGTAGAAAACTGTTGCAGAAAGGTTGGGGTGCAATGCTACATTAAATAACCGCATAGTACCACCGATGGTTCGCTAGTTCCAGTCGATGCTTGCAGACTTTACCACACTGCTTAGCCATGTTTGTGTTTCGGGGTTTCTCCTTACAATAATACTAATAGCCGTGATATAAGTGAAATACTCTTGAATGCGGCGTTAAACCAATAATCATCTCTCATCTCATCTCGATTCCTCCCAAACAGTTTACTTCCTGGTTGCATTGAGTTGCAGTCAAGTGGTTTTGAAACAAATTTGCACTAGCCCTTTATTTGTCATTTCCCCTCTGAGTTATTGAATCTTCCTAGGGGAATTTCGATATCAAACTGTAATCAAAGGTTTTACTTTCCCTTCTTTCCTCCGGGGTGTTGTAAATTTATAATTGCTTTAAAACGTCGACAAATTAAAAGAACTACCTTTGATCGTACACCACACCTTAATTCACCTGAAATGAGGATGTGGACCCCGGGTCTATTATGTACCTGTCCCCCTAATCATCAGATTTACCTGAATGCGGCACTTGGTGATTTATCTGACACTGCCTTACCTGTAGGATTGTTTGAATAATCACTGGAACTATGACGTCACAATTGCCGGAAGGTTGATGTTGATATAAAGGGTGGTTGTAATTTATACTTCCTACCTGGTATTTCCCTAAACCCTAACTCGCTATACCCTGACATCGAACCTCGATATAACGCGAATAACACAACCCTAGCACCAAACACATATAGGCCATCAATGGTAATATGGATGATTATTTTACTATGGCATCATTCGATATAATTTATTTAGATAATAACTTGGTTGATGGTAAACTTGCGTTATAACGAGGCACTTAGGCTCTTATCTAATCACTCGGTTAACAAGGGTTAAAAAAGATCTCCGCAACACAGGAAAAAATAACTGGTAATTGCTGCGTGACTAAAGGTCATCATGTGAAAGCTTTAGTAGGGATTAATGGTATTTATAGAGCTGCTTCAAGCTGTCACTCCTGTATCGAGAAATGTGTCAGACAGGCAAATATATACGAATATATACATATATATTTACATATGCATATAATATATATATATATATATATATATATATATATATATATATATATATATATATATATAAAAGAGAGACAGACAGACAGACAGATATAGTTTATTATAGTGTCTCAAGTTTATTATAGTGTCACAAGTTAAGTATACATTGTAACAGACATCTTACATAAGATCATTGTTCATCACGTTTCCATGAAAATGTACATCCCCGGTCACTGCATTACTCATAGACTCATAAAGCAGTGATATCTGGGACACCGTTTAATAAGGATAGGTATCGCTCTTCATTTCCGTATTTTAACATATCCGTGCTATTTTCATTTTGTTCACACCTTTTTTTATATAACTTTCATTATAATCACGTTTTTTTTTTGGTTACGTATTTCTGCAATTTCACACGGAAACTGTGAATTTTCTGTGTTAATTTTCATAGATCGATATATTGGTACATCGATACATCTATAATACTGCGCAACCTTATCGTTTATTCATGCCGTCATAGCATTGGGATGTCATTAGGCCTACTCGATGATGTAAAATAATTATGATGTCGTCGTACTTCATAAAGACAGGGCGTTTATGATTCTACTATCTAGACGGTATCTCCTAGGAGATGTTTCGTGATCTCCAACAAGCGATATCTTCTGTGGAACACAGTTTTTGATGAAAAATCAATATTCGTTGATAAAAATAAAAGATATCTTGGGCACCTGTCGACATAATAAATGCTTATTGGAAACTTATTGTCTATATAATATATGACCCCAGCGTGGACGTTATTGTTTCAATTAATTGAAGTTTTCCATTTTGATTAGTTACTTACACGTGATTTCAAAATATGACGAAATACTGAGATCGGGTAAGATTTTCTCAGATGATAAAAAAGTCAAGTTATGTTCTTTTTCGATTTCAAACGACTCGTATCTTGAGAAATAAAAAACATAACAAAAAGAAGACCGACATCAGATGTAATAAAACTTGACTAAAAGAAGGATTTAAATAACTCAGCCAACGGTTAGACTACATCAAAGGAATACATACACAGCGTGACCTTTCTAAATGGCGGCCGCTTTGCTTTCTCAGTTGTCCTTTTTTTATATGAGAAACTGGCAGATTGTTGTCCAAAGTCTTTTTAAGTCACAATTATTGCAAAAAAAGAATAACCTTCATTTTACGACAAGAAGAAATTTATGATCAAATAAATGCTATCATGGTAAATGCGTCAGCACCTTTATAAATTCAAAAATTAATTTCGAGCTAGTCATTAAATTTTTATGCATTGAAACTACCGTGATTCAGCCAATGCCACAGTGCGATAAAACGACCATTTGACAATATCAACAAGGTATCGAAACAGTATGGCAACATATTCAACTTCATTTGAGCAACACAATACAATGCTGCTGAAAGGAATTTTAAAGGCACTATATCACGTTTTCTTAGTGGAAAAAGTTATCTTATGCGACCGTACAAGGTTCGGTTAAGCTACGTAAATCCATTTTCCTGAAAGGTGTTCCCGCTGAAATGGCCGCATGCAGTTTCCGCTTGATAATGTTCCCTTATTCTACAACTACGAACAATCGGGTTGAGTAATGCGTTGTTTCACCACCTGAAGAAAATGAAATTTACATTCTTTAATAAATTGAATGAGGGAAAATTTTCCTAAAATGCAATAACACCTACCACTGTGGCTTTTAACATGTGAAAACACATTGTGAGGTAATAATGTTTATGATGTTATTTGCCATTTAACCTAACAACATTGTTTGATTAAGCCATTAATTTTATATTGTATTATTGATTCATAAATTGAAATATGTATAGAAATTCCATTTAAGTAAAGATTTGTGGCTTTCTGACAAATGCGACGATATTTGTTTTCGTAATTGTGTCATTATAAATGGTCCGTACAGCATAATTAAACAATCATGGTACTTCTTTTCTCTTGATTGAAGAGCATTGTCTTGAAATTTAAAACATTTATTTTCGCTTTAGTTGCACTATCTATTGATCTTAAAAAAACCGTGCTACTGTCCCCTTAAGAAACTCCTACAGGTATATACCTAGGCAACACAGCTCGGTTTAGCAAGGACACGACAATAATGGTCTGGCGTTAACAAGGCGCATTTAATGTTACACGGCAACCAGGTAATCTCCTTAGCTACAATTTGACACAAGTATACATTCATCTGGGTTCACCGGGCCTTTTCTTCTTAAAAGCATGACGTGAACATTATATTATGTCAAGTTGTGAATGTTGTTTTTTTTGCTTATTATATTGAATAGAGACTATTATCCGTGGAAGTTTGTTTATGTCTTTAACGATCGAGTGTTTTTTTTTTATTAAAGCAATCGACAGCGAGTGTTTCACATAATTTTGTACGAGTTTCTTCTGAGCAATATTGCTTGAAGGTTGTGTATCATGTTGATTTTGATCGAAAACCGAACAACTGACTGAAAAGCGCTTAGCACAACAAAGTATTTCGATAATTAAAAAAAGATTTTGAGTAGCAATGTTTTTAATAAAAAAAATAATACACATATTTGAAAGTACCGATTCTTTCAACATTATTTACAAAAGCTTACATATTCAGCTCCTCCGCCTTGGAAAAAAAATCATATAAGAATAATAAGAATATTGAGTATGGTTAAGCTGAATTGATCATAATCAATTTTTATTGGAATAGTCATCCCCAGAAATAAATACATAGATACGTATTCATCTCTGATATACACCTCCTAGCACGATTGACCTTCACCCCTGCTGTGCTATAACATTGATATCAACATTCCGCCACGGAGTTATGATAGCTGTTGAGTGATGAGTGACAAGTGAAATACCTCTCGGACCTGACAATCGAATGACGTATATGCGGCAGGACTGGTGAGTGAGGTGTATAAATGCAATAACCAGTCCAATTTAGCTCCATTAATCTTTTTTGATAATTTATCATACACTCTTTAAATAATTTAATATACATTCTTTTAATAATACATTATTCTACGACTTATATATACAGCAAATCTCCACACTTGGCAGAACAGTTACCTTTAATAACAGCTTTGTTTACAATATTAAAAAATATACCCTCAGTCACTCGAGCCTTTGGTATTGTTCACATCATTAATCAACATACTCTGTACTTTGCATTTATTGCATTCAAACCAAATCACTTTGATCCTTAATAAACATAATAAAAAGAATATCAAAAGACCGTGTTTAACGGTTTGAAGATATCCAAGTTTGCTGGGCACGTTCTATCTTGATGTTTACACTGATAATAACATACACATGTAAGAAACAACAGTTATATTGCCATCAACGCAAACCCGGGTTTATTTTACAATGCAGGCTTATATGGATTGAGAATGTGACACGTTAACCCATATTTTCTAAACCCCCATCGGATGACGGAGTGTTATATCTATTGCATATTTTTGACAATGATGATGTAGTTATGGTGGATTAAGAAGTTTGGTTGTGTCAGTTATATGTTTGACGGTTTAATACATAACGAGAGCAACCTCCCCCGCAATTGCAAGGTCCAGCTATCCGTTATATAATGCAATATAACCTTATTCGTACACTCCAACTATCCTGTGTATTTCAAACACAAATAGCAATAGTAGAATTTCATGAGAGAGAGAGAGAGAGAGAGAGAGAGAGAGAGAGAGAGAGAGAGGGAGGGAGAGAGAGAGAGAGAGAGAGAGAGAGAGAGAGAGAGAGACAGAGAGACACAGAGAGAGACAGAGACAGAGACAGAGACAGAGACAGACAGAGAGAGATAGAATGACAGACAGACAGAGGGGGGACAGACAGACAGAGAGGGGGACAGACAGACGGGGACAGACAGACAGACAGAGATAGAATGACAGACAGACAAAGAGGGGGACAGACAGACGGGGACAGACAGAATCCATGTAATGTCTCATCTCATACATACAAATTTACAAAAGTAATCCATACAAGAAGTTAAAATAGAAAAATCATAGATTAAAATATTTTGCATTACAAAAGTAAGTTAACACCCATGTCCACATCTTCTCACCAAGAGACTTATCCAGTCGCTCATGATCACCCTCTTCATGTAACCCCCCCCCCCCCCCCCCCCCCCCCATTCCCCCAAACCCCGGACTTAACCTTCTTCAACCATAGAAGATGAGGTTTGATTGATATCTCCCTCTACCACAACCACTCTGAATTTAGTCACACCACCCTCCTTATCTACCCCCCTCCTCATCTACCACCCTCCTCATCTACCCCCCTCCTCATCTACCCCCCTCCTCATCTACCCCCTCCTTCTTTTCCCCCTCTTTACCTTCCATCCATCCTAATCTCAAAACTTTTCCCGCCCCCTCCCCTCCCCTACTGTTTCTCATTTCCATCGGCGAACTTTACAAAAGCCTACTCGTTCCTTTTAACAACAATGCATTTGCTTGTAAGAAAATCCTTCGTATCATCCAATGTATGTTAATCTGGGTTGGAATGCGTTGAGTTTCCCATTTCACGTGGAGATGACCAATAAATGACCATTTAATACCTTCCTTCACCGCTTGAAACGATTTACGTGACAACGCGCCTGATCTATACGATAAATAAAAATGAATTAACACCTTGGTGACTTTTTGTGAAGATGGAAGTTGAACGGCACTTCTCTACTGCAAAAAGGGACATCTTATAGAAAGTCACAAGATGATGTAGACTCATATATGCTAAACTTCATGTATGATGTATTTTTATCGAGAAGTAGCCTACTACCTGTTACCGAAGAGGATAACTTTAATGATAACCGGTGCAGTAGAGTGGTTATAGTTAAGAAATAGAGTATAACCTAAACCATCACTTTTTTGCAAAAAGAACACTCTAAACTATTATAGTTATTCAAAGCACGAGACTATCATGTCGAGTTAAACCAGGAAACAACATCGACTCCGAATGCGTTCAAAATCTTAATCCATCAATGATTTTACAATACTAGAAACTCTCTTTTTTGACATTTTATTCATTTTTTCCATAATTTATTTAACAAATTATTGAAGGGGGTAGCGCAGTGGTAAGCGTTCGGTTTCGGATCAAGAAGTCCGTGCTTCGAATCCCGCCAGGGGCTCTGTAATTTTTCTGCAGTAGAGATCTGTTCTACACGTAGTAAGGTTTGGGTGCAATGCTACACTGAAATCCAGTGCACCGTTTCAAAAGTTATCATTTGTGCTCACTTCAATATGCTTCAGGAAAGCAAAACTTTATTCGAATGTGCACTTTGACCTAACATTTTATTGGGTTTTTTTTACAGAATACAGTCGCCTTATTTAGCCCCTGCATCATTGCGTAGGCCTCAGTGACAACAAATGTACTATCCATGCATGCAGTGTTTTCATTGACAGATAGTTTGTGGTACAATATTTTGTCGCTAGGGGAATCTACTGGAAGCCCGAAAAGAGCTCGTATAACAACAGAACCTACTGTAGGAATTTATGACGGAGCAACCATTATGAGCAGAAAATGCAATCCCATGTTTTAGCAAAACAGACAAATGTGTTATTCTTTTAGGGAAAAAATAACACAAATTATCCACCAAATCTACGACAAAACATGAATAGAGTAACAAATAATTTATACTATCAATCTGAACACACGAGGTTAAACCCGGTGTTCTTAGAGCACACAATAAACCATTACACTCCTTCACTGTTTACCTAGACAGGTTGACACGGACGAATTGTAACCACGGTCGCCTTGCTACGTGATATGCTTTCTGATTTTTACTTAGCTTTCTTGTTTTGTTACACAAATGAATGTGTGTGCGTGTTTAAAAAAAATTAATTTGAAAAACATCAACCTGGTAATGTTCCCTAGTGATTCAAATGTAAAATTTTGTCAGTTTGAATTTGCTTGATAAGGGCATTTTTATCAACGTCGAAAACTAGCCTTCAATGAAAGATGGATTTTATAAGTATTATAACAATTATTTCTTCATTGCCCTAATTTCTTGAACCCCATCAAGGAAGAATTAATATATCGTCGAATGATTAGCTGTGGTATGTATTCCTATAGATGTTATTCTAGTAATTGCTTCTCACGTTACCTCTTTTACAGTTGTTCTATATTTCGCGATATTTCCAATACTTGAGCGGTCAAAATTTCCAAGAAAGAACTGTCCTTACTTTTAATCGATCAAATATTGTGTAACAATTGATATCATTCTTGTAAGAAATATGCGCATAGATGTTTCATTACGGTTTTCTAACCTACATCGATCATCCTCGATAGTCCAGGCAAAACGTTCCGAAAGTGTAGAATGTATTGGAACGTTTTGCGTGTGTGATCGACGATGAGCAGTAATTAACGGGAACGTTTCAAATGCTTATGTTAAAACAAAAGCACCGATTGACTGTTGTTCTAGCCATACAACTGGCGTTTCTAGCATAGAAACGAGCTACACTTGAAACCGAGTTCACCAGGGAGGACATGTTTTGGAGAAAATGGTTATATACAATCATGGCTACAACTGAAGCGTGACAATCTTACTCAAAGAGTGACTGTGTTCCCTTCGTGATCACGTGACTAGCCATTGGTCAAGCCCAGGGATTAGTTACATTGGAGTAGTTATGAGGCGACCAACTACGTGATTTGAGCTTAAATCTCCGGATTAATTAATACCAAACCCTAGACACAGACACTACAGAGGCTAACTTTACTGAGGTGCGGGAGGGTCAAGGTCGCTTAGTGAAAACTGATCAAATGAGAGTCATTGGTTTCGTTTACCTTCTGAAACAAATATGACTTTTAATAATTCCTCAAAATTTAATAAAAAAAAGGAAATGCCGAGTTTTTTCAAAAATATAAACACACATCAGTGGATGAATATGCTGGATTTATGATCCACTCTTCGTGTTTTTAACATGTGTAAGATAGTTGAGCAAAAGTTTGAACTGGTTTTGAAGAGATTGAGACTTAATCATGATTAAGTCAATCTTAAAGAGACAGTTGCATCGAGGTTTTTTATGTGGAAGCAAAATTCGTTCCCAGAACATTCAATTTTATATCAAAATGACAACTGACGCATGGTCATTAACATGATCCACTTGAAAAAGTTTGGTTATAAATTGGATGCAGAGCTTTCTCAGTTTGAGCATTCATTCTTAAAAGATACATTTTAAAGGGATTAAAGATTTTCATCGTCGCTTCCAGTGTGGAAATTAAACTTAGTACGTCATTCCAATGCATTGGTTGTGAGTCTTACCATTTAAACATCATTTATTCGTATGCTATCAATTCGCAAAATAAGTAAATGTATAACTTTTGTCGAGTAATGCAATGCAATCCAAAGACGCCGGACTTGAAACAACCACATTACCCTATCTAGCAGACTGCATGTGAGGTTTAGGTTTTAGTGTATTATATTTTGACATATAAACGTTTTTTGAACTTACCATATTTGTCAATGGGTCGAGGGTAACCTCAATCTCATTGAAATCAGGTCGAAACTTGTCCCTCGTACTTCGCTGAAACGCAGCTAGGTACGAGGGACAAGTTTCGAGCTGATTTCAATGAGACTGAGGTAATCTAACCAAAGAACAAACGTCTTTTTCAGAGGGAACGCTAGGGTACGGACCATTCCTTTTACCCCCCCCCCCCCCCCCCCCCCCCCCGGATATAATCGAGGCCCGGGTTGTATTCGAGACCCGGGTTGTATTCGATGAAATACGGTTCCCTGTATATGCGAACGAAGTGTAGGGAAACTGGGTAAATGATTTCGCTGCGCAACGCTAAACTTGGCCTTTGAATTTACGTAGGCCTACCGCAAGATTTAAAAACTTAAATTCAAATGCAGCTTTAGATTACAAGTTTATAATAACTTTAGATATTTTCATTCCATTTGTTTTGATATCAAAGATACTTGAATTTGATTATCCATATAACAACCAGTGATCGAAGTCGATTTCGTATACTCAAAGTAATTTTTTGTCTTTATTGTGTTAAGACGGGAACCAGTGTTTTCGTAGACAAAACGTGTTCGTAGACGGGGTGTTTTCGTAGACACGGTGAGTTCGTAGACATATCATAAAATTCGAATAATATCATTAAATGTTATTATTGATTATTGATAAATTATAGTAATGTAGGCCTAGGGGGCGACGGAGGTGAAAAGCACATCTGTTGCAGTTAAAATCCATCTCTATAGTCATTTCGTTAGCTCTCTGTAAGTTCCTATTTATCTATGCCGGTGTAACAGATTCGATGCTGCCGTTCGTCACAAGTGTTGCAGTGATTTCGTAGACAAAACCATTTCGTAGTCACGGGGATTTCGTAGACAAAACAATTTCGTAGACAGTGATTTCGTAGACAGTATTAAATTTGTATTTCTAAGTCACTATTGACTATTATTATATATTATTATATTTTATAGTAGTTCATATCTTGTTGCGTGAATATTGATTACGAGAATGTTGCTAGCTTTACGTAGAATGTTATTAGCTTTACGAAGAATAGATACGAAACTTTAATTGCTGTATGATGTTATTATTTTCATATTTTGAACCTTTGTACTAATTAAATTTGTTTAATATATTGAAGATGACGAAGCATCAGAAATAATAACAGACACGAGTAATTCATTTGTAAATAATATACATGATATCATTCATATATTATTGGTATATTCCACGTCTTCCTGACATAATCACAGCTAGAGTGCCTCAAACACAATTGACTATTTATAGTTTTTATTCACTTTATTTCTTTAATCGAACCTATTAGTGTTCGAATCCTCGAGTTTGATAAATAATGGTTTGTTATAATTACTTACCTGTCTACGAATTCGCTGCTCGATTTGTCTACGAATTCACCAGATTCCGTGTCTACGAAATGGTTTTGTCTACGAAATCACCGCATCCCCTGGATACAGCATGTTGCTGTTCAAAGTCGGACTTTCATGCATAAAACGCAGAGCCATAGATGATGCAAAGTGACAATGATTTTCAATCTTGCGACGACCACAATATTGGCTCTTACTTTCACTTTGTCTTCTTTTTGATGCCTCATTTGGAACAAACAATATAATAATTTTAAAAAAAGCAACTGATTTATACAAACCATAATTATGACATAAATATGCATATTTTATGGCCATGAAAAGAATGACGATCTGTTTAAGAACTTTTTACCGACAGGAAAAACATAAGCTGGCTTTATAATTGATTTATTTTAATTGGAAACATGTCATAAGATGAGTAATCACGATTATGTTAATCTCGCAGTGCTCTCGTGACAAAATCAGGAAGTTGAATTGTTGTGAAATCAAAACATTGACACGTTTACTGAATTGAATGCATGTAAAAAACATATTAGCGATAGTTTCATAGTTAAAGTATGTCTGCAAAAGAAACTGCGCTGTTACACAGATAAGGAAATATTAATCTGTCAAAAATATAAACGATTTGATTTTTTTTAACTATACTCACGGAAGAAAGTTAAGCACCTCCACGTTTTGTTCACAAGATAAAATACTTGTATGATCTAATAGAATGATAATATAGCCGTTAAGTAGAGAAAAACATTCAGAAAAATGTTTCGTTTCCTTTTGATATTCCCATTTTCGTGTGAAAAAACATGTTACATTATACTGAGAAATCAAAGCGAATATGGTTTGTTGTGATATGAGTTATTCCATTCTTTCAGGACAATTAGTCAAATTTTAGTGTCTGCCTTTGACTCTAACGTCACTATTTCCTGCGATGTGAACCGTCAAACTCGCGAGTTCGTTTTTCCAGATGTATTTAAAACAGTAGGCCCTATAGTTATTTTTCAAAAATAAAACATTATAAAAAATGTTCATTTTTGGTATAAATTCGGTAGCATTTCAACTAAGTGAGTAAATTTCTTAAAATGCCAACATGAATAACCTTTCTTTGAAGACATTATTCACAAACTCTATATTTTCAAGTCAGGAGCATTATAAAATTCAGTCAAATTATCGTAATAGTACGAGCACATCACATTTATTTGGAATACAAGGGACGCTCTTCTGCAATTTTAAATGAATATAGAATAATGTCCTGTTCTTAAATCACTAATGAAATTTTAGACGCCGATCTAGGAATTTAGAAGGGTGGGGCCATCTTTTTACGGGCGACCTATACCCAAAATAATTTATTAATGGTAGGCTATACGGTCATATATGTAACATAAGTAACGAAAACACCTTTGGTCGTTTCATGGTCAGTTATCTATGATCTGAGTAATTGAAATTCAATCTCTTTTTCTTTGTAATAATTCTATTACGTCATAGTTTCCAATTTACTTGCAAACCGCCCGAGGTATAATCCCATCCCGGAATTAACGAGTTCTCCCTAGCGAGGGAGCATTCAGTGACAAAGTTTGTACTGTCAAGCCGTCGGATTGTCTAAAGCGGGAAGGTAAAGTGATTCGCATACATGTACGAAATTTCAGTGACTCCTTTCAACGGATGATATTGAGTGATTATTGTCCAAGTGTGGGATACGAGATTGCGAAGAAGGAACGTACTTCACTGTAATTTCTGACAAGTTCGAGAGGAATATTCACTGAAAAGGTTCGTATTTATACCTCGATGTGTTGATATTTGGAAGGGCCGCGGTAGGCGTGTATCGTTGAAGTGTAGTGTAGGGTTTCACTCGTCCAATATTCCTCGCAGACAAAGGAATTCGACCCCTGTGCTATTGCATTTCGCCTCGATAGGTAGAGAACTTTTGTCACTAAACATGTAATTATATATGCGGGTCTTTTTTCATTTGAATTAATAAGGATTTTCGAGGAAAGCCTTTCATATTTTGTTATAGTCCGTTTCGGATTGTATAGGTCGATATGACGCATACGGCATAGCGCACGATATTGTATATATCCATCATTACATGTGTATACCGTTATTTTGGTATGTGTAGAATCAAAACACATGTCGGTGTTTATAACTGCGTATTAAACGGGACTTGTTTCAGATATATGTTCAGTTAGATAGATCTGGGAATCTTTCAGGAGAAGAAGTTTCAGGAATGGAGATAGACTAAGATATAGTCCCTGAAAAAAAAGGTTTCACCAAAAATGTCATTGTCAATATTTGGTATGAAATAATATAAAAAGGAGTCCTGTACAACACTTGATTTCAGGCTGAGGCGACTAGACTTGCCAACATTTTCTAGAGAAGGCTCCTTTAATATTTTGCCAGGGGTCTGGATGGCAGACTAGAAAGGAGAGAAAAGATTGCTTGTGAAGCCAGCACTGGCTTTTTTGGATTGAGCTAGTTTCAGCATTTAGTAAATCCAAAGTTTATAAATTAATTTCATGTTTTATTTGCCTGTTTTTCTTGAACATTTAAATGTAATAATTTTAATTGAGAATGTTTTAGTCACTTAGTGTTTAATATTCCTTGACTTCTAAAAAAATATTTATTAATAATACCTTATCACCTGCAACAAGGCTTTTAAGTTTGTACTCCATAGTGGCTATGAATGGCTTCTCCTCCCATTAGTGTTAATTAGGAATGTGGTTACTTGCCATCAGATTTGAAGCAACTGAAATATATAACCCTCATTAGCATGTTTCAACTAGTAAGTAATTTTCAATCTAATTTTTATGTAACAGAAATTTCCATTTGAATTGTGACTCCATCAACATAGTTTAAAGAAACCATCTCATTAAACCATGGACCCTAGCAAATGATCTTTTTCAGTTACTTACAGTGATAAATCTAAATGACCTGAGTCCAATAACTCACAACAGAGTCTGTGCAGTTTAGCGAGTCCCTCAATAAGTAAGAAAATATTACCACGTAAAAGAAATTTGCGTCCTGGAGAGCCAAAGCTTAAATTTTTATGAGTATTTGATGCAGGACTCGTGAGTAAATTTATCAGTGTAGTTTTTCGACAGAAGGATTAGGTGCAAATCAGTTGATAACTACCAGGGCCAGTAAACTGCATTTCTACAGGACTTTATTTACAGTTTCTTGTGACTCAGGAAGAGGACCCTGTTCGGATGTGTGTGATTATTTGCATAAGGTTTACCGGCTTAGGGAGGAACATTTGACATGTTCAGCATACAAGTGGATTTGAAATGGTGTAGCAGTTTTTTCTATGTGAACATTCATCCTGGTTTGTTCTGAATTGCACATTTGAATAGCATCGTTACGTGGATAGTTAAACTTTTATCCTCCCTGTGTGTGACTTTAAATTTTTTAGGTTTGAAACATAAGGATTTGTGCTTGGTTAAATCATTGATCTGAAGTAGGCTAGCTAATGTCCTTTACCTGTTGGCAGCAACCTGCAACTTTGCCATAAATACCACTCTCCTAGTCTAACACCAAGACTGTATTTCATTTTGACTTCAATGCAATTTTTTGTAAAACAAGTCTAGATCTGAAATCAGCTACACCCTGTGTCTTTTTTTCTGAGGCTCCTTTCTAATATTTCATAACAAAATAGTCTTTCAGAATGTTTTAAGAGATTCCCATACATTTTCCAGCTAAACCGTTTTGCTGAACTTGTATGTATTTACTGATTTGTGATATTTACTAGTCTTGTTTTCAATGATCATGAAAATACCTGTACATCATGTATAATAATATGATAATATCACAACTGTTTAACCATTCGTCCATTTAGGCTTTGGTAAAAGGACACCAATAAATGGTTCTTTGCAAATGTAAATTCTACATTCCATGATAAATATTGAGGAAGGATAGAACCCAGAAACAAACTCTGAAACTCATGGTAAAATTTTGCGACAATAAAGATGTCTAGTTAATATTCTAAATAAGTCTTTAAATAACTTTATAACATACTTTGGAGTAAGGACATACCTGTATACACGCGCTAAGAGGTTATGTTTGTCATAACTCCTTTCTCATGGTCATTTAACGACATGTTTTATAGCCGCAATAGCGTACTGAAAGTCACAGATATTTGCAGTAAATATGTTATATATATTTTTATCTCCAATTACATGCGTATCTTTCATGAATGAACTAAATTTTCCTTGTATTATTCACTGATAGTTTTTCTTCTACTCTGCAGTTTTAGTTGTTCTTCGGATCTACTCAACAGTTTTAGTTTGATGTTACTATTAGAAATAATTGCATAGTAGGCAGTCAATATTGAACTTGAATTGATGAAATGTACTGCGACATCGATAGGTATTTTAGAAAATGGCAAAAAAGTTTCGGTGACCCCTTTTCAGTTCTTTATCAAAACAAGCACATCATATTAACTTTCAGCCATATCTAAAATGGATGAGTCAGTCAAAATCCTGGTATGTCATCTTTCTTACATAATTGTTGTTTCATCAACCACTGCAATTAATTATTAAAGTTAATGAATAAACATGCTATCCAACCCTGGATGAAATTAAAATGTGTCTGAAAGGATTTTGAGTTTATTCATATAATGCGAGCACTCCATTGAAGGAGACAAATCGGTCAAAAATAACATAATTTGATGATAGCAACATTATTAATAATGCCATTATGTCTTAAATCGTTCGATGACCCCCATATTTTCTTACATTTTAAAATTAATTTTATAACTAACCTTTTACCTTGAAAAATTAAATGATTTTAAAATTAGCTTTTTGCTCTCCCTTTAGGGGCAATGTTCCCTATACTTGCTTGGGCAATATTTCAGCCACAGAGGCACTTTTTTTGTTTTGAAAATAGCAAATGCAACAGGATTCTTTGGCATTTAATTAAAAAAATACCAAACATAAAAAGATGACTTTTTAGCTCATCAGGTCTGAAAGACCCGATGGGCTTATGGCATGGCGTCCGGCGTCTGTCCGTCCGTCCATCCGTAAACTTTTCACTTTTTCGACGTCTTCTCCAGAACCAATGACTCTAGAGAGCTGAAATTTTATGTGCATACTCCTTGGCAAATGGGGATTCTAAATTGTAGATTTCGTGACCCCATGACCCCAAATGGGGTCACAAGGGTCAAAACCTTAAAAATCTATTTTGATCTTCTTCTCCAGTTCCAAAAGGTCCAGAGAGCTGAAAAGTTGTGTGTAGACTTCTTGGCCAATGGGGATTCTAAATTGTAGATTTTGTGACCCCAAATGAGGTCAGAGGGGTCAAAACATGAAAAACCTATTTTCATCTTCTTCTCCAGTTCCAAAAGGTCCAGAGAGCTTAATAGTTGTGTGTAGACTCCTTGGCCAACGGGGATTCTAAATTGTAGGTTTGGTGACCCCATGACCCCAAATGGGGTCACAGGGGTCAAAACCTGAAAAACCTATTTTCATCTTCTTCTCCAGTTCCCAAAGGTCTAGAGAGCTGAAAAGGTGTGTGTAGACTCCTTGGCCTACGGGGATTTTAAATTGTAGGTTTGGTGACCCCATGACCCCAAATGGGGTCACAGGGGTCAAAACCTAAAAAACCTAATTTCATCTTTTTCCCTAGTTCCAAAAGGTCTAGAGAGCTGAAAAATTGTGTGAAGACTCCTTGGACACTGGGGATTCTAAATTGTAGGTTTGGTGACCCCATGACCCCAAATGGGGTCACAGGGGTCAAAACCTTAAAAACCTATTTTCATCTTCTTCTCCAGTTCCAAAAGGTCTAGAGAGCAGAAAAGGTGTGTGTAGACTCCTTGGCCAACAGGGATTCTAAATTGTAGGTTTGGTGACCCCATGACCCCAAATGGGGTCACAGGGGTCAAAACCTAAAAAACCTAATTTCATCTTTTTCCCTAGTTCCAAAAGGTCTAGAGAGCTGAAAAGGTGTTTGTAGACTCCTTGGCCAACGGGGATTCTAAATTGTAGGTTTGGTGACCCCATGACCCCAAATGGGGTCACAGGGGTCAAAACCTTAAAAATCTATTTTGATCTTCTTCTCCAGTTCCAAAAGGTCCAGAGAGCTGAAAAGTTGTGTGTAGACTTCTTGGCCAATGGGGATTCTAAATTGTAGATTTTGTGACCCCAAATGAGGTCAGAGGGGTCAAAACATGAAAAACCTATTTTCATCTTCTTCTCCAGTTCCAAAAGGTCCAGAGAGCTTAATAGTTGTGTGTAGACTCCTTGGCCAACGGGGATTCTAAATTGTAGGTTTGGTGACCCCATGACCCCAAATGGGGTCACAGGGGTCAAAACCTGAAAAACCTATTTTCATCTTCTTCTCCAGTTCCCAAAGGTCTAGAGAGCTGAAAAGGTGTGTGTAGACTCCTTGGCCTACGGGGATTTTAAATTGTAGGTTTGGTGACCCCATGACCCCAAATGGGGTCACAGGGGTCAAAACCTAAAAAACCTAATTTCATCTTTTTCCCTAGTTCCAAAAGGTCTAGAGAGCTGAAAAATTGTGTGAAGACTCCTTGGACACTGGGGATTCTAAATTGTAGGTTTGGTGACCCCATGACCCCAAATGGGGTCACAGGGGTCAAAACCTTAAAAACCTATTTTCATCTTCTTCTCCAGTTCCAAAAGGTCTAGAGAGCAGAAAAGGTGTGTGTAGACTCCTTGGCCAACAGGGATTCTAAATTGTAGGTTTGGTGACCCCATGACCCCAAATGGGGTCACAGGGGTCAAAACCTAAAAAACCTAATTTCATCTTTTTCCCTAGTTCCAAAAGGTCTAGAGAGCTGAAAAGGTGTTTGTAGACTCCTTGGCCAACGGGGATTCTAAATTGTAGGTTTGGTGACCCCATGACCCCAAATGGGGTCACAGGGGTCAAAACCTAAAAAAACCTAATTTCATCTTTTTCCCTAGTTCCAAAAGGTCTAGAGAGCTGAAAAGGTGTGTGTAGACTCCTTGGCCAACGGTGATTCTAAAATGTAGGTTTGGTGACCCCATGACCCCTAATGGGGTCACAGGGGTCAAAACCTAAAAAACCTAATTTCATCTTATTCTCCAGTTCCAAAAGGTCTTGATAGCTTAATAGTTGTGTGTAGACTCCTTGGACAATGGGAATTCTGAATTGTAGGTTCGGTGACCCCTTGACCCCAAATGGGCAATGGGCCTTTTTTATTTGATTGTGAATAACTTGGACGTTGGGACAGGCTATCTTTCCTACACTGCCCATGACCCCATGGTCTAAACCCAAACACCTATTTCTATCAAAAGTCTGATGAGCTACAGAGCCCATGGCTCTATTTTTTAAGAAGTGGTATTGCAGATGGTGAGCTACAGCTTAGTGAATGTTATATTGATTATTTAATATTTATGCGCATGTAGCATATGTTTTTATCACGAGGCTTATTTTGTATTGTTCACAGCACATAAGCTTTTATAGCTTATGATTTTTATCATGAAATATACATTTTGCTCTCTCCGTCTAACTTGCTCAAGCTGTTGCATATATTGTTCATATGAATGTTTTATATAATACAAAGGCTGCTTTACTTTGATCGAAATAATTTATTGATTGATATGAAAATTGTAAACATTTTTTTGAATCTTCATTAAGGAGTACATGGCTCCAGATGATTATTTGGACTCAGGAGTATTTCGCTCCTCAAAATAAAATTTGAGGAGTAAAATTTCCACGTGAAAAAAAAATAGAGTTATTTCGAGGTTTGCTGTTTTCAGATCCTCATTCCAAGTTAGCATCTTTTTCGATGTTAGTTGTTGATTATATTTTCCACACATTTGAGCTGTAAGTAAACGAGGGATTTCTCTTGGACGAAATAGAAACTCAGTAATCTCTGTTTTCAACAGGTTGGCATCAAGTTGGCTACTATTCGAGCTGTAAAGTTCAGACATGTAGAAATAAAACTATTTTTTTCACAAGTCACGATCACTCCTGTAAACAAATATCTGATTCATATTCTGGTAAAGGAGTGCGTATCTGTCACACATTTTTTCATTTTTATGCACATATATATGAATCTGAATTACCCATACATATTTTACGGAGACACACATCTTATCTTGAGCCCGGGAGTATATATTGGTATCATTGATAAGCTGATAAAAGATAAAATTCTTTGTTTTTCCAGTGCAAATTAAATGTTTTAAAGGCACTTTATCATGATTTTTGCATATATATAATTTTTTTTCAATAATGACATATTGAATATAAGTTAATGCATTAGTCTATTATCTGTAGTCATAGAAAAGTCTCATACATGTATAAAACACAAACTTCATGCGGCCATTTTATTGTGAACACCTTTACATCAATCAAATAGGGAAATGGATATTCATACTTGTATGTTTGATTTTGGACTCACTGTATTATGAATTAAAATAATTAATTAAATAATACTGTCTTGAAGTTGGTAACAATGGTTTTCCTGTTTGTGAATCCCTAAATATCCAATTGGAAACTTGATACAGTGTTTGAAGTTACCTAAATCCATGTTCATGAATGTGTAGTGTAGTTGTCACTGCTATAATATGTGTCCTGCTAACGACTGTAGTGACGATTGTTGCGTTCCCTAAATATCCAATTGGAAACTTGATACAGTGTTTGAAGTTACCTAAATCCATGTTCATGAATGTGTAGTGTAGTTGTCACTGCTATAATATATGTCCTGCTAACGACTAGTGACGATTGTTGCGTTCCCTAAATATCCAATTGGAAACTTGATACAGTGTTTGAAGTTACCTAAATCCATGTTCATGAATGTGTAGTGTAGTTGTCACTGCTATAATATGTGTCCTGCTAACGACTGTAGTGACGATTGTTGCGTTCCCTAAATATCCAATTGGAAACTTGATACAGTGTTTGAAGTTACCTAAATCCATGTTCATGAATGTGTAGTGTAGTTGTCACTGCTATAATATGTGTCCTGCTAACGACTGTAGTGACGATTGTTGCGTTCCCTAAATATCCAATTGGAAACTTGATACAGTGTTTGAAGTTACCTAAATCCATGTTCATGAATGTGTAGTGTAGTTGTCACTGCTATAATATGTGTCCTGCTAACGACTGTAGTGACGATTGTTGCGTGCCCTAAATATCCAATTGGAAACTTGATACAGTGTTTGAAGTTACCTAAATCCATGTTCATGAATGTGTAGTGTAGTTGTCACTGCTATAATATGTGTCCTGCTAACGACTGTAGTGACGATTGTTGCGTTCCCTAAATTTCCAATTGGAAACTTGATACAGTGTTTGAAGTTACCTAAATCCATGTTCATGAATGAATAACTTCTCTTTCAGGAGGATAGCGTCTTGTATAGTTGTCACTGCAATAATTATAATATGTGTCCTGCTAACGACTGTAGCGACGATTGTTGCGTTCCCTAAATTTCCAAATGGAAACTTGATACAATGCTTGAAGTCCATATTCATATATGAATAACTTCTCTTTCATAAATGAATAACTTCTCTTTCATAAATGAATAACTTCTCTTTCAGGAGGATGGCGTCTTGTGTAGTTGTCACTGCTATAATATGTGTCCTGCTAACGACTGTAGCGACGATTGTTGCGTTCGCAACACCAAACTGGATGTCGTTCCGCGGATCTGAGGGTTTGTTGTGCAAGTGCTTAACATGTGACTGCGGGCTGTGGATGCACTGCACCAGCAACGGAGGATATAGTTCCCCCTCGCTCGACAACTGCGAGACTTTCTTCGCTAACGATAACAGGATCGAACGTGACCTTCCAGGTAAGTTCGTTAATATTAATTGTTGATTAATTGATGAGATTCAGTTCAGTGAATCGTCCTGTATATCTTGAGTGGACTTCCTTCATACCATGTGATTACCGTCTTGATTAGGCAACCGAAATGGAAATAGGACCTCCAAGTTTATTAAGAAATTATTTTTTGATTAGAGATTCGATTCAATGAATTATGTTGCAGCTTTTTGAAGCCTTTTTTCTCATGTTAATCTTATTGTGATTTTAATCATTTTGCAGGTTTTCTTTCATATAAGTTAATCATTTTGTGATTTTGATAATTTTGCAGGTTTTATTTCACTTTAGTAAACCATAACATGATTTTAACAATTTTGCAGGATTTCCATCACTGTAGTAGACCCTAATGGGATTTTTTATCACTTTTCATTTTTTCTTTCACATTTTACTGGCAATCTGATGTGAAAATGTAATGATTGTTTAGAGCTGATGTATACTGAAAGAAAATAAAAATGGACCACCCTAATTTGCAAAACTGAAGTATTCCAAATTTAATATTAAATACTTAAATATTGAACAAATAAGGTCGTCATTCAAATTCTGGTGAATCTTTTGTTCACTGTATTTTAACAAGCAGGAGCTGTTTTCAGCTTATAGAATTTTTTGCACTTTGATATATGGAAACGTAGACTTCTGCCAAAGGCTTACCTAATATTTTAGATGGTTACGCCCGCATCCAAGATCAGGTATTAAAAAAAAATCATTTTCCAGAAAATTGTCAAAAATACTTCATTGAGACAGCCTCTCAAATGTTTCGAGGTTTAGTCTTAAGAAATCCTCATACTAATTCTTAACAATATGGTTAAACTAGGGAAGTTTTATTCTTTTACACTTGTGCAGTATTTATTGATATTAAACTTAGTGTTATCATTTTACAATAAACTAAGGTTTTCTCAGCGTTTTAAAAATACCTTAGGGTTTTTTTCAGTTATAGGCCCTTTTATTTATGTTTACATATATGTTTTACATAATTTGTATATGTTCATAAACAGAAAGTATGATTAGATAGGTGCCTGTATTTACACCCCAACAGAATAACTCTGACAGCAGGTCGAGGGGATATAGTTATACTAGGGGTGAAACTGTAAACTTAAACTTCGGTTCGGTATGAAAGCAATAGCCGCGATATTTCTTTGAACAAGTTCTCAAAGAGTCATATCATTCAAACACTATTGTTGAGAGTTAAAGATCAAACTAAATCGTTCTGAATTTTTACTTCCAGGAAAATGGCGACAGGTATTATACCAATGATTCGATCCACCTGTCCTTCATAGATTTCTATTTTTTGTATGTAGTCATATATATCCCAAAATTATGAATAGTCTGTCTGATAACTTTTCAAATTTATGTTCTGACCTATTAGGAGGGGTGCATTGCGAAATTTCAAACAATTTTGTGTTTTTTTATATTTTACAAATTGCTATGTGTTGTACTTATTTCTTAAAATTTGTCCGACTAAGAGTCGCAGTTGTATGTAACAATTGATAATGTGATTTCTTTCTAATTTGTTGTAAATTTCTGTGTTTGAAATTGTGTAACGACATGAAAATTTGAATTATCAATCTGAACAGATTACAGACATAGTGAGTGAGTAATTGTTTAACCCCGCTTGGGCACTATTTCAGCCATTAGCGGCATTAGAGACATATGTTCGTAGTCTAGGTTAAGAGACATCAAAGTCATTGGATGGTTTGAGTATTTAATTTGGTCAGGGATAAACGGTTGTGGGAATTTTAGTGAGCCACTCTCCTTTTTTTGGGTGATAAGAGTATTATTTCTATTTATGTGACTGCACAGTTCAATGAGGAAGATGAGAAGGGAAGTAATTAGATTATGTAGGGAAGAGCATGAAGTAAACTTAAAAAAAACCCAAACAAGTCAACCTATCGTGTTGTTGCATATTAGAGTTGTTTCGATAGGATGTCCCGTCAAAATGTTCCCACCTTACGAACCCTAGAAACCAAAACTATGATTTTGTCAATTGTGAGGCAAAATTAAAGAAAAACAACAAAAAGTTAACAGCCTGGTCCAGAAGTGACCAAATTGGGGGCTGGCAGATGAGCCTATTTCAAACACTGATATATATATATATATATTAGGTTTTATATATATAGGGGTGAAGGATGCCTTTATGACACAATCTATTAGGAACTGACCATAATTACCTGTCAGCTCAACCCTTGAAACCACAAAGAGGCCACTGTATTACACTGATAATAACGCCTATTATGAGAAAGAATTTGGTTAATGTTTGACCATATACAATAATTTTTACAAACCATTTTGGTGAATATTTGTCTGATATATGGTAAAGAGCCTTATGAAGTGGAAATAAAAACAGTACTTACAAAAAGTTTGTTATGAAAATGTATGATGTTTTTAATAGAACATCCTCGTCAAACTGATGAAAGATCGAACTCCTAAGAGAGGGAGAAAATTTCTCCTAAAGAGGCTTCCGTGTAACAACCCTACAATTATGTATGTTTAATGTTTACTGAATGTATAACTGATAGCATGACAGTATGAGGACATTAAAACACTGTATACATGACAACTTAGCTTTATGAGGACATTGGAAAGATGAAGTAAAACTATGAGCTCAGTATGGAGACATATCTGGTAAGTGGTGTCCCCATGACAACAGTATGCAAAAGGAAGTAACACTCACAGGAAACCTGACAGAGCTTCCCAGGATAATGGAGAGCAAGTGTAAATTCAACAAGTTAACACCTGTTGGTATAGGTATACATATGGTTAATTGCAATTAAGAAAAGGAAATTGGGACAATTATCCTAGAGAGTGTGTGATAAGACTTTTACAAAATGAGTGAGTTTTTGTATTACTTGGTCAGACAGACAGAACAGTTTATTTCTCAACGAACGAAGGGTGGTACATGAGAATATAATAACACGTAACAATAAAATATATACATTGATTATACAGTGGCCAGTCAGAGGAAAGTTTCTACCAAAATTTGTAAGAGTTTCTAAAAAGTCATTTATGCACACCCAAAAGCTTCTTTATTGCCCGTTTGGGACATTTTATTGCAAAGATATAACCAGAAAACAGCCAGCTTTTTTCAACGACTCACTTCAGTGACATAATGAACAATAGGTTTAGAACGTCACAGAGGACAAAATTTATGATCCTTGCTGGACAAGTGACTTGCACATGTGCACTTATGAAATATATGTCACTATGTATGTTCAAGTATAGTGGTAATAATATTTTATAAGAGGGAGGAGAAGTATTCATGTTCTGTCCATGCTAAAGTATAAGAACATGGTGGACTACAATCATCTTCATGAGTGTGAGGATAGTCTGTTGCAGAATTTTTGTTTACTGTTTCTCATTCAAAGTTTGTGATGCTGTTTTTGTATGGAGGTGTCATTTAGTTGTTAAATCCAATTTAATATGGTCTTTTCAAATTGTGTGAGGGGTATCCAAAAAGGGATTTATGGATAGGTGTCATGGAAGATTATTGGTGTCAGAGTGAATTGAGGACATTTTATGATATCAAGGGCATGTTTGGGGGACATGTGAGGGTAATGTGGACAATTAGAAATTAAGAACTTTGAGAATATTGACTATTGATAAATTACAGGAGTATTGAAGAAATTCAAATTTTGTTTACATGTGTGAGATTATATATATATATATATATATGTGTACTGTTTTTCTATATCTATATCACATTATCAGTAAATAAGGAAGTATGTTGTGTCAGTGACATTTAGCCTTCAGCTTGAATGATTGAACTTGAAACTCACCCTGAAAAGCAAGTCCAGATTGTAGTTGATACTACGTTCACCCTTCGTTAAGGTTAAGGCTTTGAAATAAAATTTGACTAAGAAAGCCCTCTATATATGGACAGTATGATAATTCATTTTTTACGTAGTAGTTTTTCCATACATCTTGACTTTTTTTATTTATACAATATTTTTTATATGCAATATTTTTTATCCTTAATTAATTTTTTTTTTTATCATTTTAGAAATTTGAAAAATTCCTAATTTGCAAACACAATCCTAATTTCTCATTAATGAATATATTGAAATGGTAGCTAAATATAGAATGTACAAGTGAGAGAACTGTTTTACAAGGTAATGAATACAGTATGTCCAGGGCTTCCCTGTGCATGTGATACAGACAGTTAACATACAGGGCTGGAGGCTGTATCAAATGATTAACAGTGATTATAACTTGACAGGTACACTGGGCGCGGGTGCATTAACAAACCAAGCCCTAATGTATTTTCACAGGACGGGATTATAATGTCATTATGTTTTTTAGAATAATGAATTTGACATGATTTGTTATCTTTTAACTTTTTTGCTGTAGTTATTTTTCGTTATCACAGAAATTAGATTAGAATGTGATTTATTTAGAGGAAAACCTTGTTTGTTTTCATGTTGGATTTTAGGGTTGTAACCGCAACAATTCTTTATCTTGAACAAACACAAAATATTAATGAAATCAATTTAATCCGGCCAAATTTTAGACAGCCCATTATCAATGAACAGACAGGATGAAATTAATTTCCTGATTTTTTTAAAAGAAAAGTTTTGTCACCTTTAATTTGTTTACTTGTCATTATCAAAAAAATAAACTTGAAATCATGATTTATTTGGAAGCAAAATTGAGTTTTGTTTGAATTAGAAATTTCTTTTCGATTTTAATGAACAACTTAGGCAAGAATTTTACAAATGTACAAATGAATAATGATAGGACTGATTACTAATCAGAAAGACATCTTCATGTTAAATCAAGGATTTTTTCAATTTTAATTTTCAATGATAATTGCCTTTGATACAAAGTGCAACATTGTTATATTTGGTACAAATTCTTGTACTTCTCTGGTAGGGTCTCTTTCGGGATTCAATTAAAGCCAGATTCTGGCATCACTGAACTACCAACAAATAACAACCTTGTATCAACAGTACTGTTAACAAAGTTATGACAATGTCACATTCGTTTCCTTATCTGAATAGCATGTAATCTAATTCATTCTTCAATATATAAATATTTAATAAATCTGCACTTCTTGGTCAAATTGTCATGTCTTAAGCACCCAAGCCATTGACATTGTACTATTATGAAGTAATCCTATATTTACATACATATTCATTTAGACAAAAAATATCTATATAGAATCTCTTCTAAAGGAGAGAGCTTTCTTCAGAAATATCTCTCTGTCTATTCTGGGCTCATCATTGCTATGTAGAAAACAACAAAGAAAAGACGAGTAGATAAACACACAGACAAGACTTATTTGATTTATGATTTGTTTGGTCGTCACTTGAGGAGAAATAAAAGTGATTCATATCGAGAGGTTGTTGATTCAGCAGAACCTGAAGATAGGGATGAGAGGGAATGGTATGTTGGGTGCAGCTCCTGTGTTTTCTTTAGGGCCTCCACGGGTCCAAAATATTGGACTCGAATACTCGAGTGGTCAGACTCGACTCCGACTCGAGTACTCGAATTTGTCACATTTCAGAAATAAAGATGTAAATGTAAGTGTAACTGTGTAATCTATTTTCAAACAACGACATTTACCTAAGAGATCAGGCATACACATGCCATTTTAAATCTTCAACTGACAACTTGGTAAGTCAATCACGTCCAAGTTCCGACGATACGACAATGTATCCAAATTTATTCACTATTTTTAATAATTTGTTGTACTTTAACATTTTAACTTTGCAAGTGACAATGACATGCGTTACTTAACTTAAGGTAGCTTAATTAGAGTTATCTCCCTTTGTCGAGTCCTCGAGTCCTACTAAACCAGACTCGTATTCGAGTACTTGAGTACCTGTGGAACCCCCTACATTTCTTACACCGTTTTCCTGATATATCTAATATATGCCTAACCCTATCTGGTAATAATTAGACAATCTTTAGTGATTCCCCTATGTTGAAAAAAGGACAGGGCAAATTGATTTGAAAAAGGGCACAACTTCTTTCAAAAGAGCACTTACTTACAAATTCATTTGAAAATATGATTGCAACAAAAAGGGCAATACTTTCTGTAAATGAAACAGTTTTCTTTACTTGTGTCAATTCTTTCAGTCTAAAATATATTTTAATAATTTCTGAATCTTATGAATGAATTAAGACAAACATCACATTTATTTTAACTAATTTTGAATGAGCTACAGAACATGTGCCCTTACATTGCGCCCTGCTAGAAATGACTAGGGAAAACACTAATCTTGCCGATGCGTCTTCTGATATCAAGTATATCAACTCTGGTCGATAATAGTTACAAATATCTTAGGCTCAGAAGACATAGGAATGAGTTTCTAGATATTATCCAAGGCATTGTTCGACATCTACTGTCAAAGTGATATCTCCTAGATGAAAATGTTTCATCTCAACAAGAATTATCTCCTGTGAACACAGGTAGGTATGAAGAAAAAAAATCACTTTCTTTTCATAAATGTGATGATACACTGATACATGTGTGGAATAATTTCTATGACTCTTGATAAATATAAGGGTCACTTTTCGTCCATGATACATGCATGCTCGATAATGGTACTGCATATGTATAAGCCTCTTTCAGTATTGTTCCTAAATGGGGCCCTGGGGAATTGTGCATATCTTTATGTCTCGAGGTCCTTTTAAATTTTCAAAGGAGGTAAGACAATGACTACAGAGGTATGAAAGGAAATGGTGTGTTCTGTTCAATCTGTATTTTGACTCCAAGTGTGCCTCCCTATGGAGAAGTAGCACACATACATAAATAATATGCGAATTCATTTTCCATGTCTCAAACGTTTAAAAAGTCTTTACACAAAAATCCGCCAGTGTTTTTTTACACAAAAACCCGCCGGTGTTTTTTTACACAAAAATCCACCGAGTTTTTTACACAAAAATACGCCAGTGTTTTTTTACACAAAAATACCCCAGTGGTTTTTGATTGACAGTTGATGATTTCCTCTACAGCTGTGATAATTTGGTAGAGAAATGAGATATTTTGACGCTCTAAAGATAATGCATTTGCGTAGGCTAATATTTATTGGGGAAAGCCTTAACATTGTTGTTGTCATTGTTTTTGAGACGATTTTTCCACGTAAACTGAACTGAGATAAATAGAGTTACCTTGGCCTATGTAAGACATTTATAAGTGGTAACATCGTAAAATCATCATACTCACTATAGAAACTTATTTATTTTAAACATCCTTAGGGATTGCAAAATGAGATACAAATATACCTAATGAAAAGAAAAAAAAGTGTACATTATGAGCAAACATAATCATTAGGAGTTAAATACCTGAGTATGAGATTTTTTGTATGTTGTTAAATATTAAAACAAAGATTCTGTGATTCTAACAAAAAAGTATTTTCTATGTCTAGTAAAATTTATATCAGGAGTCAAAAGGACATGGAATCTGAAAAGTTTTCCTCAAAACTTGGGCCTCAGTCACTGACAGTTATAGAATTAGAATTGTGATTTTCTTTGATGGGTAAAATTTGGTTCTTCTTAATATGAACAATAATGAAAGAATTGGCTTTTATCAAAACAGACTTAGCAAACGCCACACTCAACAAGCTCACCAAGTAGATTTAAAGAATAAACCCATATTCTGTGAACATCGAGCCCTAACTCCCTGGTCCATCCCGATACTTCTTCTCTTGACTCGATTAAAATCCTGTCACCTGAAAATAATTTTAGTGTTTCAGTCTCTAGAAATATTGAATGGTCTCTTTCCTATAAACTTATCTTAACTTGTCTGAAATTCTGTTAATGTACCTTGTAGATAAAATGTCCTTTTAATCATGTCAAAAAGTGGTTACTCCTTTTAACCCCTTCCGCCCCTAAGTTTCCAGACACAAATGCCTCTTTGAGGCTGATTTCAGGTCTGGAGGGAATGAAAGGTTTTAACAAATGCTTTCCTTTTTTCCTGGATAGAGAAAGTTCTCTAAAGCCAAATGATTGAGATACAGAAATTCCTTCTTTGGCTGGATACATAAATCTTAGTATTTACCTGTTTCTCTTAACCTGTACCCACTTCATAAGATTGTTTTGTTACCATGTGCTTGTGGAAGGTAAATAAGGTCAGATGACCAGGGTCAGAGGTCAGGGGTCAAGATTCATACAAGTTCTGTCCATTAGTTGGAGGATTAGTTCACATAGTTACAAGGGGTGTAGTCCTAAGTTGGCAGTTTCTGTCATCTAACTCCTCAGTAAAAGCAAACGAAAGCAAGGAAGCTACATCGAAAGCAAGGAAGCTACATCGTTTCTAAAGTGGTTAAGGTTCGATGCTGTGTCTTATGTGATAGAGACGCCATAGACAATGTCCTATTATTTGACATGTAAGTCTTCAACCTAAGTGATACAATTAATGAAGTACCCGATGAGCTACAGAGCCAATGGCATTTTTATAAAGTTACTATGGATAGATGGAGAGGCCACTCCACTAACTGTAATACAACTATGAGATTTTTGGCAAGACTGTCGGTGAAGTCAGTATCCTTTATATATTGTCAGCTTTAAAGGGGCAGTAACACATATTTTTAGATAAATAGTGATCTCACAAAAACAAAAATAATTGTTTCCAGTTGCAAGATAATCTTTTAAGTAAAAAAAAGCAGCTTTAAAACCACATACCGTGATAGGTGCTTATGGAAACCATTTTCCTAACTCGTTATAAGTTATTAACACAAAAATGTCTGCCAGTGGTTTTTGCTTGAAACTTCACTATTTGCTCCCTGACTATGGATGACTGGTTTGAGGAATTAGAATTTTACCACTAAGGATGATACATTTGCCGTAAATCATGTTTATTGAAGAAACGAATCCATGCTTTGCCTCTTTTTTTATTATTTAGTGTATTACCATGGATTTCAATTATTCATGGGTTCTTGAGACACGTTTATGGTTCCCGTATTTCACTACTCTGAAAGAATGTTTTGGAGAAAATCAACCGTTAAAGCTTAGGTCCAAGTCTTTTGTCATTCAAATTAAAAATTTTAAAAAATAAAAAGTTTAAAAATAAAAGCTTTACCCATCATTATTCTTATTCATGTGTGCTGAAAGTTTGCAGAAATGAAAAAAAATGTAAACATTCTAAGTACAGGCCTGTCATCGATCGTTATTATATTAAGATAAATGAAAGCTGACAGGTGTGTAAAATCCTGCATATTTAACAAGCAAGCTGTCAACCTCGGTCTCTTAGCATCAAAACCATGCATGGGAAATTCTATCTTTTGACAAAACATATTTAATTTCTCGTAACCATGGTGAAATATTTCCCTGCACCTGTTATACTCGAATTTAAAAAATAAGTCGTTGACCTGTATAAACTCGAGTTTGGTGTGCTCAGTAAAATTTAAAAATCTTTTTTTTTCTGTTTTGCATATCTTTGTTCACTAACTGAGAGAAATATTTCATGCAAAAATTGCATTA
This sequence comes from Phorcus lineatus, assembly GCA_921293015.1. NCBI lineage: Eukaryota > Metazoa > Mollusca > Gastropoda > Trochida > Trochidae > Phorcus > Phorcus lineatus. The sequence continues at coordinate 12,521,616 of OV121098.1, read as the reverse complement.
TAAAAATGAAGAGAGTCAATAAGTGAAAAATATTTTTACGAAATAGATAGAAGCTAGCTTTATATAATGTTATTGTCAGCCCGACCTTGGTCTTTAGATATGTTCTGAGGAAAATACCTATACACAAGAAATGTTTTTATTACAGTTTTGAGAGAACCTTGACCTATCAAAATATATGTCTTAAGCTTCTTTGTGCAATTTCTAAGAATGAGGATGTAAGTTGTCTCTGCTTAAAAATTCTCTTGTTGTTGGTGGTTTGGTGTAGTTTTGGCTTGTTACAACTTAGACAAATGCACAACATATGTAAAGCTAAAATAGATCAAATGCACACAGTAAAACCAGTTTCCAACACAATCAACTACCAGCAGTAGTTTCATTCCAACATCAGCGGTAGTTTAAATATATACCACTCAGATTTTCTGATAACCCTACCTTTTATTCCTACAATGTACTTGTAACCAGTAAGGAGTATGAAATTATTCTAAATGTAGCAAAATATGTTAAACATTGCCTATCTCTTTGCAAGACGAAGTATTTGTCACTTTGTAATAATGTTTGTGTTTCAAATGCTTTGTACATGGGTCGATGGCCTAAAACCGAATAAACTATTATTATTAGTTTCATTCCAACATCTATCATAAAGTGATAAAATTGTCTGTTTTTCACGTCTCGTCAAAATTCTTCCATAATCATTCTCAAACATCCAACATGTCCTAGATAAGATGAACAACGAAAAATCAATTTTCTAAATAATCATGATGTATCATGGCAGTGCTGTTTAAGATATGGAATAGCTATTATCAAGGGATGAAATAATCTGTTATTCTCCCCATGACTCTATATTCCCTAATCTCCACCATATGTCATTCCGTAACACATCTGACCTTAGTTGACAACCAACAACAAGTTTTTATTCGCACACAGCTGTCAGCTGAAGTCTACCATTTACGTAAATGTCAGTTTCAACTTCGCCATCCATGGTCGTCTATTTCTGCTGTTGCTGTTGTCAGTGTGTTGGCTTACAGTGTGATGTTATATTAAAAACTTAGGTTAAAAATCTGAGACCATTAAATAATTTTTAACGGTTTTTCTCTCGAAGTTATTGGAAGTAATTTTTGTTAAAAAAATATACCTGGTGAAATGAAACATTTGTGTGTTTTTTAGATTAAGTATTTGATAGTAATTTTTTTATATTCATTTTACAGCGTTACGTATTGTGTTTTGTGTTTTAAACATATTTTATTTATTTGAATAGGGATTGGTAAACAAGCCATGTGGCTTATATCAGTACCTCCCCCAAAGTACGTTTTCACAACATTCCACGAGTAAGGCAATGTACAAGTATATTAAATATTACTAATTAAAAACAATGATGAGAAGATGAATGAATACTACTGAATGAATACCCTCAGGCCTTAAAAGCATGATGAAGTTATGTATTGTTAACTAAAGACCTTACAGAGTTAGGATAAGATGTATTTGATAATGGGCCATTTTAGGGCTGTCAGTCATTTTCGGAATTTCAAATGGGCCATTCTCCTTTGCAGCAGCAGTTCAATTTCAAAGGTAATGGGCCATTTTTTCATACTTAAAAACTAAGTGTAAAAAATGACCCATGACCCATGACCCATGACCCCTACCTTTCCAGGCCTTGCCTTATGAGTTACAATTTGAGCTTATCAAACCATCGTAAGCTTTAAAGTGGCAAGAGAAGTATCATAGTTATTTAATATGAGAAAACGAGTTAGCAAGTCTCTCGTATGGAAACATTGTAGATTTGCCGACATAACATCTTGTTTGTCGCATTCAGAGGTTACATCTGCAAAATTCTGATTGTATACAAACATTGTATATACCGTGAGGTCTTATCATGACCTTCAGAATTGAAATTAAATCTTGTAAGGAAATAGATCACAATAACATATCAGGACTATAATTGGATATCCCAAATAGAAAGTAATATATATAGATATGTTTCTGTCTGTTAAAATCATATACCAAAATACATCTTTAAAAATATCTGGAGGCTTTTCTAATCATTTTAACTTATCCCCTATCTCAATCTGAATAGAAGATATTTTCATCAGTAAACCCTTACAATTATTTTTGTCAGGTGCTTGCTTGCATGAGTGACACAAAGCTTGCATTACACACAGCTTGCATGACAAATAGGTTCTGAGCATCAATCATATGTAATCAGATTTATTACAAATGCTTAGTGTGAGTAGGATTTAACTAATATGATGGATAAGTCAACCCTTGTTTATATAAAAGATACATAAATAAACATTTTCGTCATGTCATTTTTATAGATAGAGGTTACACACAGCTCTTATGCTAAGCTTAACATAAAGATGCTTGTGAACATAGGCCGAGGATGAACTTACAAAGAGCTCGCTTAGGATAAACTTGATGTTGTAACTTTAGTTCAGGCTTTTCAGTTTTTAAAAAAATGAATGTATCATATATTTTTTATTGACGGCTGTCAGATTTTGCAAAGTAGTGTGTTGTTACTGTAACATATTATTTGCTTATTAGGAGATCTTCGTACAAATATTTTGTTGGTCTACAGTTTTAAGTTTACCGTTTTTAGTTTAAAGCTGTGTTGGAATAACACTATCGTAAGTTTATGAAACACAAATGTTTTGGAAAACACACCACAAATAGCCTTATTTGTACCCAAATGGTTGACCAATCTGTCAGGAGCTTACAATTGAGTGACTTTTTGTCAGCCAATCACTCAGAAGTTTACAAACGAGTGACTGTGGTTCAGCCAATCAGTGTGATTGACTCCCAATTTTATCAAACCTAATCAACAAGGCTGTCTCAATAGTGTTGGATCCATAACTCCATTACATCAATCATAGTGGACAGTTGAAGTAAAGATCTTGTTGCTCAGGAAATCCTGCTCTTTAATTCCCTGTATTGCAATCATACTTTAATGCTGCAAAGTGTATTATTAGATGCACTTGACTTTTGATCTTAAGGCCATGGCTCCATCTTCTCAAGGGGCTTAATCCTAATTACAGACTGTTGTTCATAATTTTAAATCCGTCAATGGACCTTAGCCTGAGGCATAGCGTCTAGTAAGGCTAGATTTTGATTTAATAGCCGTTTATTCTAGGCTCATTCATAAATCAAATTAAAAAATATGAATTAATTTTTCTGAGATGTAGTTTACACTTTGTCACAATGATACACAATGCGACATCCTTAGTCACGAGGATACACAATGAGACATCCTTAGTCACAATAATACACAATGAGACATCCTTAGTCACAATGATACACAATGAGACATCCTCAGTCACGATGATACACAATGATACATCCTTAGTCACAATGATACATCCTTAGTCACAATGATACACAATGAGACATCCTTAGTCACAATGATACAAAATGAGACATCCTTAGTCACGATGATACAAAATGAGACATCCTTAGTCACGATGATACACAATGATCATCAGATGATGGGGGGGCACTTTAGTCTTTTTGATACTAATGGGACCCTTAGCAATGATATAAGCATCCTACTTTAACAAATTTAATCGACACCATGCATACATTTACCCCCTTGTGACACCTTCTCTGTGTTCTTGCCAGATAATCAGGCAAGTGATCATTTTGGCATATAATAAACCTATGGGACCCTATTCAATGATATAGAAGTATTCTGCTGAACTTCTAGGAACACAAAGCGAAGAGGACAGAAAGGTCCCAATTTGTAGTCCTTCTATGACTGTGCATGGAATAGGGAGCTTTAAAACAGTCTGGGTCCTCATTTAGAAAGTCTAGATTTTACTTTTGATTCTACCATCAAAGTGCTGGATACTCGATTCTGATTGGTTTAAAATTTACTTGCTATCAATCAAGTTTAACATGTCTTTGATTTTCAAACACACTAGGTTTATCTCCTAAATCAACAACACCAAGAATTTCTCATTAAAATCTGTGTTTTGTGATGTGAAACAATGGTCACATTTCATAGAGTTGGTCCAGCTCTCTGTGAACAACACTCCCCAACAAAGTCGAGACTGCTATCGGTTTTTGTCCGCTTTTGGAATCACTGGCTGAGTGTGAATGAGTATATGTAGGGATGTTCTTGTTCATTCAGTAGTGGAACAGTTCTTACATAAGCGGGGGCGGGATAGTGCAGTGGTTAGCGCGTTCGGCTTCGGATCAGAAGGTCCGTGGTTCGAATCCCGCCAGGGGCTAGGCCACTTTGTCTGCAGTAGAGAACTGTTCTACACACAGTCAGGTTTGGGTGCAATGCTACACTGCAATTCAGCGCAGTACCACCCATGGTTCGCTACTTCCAGCCGATGCTTGCAGGTTTCACCGCAATGCATAACCACAATGGTGTTGCGGGCTTTCTCCCTGCAATAATACTAGTAGCCGCGATATAAGTGAAATAATCTTGAAAGCGGCGTTAAACACCAACTCACCTCACCTCTTACATAAGCACAGATCTACATGAGTTTCTATCTGTATCCAGTCCCGCCTTCACAGCTGGTAACACCCAGTTCTTCTGTAAGCTTAGCACAGGAGTGGAAGGTGTTTATCACTAGTAATCTTCAAAATAGATACCAGCATCTCGGGCCCGTGTCTAGACCCAATATGTCTCTTGCAGGATTTCATTCATGACCCCATGTCCATTTCACACGCAATGCTATTTCCTTGTGTGTAAGATGTTATCTATTCTCAAATTAAGTCTTATGATAATAAATAAGCTTTCAGCCTGGTGTTTTTTTCTTGTGGGTTTCATGTTTCAAAATGTTTAAATAAATCTAGACTTGCTGAAAGAGGACAAGGGTGTCATTGCACCCAGCAACTAACACTTAGGCTAACCTTAGTGCCATTCTTTAACATTGCACTAAGGCTACCTTAGTGCCATTCTTTAACATTGCACTTAGGCTACCTTAGTGAGTTAAGGTTACCTTAGCATTTTGTGTAATGGACCCTAGACGCCAGGAAGCAGGAAAACATTTTATCTACTATATTAAAGATAGGTTTGTAAGCATAAGCTGAACTAAAGTGAGTTAAGGTTACTTTAGCATTTTGTGTAACGGAACCCTAGACTCCAGGAAGCAGGAAAACATTTTATCTACTATATTAAAGATAGGTTTGTAAGCATAAGCTGAACTAAAGTGAGTTAAGGTTACCTTAGCATTTTGTGTAATGGAACCCTGGACTCCAGGAAGCAGGAAAACATTTTATCTAATATATTGAAGATAGGTTTGTAAGCATAAGCTGAACTAAAGTGAGTTAAGGTTACCTTAGCATTTTGTCAAACGGAACCCTAGACTCCAGGAAGCAGGAAAACATTTTATCTAATATATTGAAGATAGGTTTGTCAGCATAAGCTGAACTAAACTAGAACTTGGTTTATAATTATTTTTTAAAGAAATAATGCATCGCTTTTTCAATGTTAATTTTGGTTCCTCTAAAGGGTGGCATATACACTAGCTGAATGAGGGCCTAGATTAAGTTATTATTTTAATCAGTTTTTGGGCAGGGCTACTTCTTCACCTAAAATTAGCATTTCTCCAAAAGAATCTCTCCAATATCTTAAACATAATTTTGCCAACAAAAGTTATGGTATTTCCATTTGGTCACCCTGCTGTATCATTGACTTTGTAACCATTTTCATTTTTGGAACCCAATCCCTGAAAATTAATTTATTCCAAGATAGTTTGAGTAGGATTATTTCAATCTCAAATAACAAAGTTTTCTAATTTAAAATTAGCTTTGCTGATAAATTACATACAGAAATAAAACATGGAACCAAAAATCCTAACCTCTGGCCTTATCAGATATTCATAATTTTAACTTTAACATGATTTTCAAATATCAAATTGCCTTTAAACGATTCTAAACACTGCAACAATCTCTTGACCAAGATTCCTGACTTCAGTTAACCCCCTGTGTGCTGGAGTCAGACTATGGTGGATGTATTATGGAGAAGTTCATAGACTGGGGAGGTTGTAGTGCACATGAAGACTTGCTCTGTCTGGTGGAGACAGGGCAATAGCCCACATCCTGTGTAAGAGAAACAATTTCCTGTGCTACGAGACATTCTGTTTGATTTGTTGCTCTCTGATGAGAAAAGGAAATAATGTGACATATTTGAAAGTTTGGAACAGACATTGATTAATTAATTAGTTCCGTGTTGTGAGATTCTAGACTCTCCTATCAAAGAACAATATTGCATGATCATTTAAAAATTCAATTTCAAAATTGAGCTGAGTAATTTGTAAGTTTTGTATTTGGAAATGCAAAATGCTGAGATTGATGTTAATAAAGATATGAACATTCGGTAACTTGTGTCCTATGAAATTTTTTCCGACTTTCAAAATATACCAGAATCTAAAAAACAATTAACAGTGGTTAAGAATCAGATGTTACTGTTTGTTTCCACATCCTGCTATGTATTTGTGACCCAAATTTCTCAGTTTACACTCTCTTCTTATGAAACTTTGCCATATGGAGTTTATTAGAAGATAATCAAGTTGTAAGCTTTATCTGAACTGCCATAACACACCTTAACTCAAAAGTTATCAGAGGCAATTAGAGCAAAACTGCCTTGGGAGATTTAAGTCTAAAGGGTGGTAGAAAAATCACAATCCTCAAAGGCAAAAAATAGTTGCTTGCTAGCTTTTCAGTCCTAAAAAGCCATAACAAGTAAACGTTGAATTGAGAACCAATCTAGGTTTTTTATTTAATACCAAGCACAAAATTTATAAATTTCAATGAGATGGACTTGCATGACCATTGTGTTTCTCATAAGCCTTGAGTTTGACATCCAAGAATTCTGTGTAAATTGAAATGTTATGCGTCAGACATTACTGCTTGGGTGTTGAATTCTATACTTCTTGATTTTAAAAGATCATTGTCTACATAGTAAGAAATATGAGATACTCAGTTAGAACAAGCTGTTTAGGTAACGAATCCTTTTAAGTCCTGTTATTACTGTTCAACAAAATCGGATGTGGGCTAGGTAGAAATGTTGGATAAGTAACATTTTCATGGTCCTGTATAGAGAATACTAAACGACGTCCCGTTGAATAACATATTTTTTGAAACTAATGTGTGGTTTGGTATTTAATGAGCGAAAGCAAGTTTGATACTGATATAGCATTCACGAGTTTCATAAAATGTGATTATACGGGACTGAGTTTAGTATTTTATTTATTACTCACTGAATTACATCATGAAATTGTTGCCGCGCCACTAACATTGTGATGTCATGCTTAGCGATTGTGACGTCAATCGACACACAATGTTATTACACCTTGTGTTATAACATTGTAGATCTATTAAACGGCGGTATCTTTAACGGGCGAGTAATAAAGAATTTTACCTAATGAGTTGCAAATGTATATAACCTCAATATTCACGAAGAGTATTGTTTAGACTGAACTCCTTGATAACCATTTAACTCCAGATTCATTGAACAATGAAACAATAACGTTAGTATAGAAATTGTTGCCCATTTTCTTAAATAGGGGATAACTCTTCATCAACACATGGAGTTGTCTGCAGGAGGAGCAGAATTTCTAAGTTAATTGTTTTGATAGTTAGCATCTCCCATGCTTTCTTGATGTTATCACTAAATCTCTCTTCATTCCAAATCATGTAAATCTTTGTTGACCATTTGTTCTCCCCAATTATCAGATTTCTCTCCAGCTCTGCCATTTGCATCTCTTTCTTTGTCAAGAAGCTTAGACTCTGTTCAGCTTTCACCAGCCTGGTCTCCACCACAGCATGTTTTTCTACTTGCCTCTCAGTCAGACCAGCCTCCACCAACCTGGATATAGTCTGTTTCAGGAAAGTGGTGCACAGTATGGGGGACAGTCTTACATGCAATTAGTATGGGATATGGGTTGTATGGGACTAGTTTTGAATGGGTTGTATGCAACTAGTATGGGATATGGGTTGTATGCAACTAGTATTGGACAAGGGTTTTATGCAACTAGTATGGGATAAGGGTTGTATGCCACTAGTATGTAAAGGTTGTATGCATTTGGTATGCGATATGGGTTGTATGCCACTAGTATTGGATATGGGATATATGCAACTAGTATTGGAAAAGAGTTGTATGCGTCTAGTATGGGATAAGGGTTGTATGCTTCTAGTATTGGATAAGGTTGTATGCATCTGGTATGGGATATGGGTTGTATGTCACTAGTATGGTATTGGCCTGTATGCCACTAGTGGTATATTTGGTGTATGCCATTTACATGGAAAGTGACTTTGAATGTCAAAAGTATGTGATACAAACTTAAAAGCCATATCACACTCCTATGGAATATTGACATGGACAAAGAATTGTGTGCTTCTGGCATGGGTTATGGGCGTCCAGGCTCTGGCTAAAATGTTGTCTTCTATGCAGAAGAAAAAGATATTGATTGAGCACATTTACAATTTTATGTAAACTAAACAAACAAAGTGTCAGAGAGAGTTTATATCTGTGCACAATAGATGCTGAATGTAGGGTTATGTGCTGCCATTATGTAAAGAGAGGTAGGTGTAAATAGCAGTAGTATTGTACAATCTGCAATGCACTATGAAGTCCTAAGATCTGGGAGCTTTGATGTTAAGCTCCATCAGTATGCACCATGTATGATGCGAGCCGGTAGCAATGGAGCAAATTGTCTCTTAAAAGTCTTTCACAGGCTGTTAAATTGTGCTATTTTCTGTATAATTTATATATTTGTTTTATTCAGTATTGATGTTAGTGGCGAAAGCATTTCGTAAACTAATTGCACTTGTGAAAGATGAAGAATTTGACTTATAAAACCTGTTTGTATGGTGTGTTGATCGTCACTATAGCCTGATCCATTGTGTATTTCACTGATAGAGATTAGAATATAGCTCTTAATCATGTAGTAAATGCTAAAATAAATACTAACAAACCCACTCAAGAATGACTTCTGCTCCGACCAAACACTGAAATCTGCTCTATCTATTACACACAAATATAGAAGCTGAAGTGTATGAGTCTATTCTTGGAAGTTTATTGCTCTCTAGGGAAGAGCCAGGGTGTTCTGTACCTGAATATCATAACAAACATCTGTATAAGACGAGCTTTCAGACGGCAGGGAGATACGGTTATGTTTCCAACATCTGCCTTGAAGAGGTTTAAAAAGTTCCACAAATAATGCCACAATTGTCTAGCAGATCTACATAGCATTCTGCTTGTCTTATTACCCTGGGATATCTCAATTTTGGGCAATGTGTTACCTGAAGCAAAAATTGTAAATATTTTGTCTTGATATACATAAAGTAACTATAGCACAGAATTTGTTTGCCTGGTACATATTCTAAATCACCCCTATCATAGAAATATGAGGAAAATATCTGATGTCATAAAACCTGATAAAAAAATTCCATACAAACTGCATTTTGTTCCCTTGAATGTTATCAACAATCTGAAGAAAACTCTACATTAGTGTATCATCCACTCAGCAATATCTAAAAATCCAGAAGGTAATTATTGAATAAAAAAAAGAAGAATAAGTTCATAACAACATTGATTACAAGAACATATTGAATGCAAGCTGTGTTTATATGTAACAGCTGAAATATCCCTTACATCAGTGGAAAATGAAACTGATTATTATAACCTGAAGAATGTCATACCAACTTGAATGGAACAAACCAAAATCACTGTATAATATTTAGTTTTGATCTAAGCCCAGGCAGCTTATATGATTGCTTGATCTGAACCCAGGCAGCTTATATACCGTATTCGACTTAATAACCGCCCACTCCCCTATAAGCGCCCACCCACCATGTTTTTGACTGAACAATATGCTTCCTGATTTAGCGCCCACCTCTCAACATTGCTAACCTTGCATGCTGATTCATTGAAGAAGGTTTTCTCAGTCTTCTAATAAGTCTTTTACTTCCACTAAAGTGAAGAATACAGGGGCTTTTTAGACCCCCAGCCACCATCAAAATAATAAAAGTTACAAAACCATATTTCAAAGACATGTGTATCGTAAGAAAACACTTTGAAGATTAAACTTGAGGACAATTTTTATCGTTTTAATAAGCGCCCCCTTTTACCAATTTTTTAAGCGCCCCGGGCGCTTATCACGTCGAATACGGTAATTGCTTGATCTAAACCTGGGCGGCTTACGTGATTTCTTGCCTTGAATAATTTCAGAATAAGCTAAGCTAATGGGGAACTTCTGACAATCTATCTGTTCTTCAAATACCTCTTACAAAAAGACTTTATAAGGCTACATTACATGCAAGAAGTTCTTTAACATCAAAAAATTAAATTTCTACATAGAAACTTCAATTTGAAAAAGAAAATTCAGATAAAATTGGAGGATAAAAGCATCTGCTTTGAATAATCAATGTCATGTTGGTTTTGAAAGAAGTTATTTTGGGGAAATTTTCAAAGAATTTACAAGCCACTATATAAGATCATTGCAGCATTAATGCTAGCACTAAGGTATATTTACAAGCCGAGAATGTGATCAAGTCCACACCTGTTTATTGTGGAAGAATTTGTCGGATATTCTGTCGTCATAGCTGGAGGCAAACACTTAATTGACATATAGCACAGCTAGTTATTTACATCGTGCCTCCATAATATTCATGTTTCAGAACATAACGATTTTAAACAAAACATGATGTGATATCCTTTTCTTTTCTTTAAAAATGAAATGCTATTCACCTTGGCTAACACCTTGTTTTATAAGATTTATTCTTAAAGTTACAAAGAGTATGTTTCTTGATTTTTTTATGTTTTTTTAAGTAAGAGTCATAATAACATATGACCTAAGTTAAGTTCAAATCGATCATCTAAACTTTCGTTTTTATCTCTAAAATTGCAAAATGATGGTAAATGAAAAATAGCAATATTAATGTAAAGAAGTCGAAATTCTGCGTCCAATTTACATGGATATTAGTTAAAGGACCTACTAAATACTGCCGATCAACATTTGTCTTTGTGTTGGCTTTAAATTAGTTTCCAAAATCATGTTTGAGTCATAGGCTCGCGCCATTGTTCGGTTTTCGAACACAAAAACATACTTTAATCTGCTTATTGTCACTATACTGAACCAGAAACAGAAACAGAAACAACCACTATATGTACTACTTCTTGATAAAATAACATTATTTATAAAGTTTAACATATCTGACTCCAGTATAACATACTCTGGCCCATTAAGACAAAGTTTCTGGATTCCTTTTCAAATAATGTCATTGTTTTGCATGTCCTCTTTTTAGTTGGTCAGCTGACTAAATCAAGCAAAATGGTAAATATTCTTCAAAAGTTCTTATCCAGGTCACATCTCTAGCCTGATAAAGATGGACACTGATGTTATCAATTATCAGAACTTTACTAAAATACCCCACTCTTACTGATAAAAAATGTCCTAAGTCATCTTTACGATGGTTTAAGCTCTCACTTTTGATGTCTTCTAATTACGCTAGGCTTGTCAAGCGAAGTCTTGATATGACTCTGCGACAGTGCCATCCCTGTTAGGAGCTTTGACTTTTATCTTAGACTGTGTCCCAGTCCCTTAAAGGCTGACTGTTGGTCACTAATATATATTCCAACCTTACATGCAATTACCAAGAAAGAAGACAGAAGATGACTATACTTTGATTTTCATCATGAATTTACAACACAAACAAAAACTATGCTGATTTTATTGATTTTAGCGTTTAAGATGTATTGGAGACAAGAGTCCCTTTTGATAATATGAATTACAAACAAATCAGAGACAGCAGTAATAAAAAGCCTGACTTTCCGAGTTTTCATGCCATTTTGTTGTTATGAAATTGTATGGAATTGTCAATGTTTTTTTCAAAATGTTTTTTGAATATATATTCAGTATTTATCAATAGATGTGTATGAAATTAGAACCGTCCTAAAACAAGCAACCTGGTTATTTTGGTCTGAGCTGAATATTAAAAACAAATTTCGGTAATTTTTCTATTTAAATCTATGAAATGATACTTTTGGGTTGGACACTCTTATCATTTTTATTACATAGACTGTCACAAATGACAAATATTGATGAATCTTAACTTGAGTTGAGTAGACAGTAGTCAGTTTTAATTTTAACAAAAAACATATTCCAAATTTTGTTATGGAAAGACATTTCAATATCTTTAACTGTAAAATGGGTAAGTTAAAATGAATATCAAAACAATGTATGTCTGAAGTGAATGATAAATCGACAAATATGACCTGCTGAGTCTAGTAAATCATTACCACACAGTCTTCAACTTGAACAGATACATGTTAAAGAACCTCAGCTTGGATTTTTTAGGGGTCCTTTCCAAATTTAATGAGTATATCTTTCAAGACTTTGGTAAATGGATTAGTAACTTTGGAGAAACACTGAAGAAAATTACTTTCATTGAGAGACTGGTTCCAAGTCTGTGCTAATCATTTCAATTATCGTGTATTAGTGGTAGGAGAAACTAACATGGAGATCAATTGGCCAAGGAGATGTATGGTATGTGCACATAATTACGTCCGATTCCTGTTTCTGTTAGTGGACGACATCGTGAAGATAACAAAGACGCCGGTCACGTACTAAGAAATTAATTGTCAATGATTTGCTTCTTTTTCCCTGGATGAGCTACTTCTAAATGCAATATAGGTTTTTCTTATATCAAACAAACATAGAAATCTGATCTACTTGATCTGCTAAGTTGCAATTTTTGTTGAGTAATGATAGAAATGAAGGGAAAATTTAAATTGGTAGTTATAGAACTATGATTAGTAAGTTATGTATAAGGTGGATTCATTTTTGTTAGGGGGTTGAGGATTTGAAAAGAGAACTTGTTACTTTCGCCAAATGAAAGGGTTAGGGTTGTAGATGGGCAATGGCACAGTGGCTTGTCCAGGAATTTTCAAAGGGAGCCGGGAGGGGGTTATTTCACCATGTCATTAACAGAAGCAATTTCAAAAGGGGAGGGGGAGAGTATGAAGAGTTCCTTCCCCATCTGGATCATCTACTCAGGATGTTCTCAAACATCGTGACAATGAGGGATATCATTATATCTGGCCTACCAAGTTAAACCAAATTTCAGCGAAATGACTACATTTAAAGACAATTTCGCATCACATTGTGGCAATACACATCGAAAAGTTACGAAATAGCATCAATCAAGCGAGGAGCAGCACTTGAAAAAAAAAATGATATGCAAAATGAAATACTTGATACGCAACACTGTCACTGCCCAAGTTACTTAAGTAGGGTTTGATCATTGTTTGATTGATGCTATTTTATGTATCGTTTCGATGCATATCACTACAGTGTCATGTGGTTTCCTCTATAAAGATATGCCACCATTTAATTCAAACAAGGCTCTCATGAATACACATATATATATTACATTGAAATTATTTTAGCGCTTTTAAAAACGCTTTTAGCTATTTTTAATGTGATTTAGTGTCTCATAGGCCATTCCTGGCCAGACAGTGTACTATACACACAATGTTTTTATAACTCACTCCATGCAAGAACGCTGTGTGACACTTAAATAAAAATTATTTTTCTTCTTCTATAAATGTTGTCATCTGTCTTCCCTTGCTATTCAAGTTTTTCTTAGGTAGGCCTGCACATGCTTCATTCCATTGAAAGCTTTACATTGCTCTGTGTTTAGCTGAGTCAGCAGTCCCAGAAACTGATTTTATTTTCTTCTATAATGTACTTCTCTACTTGTCAATTCACTGGGAGTTTTTGTTCATATCACAAACCTAAACTGGCAACATGTGTTGTTGAAGCTGTGCTTTGATGTGTGGTGGCAGAGTTCTCTAGACTCTCAGTTTGTTCATTCTCTGTTGGGCCTCTGTGAAAAGGACATCACAAATAAAACCTCAAGCCCTTTACCTAGAGTCCCTGCAGTACTGGACAGTGGTCAAACACTGCTCACACAGTTCTGTTTGCTTGACCTTGTAAACATTGGAGGGAAAATCTAGGTTGTAAAAGCGGTAAATGTTTCTCGAGAATGATTCAAAATTGAAGGTAAACTTGTGTAAATATTGAAAGCAGTTGGCGAGAGTGCTAGGGCTTTTACCCCTATACTTAAATACTAGCCTTTACTTATAGAATTTATCGCACATAAAAGAATTTTGAAGCATGAAAACAAAACAAGATGTTTAAAAGATAGAATCATTTTTTTCACTTCAAACTGAGTGGTTTTTTTCAATATTGCAAATCTTCAGCATGAATAGCATAAGGTATTTGGAAAATTATTTTTGATATCATATAGGCCCAGTTGTGGGCCACAAATGTGTGCCTTAGATAACATGTTACAGCATCTTAAACAAATGTGAAAGTATTGAGATATTTTTAAGAAGAAAATAGATAAACAAAGTGAGTGTGATATGGGATTTAACACCGCTTTCAAGAGTATTTAACTTATATCACCACTGCTAGTATTATTTCAGGGAGAAAGCCTGCAAAACCATTGTGGCTATGCATTAGGGTGAAACTTGTGAGCATCGGCTGGAACTAGCAAACCATGGGTGGTACTGCGCTGAAATTCAGTGTAGCATTGCACCCAAACCTTACTGCGTGTAAAATAGTTATCTACTTCAAATTTATTGAGCCCCTGGCGGGATTCGAACCATGCACCTCTTGATCCGAAGCTGAACGCACTAACCAGTGCGCTATTCTGCCCCCTAATAGATAATAGAAGCCTCAATCAACAAACAAAGTCAAAGATGACTCCCCCTTAGAAGAGCAATTAATTACAGGAAAGGTTGTTAAACCTGTCATCCAAGCACCTGCCACATACTGATGAGATAAAGATCTATATCTACCTGGTACAAGCAACTTGAAAGAGTCTTACTCAACCAGATTAATGTTCTGACAGATATCTAGTATTTACCTGTCCAGCTGGTCAGGTCATGTCGGGTCACATCAAGCTTAATTTGACCAGTGTCCTTTATCTGACCAGTTCATCTCATTAAGTAGATCTTCTTATGTAAAGGATATTACTACCAAAGGTTGTGTGTCATATACCTCTTATAAAAGCAGCGTGAATTGATGTATTACATGTGTTATGTGTGATGTGTTATTTTTTGCATAAAATTGTCCAGAAAATGGTTGTATATTTGCTTCCCATGAGATGGTTTACAGCACTGACGTCACAAATATTTTTTTTATGATCTGATGTTTTCAAAATCTTTTCATATCCTAGAATTCTAATGAGAAAGGTCAAGTTCCAAATGATATGTGATTTTGAGAATTTTATATTTTGACCTTAGCAAACTTCTTTCATGATATTTTGCAAAACAATGGGGTTTTTTCAATTAAACAAAAATTCTGATGAACACACAAACATCTGTTTGGCTAAGGTAACAATTCCACTTGCTGAAACTATTTTAATGTTTTCACGCTAAATGACAAAGTTTTCATTTTATACTTTACACAATTTTTTACGACTACATATATGAACTGGTTCATGAGTTGCTCTAAAAGCATGTTATAAACTATTATCAAACGGTTTTAATAACAAATGTAACATCCTAAAAGTGCTTCATCACCTTTATGGTGTTTTATTCCATGAGCTGAGTATAGTATCGCACAATGCTGAGATGTTGACGTATGCTACTGTGAGCGGTCTGTGTGTGATTCCATGTTGACATAGGTATATATCAGTACTTATTTCACATCCTCATCAAATGTTGTGTACTGTTACCAACCGCGTCATTGACCTGTTAGCTTACAAGGGATTTAAGGAACAGTGAAAAAGCATTTATCTTCCATGGCTGGTACACGTTCTTCACAAGTGTCAGTGGTAGTTTGAAGTGAAAAGTTGATAGGACTTCAATTCTTATATATAAAATACTCATACTACATATTGTGTTGTTCCGCATTACCAACATAATCTGAATTAGTGTCACTCTTTTAAATGTTCCTCAATACTCATTTTACTTCATTTTTTTCTCAATAAAATTTTTGTATGCAAAAAAATGATTCCATGTAAAAGGATGATTAAAAATATATGATGGAATATGCGATCAGGTGACAGATATACTTTTACACCCAAAACATTGGTTATGTAAATATTTGAACTGAAACTCACATTGTCGCCATGGTTACTTATCATTCTATACAAGATACTGAAGAATAGGTGAATACCCCTTTTTTTTAAAGGCATGTCCCCCACATTCCATCAGAGATATTTGGGAGTTGTCGTGACCCCTGTTGAACACCCTTCTTGGATGAAGATTGGACTATTGTAACCCCCCATGGGTCTGTCAACTGAAACTCTCTGTGCTGAAAATAAAACTCTCCTTTGTTGGAGTTTTATACAGATGTATTTTATTTCTCTGTCGTGACATCTTTAAGTGATATTTCTTTGACATCTGTTTGTGAGAAGCTACTTTTTGATAGATGAATGAATTTTTTATTGTTTACACAAGTACTTAGTTATTTCATTTAAAAAGAAAATATGGTTTTAAAAAATCAGAAATAATGGTTCTGGTTCAGTTCATTTTTTAGTAAGTTTGTTGGTTTGTTTGACCCTTTTAACTTCTTTATATAAAATATAGCATTATTTTTTCTATAATTTGTAACTGAAACAATGATTTCAGTTATTTGCTCTTCAGGCCTAAAGAGAATAATATTATATCAATATAGTAAGCTCTTTATGGGAGTAGCTGTATCTGGACTACAAGTCAGGGTCTTATTGTTTGCCCATCACTGACATGACATGTGAAGCAGATTGTCTTTCTATTTGTAAGTAGTTTTGACTGTAAGGGCGGTATAGCTTTACCAGGTGGGTTTCTCACCTGCTGGTCAAAGGTTAAATGGTTATGCTTGAGAGGAGCTTCTTAACGAATTGAGGGTCAAGATCGGTTTTGGTTTACACATCACACAGACTTTCTCAACTATGAAATATGGTGCCATGGTTGGAGAGGGTGGGATGTAGAATTGAATTTATTTCAGAATATCAGGTCCAGAAAGTTGGTCTTGTAGATAACCATTTGGTTGCTAATTCTGGATACTGTAAACTGACCTCACATAATGGTTGACATTTTTGTGGAAGCCTCACCCTGTGTGTTCATTTCATGCATAAAAGCATAAAGGAAATACAGTTCCATGTTTGTCATGAGTTTTTTTAAATAAGGGCAGACCTGAATATTGTCACTTTTTAAAAAAATATATGTGACAAATTGATATTATGGTTTCTCATCAACTTAATTTCACACCAAATATTCATTGCAGTAGTTATCGAGTAGGTAAGGAGGAAGGGGCAGATTTTATGTTACTTCGTTCACTTAAATTAGCTTCAACTGATTATGCTACAACACCCTGATGTCTGAAAACCTTGTTAATGGACAGCGTAGATTTTATCTTACAAAAGTCTATTAATTGTTGTCAGACAAAGAAAATGAAATTAAGAAAAACTTTTGTTTGTTTGAAGGGTGGTAGAAACTGAATGTGCAAGATTTAAATTTAGTCAAGACCCTGCCACAGTGTAGTTATGATATCACTTGCTTCGTAATCTTCAAGTTGTTCATGTGTTAATGTCTTAACATGGAGACATTGCGCATTACAAATGGACTATTTATTTTATTATTTATAATGAAAGCAAAATAGGAATTGGAAGAATCTTCAAACTCATGGATTACATGATTACAGCAGGCAAAATTTTAGCAAACAAAACTATTTTCACGAGCCATCAATCTT
Organism: Phorcus lineatus; assembly: GCA_921293015.1. Taxonomy (NCBI): domain Eukaryota; kingdom Metazoa; phylum Mollusca; class Gastropoda; order Trochida; family Trochidae; genus Phorcus; species Phorcus lineatus. The sequence goes on along the minus strand of OV121098.1, from coordinate 12,503,926 downwards.
CAGCAATTACTATAAACAAAATGAGCTTCAAGGGAGTCGTTTAAAGTTCAGTTATCATTTTACTCAATTAGTTCATGTGCATTCATTTAACAGGTTAGAATGAATGAGTGAGGGTAAAGGGAGATTTTATGACACTTCATACACTAAAACTAAAACAACTTCAATGCAAAAGACACAATTATGTCTCAAGTAAAAGCTTAAGACTACATGTTTAAAGTAAAATCTAGTACAGGATCATTTAAATTTGTAGAGATGCATCATCTGGTAGTCTTGTGCTCCTTTCCTTGATAATTTTACCTCAGGCAATTGCAGTGTCAGTCTTAGATATGTAAGTAATATATGTATCATTAAGAAAACTGAAGATATTTCATTCTGTTTTGGAATAAAATGTATATTTTTTCTCCTGTCCCTTTAGGGATCAAGCTCAATTGATCAATTGTCCGCTGATCACATGGCAACAGATATGCTCTCTTTGAAAAAAAGTATTTGTGTATTTTTATATGAATGATTTATATCATTTTTTATGATAAATATCTCCTTTGGAAGAAAAATGGTACAAAGAAGTACAGGGCCTGATGTCGTGAGCGGTGGCGTTGAACCTAATCTCACTTCTGATTGGTCTATTCTCATATATCCTCTTCTCTCCACAGACTGGTACAAGGCAGTACAAGGGCTGATTATGTATGTGATTGCGTGTGCCCTCATCTCACTTCTGATTGGTCTATTCTTATATATCTCCTCTCTCCACAGACTGGTACAAGGCAGTACAGGGCCTCATGTCGTGTGCAGTGGCGTGTGCCCTCATCTCACTTCTGATTGGTCTATTAATATATATCTCTTCTCTCCAGGGCCTCATGTCGTGTGCGGTTGCATGTGCCCTTTTCTCACTTCTGATTGGTCTATTCTCATATATCCTCATCTCTCCACAGACTGGTTCAAGGCAGTACAGGGCCTTATGTCGTGTGCAGTGGCGTGTGCCCTCATCTCACTTCTGATTGGTCTATTCTCCCTGTGCTGTTCCTGCAAGAGCTGTAACCCCCACCAGGCTGCTGGCGCCTTCATCAACCTGACCTGTGAGTGCAAGCCTTTAAGATTCTATTTTAATTTTAGATATTTTTGTCAGATTTTATTCAGTACTTGTTGCATAAATAAATATTTAGGATACAATTATTACTGAAATCATAATCTGATCTTGCTGAAATGTGGAAATAAATTTTAGGCTGAAATTTTCTTTCATACTTTAGAATGTAAATATGTGTAAAAGAAATTCAAATTATGGACAGTTTTAAATTTAATTCACCTGAAATTTGAATATCTAATTGAATTTTTCTCCATCATTCCGTTTCAGTCCTTCTATTGGCCGCTGCAGTTTGCGTATATGGAGCTAAGGCCCACATGGACCAACACGCTAAGGTGTTGGCGGAGACCAATATGAAGGAGCCGCTTTTCAGCTGGAGCTTTTGGTGCGCTGTGGGTGCAACAGGGATGTCGCTTATCTCCAGTGTTCTTTACTTCTGTGTCGGGCGCACTGATGACTACTTGTGATGAGACAAGGGACTGGAATGTTTTATCTGCCTTGAATACTGAATATCACCCTCATCATCATTGCATTTCTGAAGAAATAATGAAAGAGTTTTGTAAAATTCGGTCGTTATTTACTTTGGAGATTTAACGGGAATCTCCATTTTTCTTAAATATTGAATAACACCATCATCATTGATAGTTTCAGCCCTTATGAAATAGTTTTAGCATATTTGGTCGTAATATATCAACAGAAATGAAGATTATTAAAATCATTATTGAATTTGCAGTATGAACAGTCTCTGAAAGTTTAAAGAATCATAAAAGGGGTGGTGGGGTCAAAACCCTTTACTCTCTGGATTGACCAATATTGTCACAATGTTTATAGGTATCCATCAGTGCTATTTAAATCTTTTTATCTTTTGATTACTGAGCAAATAATTTGCATTTAGAAAATTACCTGAAAGTTCAAAATTGTCATGATGTTTGTACCTTCTACATGATGCTTTGAAGTCTTAAAAAATTCACTATTTTTGCTTATGATTTTTAGTTTAAATTCATGTTTCTATTTTGGATATTTGAAAATTTTGCATTCTATTTTTCTGTGTAAATATGTATGATAGTCTTTCTATTGATATTTGTATGTTAATCCATTTATAAGAAATGGAATTTTTCAACATATTTTGTGCATGTGTTGTGGCAGCATTGAAAATGTCTTTGTTAATTGGGAATACAATATCTAAGTTGCCATAATGTACATAGCCAGTATTTCTTATCAACTGAATTCTCTCCCTAACAAAGCTGTCAGTCATTTTGAGCTTACTTCCCTGAACTACCAAGATGTCCAAAGGTTCAGAAATTGAATGATCATATTGATCAAATTTGGTTTTAGTTCCTTGAGAACATGGACCAACTTGTAACCTTTTGTAAGAGAGATCACTGTTAAGGATAAATCTTAGGCTAAGGAAGTTTTGTGCAAGTGATATCTTTCTACCAAAAACCCACTTAGTACCGATCTCCTTTAAATCAGATTGAATCTATGACCATAGAGTTATGATCCCACTGAAATCAGATTCATCATTCTGTGTTTCTGATCTGTTTTGCTTCAGGGGTCGTATCACTTGACCTCTGCAAACCAGCCAATCAGTGACAAGGCTTTCAGCCTTATAATTGTTTGATATTTTAGCTGGGAGATGAAAGTTAATAGAGCTAGCCACCAAACATGACATGACTGAGCAATTCTCATATAAGGATAACAGTAAGGTACAAGTGATATAGTTTTGAGGATTTCAATCACATTGACTAAGTACTAAGGTACCCTTAGCAAAAAATATAACATGCATTTACAATCATCTGTTACAGGGGGCCTTTGAAAATGGGCTTCAGTTTAAGATTTCCATATTACTAAAATACTCATTCAGCTTTCTCATCACAGTTCTCTGGGTTTTGGTTGTATTGGGCATGTATAGGAATTAGCCAATCATAGACCAGTTCTATAGCCTTGGTTTATTGATTATTGAAAATTATTAATTTTTGAAAGATATAATCAAATTAAACCTGAATTTTGAGAAATGATGTATTTTTATCACGAGCCACCTACTCTTCCAACAACAAAGGACACCCAAATCTTGAGTGAGATCTATTTTTCTCCGTGACATTTTGTGAAAATGTTGCTATCTAGTCTAGTGATATCGGTGGAGTTGTCCGATGTGAAACGATGCATGATGTGGGGTGAACTGGCCTAATTTTGTTCCTTCTGTCCAGGTTGTTGCCTGTATGTGTGTCACATCACTGAGAATGACCGTCAAACTTGTCATGATCGTAGCACTTATATTGCGATTAAAAGAAGTATGACAGCGATTCTAGCTTCACAAACGGTTAGTTGGGGGTTGCCCTTGATACTAATACCGAAACCTTTTGCAGGAGTCTTTGTGATTGGTTAGTTGATATCAGAGCATGCATGCATTGAGGCTGCTTTCAGACTAATTTGGAGAGGAAAACTCCTGATAGAATGAGCTAGAAGCCCTGGGTAGTTCAGTTTCTTTTAACTTTTAATTTTTTCCTGGAACAGGGTCGATTTTAAACAGACTGGCAGTCAATATTATTTTCAATCAGGTATTGATTGACCTTATCACCATTCTGTAATTGCGAAGAATCCTATAGCCTTAAGTTGTTTTTTGTTCTTGCTATTCCTTCAACAGATGAACCATACAGGACACAACTCGGACATGAAAGAGATTAAGGGTTTATTTCAATGAAGCTTTGCTGGCTTTGTATAAACTAGCCCAGGCTGAGTTTCATTTGTGCTGTGTATATAACCAAAATATTGTTTTTGTACTGTATATCTAATACAATCATATTTCTTCATGTCGATCACTTTCAACTTTCTCATTGTTTTATTTTCATATTGATTAAGATCTTTTTTTGTACAAAATGTTCGACCATTTCTTTAATAATTCCCCGTAACTTGACATGCCTATCAGATATGTTTGAGATAAGTACTAGGGTTCTCTTTAGGTCAGTACTAAAGTTGCCTTGAGATCAGTACTAAGGTTCCCTTGAAGTCAGTACTTAGGTTGTCATGACGCCATGGTGTAGTACATGGTGGCGGGATAGCGCAGTTGTTAGCGCGTTCAGCTTTGGATAAAGAGGTCCATGGTTTGAATCCGGCCAGGGGCTCGGCAACTTTGTCTGCAGTATAGAATTGTTCTACACGTGGTAAGGTTTTGATACAATGCTACACTGAAATTCAGCACAGTACCACCCATGGCTAGTTCCAGCCGATGCTTGCAGGTTTCACCGCAATGCATAACCACTATGGTGTTGCGGGCTTTCTCCCTGCAATAATACCAGCAGCCGCAATAAAAGTGAAATACTCGTAAAAGCGGCATGAAACCCAACTCACCTCACCTCATCTAACCTTCATTTCAGAATGAAAACAATTCTGAAATGTCTCTCCATGAATTTTGGTACAAACTGGAAGCAAATTTGGAGGTTTCATCTGATAATTGACCATAACTCATCGTTTTTCAGTTTTATCTAAGTTGTGACAACTCTTTTTTACCTCATGTTAATGTGCCTAATATGATACTTTTTGGTCATATTTTTTCAAAGTGAACGACCCTTTTAATGAATATATTTTTTAAAAGTTTATTGTCTATTTGGTTGTGTCTGGAAAAGTTTGAACTTTTATTTTATGTTTTAGAATTGAAATACTAACTATTTGATATCCATGTTGTCATTTTAATGTTTAATTGATTTTACACTTCATTTTTTACTGAAGCATCCTAATTATTATTTTTTAATTCTGATAAGGAGTCAATTGTTCATTTCCTTTTTTTATAACTAAATTGAAAATGATGTCATGGATTTATTTAATTTCCAAAATAAATTATTGTCATTTTGTCGCAGAGATGAAGCAGTGTGAAAATTTAGATCACTAACATACTGTATTTAAGCCCTGGTTGAGTTAAAATTCCTTGAAAATTCCTTTCCTTGAAAGTTTTAAGCATCAATGTATAAAATTGATTCTGATTGGATACTCCATTCTGATACTTATTTCTGATTGGTTGATTTGTCTCATTCATGAGGCATCAATTCAGGTTAAGAAATTAGAGGTCGATTTCAATTCAGAATTTTCCCGCTATCAATCCATTACAACATCCTCTGATTATAGAACACACTAGGTAGCTATTCTCTCACATTTGTGCTTCCATACACTGGATTTTTGTCCCTCAAGCCAGTCAATATAAGCAGGGTTTATCTATAATGATCATAAATTTTACCACATTTATTATAATCTTGGCATGTTTTCATGTGAATTTTCTCCATAAAATTTCCCAAAATTAATTATCAAGTCATTCAGATTGTAAAAATAAGAATGATTATTGGATTAATTCTTTTTATCCTCTCACTTTACATATTTCATTCGATGTTTCACTTAAAAATTTGAATAAAAATGTATGAAATTTTGGGGTCAGTGATAAGAAAAGCTAAAAAAGATTAGGAAAAGAAAATATATATAAAAGAAAAAACCATGATTATATTTCATAAAAATTTATAATCATTACAGAAAACTCCTCACAAATATTTCTGCTCAGGTTGTTTTTCTAGTCTTGTATACTGTATACATATATATACGATATAGGTATTTTTATAGTTGCAGAAAAAACAAGAAATTGTCCATTTCAAGTATATTTTCACAGAAAAATATTTTTAACTTTTCATAAATTTGTTTGTATAAAAAGTAAAAATCGTGTAGGGCATATTTATTACTGTCATAGATAGATTTTGTATCCATGTATCTGCATAATAGTAGGGTGTTAAGGGCTTGTAAAGATATTGATATAACTTTATTAGATATTTACTGTGTTGCTGTCACGCAGGCTTTTTATGTTCATTTTATACCAAGTCATTTTATCTGAACATTTACTTTGCAATATTGTGTAGTTTTAGAATTAAAAAGTTATTTTATTTATTTGACTTGATAAAAAATTGGGGATGATAAATTTCAAACAAATTTCTAATTTAGTCTGAGATCTGTTTTGAATTGTTTCAAAATTCAAATGTTGGTAAAATATTTTCTACAATCATGTTTAAATGTATAAAATTGTAGAGAGTTTAGTTATGTTTCGTTCTTAATCAAAGAGTTGCTAAACACTGATTCACACATAAACCCCTTCTTGCCATGAAGTAACATGGCTGCTACTGTAGTTACCATGTATAAGGATGAATCTTGTAGAATATTGTAGATTTAGAAGAGATTTGTATTGTGTATAATAAAATTTGAAATGATTAATCTTTATCTGTTACATCCTTTTTTCCATTCTTCCAGTGTTGAGTTGCAGCCTAATATAATATATAAAGAATCCTGGAAGGACACCTCAAAATACAATGTACGCCAGTCCAACATAAGTACACCACTGAATACAATGTCCCCTGATCCTACGGAAGGACACAACTGAATACAATATCCCCCAGTACTATGGAAGGACTACCAGTGCTTCAGACAGGCAGCGCCATTGCGCCATTCACGCAAAAAAATAAATATTGGCGTTGATTTTCAAATCTACTGCGTATGTATTGGCGCAAATAATTTAGAGCAAGTAATACTGAAATTTAGAATCAATTGGTAAAAAGGCCAAACTCTGATATACGATGTCAATGTCAGGTCTGAATTTAAGATGATCCATCTCACTTCTGTGTCTATAATTAGAGCAATAGTTTGTTTACTTACGAAAAACACCGATCAATTCGGAATGGAATGGAATTTGTTTCGCGCATGCTCTATTGCTATCTTTGACCCAAATCCGATTACACACGTGTTTAGCGAACTGTCGACTTTCGCTTTGACTGAACGACATGAAACGAAGAATAACGGACTTCTTAAATGAAATAAATACTGTTTCGGAACAAAATGAAGAACATACAAACATATACAAGTGAAATCGTAAACTCGACCGAAACGAATCATCCACCGAACATCGGTACGTCAGATCAATCGACTTCGAGTTCAGTAAACAAAATCAAAATTTGAACATTGTTTTCAAACGTCTTTGTTGCGTACGTATTCTTGGCTGAAATATGAATATGGATTAATGTACTGAAAAACGTGGTTAGACGTGGTGATGAAGAAAGAAAATTCTTTCACAACTGGGACAAGTTGTTTTAGAACATGGACACTGAAGCGTCACGTGACCTGTACTAATAACCGACGTGCGTTGAGAGAAATCGGTATGAAAGATAACTTTACTGTTACTTCTAAAAATGATTTTTTTAAATGATGCATTTATTTCTGCCATGAGACGTGTTTATTATTTGGGATCGAGTATCCACTGTGAAATACAAATCTTTGATAGACTTTTGTAAACTACAAGGTTGTGATAAATTACAATAGGCCTACATGGAATCAGGCAAAAATTCTACTTGTATACACTTCATAAGAAGTAATAAGTAGAGTATTACACTGACAGCATATAGATGTAAGGACAATCATTTATTAAAATTGTTAAGTTTAAACAGTTCATGAACATTGGCACATTATGATCACACATTGGCACACTTTTCTAAAAGTGGTGTGCAAAGTGGCACATAAAAGCAAAATCCTGACTGAAGCACTGGACTACGTGAATACAATGTTCCCTGGTTCTACGGAAGGACAATGGTGAATACAATGTCCCCTGGTCCTACAGAAGGACACCGCTGAATACAATGTCCCCTGGTCCTACAGAAGGACACCGCTGAATACAGTGTCCCCTGGTCCTACAGAAGGACACCGCTGAATACAATGTCCCCTGGTCCTACAGAAGGACACCGCTGAATACAATGTCCCCTGGTCCTACAGAAGGACACCGCTGAATACAGTGTCCCCTGGTTGATTTGTCCTATTAACCATGCACCATTCGAGATAGAGCTCTGTTTGCCAGAGAATAGGGCAGTTAAAGACATCATCTATTTTCATCTATTCATCACCTATCCATCGCCTTTGTTACCCAACAAAAAGATTTGATGGAAAAAAAGATTTTTTTAAACAGACGATATTTACATTTAGTGAGTTGATAACTATTTTAAAAACATTTTTAACATACAGTATTTGGTTTTACCTTGTTAACAGTTTAATTCACTAATCGATACGGAGGAGATCATTTTTGTTTATGAAAGTTCGGATTTTTAAAAAGTGAAATTCGTAAGTCATGGTAATAATAATAATAATAATGAGTATCTATGTAGCGCTTGACCTCGTAAATTGAGCATTTGGCTATTGTATAGTGATGGTAGAATTGAAAAAATATATATAATTGGTTCAACAGAAAGAGTGTAACTTTTATCAAAATTTTAAACACTCTAAATTTATCTACTAAATTATTTATTATTTATTAACTTATTTATTGATTATCTTTGAATATTTACATTTAATGCACATGTGTATCGCAATGTGAATACTGAAATGTAGACTGGGCCTCTGGCCTCCACTACAAATGAATAATAATTGATTAATTGATCTACTAAATATGTTCTTAATTTGCAAATTTATCCGACAACATTGTCTTCAACTGATATGTAATAACATTTTGAAATGATAAGGATCTTATTCATGATTTCTATATGTAAAGGTTATGCGTAAAATCAGCTCTCTTTGGAAGTTTGATACGACATTACGGTGTTTAGTGAATAGTGATAGGTAAGTGTGATTTACTCCGATTGATCATATACATACGAAGTAAAAGAACAGGAAGATCTGTCAAAAAACATTGATTTCTTCGAACACACCTTTATGTAAAAAATACCGATATGTCTATAAATCTATCATATCTTCTTATGTAGTTGTCGGTAAAGAAACTCTAGAACCGGGAACGGGAATTCGGATATAAAATCAATCCACGCGTATTGATATGTAAAGATAGGATCGATTCGTCCCAACTTACAGATTCACCTGTCATCGGATGTATTGTTTGAAAAATTAGTGTGACAACATTTTGATAACTTGTGTTAATGTTTCCCAACAACGTTGTGAACTACCACAAATATGTCGATAAAAGAAACACTGCGTTTTCATATCGAGATTTCGAACATTCAACGGTTTCCTCTCGGTAAAGCCAGTGTTTGCAGGAGCTCTATTTCGATAAAATGACGAGATTTTATCATTGATTGTATTTAAAATCAAAACCATGATAATAGTGATTGAGTATTAAGAACTCCTATACAGTCTGTTCAAGCTTTTAGCTTTTATGTTTATTGTTGATTTCTTTTCACACCTAGAATTCAATACCACGTTAAAATCACTATAGCAAATATTCTAGCGCTCAAATTGGCTATTATAAGGCGAATGAGGACATTAGAACCTGCTTTATATTTCTATTCATGAAAAAGTCTACTTATCAGTCTGTACAATTGACCTCCAATCAGTAATGCAGAAGCTAGTTAGCAAGCAGATATAAAAAATCGTAAGAGTCGATTTTGCACAAAATGGGCAAAAATGATTGTTGAAAACGGCTGATTTATGGAAACGTGCAGCTTTGGCATAAACTATGATCTAATGTCTGAGAAAATACACCCACATCCTTAATCAAGATATCTGGAGGTTTAGCGAATTTTAAATAAGTGATGTCAAGTGTTGCACATGCATTACTGTTGTCTATACAATAAAATCTGTCACATTTGATTGTCAGACTGTGTGCCTAGTTTAAATATTGCCGATATCATAATTCATGCGGATTACGGATGCAACATTGCATTAATTTCTACCGGTCTTTAAGAATAAATATTGGAACGTGATAACATTTAACGTAAATGTTTTCCAAACAAATTATTTGATAGATAAAATTAAAGAAAGTGCAGATCGTTCCTATAATCGACATACATTGTAAATATGCTTAGAACAAATCATTATAAAAAATATGCACGATTCGTGTATACGTCACTTCTGATAGTACTAATTTGTCATTTATTCAATTTGAATCGTATGGGCTATTCAAAAAGTTAGGCGACGATTGTTTCAGTTTGGTTGCATCACTTTATTGTTAAAACGATAGTGTTCGCAAAATGAAACTAGTGTACGCTGCACGTCACATAAGCGTGAAGCTGTGACGTCAAACTTTACCTTCGTAAATGATTTGGCATCGAACTTGCTATTGCTCGTTTCATACTTAATGAAGTCATATAATAGAAAAACATATTAGATTTAATATACATTAACATCCCTAACATGGCCTCTGGTTCGTGATTTATCCTACATAGCATTACCGGATTTATTGATGTTATTAAACAATATGAGTCAGTCAGTCAGTACAAGCCTAATGATCGTAATCCACTTATTTCTTGAAATATGAAGCTGAAAAAAATGAAAATCTTTTAAACTATTGTCACGGTGTAACGATATCTAAACTCATGTGAGACCCGTTTATCCGACAGAAGATAAGAAAAGAAAAATAATCAAGCCAATAAATAACTAGAGAGAAGCCAATCCGTGAATCAAGGGATTTATTGAAGTCAACACAAGACGATAACCAGGTACAGCGACAAGCTACCCGTAATCCACTCAACAGGAGTTAACAACTAATTAAGGAAGTCAACAACCCATGAATAAACACATAGACAAACTGTAGGGAATCACTCTAGCATACCCCCAGACGTTGTCATAACAATATAAGCTAATGGCCGTCTTAACGAGATAGTATACATAAGACAAACCAATACTTTGGCGAATATACAAGGGTAGTTACGGGACACGGGGCACGGGTGGACTAACAATAGGGATGAATAAAACAACAAGCACACAGTACTTTAGATTATCCCTAATCACTACTTGAGTGAGTTAATGAATAAGAACACTAGTTTAGGTATAGTAGAACTTATCAAATAATGGGAGGGAAGGTAAGGTTAAAACTGTAAGTTCTTAAAGGAAGTGATCACATACTCCAGAAAGGTACAGAGAAAAATAAAGGAATATCAACCTCACCAATTCACGTCCAGCGTCCCAGGTCCACCCGTGACCTCTCCCAGCAAGGGTCAAGTCAAGACTACTGGTACCGGAGCTTAGCTCGGTATTTATATGGCCCGTGCGGACGTCGAAGTAACCATAGCTTTACTCGAAGAACAGAATGGTAGCCTAGCGTAAGGATATCTTAATCTGTGTTTCTTTGTGAAACTAAATTATCCCTAGCTCCATTAATATTTAAGGTATGGAGCCCTACAATGGCTTATTGTAAAGGGCGCAAACTCTTCTACAAGAAGATATAAATATCTATATCATGAGTATTGGCATATAAATACTACATGTAATAAGGCTGATAAATGGAGCATGAAAATGACATTTGAACATATAAAAATAGCCACAGTCGGCGAATAAAGACATGAATGATAAAAATAGATACATGAATGTAAAGTACATAATATGTACTTTCGATATATACAAAAATTGATGATATTTTATGAAAGTACATTAGAGGAGAGGCGAGAAATAGGTCGCACGCTCGAACTGCGTGACACTATATTTCAAATGAGCAAGAAGTTTATCTTTTTTGTGTTGTGAACATTTCTGTATCGACTTCAATTTTTAAATTTAAATTTAAATTTTCAACATGAATCTATATTCTTACATAAGTCAAAGTTGCCTGGAGGCGGTAAAACAACATTGATTAAAAGAAAACATGATTCCAACAAGGATTCGATCAACGATAACGAATCACAGAGGAGCTGATCGAGATCAATATATATATATATATATATATATATATAGAGAGAGAGAGAGAGAGAGAGAGAGAGAGAGAGAGAGAGAGAGAGAGAGAGAGAGAGAGAGACAGAGACAGAGACAGAGAGACAGAGACAGAGACAGAGACAGACAGAGACAGACAGAGACAGAGACAGACAGACAGAGACACACAGAGACAGAGGCAGAGACAGTGAAAGAGGGACAGAGACAGACAGACAGAGGGAGAGAGACAGACAGAAAGAGAGAGAGACAGACAGACAGAGACAGAGAGACAGACAGACAGAGGAAGAGAGACAGACAGACAGAGGGAGAGAGACAGACAAAAAGGCAGAGGGAGGGGGAGATTGATTTGATTGATTTAAACATATTCATTCAAGAGAAAGGATTGGGTACAAGTAGCCCAACTTAGTGAAACTTTCTCTTATGTACATTGCTTACATATTATATGGACACAATATATATATTTATATAAATATATAAATACATGAAAATTTATAGAGATGAGATACATATTAACAAAAGTGCAGACAAAGGAAAGGGTAGTTAGAGTAAAATGACAATGAGAAGTACTCAAAGAATTATCTAATTATCAAATCTTTTTGAGAATGATATATTTTTAGGAACTTGACTAAAAAACTGAATATTATCATTATAAGAAAGATCTGTACTGCCATTTAGTAAAAGATCCAAATTTACCATTATTCTATTATTGCATATTGTACTAATATAAGGAGGAGGAGAGACACATACAGACAGAGAGATCGGCGAAATGATACGTCCAAGTTACATGAATACTTGTTATATAGCCACCCAAACGTTTTCAACTTATATTTCTCTCTACTCTAGTTAAGTTTCAGAATTACGTTTGACCAATCATCGTCCTTCAGTGACAATAAATAAACCGGCCGCGATATAAATCGTAACCTTTGATGCCTTGCACTTGACATTGTGTTGGACCAATTAGATTTAAAACGACTCTAGGCAGCAATGGTCAGAATTTCTCAATGAAATGACACCATTGGTAAAGTGAGGAGTGTCCCGTTTGGTTGAACATATCATGTCTTTATTTTAACTGTGCTACATAGCATGTTGTATTCTCATTCTTTAGTCGACAGCATTTCCTTCCAAACCTTAAAAACTCCTTGACCAAAACAACGTCCTTGCCTCACACCACGCAGAGATCGAACTCACGTCGACTTTTCTTGTTACATACTTCATATCTACTTCATTGTCTAGAGTACGCAAAGTACATTAAACAACAAGAAAAGTCAGTCGATACAAATACTCAATAATCCAGATCAAACGATATAAACTGATGCCAATGTTGTCGACTCATAGATCTATCGATGTCTGCTGAACACGTGACAGTCGATAGTCACATGACCAGATCAACAGTCGCGGCTCCATCATCAATGTCTTGAAGGGTCGTTGGTTAAGTATTTCAAAAATGTTTTCAACGGGATTGTCTGTTAGTATTTTTCTGCTGATATTTATCGCTTATGTGCAGGGGTCGTCTGAACCATGGATGTTAGAAGCTTGTGGCCTTAGATTTTTTGAAAGGAATAGCGCTTTGGATGGATACCTGTACAAAAGTTTTAAAATTGGAACTAGAGAAGTGTTGAACGATTTGACATGCATTCTCCACTGTTTCTACCACGACTCTTGCATGTCCGTCGTCTTCAACAATCCGCACTGCCATATGTTCTTTGCACAAATGGACGCAAGTTCTGCAAAAGAGGTTGACGTTGGGGCTACCTATATTCAACTCCAAGGTAAGTTGTAATTATAATCTTTTGGTTTATATCTTATAATGTGATATTTGAGGACAAAATGCAACTTTGTCATGGTGGCAATCAACAATGCTATGACGTTACATTGCGTTCTTTGTGGTAACCATCCTATTTCTAAAATAGAATTTGGAATATTTCACGTGTTTTCATTTATTTTGAAATGAGAAAATCATACAAGTGCTTATGTCACGCTTTTATAGGGGGCGGGATAGCGCAGTGGTTAGCGCGTTCGGCTTCGGATCAAGAGATCCGTGGTTCGAATCCCGCTAGGGGCTCGGCAACTTTGTCTGCAGTAGAGAATTGCTCTACACGCAGTCAGGTTTGGGTGCAATGCTATACTGGAACCCATGGTTCGTTAGTTCCAGCTCATGCTCGCAGTTTTCACCGCAATGCATAGCCACTATGGTGTTGCGGGCTTTCTCCCTGCAGTAATACTAGAAGCCGCGATACAAGTGAAATACTCTTGAAAGCGGCGTTAAACCCCATATCATCTCACATCACGCTTTTATAACGCAACTCTTGCTTCGCTCGCGCGCGGGACAGTCGACAACGAAGTTTAATGATACCAATTGCAAGACAATATTTTGTGAAAGAACCAGTTCTAAAAAGAACGTACCATTTCAGCAAAGCTAGGCGAAATTGAAATGAAATTTTGTAAACCTACTACTGCCCCGTCAAGAATAATTCATCTTCAATTCAAGGCAAGGGGCAATATTATAGTACTCGTGGCCCCGTTACCCTAGTTACCCGTACTGCACGTCGCATGTGCTTGTTTTGTGCCCATGGCGTTTATGTCGTTGTTAATGTTGTCTGTCTCGAATATACACTCATTTGCTGAAAATAAACACATAGCGAGGCAAGATTTTTAATAGCAATAGTTCACTAACTGATTGTCCTGTCTTGATGCCATATGACATGACATGTATATATACAACCAGTTTACCAAAATCAAATCTTATTTCCGAGTAATACTTCAAATATATAAATTCGTGCATGGTGATGTATTGTAAGAGAAAAATACTTATTGGTATATGTTTGCTTTACCTAAAGGACCACTTTGTTTGTTGTTTGTATATCTTATACTCAAAGTTACCAATTTGTAACAATTTATCGAAAAATACTAAAACTTTCTAAAAGGTATCATTTTACAAATGGCTCAGGTAAATGACAAAAAAGTAGTAAGATCTTCAATAAACGAATCCTGTTTTTAGAAACGATTTTGAAATAGAAAAGAGATCAGATTTTGGATTATTATATGTGAACGCATGAAATCGGAAAGTATGAAATTAGCTTACGTTAATGTAAAGCGTCCGATCAGTTGTCATAATTATTTATGGGGAATGATATTTGAGATGATTTTTTGTGGACACTTATAGCTCACTTCTAGTCTTCTGTCATGTACCGCAGCCATGTCAGGTTTGGTTGCAATGCTACACTGAAATTCAGCGTAGTACCACCCATGGTTCGCTAGTTCCAGCCGATGCTCGCAGGTTTCACCGCAATGCATAGCCACAATGGTGTTGCGGACTTTCTCCCTGCAATAATATTAGCAGCCGCTATATAACTGAAATAATCTTGAAAGCGGCGTTAAACACCAACTCACCTCACCTCATTTCACCTCACCTCACCTCACCTACCGCAGCCATACAGATACACGCCAACACAAGGCTTCGATTTCGGTTAATGACGTTTTAAAAAAAAACAATCTGTCTTGGTTAACTGAAAACTGCGATCACAGTTGAAACCTCTAACTGTTAATGGAATTGATAATCGTTGACTGTAAAAAGAATGAAATCACTTGTGAATCTTATTACCTATTCATATTTTTAGGTTAGTATTACTTATACAAGCAGAATTCATTACCAAGTTATATTCATGTAAAGAATGTGTTTAGACCGAGATTTAATATCAAAACTTTCAATAAAAGTTGAGAAACATAATTTTATTCCAAATGGCTTTTGTATAGTACTTTATTCAAAGAGGGCTGAATTATTACTGTCTTACTTTGCTAAGGATAAATCGACCTTGTTTTGATGTGGAAGGTGTGTGGATGTTTTGTTGCATTGTTTTTTATTTGTGAAAACAAGATTGTTAGGCTACCATGGTTGAATTATATTTCACATATGTCTTTCGACTTGGCAGTTATCTGGCTAAGTTTTTTAGTGCTACAGGGTTTGAAACTTTTCAAAAAAATCTAAAACCCGATATCTTTATTTATTTCAGTCAAAGATCATTGTACTTCCTCGTCGCTGACCTGTGACGTCAATGCGCTTCTCATCAACGGCAGGATGGACTGCTCGTGCGCATGCGTACACGGATACGACGGAGATGGATTTAAGTGTGATGGTAGGCCTTTGTTTATTTTGATTTTAAATTTGGTTATTGATATTTGACTTATTTATTTTTCATCCAAAACTGTGAGATGCGCTGGTTTAAGAATGCAAATGATGTTATGAAGGCCGGTCCTTGTCGGCATTTAACTAACTAGCATTTTTTTAAAATTTCATTTTATAATTGTGTCACACTTTGTCTTTTCTTAATGAAAATCTGTTGTAATTAATTTCTCTTTTACCTGATTAACTCATTGAAAGAAGAACGCTTAATCAAAAAGTATAAATTTTACATAATTTTGGCCAGCTTCACTCATTACTTGTATCATTCCTCCCAACAGAGGTAGCGCTGTCATAAATCCCTATACAACCTCTGTACATAGGTTTCTCAGGCTTCCGGCAGTTTCCACTACCGGCGCAATATTGCAATTTAAACTACCTGACAATCTTTCAACCAAAGACAAAACCGAATGCATGAATAACATATTTGTTGTCACACAGTCCTATACAATGATGCAGTCGCTAAATGAGGCGTATGTGTTCTGTAAATAAGACTCAAAGTGCAAGGTGAATAATTGAATAAAGTTAAGGTTTTGGAAAGCTTACAGAAATAACCTAGGCGATTTGAATGATAACTTTTGAAACGGCGTCTCTGATTGCACAATAAACTTTAATTGCATCCAATCAGCGTTCTTCATTTCTAGATCAAGTAACGTTCGTATTAAGACAGAGGTTGTATAGGAATTTACGACGGAGCTACCTCCGCTGGTAGGAATGGTTGTAGTATTGTTCTTCGAATTTGATAATGTTTACAATAAGGGATGTAAGGATGCACTTAATGTAGAACAGTCAAAACGAAAAGATAAGACATCAGTCATTTTTAAGATATAGTAGTCAAGAGGTTTATCTTTCCATTAATATGTCGATTGAACTTAGATGTCTGTTTCTATTGACGTAGAAGGCAAACTCCTTCCCGATCAAAAATCTTCGGGAAGTTAATACAGATTAAAAAGGCTTTGGACTTGCACATTGCAAGTATATTGCACAGTGTATATACTACTATGTACTTATTGTTAGCCTTCCTTTTTTCTAGTGCAAGTTCTGGTAAGGTTGTTTATTGATTTAAATTCTATATAATAGTAAAAGCATAAAAATACAAGTAAGGACTATAAATTGCAGGTTGAGCGTCATACATATGGTTGTTAATATTTTTAGGTGAATTTCGAGTTCTTTGTCGCTGAAAAGTTTTCAATCTTGTTTTGAAGAGGTTTTCCAATTATCCTCTCATCAGATATCAGGACTCTTTCCGTTAAGCAACAGGTCACTTTATGAACAGTTGCTATGGACAACGAGGTCTATGCGAGATGTGAGACTGTTTGCTGTCATCTTTCTACGCAAAGATTAACTATTGCCAGTCTCGAACTTGGACAGTTCGAGACTGCCAATAGTTAAGCTTTGCGTAGGATGATGGTTTGCTGCAGGCCCCTATCTTAACGACATTTCATTGGCTGGAATAAAAAAAGTTAACGACATTTCATTGGCTGGAATAAAAAAAGTAACCGTTACTTCATTGGCTGGAATAAAAAAATGTTGCTATGAGCGATACGCGGCTTTGCCGAGATAGATAATAAGGTTTTGAGGAGCTTCACAGATATAGATGTAATGACCAAAATCAGGATATCACTTTGGGCGCCAATCATATATAGGAGCACTTCTTTGGTCATGTCATCAAATAGGTTTTGAGTAATGACAATAACTATAATAAAAGAAGTGAGTAAGTGAGTGAGCGAGCGAGCAGGGTTTAACTTGCTGTCAACAAACTCGCAGCTGTTTAACAGGTAGATGTTGCCATCCAAAAGAATAAAAAAAACCCAGATCAGCTGAATGAAGGAAAGGGAAAGCAAAAAACGACAATGAAGATGTACTGACAGAAAGACAACAGAATTTCAGTTTTAAGCCTTACCTTTGACCTTTTTAGTCTTACCTATAAGTCATATTTATTTTTTGTCAATAGGTCAATAAAGTGTATACATACGTTATTTTGAAGACGTGTGTATTCTTTCATCTATGTATTTACTTTTCAGTCAACGAGTGTATTTTTGAAACAGACAACTGTAGTACCGATGCCGTGTGCACAAACATAGTTGACTCCTACACATGCGCCTGCAAACCGGGTTACCTTGGTGACGGACTCGCCTGCACTGGTAAGTATGCAATAGAAGGTTTGATTCAAGGGCGTTCACAACATAAAAAAAACATGTTTAAAAAAGACATAATGGCACGTATTTTGACGTGTTGAAAATAATTTGCTCTTTAACAATCTGCGTCTTTTGCTGGCTGTTTTGTTTCGAATAATTTAAATTTTCAAAAACGTTAATATGAGATTGGACGACTTTGAACGTTCAAGTCCAACCATGATGACTTGAGTTATCAATTATATGCTATTCAAACGTTCATTTTAGTTTTGGTTTTGTGATTGGTCGATGTTTCATTATTGGTACATGTGTTACAATATTTGTTTTTCGTATGTGAGTACAAATGTTTTTTGTGTAGTACTATTGATTTTGTAAAGTTGTTTCCAGTCACCAACCAACTTTTAAGGAAACGTTGGACGTGTTTTCGTGCATTATTTTGTCAACGTATGAATGTTTCAGTACGTTTTGTGTTCAGTATTTGAAATAGTTGAAACACAAGGATTGAAACTGAAATACTGAAATATCTAGGTAAACAAGTGTCTACTAAAATTGAAGGCGGTTGACACATTGACTAAAAATGACTTGTAATGATATGGAATTAATCAAATGTTATAAAATTACTAAGATGAATTGCAGCAGGTTGCTATATTTAGTCTCGCAGTTTAGCGGTAAACACAGGTGTTTCTTTTCTTATAAACTTTATGAACAGTGTTATATGTTTGCACTGTGCAGTACTTAGTTTGCCGCTATCAGTGAAGTTAAGCAACATCGACTTTGTGGATGGGTTACTCGATCAGGAATAAGTGCCTGCCCCACACTCAGACACCAGTTGAGAAACTTGTTGTGACTTCCTATCCAAAATATTGTGTACAGTCTTTCAAAATAAAAACAACAAGTAAATGAAGGCATCGACGACGCTACGAATGCGTCGAAACACAGCTTTTTTGACCTCAGGTTTAACAAGATGTTAACATACTATCATAATAGCACACCATTCTATTTCCAAAACCCTGGGAACACGAATGTGTTTTCCCGCTGTTGTTTCCCACCTTCAACGGCTGTTTCCTGACGTTCTTCATCTAGCACTCGGAAGCAAATAGGATTGGAAACACACATAATGTTCCCCGATTTAAAAAAACTTTCGCAATATTTGGAAAAATTTCAACTTCAGTAGATATCATAAGGACTTATGGTATGAAGAAGGAGAAAAAAATACTGAATATTTTATGAATTTAGAAAAAAGAAATTATATATATGTAAATAAAAGTATGAGTGAATTAATAACTCCTAACGATATACTCACTAAAAAAGAGGATATACTAAAAGAATCCTCTGATTTTTACAATAACTTATATCAAAGTAAGCATGCGAGTGATTGTGAAAACGATTTGGATCTCTTTACGAATGTTGAAATTAAACTCAAAACCGAGAAGCGAGATTTCTGTGAAACCGAACTTACAATAAAAGAATGTGCGCGTGCTCTAAAGAACATGAAAAATCGGAAAAGGCCAGGTTCGGACGGGTTTACTGCATTATTTTATAAATTCTTTAGGAAAGACATCGGTATAATTCTTTGGCGATCTATTCTATACTCATATGAAATTGGAACATTGTCGGATTTTCAAAGGCAAGGTATAATAACTTGCATAACGAAAGATTCTCGTGACAGGCGATACTTAAAAAACTGGCGACCGATAAGCCTTTTAAACGTCGATTATAAAATTGCATCCGCCGCAATTGCCTCACGCCTTAAAGTAGTTCTTCCCGATATAATAAGCGAAACCCAAACAAGGTTTTTAAAGAATAGATTTATAGGAGAAAATACAAGAATACTTTACGATTTAATGCATTATTGTGAACAAAATGAAATACCTGGCCTCTTAGTTTCGACTGATTTTGAGAAAGCTTTTGATACTGTTGAATGGGATTTTATTGACAAAACTTTGGAGGCGTTTAACTTTGGCCCCGTACTTAGAAATTGGATTAAACTTTTTCAAAAAGATAGCTGTAGCTCTGTAATCAATTCGGGCACATTTTAGAACTTTTTTATTTAGGACGCGGTTGTCGTCAAGGTAACCCAGTGGCCCCATATCTCTTTGTTACATGTGTTGAACTTTTATCTATTGCCATTAAAAGAAACCCTAATATCAAGGGCATAAGGGTCAAAGGCATGGAACATCTTGTCTTTCAATACGCAGACGATACCGGCAAATTTTACTCTAGATGGATCTGAAAAGGGAGTATCAGAACTTATTTATGTGATTAAAAAGTTTGCTGCTGTCTCTGGTTTAAATTCAAACTGTGACAAAACAATAGCTCTATGGTTTGGCTCCAAGAGAAATTCTAATGAGCAACTTTGTCCGCACATTCCTCTTCGTTGGTCCAAAGAACCCTTCAAAATTCTTGGAATAACATTTTCAAAAGACTTAGATGAAATGGTCTCGCTAAACTTTGAACGACAATTCTCCAAAATAAGAAAATTTTTGTTTTCATGGTCAAATAGATCTTTTACTCTTCAATTACAATCATCAAGTCTCAGATCATCCCCCTTTTCACACACCTCTTTATGGCGCTTCCTAACCCTAATCTAAAGACTTTTTTAAACATTTAAACTCTATCCTTTTTAAGTTTGTTTGGGGAGGGAAACGTGATAAACTTAAACGTAACATGTTGATTAATGTTTATGAAAAAGGGGGTTTGAAAATGATAGATATCATATCCTTTTGTAATTATATGAAGATCAAATGGATAAAGCGACTCTTCACAGGAAAAGGATTATGGCAGAACTTGGCATTTGAATCGTTATCCCCCTTTGGAGACATTGATTTGTTTAACTTCCAAAGAGAAAGATTGCTATTATATGTAAAAGATATCACAAATTGCTTTTGGAAAGAAGTCATAACGAGTTACACTAATATAATCAGAAACAAAGTTGTTACAATTGACAATTTTGTATCTCTCCCATTTCTCAATTTTATTCCATTCATTGATATGAGCTTATTCATCTCCTGGTATAGAAACGGACTGAAATGTATTGGGGATGTAATCTCTCTTACTGGTGACTTAAAATCATTTGAAACACTGAAAGAGGAATTTGATATTCCATACACATACCTTCTATATTTCAGATTTTTTAAATACATACCAAAACACTATTTTGACCTTATTAAGACAAAACCTCAGCATCACACAGAAGTAATTGCACAATGTAATATTCTTAAACAAATATGCAGCTCTGATGACTTTAAATTTGTATATTCCCAACTGTGTTCCGACAAAGCCATTTCCTTAGACAATCTTCAGCTGAAATGGGAATCAAAACTAAATATCAACTTAACTGATAACTATATTTCGGACTGTTTTGCACTCATAAATGCTACTACTATAGAGAACAAGGCAAGAAATTTTCAGTTCAAATTTATTCACAGAATAATCTCAACAAGATCATTTCTATTTAAAATAGGTATTTGTCAGGATAATCTTTGCACCTTATGTGGTAAAAAAATAGAAACTTTTGAGCATCTATTTTATTCATGTGAGAAAACCAAACATATTATTTCACAATTAAGAATCTGGTTCCATTCCAAAACGGGAACAAGTGTGAACATTGATATGACAAAATTTCTCGGGGACGCAAAGGCAAACCTATTGACTAACCACATTTTTATTATTACAAAAGAGTTTGTAAACAAAGCAAGGTTTAGCACCAACGATCTGAATTTCTATGAACTAATTAACTTCATATAATTTCATTTTAAGATAGAAAAATACATTTTTTCGGAGGATAACCCCAATTTTCAAAGAAAATGGTCGTGTTTGTACCAAATAGATAATGTACTGTGAGTCCCCTCTATTTCTGCACCTTTTCACCCTTTCATTCTCGCCTATAACATTTCCTATCTACCTTTCTTCTTCTGTTTTATTTGTGAAGATTTATGGTCATACTGAAAAGTTTTCAACAATGATTGACTGATTGTACCATCTCTTTTCTGTTAATTAAAAAAAAGAAAAAAAGAACTTATGGCCACCTTTGAAAATTAGTTAGCTAGCTTCCGTGGGAGTGTTGTTGAAGCTCATAGAGATGTATTTACGCAAAATGCTGGGCCCATCGAGGTCATGTCACCTGTCTAGATCGTAGATGCAATTTATCGACACAATAATCATATATGATGTTACACATATGTGAAGGACTACCCTTTGGTATCAGGGCGTGTAAATTTTATCCCCCCGCCAGCGAATATTGTCCTGTCAATAGTCCGAAAAAAGGTACCTGTCTTTGGATTTCAATTCCCTTCATCAATTCTAATGATTTGCATATATGCCAGTGATGCGCATCTCGTCTGCTATGATGCTATGAATATTTTTCAGAGTTATTGCCCTTGACACAGAGATGTCGACTTTTCGATTTCAGATTGACAGCACTTGTCTTGCGAAATCAACTCCTTCCAAAATCTTTCTGAATCTATACAGCTGCATATCAAAACTTTTGGTATGCAGCTGTACACATACTTTGGTTATAAAATCAATGATGCGCATCCCCCCTCGACAGGATGCGAATTGTATTTTTACTGTCTCTGGACTTAGCGCGGTCAATCCTTTGGTTTAAGATTGACCGTACACTATTTTCAACGTGTCTTTTCAAATGAATAACCTGTTAATACAAATGTAAGATAAAATGCACATTCGTTTTCGTTTTTAGAGGTTAAAATTTGCATCAAAAAGGCATCTGGCGGGCGATGTCGTGTTCCCAGAGCACTTTTATCAAAGGGTCATTTCTTTCGGCCATTTTTTTTTACATTTTTTGGATCACTTTAGTTTTTAGACTTTAGATCAAATTCAACTAAAAGAAACCATCAGACACATATCTCAACTATATAGATCTAAATATAACGCATATGTAACAGCATTCAAACAAAAAGGAATGTATATGAAATCTGTTTTCACAAAAAACCCCGATAGAACCATTTCATTTAGCATTACTTAGGTAAATATATAGAGGATATTTAATTAAGTTTGTCAAATACGATGTTTATCTCATTGAGTGGTGGGGTTGGAGTTGATATTTTCACGAGTGGCGCAGCCACGAGTGAAAATATCAACTTCAACCCCACCACGATATGAGATAAACATCGTATTTGACAAACTTAATTAAATATTCTATTTATTATATGATTTCATTCTCATTTTGTTGATTTTTAGTGTTTATGATGTCGATAAACATTTCTTAACCCTAAAAGTAGTCCCGGCACAAAGAGGCCCTGAAAGGTTCACCAGCAGTGACGATATATTATATCGCTACTGTCACCAGTGACGATATATTATATCGCTACTGTCACCAGTGACGATATATTATATCGCTACTGTCACCACATACAAGGTTTATTTCACTGATAAATCCCAGTATTTCATTGCTTATTATATAATTAAAAAAATTTTTTTTCACCTTTCATGACAATATAAGTAAGTACAGCAAATTACGAAAAAGTGACTAAAAATCATGACAATTTTCAAATCAATAGGGTGACTTTTTATGCTCAAGTGGAAACTCAATCCCGTATTTTCTTTCTCAAAACATCTGTTAGCCTATTTTCTAGTATAATGATTAACAAACTGAGGGACAAATCAAGCCGGAATATCGTCTTGGTCAG
Source organism: Phorcus lineatus (assembly GCA_921293015.1). Lineage (NCBI taxonomy): Eukaryota > Metazoa > Mollusca > Gastropoda > Trochida > Trochidae > Phorcus > Phorcus lineatus. The sequence continues at coordinate 12,480,232 of OV121098.1, read as the reverse complement.
AGAGCAATGTCCTGTTAGAAAATGACGCACCCACGCTTTCACTCAATCCGGTTAGCATCATAATCACTTGCTCTTGACCGCTCACCTCCTTCACCTCAAGCTCCATTGACCGCTCCTTGCTGACCGCTCGTTCAACCGCCACGAGAGAAGGTTGAAGGCTTGCAAATATCCGTTTTGAGATTAACGTGCGGTAATGACCTATTATGAAAATAACCATATAGCTCAAGGAAGTACTGAAATGAAGATTTTTGAACTCTGAGCATTTGAGTTAGGAAGATTGGAATGCGTTATGTTAATAACGTCATTGTTAATAAAGTTTTAAAGGCGAAATCAGCAAATATGAGAATTCAAAACCCTAACGTGTTTAAATATAAAGTGCAATGAAATTAAAAGTTAAAGAACCAGGTATAAGAGTGTTGAATAACTTTGAAAGAAATTGTTAAAACGCAATTGTAACATGACTTCGTTGTAACCTCGTTACCTGATTGGTCGGTTCGAAAAAATTACCCTATGTTGAATGACAATGAATACCCGCAAATTAGCAAAGGCGAATCACCGCGAATTGATACAACATGTTCACTAGTGCCGGCCCGACTCAAGTTTTAATTTTCCAGTTTCTTAGAAAACTAACGCCGTCGGTTTTAAACTAAATATGCGGGTGTTGAATAACAATGAATCCCGGAAATTTTACAAACGCAACTATTTATCTTCTAATTATTCATCATACTACGTATACTAACTGAAAACCTGTCAGTGTTTCATTACACATAATGTGGATTTATAAGAAAAAGATCGCCTTTGTGAAAAATAAATTCATTTTGACTACAATGAGATGAACGAGTTAATCTCCTTAAGAAACTGGGCAATCCCCAGTAGCAAGACGGGACGGGGAACCTAGACTATCTGAAATCAACGGATCTGTCACGGAGTTACTTTACAAAAGAACTTTAGGGATAGTCACGCATCAAAGTTGGTATTTAACAAATATAAGTAAGTAATTTTCCAATATGATATTTGATTAAATTTCTCTTAAGATGTTACGTCAAAGTTATAGTTCTATTGAGTGAATTTTTAACTTAGTTCATGAAAGCTTTGATGTCATAAGAAACTCGATAACTTGCCACATAAGTTCATCAAAATAAGAACCATCAAAATCGGAAACAATGATACAATCAATTTCATATTGACAATTTTGCGGCGAATCAATCAATTGGAATACTCTTGTTCTATACGTCCTTGTCTGACACCAACACACGTGTTTGCAAAAAGCCATTGTGTAAAAAAAATACCAATATCTAAAAAAAATATGAAAATACCGATTCGGTCCTAAAGCCGTTGAGGGATGTTTATTTAAAAAGCTTATCATTCAGAGTCAATTTCATTTTATTTCATTTTAAATATTTTTTCTCTTTTTAAATTCATTCATTCAAACCCAATTTATGAAATATATAGTTTTATGACAATCACGAAAAGGCATGATCTAAGTGTAGAAGCCGAAAATCATGTACTGTATCACTACTAACCAGTTTATCAAAACTGTTTAAGGTTTAACTAATAGTGTCCTTTTAAAGGAACGGCAGTTGCGATAATTTGCCTTTTTTCGACCACACATCATGATGTTTACAATATATTTACGTCACGGTTCGCCGACGGTAGGCATTCAGCCTATCCTTAAAAGTAGATTTTGATTGTATTCTTTGATTACACGGGTTCGGTATCAAAAAGAATTTTATATTCAGGACGAGGAAATACTATATTTACGACAAACGTGTCTTAAAGTCGGTACATCCCTCGCTATCGCACGGGAAAATCCTAATAATATGTAATGAACACTCATATGATACCATCTATTCATTGTTTGAACTTGTTTTCGAAGAATAAGAAATGACTGTTTCTGTCAGTTCCCTAAATATACTGATGGTAAATTTAAAGCCAACAATTTTGAACCCAAAAACCTTTTATTAGAGAACTATCAGCACCAGTTCATTCCGCCCAGTTTTCAGTTACTTGGTATTCATGAGCGCCCTCAAAAGAAATAAACAAAACAAAACCTTAAAATCGAAATCCGAAAAAACATTCTTGACAACGTCGACTGATCGATATCCAAAATTCACAGAACAATGCCATTGGTAGTTATCGATAGTTCCATTCGTCTACATCGGCTTGTCAAAGTAATAGAATGTTGGTGATGTGCTAATTCTATAAGAAATACGCGGACCAATCGCATCCCAGACGTGCTCGATTGGGTTTAGATCTGGACTTACACTTGGTCTGTAGAGGGACTGATGTTCTGCTTTGATGTTTGCGACAATTTTCAATCAATGGGGGCGTCTGAGGGATTGGAAAAAAGCAGGAGAGTGTTGTAAGAAATGTCTTCGTTCTTTTCTACACTCTTCGTATATCGTCGATATCTGCCTCCTAGTCAGGATAAAAGACTACCAACACTAAACCCGTGTCGCTTCCAACGCGAATTCTAGTGTTGTCTGGCTGAACAGAACCGAACAGAACTTTATTTCACTCAAGGCTATGTACATAGCATATTGAGGGTTAACAGGAGAAAATGTTTGGATAATGGCGGATAAGCATGAAAATGGACAGGTTAATTGGGATTTGATTTTAGACAATTGATAATAATGCCACAGAATTTAACTTATGAAATAATTAAGATGTTATGTATACAGATGAGTTTTGATAATGATACTTTGGAATGTACATTTTTCTATACTCATGAAATACTTTACAAGTAGATGTACATGTTCATAGCATATGGCTATCATGGTCGTTTTCTGGACGACCGGTTGCAAACAGAGGTTTGTTGACAAGCTCCCGTTAAACGATCACCGAGTTGATTGAAAAACAAGAACGGTTGCTTACATGCCACACAGTGTCTGTCATCCACCTAATATGTCTGTTATACCTCACCTCTATCTACGACAATTTTACTTCTCCGTTCTGCCGTTCTTCTGCCTATGACGCTACGACAAACATTCTCACGGTTCCAGTCTGTCGGAAGACATACAATCTCAACAAAACGTCTTCTGATAACAAATTTGTATAGGATAATAAAAGTTTATTAATAATTTACCACACCCCCTTACAAAAATTAAGCAGTCACAAAGTACTTTCGACACAGAAATAAGTACTCAAAAACAGAGTCGTTCTTAAATTTCATATATGCAATGGTCATGTTATAATATCGATAAATAGTTGCATTTGTAAAGTTACGGGATTCATTGCAAATAAAGCTATATCTGTTACGTTGGTATGAGGTGGCAAGACACCTCTTAATTGAAGCATGTTTTTACATTAATGACCACAGCACATCGTCCCCAGAAGCATGTTAGAAACATAAATTGAATTGAAGTGTGATGATAATTGTCTCTCATCTCGTGATGGGGTGATAAAAAAACTTCTTTTTGTCCTGAATATTCTCTCCCAACAATGGCAGCTCCGTCATAAATTCCTACACAACCTCTGTCTTAATACGAAGTTTCTCTGGCATCCGGCAGTTTCCCCTACCGGCGCAATATTGCAACTTAAACTACCTGGCAATATTTCAGCCAATGAAAACACCGAATGCATGAATTACATATTTGTTGGCACACAGGCCTATGCAATATTACAGTCGCAAAATGAGGCGAACATGTGTTCTGTAAAGTAAAGGGCAAGGTGCATGTTCGAATAAAGTATAGCTTTCGGAAAGCTTATGGAAATACTTGAATGATCAGCGTCGCTGATTGCATAACTAACTTTGATTGCATCCAATCAGCGTTCTACATTTTTAGATCAAGAAACGTTCTATTAAGACAGAGGTTGTATAGGAATTAATGACGGAGCTACCTCTGTGGGGAGAGGATGTGTTCTCAGTGGGCGTAAACGTTCCGCCCCTTTGCGTAAACTAGCCAGTCTTTCAGATCGAATCCGAGCTCAATCATAAGAAAAGCCACAACGAACAAATAAAATACACAGAGAATTGCTTTTAAAATGTTAAAATGTACTCATAATTCAATTAATGTTAAAAAAATCGTTCCGGTTCAATGGACCGACTTTTTAACTACTTAAGATACTTAATAAATGACAATAATAATAATTATCATTCTTTTCATCTTACTTGATCCATCGTAACGAGTTCATTTTCATCAAAATCGAAGTTATTAATGAGACTGGTGAACCGATCTAACTGATGGAAGTTTTGTAAAGAAAGCTTAGCTCTTTCTCAAATCATGTGTATAGGCATTTTATTGGCCCAATTTGTCTCGTATTGGCACTGAAATGGACCAGTTGCGGAATCATATGGTTTGATGGGTAGATACGGTATAAGTGCCTTGCAATGTGTAGTTTAAAGCCACTAAAGCTTCAAATCGGCTATCGTAAGGCATGTGAAGACATCGGCATACACTTTATCTGTTCCTGATACAATAAAGTACTCATTTTTCTTTTCATCTGGCCTGTAATCAACATGAGTACTAGTAATTTATTAAGACGGCTGAAGTTGGCGAAAAAAATAAAAATCTATTGTCAGCTATGCACAAATTTGAAACACTATGGACAAATGAAAACGGCTAGATATCAATGTGTTTAACATTTTAATTTATCTAAACTTTGGACTGAGACCAAGGATGAAATATTGTTTATAAAGGGAATCTTCTATCTAACCGAATGCGTCCATATTTGATAAATACATTACGTGGTGTAATACCTAAGTGCGGATCGTTAGTAATAACGAGAGATGTTAAATAGCTGTGCATTCATTGTATTTGCGAAATATCAGTGTGCGCTAGTGCCTTTAATAATGCATAAATATCACGAGGCAGTATGAAACACGGGCGATGAATGAAAACGATATGACACTGGATAACGAAAATATATTCTTTATGTAAATATCATATTTGTTGGTATGTTTGATATCAAAAGACAAGAGAGTGATATTCTATTATTATCCAAAAGCATTGGCTTTACGTGACGCGGCGCCAGTCTCCGAATGCGATGATGTCAGAGCATGTGAAGTCATCATTTTTGTGACGTCTCAGCACTGTGATAACACTTGAGGATAACAAAGCATTGTTCGAAACCACTATCAACCTCCTGTTGAAAAGATTTGGCTGTTAAATTAAAAAAATTGTGCTTGATAGGTGATAACGAAACAATTACGTGTGTAGGAAACTCGTTCATTAGTCCACTCTTAATCCGTATTTTCAAAAAAACGTATATGCACTCACTTTCTTTTTCACGTTTTACAAGAAAAACGTGTTGTTCACAACTTCAGATGCATTTGTTGTATTAATTGAAAGAGCCATAAGGTAATACTGCTAGTATGTAAATAAAGTGTATGGCATTCAATTAAAATAATGTCAAATTAAGTGTTGCTTTAAATTTTACCATCAGAATACATGTAGGCACAGCAAACGTACATAACATAATATTATATTTTATGAAAGCCTGTATATATAAAGAAATAGAACACTAGCAAGATAATTCCTCAAGAGGTAAGACAAATTCAAATACAAATCTAACATTCGAGGGAAATGATAATTGCAAATTCTCTTTGCTTCACTGAATTCACGAGTACGTCGATAAAAAATTTCCAAGAGTTTGACATCCACAGCGCCATGCGGTCTTGCACCCCGGGTGATACCAAGATAGTATAGACCAGGATGATCAATCAAACAACATTAGCAGTCAACAGTAAATCAATTTGAGAACACAGAAGAAAGAAAATCTCACATTTCTGTACTAGCTGCTAAGTAATACATTGTTAATATGAATATTCCGTGTTCTGCGTTCTTTCGTCTCGGCTGACCCCAAATAAGTTACACCGTTGTTAATCGATTGAGCAACATTTAACGACAATGCGATATCAATATGGAGAACCAATTATCTGAATAGTTTTGGTAGGTTAGAGCATTGCATTGTTGTGAAATATTGAACTCCAATCCGTCCGAAGAGAAACATAACTACTCCACACTTCACCAGTCACTTTTGATGATAATGATGAACAGAAGTTACAACTTGTGAAAACATAACAGTTGTAATATACATCATACGTGCACTTGTGCGTATAAATCACTTCACACCCGGGACGGTTGGTCAGTTGAATGCAGACGCTTATTCTCCTTAAGACAATGTGTCTTTGCTGTTTATACTGAAAAAATGGAACGTGGTTAAACCTAGAGCCGAAGGGGTGCCCATTGCTACTTTGATTTTGATGATTACGTTAATCCTGGTTTCCATGGAAACATTCAACTTTGTGTATATTGGTGTAGACACCTTTTCCGGCCTCGAACCTAAAGGCTGCTCAGTATTGTTTTACGATACTTGCTATGTGATAAGACCTAGTGGTGAAATTGCTCCTTTTGCTATCAAAGTTATTCTGACGTTGTTTCATACAAATAATTCACATCCCTTAATTTATTCTAGCACGCCTCTGCGGTTTACCTTTTGCATTGAATTAACATATAATAAATTCTAAATATCATTTAATTAGATGAAGATGAGATTTTTTTCTTAAAATTGCTCTAATTTTCAAAGCGAGGGGTACAAACACTGCTATTATTACGTGACCTTTTTTTTATATCGGCACACTCAAGTCACCTGATGAAATTGGGACCGAATAGACAATCAATATATAAGCCACAGTTATGTGTAATATCGATGAATTGATTACTTCGCATTGTTCTTTATTCAGTCAATCAAAGTATGCTTTGATGTCAACCAAGCACTAAATAATTCAATATTGCTTTCGTATATTTTAAAAATTGATTTTCATAATTAAGGTTTAGATTTGTCATAATTACGTATGTTATTGTTTGGAAATCTATGACATCAACATATGATCAATTAGCACAACTTATTCAAATTTCAGAAATTAAGATCGATGTCAAAACAATGTAATGAATTAAAAAATGGTAAAGTCATTTGAAACAAAAGTCGATGACTACCAAAATAGTTTATGTGAAGGTTTTCCATTGGACCAAAGGTAAAGTTTCACATGCAGGAAAAATGTACATTATGTACTCTTGGCCTAACTGAAAAAAGATAAAACACCAAAATTTCATTGTTGGATGTTGTGGCCCATTAGTTACCCAAAGATACTACACAGGTTATATCTTCCAACGAAATATTGATTGTCTTTTTATCGATATTCCTAAAAACTATCTGTTCACTTCACTGTCCTAAGAGATTCCTACATAAGTTATAGCTGTTCTCTACACCTTTCATAGAAATATCTAAACAAATCTGTTCTATTCACATTTTATAGAGATACCTTAATTTATCTGCTCTCTACACTTTTCATAGAGATACCTTAATATATCTGTTTTCTTCCCTTCTCATAGAGATACCTAAATATATCTGTTCTCTACCCTTTTCATGGTGATACCTAAATATATCTGTTCCTTTTCATAGAGATACCTAAATATATCTGTTCTTTACTCTTTTCATAGTGATACCTAAATATATCTGTTCTTTTTCATAGAGGTACCTAAATATATCTGTTCTCTACCCTTTTCATAGTGATACCTAAATGTATCTGTTCTTTTTCATAGAGATACCTAAATAATCTGTTCTCTACACTTTTCATAGTGATACTTGAATATATCTGTTCTATTCACTTTTCATAGAGACACCTAAATATATCTGTTATCTACAATTTTCATCGAAATATCTAAAATATCTGTTCGATTCACTTTTCATAGAGATACCTAATCTATCTGTTCTGTACATTTTTCATAAAGATACTTAAACATTTCTGTTCTCTAACCTTTTCATAGAGTGAGAGGAGACAGTTGGTCAAAGTCAGATTTTGATTTATCGAGAAACATCATATTCCAACAACATAATCTAACCTAAGTTTGCCCTGTATATTTCAGATATAGACGAGTGCACCACAGGTGAGCATACCTGTGACGTTAACGCTGATTGCAGTAACACACCGGGCTCCTATACCTGCACGTGTCAAGCCATGTACGACGGAGATGGATTCCAGTGTAATCTCAAAAACATCCGGGGTAATTATCCCAAAATTCATATAGGTTACCCTATTGAGTATTATTATAAAAAGAGACATCAACTTATCTTATAAAAGGCAATATATCAGCTTGAGTCGACCATCAGGCACTATTGGCTATTGTTTTTACCTTTGATAAATTACATTATATACTAAGCAGCAAATGGCACCTGCAACCTTTCTCTTATAAAAACCTGGCGCAATAAATCAGATGTGTTTGGTCTTCGTATGACGTAATTCAATCTCCTCTGAATTTCGTCCCAAAGATGTTCAATGAGATTCAAGTCCTGACTAAGGGCTGGTCGATGCATAACATTGACATCATTTTAACATGACAGACATTGGAACTTAATGTACCTTGATTTGATCTCATCAGACCTCCCCTCCCCTCCCCTCCCCTCACCCCCTCACCCCCTCACCCCCTCCCCTCCCCTCACCCCCTTCCCTCACCCCCTCCCCTCACCCCCTCCCCTCACCACCCCCCACCCCCAAACTTGAAGGTTTGTGACGATAAACCTTGCACCTAATTTATCCCAATTCCAAGTTTTGTGAAACAATTTTTCAGTTATGGCGGTCTTAATTTGCACTTTGTGCGGATTGCCCAATGATGACAAAGTGGTATCATTCAGATCCTTATATATCGTATATATCGAAGTTATAGAATCAGCAAACAAGCTTTGTATGGACCGTTGGGCACTTTAAAAAATCAGTGTTTAGCAACCGGACTATATTACTATTTCCCTTTGCTTCGAACTTAAGGAACTTAAATTTGGCTTGAATTAACGAATGCCAGCATTTATTGCCACATATAGACAAAGGCAAATGTAATGAAATATGGACGGTCACTGTCGTTGTTTTAGTCTGATATACTGTGGATGACAGAGTGACATCATTTAGGATACATCATCACTTAGTTCACCTCGAAAGTATAGAAACAGCAAACACACTTTATATTGACTCAAATGCACGCTATAGTCGGTTCCTCCCACCGGACTAATAATCATGGCAGTTGTCGGCAATGACATTTTTTGCAAAATTAATCAAAACCAAGGTACGTCTTTGCCAATGTCTGTAAATGCAATATTTTTGGCGCGATCCTAAACCTAAACTGGTGGTTTACAAAATATGCTTAAGTTTATTATTAAAGGATTTAAATATTTTATTTTTATTTGTATATTTGATATTTCGAGTGTTGGAGGTGGGCTTCGCAAAGTGCTCAGCGGACTGACTGGTGTGATATTTCGACGTTAAAAGACACTGGATCGACTTGTCCCGGACTAATGTCGCAATTGCATTGGGTTAGGTGTTTTGATTAATCTGATGCATTGCAGTAAAGACTTATGTCATAATGATATTTCGAAAATAATTTTCAATTAGACTAGGGAATGTTTTAATTACATCCCTTTCTGTTTTTATAGTAAAAGTTGTATGTTGGTCGACTCTAGCTTGTTTTTTTACTTTTTTATTTAAAAAATACATGTCCCTATGTTCCGTGTTCTGATTGGCCGAGACAGATGGTAACGACACTGACCAAACGTTGTGTCAAGTGAGTGCTCAATATGGTTCAGCTATTCGACAAGCGTTTGGAGTTGCTCCCCTTGGCATACAGTGCGAAGAAAAACTTTCTAATGCTGACGGCGTAGAAATTAATACATAAATCAAAATCACATAATTAAACAGTTATTGACTTCAGTAATCGATTTTATCAGTGGTGCATCGACCTTTGAAAATTATGTTCACCGCGGTAATCGCCTTGGTGAACATTAATGTTCCGAGGTCAATAAAACACTTGTTTCACCTCAAAAGAAGTTAATAAGTGTATAATTTTGCTGTTTGTTGTGACGTCACATCATAAAAATGTTTTGAAGTCATTGTTTAGCTTAACGTTACGTTCCAAAATGCGCCGACAATCGGCCTCTGCTAGGGAGTAATGCTTGATGAAATTCTGAATTTTGCGTAATCGGTAAAAACAGAATATTTCATCCCTGCATATGACATTTTTGTACCGAACATTGTAACCCTCGCTTTCGCTCGGGATATACCTGTATTTAAGTGCTCGTGCATCAAATGATGCCATATCTGTATTCGTTGAGATGTTCTCCAGGATAAACGTTTATATTGTCTATATTTGACAAACGAGTTATCTAAGTCTTTTTTAGTTAGAGATTGGCTAAGCGTTTGAAATAAAGTACAAGTTACGTCAAATTCGGTACAACGAGATTATTCGGAGAGGATACAGAGAAACATATAGAGAAACTCAGAGCGATTGTATGACGATTAAACGAAATTGCTCTTCGTGACTGAAGAAATTCAGGTACTGGTGCTTTCCGCTATATTTCGGCCTCGGTCGATACTTGTTTTCGCGAGTGTTTGAATACAGATAGTGTCGTCTTCATCAGGCCTGGAAATCGATGATGGTGATTTGTAATGCTTTCTTCTAGGTGAGCTGTGTTCAAACGACACTGACTGCATCAGGGCAAACTTCACCTGCAACAGCGGTGTCTGTGACTGTGGGCTCAGCTTTAGTTACGACATCGTCATCAACCAGTGTGTAGAGAGTGAGTGTCACAAATGCTTGATTCCTTTATACAGCAATCTTTGAAATGATCAACTGAAACATATCAGCCATGAATTCCCGTATGAAATTCGTTAAAGGCATCGGGACGAAATTCACTAGTTATATATCAAATCATTTACTTGGTTCAATAAAAAATTTTTAAAAAGGGATCGACGCGTATGATTCTCTATTAATTACATATGTGATTAAGATATCACTGATAAACTGTAAAACATCGCCCGCTGTCGGTTGAAATAACGTACAAGATTTACACAAAGTAAAATTAAAAAAATGACATTCTGCCGCATAACGACAACGGTGCTTTACTATGACCCCTTAAATCATGTTTTCGTTCCCTTAATTCAAGATCACTTATCGTTTAATAAAAGTGAATTCAAACAGTATTACACGAGAAATCGTTTACTATCCTCTAAATCTTTCCCTCCAGAGTGTGATAACTATGGGACCGAGTTCTCTCATCAGTCTACAACATACTGCCTCAGCGGCCACAACCACGGCAAAACTACCTACATCTCGGTCGAAAACTGCGCAAAAGACTGCGTGGCAGCAGTTGGATTTACATGTCGCACATTCGAGATCTGGAAGGGCTACTGTTGGCTGTCGTCGAGCATCCAATCAGACTATCTTGACGACTGGGATCCCTGGTCAGGATGTCTGTACTATCAGCGTCACTGCGCAGTCCCCCCTTGAGATCCTCGGCAGTCGGGCCTCGGACTTATGTACTGCGTAACAATCGTCAAAGACTGGCCTTGGCGAGACTCTACTTTGGAACAACCGTCCAGAAGTAATTCAAGCCAGTGACACAGCGCTGTAGAATTGAATTAATAATTGTTTTGTAGATTTGCTAGCGCTCCCGGTTGACGTTGATTTTTTCAAGTGTATATTCTGCAATTTTGCAACTTAAAGTAATTGACATTTTTGTCAGTTCTGTTAGTCAAATATAAGTTCTGACGATCCAGACGTATCCTTGGAGCGGATGAAGTTAAATCATTTTTAATGCTCAATCAAAGTTAAGAATACCCCGGGCCAATCAAGTTCCACCCAGTGTCAGTGTTTGATCAAAAAGGGGGGAGGGGATTGGTTCATTGGTTTTTAAGAAATTTAGATAATTTCTGAGAACTTTGTTTATAATTTGTTTATTTCCCCCAAAATGAATATTATACATATATAACAACTGTTTGAAACAAGTATTCAGGTAGTTGATAAGGCTTGTATATAATATTCTTGATATACAAAGTCTTTATCTATACTACTTAAGTAACAACACTTCAAATACTTTAATTTATGAGTGTGGTACAGATATTTTAAGCAAATGAATTGAAATGCCTAATATGTAAAATCTTCAGGTAGCTGATAGGGATAATAATAGATATACAAAATCGTTACTAAAAGTCCTGAAGTGCAAACATTTTATTTATGAAAAAACTGATTGTGTACATATATAAATAGCAAGTGAATTTTTTTATATAGTTGTACATTCACATAAAATTGTCTTTTATGGGTAAATCAGATATTTGTTACTAACATAGAGTCATTTACATTTGAAAATGGTGTATGGACGGAGGACCAGAATTTGATAAAAACTGCTGGTTGTCCCTAATTTTTTAAATATATTTTGTAGCTTTTTTAATACTCCAATATTTCTCTTTGAAGAAAATTTATATCTGTTTTCATTATCAAGTGACGTCCATTTGTTAATCTTTTCACCGTCGATTGTTATAACTGAAAAATGGCGCATAGGTATATAACTATAATACAAAGCATTGCTGAGGCAAAAGTAGGATTGTGCTATTGTTATTTTTAGATCCCACTGTGAAGAAATTCCTTCACCAAACTATGTCGAATTTTTTAGATTCGGGTTCCAACAGATAGCTGCCGTCATAAATGTTCGCAAACAAAAGAAAAATTATAGATAATTGTCATTTTTGGGTATATTTTGGCAATTATACAAAGAGTTGTTCTTTTGTCTTATGGAACCGAAAGTAAAATGAATCCCTAGATTTTTAAAATTCATTTTCTTTCAACAAACTCGTAACCATGCTGCCGCAATTCTACGAGCTCAACTTAAACAAAAGGCTAACTTTCCGATCGATTGTAATGGTTATAACTAAGTTTTTGTGTCTTAGGAATAAGGTATGGGGTTAATGTGTAGGTATATTTTGGTATTGAAACCTCAACAACAATTTACCCCCATTCCGACCTTTCTGGAGAATGTTTAACTTTTGGATAAAGAGCCATGAGTGTCTTCGTATCAGTTCTTTTACGACTCAATTTATTTGACAATCTCTGAGGATAAGAAACCAGCAAAAATGTAAATCTATCATGTCATCAACAATTGTAATCTTTTGAAATCCTTTAAAAATGTGTAGTATTATCGATTTCTTAAAACGGTTAGTGAGTTATGTTTTTCCATGTATGAAAACGCAAAACACAAGCCGTCCTTTACCACCTTATGCTATGTAATCGTTAATGTTTTATTTTTATTTTTTTTATTATTTCATCATTTATCAAATCATTTACTTGTTCGTGTATTATGCAAAGAAAAGTTATTTTGTTTTGTGCTTTAATTGGTAACATTACTTTCGAAGCCTGCGCTGTCATCAGTACAGGCAGCTCGAGAGTTTCGTAGAAGCCTTCTCCGACGTCCGCACTGCGTTCGGGGTAGACTTGGTGGCTTCTTCGACGTCCGCACTGCGTTCGGGAATAGACTTGGCGGCTTCTTCGACGTCCGACCTTATTTCAATGTAGGACTTTGTGGATGCGTTCTGCTGTAGACTTTGCACAGAGTCCTTGATGCTTCGTTTGGCCTCCGCTTACAAAACACTATTAAGTTTTGGGAGGTAAGGTACTTCAAAGTAAAGGTGTCCCATGATGGCATCCAAAGAAAATTGATTTGGGGCTTTCACACGGGGCAACTGATCTAGCACTCTTATCGTTCGACAATTGCTTATTCAATATACTTATTATCTCTTTGCAATCCGGTATCTTAAGTGTAGTACCGTAAATTATTGAAAATAATTATCATTTTTTAATTTTTTTCCGAAGCCATAATATGTGAATGGAGTATTAAAAACTAAAAATTAGTAATCGTTAAAGTTAAGTGAAGAAAAATGTGCCTAGGGTTAAAGTCTAGATTCTAAGAACCGGAGATATTCACAAGTTTTCAGACATTGCTGAAATTGACAGGCGGTTATTCAACGATTATTTTTTTTTAGTTTTATCAGTGTAACGATCCGGCTATCTTCAAAGTATGCGATTGCACAAAGGTGGGTTTTAGGATTATACGAGCTGTTTAGCTATGTATACTTAAAAACATTACTTTCACTCAAATATTCTTAGGGAAGTGTATTGTTCTAAATCAAATGTCAAAAACTATTCAGTCATCGTTACAGCATCTGTTTGGATATTGATTGATCGACTAAAGTTTTTCGAGACATATTTTCGACTACATACTATGTTGAGAATGTAGGTATGCAAAATAAACTAAATAGAACAAATAACTTTAAAATGTTGGTGAAAACTCCAATACGAGCAGCAAAAGGGCAACCTGATCATGCAATTTAATTGTAAATATGAGAAAATATTAGGTTCACCAAACGGTTTTAAAAGATTCGCGTTAGTGTGTGAGACGTTCTCATCTAGTAGATACTCACAAGACAGTGAAGTCTGACGTCTCTACACCTCTTGTTTTCCAGGATCTGTAAATACTACATATATAACAGTTTGTTGCGGTATTTAATGTTTATTTATGGTAATAACGAAGCTTTAGGCTACCTTTTTTGTCTGGAGCTAATAAACTAGCTAGAGTGAGTTGATTTGAATAAAAGACTGTTCAGTTCACTACACTTGCTCGTTTCTGTAATCTGTTGGATTCGAAGTTTATCAATACCCATCGTCTGGTTGTTTGCGTGGGTTAACGCTAGTTTTGTTTGTTAAGCATATCCTGTTGAATAGGAAAATGCAGCTGAAGAAAAATGATATATGAAAGTCAGACTGCTATTTGATTGTTTTAAGACAAAAATTACATTGCAACTCTATCATTCAATTATTATTCATTCATTCCTTAAAATCATATGCTCAATTTTGCTAGGGAAATGTTAATGCACGCCAGGCAAATAGTCTATTTATTTTTCCCCTGGCGTTTGCAACCATCAATATTGAAATTATAAACAACCTTCCCCTCCGATGTCGTACGACATTGCTCACTACGTCATTCGCACTACGTCATTCGCAAAAACCTTAGAACACATGGAATTTCCCCAGCTGAAAATGCAATTAAACTATTAAACTAGCTCATGATTACTTTCTTCAAATACAGAAAAACACAAACCATTCTGAAATCATTATCTTGTTTGCATAATAGCTACATTTGTAGGTAGGTAAATGAGCCAGAAACCTGACACCCGTGCGAGTGATCTCGGTGTCAAGTGGAACTCTATTACGTCTGTGTACATAGCAATGGGACACTAACACATGCTTCCTTCGTAGTTTAGTTGTCAACGGGTTATGTTTACCTCTGCCTAGATTGCAATTTGACTACAATCTACTTAGTTTGACTTTCTCAACAGTGGGTGTGCATACAGTGACAGTAATGTACCTCGACCACTGGAATTTAAAAGACAAGTCAGTGACTAATGGTGTTAATATTGTAGAGTTGGAGATTAAGCAACATAATATCAAATCTTTTCCCATATTTTCATAGTTAAAGTTTCTTATTTCTTCTAGGGATGTGTTAGTGTTGAGAATGTGTGTATGCAAAATAAACCGAATAGACTAAATAACTTTTGGTGAAAACTCCAATACGAGCTGCAAAAGGGCAATCTGATTATGTTATTTAATTGAGAATATGAGAGATTATTATGTTTTCATTGGTGAAATATGCCATTTATTAGTGAAAATAAAATCCGTATTTTCACTGAGTGAAATAATAATGGTATCCTACTCAGTGAAATAACGCAACAATCATATGACGTCATCTGTGACGTCAAGAAACAATTTAATGACGTCATGCAACGGCCGCGCTAGCGAAGCGATTTAGCTACTCCATTCATATAGTTCAGGTCATTTACGGGGTTTTTGGAAACATAATAAATAGAATATTTGACATTTCTCGTCGAATACCATGAATATCTCATCTCGTGAAGTAGAAATTCAATTATTTACACTCGTGGCTGCGCCACTCGTGAAAATATCATTTCTACTTCACTCGATGAGATATTCATGGTATTCGACGAGAAATGTCAAATATCCTCTATATATTAGGGTCACCAAACGGTTTAAAAAGATATTGAAATTATTTCAGAAATGATATTAGTTAGCCGTCCTATGACGTATACAGCTGCATACCGAAAGTTTGTTCACTTGCCACTGAATCGTAGTGCAAATATCATGTAATTTGGGTTTCGTTTCAACGTAAATAGAATAACTTCAGAAAGATTGACAATTTCCATGTATGAAATAGCCATTCTTGAAGTCAGTTTGGAATTGTCTGGTCACTCAAATTCGAATTTTGGCATATCGATATAGACTGAAGGGGTCTCATTTTCGAAATTTCATTTTCTTTATATGTCGAATACAATGTTCCATATCGACTCTCTGAGATTAAAACCAACATAATCACATTGACTTTGTGCTATGGAACAAACTTGACTGATTTTTAAAGAAGTTGATAACTTATAAAGGAAATAATTGATACAAATAAAAATAAGTGTTTTCGAAATTTTGACCCCTGTTACAGGTAATTGTAGGGTACGATAAACATTTGCCTTAAAGAAGAATGGATCTGCATATGTGTAGTGAAAATACAATATTATACATTTCGTTTTCGCAACGCTACGATACCTTAAAGACATCTCAAATTACATG
This sequence comes from Phorcus lineatus, assembly GCA_921293015.1. Classification (NCBI taxonomy): domain Eukaryota; kingdom Metazoa; phylum Mollusca; class Gastropoda; order Trochida; family Trochidae; genus Phorcus; species Phorcus lineatus. The sequence continues at coordinate 12,463,784 of OV121098.1, read as the reverse complement.
ATATTTGCACTAGTATATTCAGGTATGTGAACAAACTTTTGGCATGCAGCTGTATGTGCGTGTGTGCACTATTCTGTAATTTTAATTAATTGTTTTCTGTTCTTATTCCATAAATACATTACTTAGTACCATTTAGGTGAAGAAACAAAGGGAAAACACAATCATTAATTACAGAAAATTAATATATCATTCATTTTGCATATTCGTAAAACAATATTTGTGGATCAAGCTTATACATACATGTATATTTTTGTCGATCAAGCTTTTAAAATTATAATATTTTTAAAAAATGTTTTTATTTCCTCAAAAAAAAGTATCATAGACATATATATTCATATGTTAGATAACAATATTTAAACAGCTGCAAAGGCTGATATGTTCTTGAAATACAAAGTGTATTAAATTATGATATTCTTTTTTTCTATTTTTTAAATTATTTTTTAAATTCCATTTCAATTCATAGTATACAGATCATTCAACATAGATACAACACAATAAGTACACAGAGACATATCAATTGAATACATTACTAGCATAGAGTATAACGTGACATAGAAAATCAGAGTCATGATGTAGAGGGTGAGATGGTACTGGGGGTATTTTATTGGTGCTTCATTTAGTACCAGATGTATTTTCCAAAAGTGAGTCTGATATTTGTTTCCACTTCATTATATTTTAAATAATAATATGCTTATACATTGCCCATTTTTTCAGTGTCATTACGCCTTGATTTTTAAAAAAATAGATTTTTTTCGATCTCTGCAGGCAAAACTGCATCCATCATATTTGGGATCAAGAGTAATTTTTAGGGGCTAATGAAGATCTCGTTCCCCTTTGCAGAACTCGCTGCTTCTTCTTCCATTTTTTCAATAAACCTTGGCTTTTCATCAGTTTGTAATACTAATGTTTGGATCCTTTTTGCATAAACAATAGGTTCGTTTATTCTTATGTTGTTGAGGTGACGTGATATAGGGTTTAAGGTCGCTTTCAAGAGTATTTCACTTATATCGTGGCTGCTAGTATAATTGCAGGGAGAAAGCCCGTAACGCAGTTGTGGATAAGCATTGCTGTGAAACCTGCCAGAATCTGACTGTGTTTAGAACAGTTCGAACCATGGACGTCTTGATCCGAAGCTGAACGGTCTAAGAACTGCGCTATCCCGCCCCCTTATGCTGTTCAGATTAATTACTAACACATCTGTGGTTTCTTTACGCCCGTAACTTTGAGGTATTTCCAATTAACATGAAACTCAAGAATCTTGAAGAATTCATGACAAAAACTTTTCAAGTTTCATAAATTGCCATCATCTGTCATTAGATACCACGTTTTCCCCCATGTTGCAAAGCGTCTAAACAGGTGGTCGTGTACACGCGAGAAACGCATTTCCGGTTTAGCAGTCATATTTATGGAAACTATTCCATAATTAAGGAGACGGTTTTTGAGGGTCATTTCCTCAAATACCAGTTTACCACAAGAAGCTGTGTCGAAACGTCGCATCCTAAGAATAAAGAAGTTGTCATCCATATATTCGTCTCTTATCAGTTTACTGTTTTGTTTCAAATTTCGTGTTTATGCCTCAATATTCAAAAGCACAAGCAAGTATATCAATCATTCACAAAATTAAACCATCTTCGGATACAGATTTTCAAGCTCTTGCCCGTTTCATTTTATCTGATTTGCCACAATAGAAAACAAAACAAAGGCATTTTAATGATGTAAAGTGAGAAAAAGAAAACTTTATTTCGAGATAGGCAATGATTTTATAAAAGCAATTTCCTCTAACGGTCTTTCTTGTTCTTTTCATCCATCGTTTGATTATTTCTTCAATTTCGTATTTCTTACATTCAAATTCAAGTCAAAATCAACTGAAAACACTATGCCAAGAATCTCAAAACTTTCTGGGTTCCACCGCAAGTCAAGATCTATTCTGAATTTAACATTTCTATTTTACTTCCTATCCGTACTTCTTCAAAAGTATCATAATTTTAAAAAAATAAATCCAAAGTTTCAATAAATCCATCAAATGACTGCTTGGAGCCATCAAGATTAAATTCAACATTATCAGCATATTGGGCAATCAAATATTCTTTATCATTCTTCCTAATGAGAGCTGGCAGTATTTCAGCACTTAATAGGAATAAGTATGGTGACAATAGATCCCCTTGTCTGCAGCCGCGTTGGATGGGTATCTAGGGAGACATTTTTCCTTTTAAAAAACAGTCTGGACTTAATGTATAAAAATCAATTTAATCATAATATCCCCAACTAAATATTCAATGTTTTGAAAAAACAAGATCGGGATATTGAGTCAAAAGCCTTTTAAAATCTACGAGAAGTAACCATTTTCTCCTACATATTTCGATTTAATCTTCAGGGAGAAATATATATATTTTCAATATATAAAATGACACATAGCCAACATTACGCCAACATGTTTCATTGATATCCTCAGTATATGTAATACTGTATACTTGTGAACTCTTTTTCAAATGTTGTCTATATATACCTGAATGTTGCCATTGTGAAATTTAAGAAATTGTACATCCATAAAATATCCTTGTCTTCCTTTTGTTTTACATGTATACCAAGAGTCTGGTGTCTCTGCTTTATACCGATGCTAGTGTTTTACATCGATTCCCAGTCAAGCATGAATGGGTCACATTTGGTCACATTTACTGGCCATCAGGGCTTCACAAATTATTCACAAATCTTAGGCTTGGACCAACATCGTTAAAGGATTATTTAGGGCACAGGAACGATAACATAACATTAAGCATGAAACAGATGAACCTCTGTCCCTGACACTGCTTTATAAGGGTGTCCTTTCAACAAACAACAAGGGACCCTCTTCAACCTCAAATCGTGTCTAGAACGCAGCAAAGAACGATGTTTAGAGGTGAGCTTATTTCCACGAAATTGACAATGAGACTGCCTTTTGCATTTAATGTAAAATTTTTGCCTTTGTGTGCGAGGGGAAGATTTTTACGGACCTCGATACGGTTCTGTCCTAATCCGTTTCAGGAGTATGGTTCCCATGTTCCTGCTGGTGTTTGTGACAGTAGTTGTGGCTCTGTTGGAACCACACGCTCAACAGGGTCTGGAGACCCGACTCAGTGAAATGGAGCGCGTTGTGGCCACGTTACAGTCACGTGTCAACACGACAGAACGAGATCTCACTGCATCCAGGGCTGAAGTCGCCAGCTTGCAGAATCAGCTGAAATCAGGTGCGACGAGTTATTTTTAGGAGGGTTATACATGTTATAACATGTAAAAAGATAATTGACGCAACATACATATTTTACATAACCAAAATAGATATTAAACGATATTCCGTTGAATCATTTTGTCAATTGACTAATTTACTATACGAAAAGGATCAAAATCAAGTTTCCTTAACTGTCATTCATGAATTTAAATATAATCAAACTATCATCGAATGGTAAGATTTAAGAACATTTATCGCACGTCCACATTAATGAAGTGTAAATGCTGACAGCGTATCATAACCAACATTTCCGTCATTTACGGCTGAACTTACACTGTGATGTCACAACTAGTGTGACGTCATACATGCAGCGCTATTACACCAGTTGAATATATAAACGAGGAAGTGTTTTATATGACTTTTTATATTACAAAACGAGTGTGAATTTTTGAATTACCGATTCTACTCCATTTCAAACGCATAGAAATATTCAGAAAATGGCCTCCATCCCTTCCGACGGCCCGCAACAGTGACGTCACGAACAATGATTTTATGACGTCACGACGAAATACGGTAACTCGCGCTTAGACAATCGTTGCTAGGCAAAATTGATATGTGAACATGTGTTCATATTGAAATTATGTCACCGCTTATGAATAACCATATAGGTTATAAGTCTAAATATTAAACTGCACACTATCTTATGAACACGAGCGACTTATACACTTATGTAAATCACAAATAACAGTTTTGGCATATAAGGAGTAGTGATTCAGAAAGAGGCAACACTGTTGAAACTTATTCATTAATTTCAAACTTCTGTGGTTATTCATATTCATTATATTGATGCCTTTAGACATTTCTATTACACTATTGCTTTTCCACTGAGCAAAGACATTGACTTTTTGATTGCAATCATGACGTCATACCACCAAATGATATCGACTACATTTTTATGTTATATATAGAAGTGATAGTGTCATATTTGTATATTATTATTTCCTCTCGCCACACTTACTGGCTTGATGTTGGGGACTCGCTTATGAGCCTGCGAGAGGTTCACTTCTAAATAATTACAAAGGAAGGTTTTTCATTATTTTATTATAAAAACATTTAAAGCGGTTTACATAAATACATAATTCCTGATCTAACCTATTCTACCTATCCTACGTACCTACCCCATACTTGCTCAACTCCCGATATACTTAACCCATCCTAGCCGTTGTTGGCACCACGTTGTCCAACTTCCTAGTCTTTCAGGTTCAGCTCTGCTCTTCCGAAAAGTTACTCTCAACTGCCCGTGCATCCCCTTTTTAACCATTGACCACATTAATCATCTTAAGGGTGTGCTTTTCTCTTGACCAATCATTTCTTTACTTCACCCTATGACATACGTCAGTCAGAAGTGTACTCTGACCTTCGACCTCGATAACTTCTAACCTTAACCTTTTTGTGACGTCACTGCCTACTCTCTCTTATTGGATAATACACTTTAGCAAATGCTAAGTAATTCATTACATCACGATAGTGCATTTTATCACTCATTTATTCTTACCAAGCTGTTTTTGACATAAGAATGATTACATGTTAGGCTTGGTCGTAAATTCCAATTGACCAAATGTCACATATGTCAGAATACTTGGCCTAAACTCATTTCTCATCCGTGTTTCTCATAATTGAGAACTAAAGAACACGCACCTTTTGATCACCTGCTCTATTATGTCCTTTGTCTATACATTTTCTACTTTCAAATAATATCTCACTATTCTAACCTTATTTTAAACATACTGAATATTTCCTAAAAACATAGATTCTAGATTAGGACATACTAACTCCTAATTAGGTGATAATTATCTCCTAATTAGGTGATAATTATCTCCTAATTAGGTGATAACTAAGTCCTAATTAGGTGATAACTATCTCCTAATTAGGAGTAAGTATGTCCTAATTAGGACTTAATATCTCCTAATTAGGAGATAGTATGTCCTAAGTAGGATTTAATATTTCCTAATTAGTTGATATGTTTTCCTAATTAGGTGATAGTTATGTCCTAATTAGGCGATGATTAAGTCCTAATTAGGTGATAACTATCTCCTAATTAGGAGTTAGTATGTCCTAATTAGGACTTAATATCTCCTAATTAGGAGATAGCTTCTCCTAATTAGGCGATAGTTATATCCTAATTAGGCGATGATTAAATCCTAATTAGGTGATGGTATATCCTAATTAGGGGATAAAAATTTTTTGACTGTGGCACTAGGATGCTTCCGTATAAGTTAGTTATTGGTTTGGTCCATTACGTTTTAAAGAAGGAGAATAATAGGCCCGAGTTACCATTTCTTATTTATTGACCAATGATTGAAATGTGACCCAAACCTTGCGATTTAAAGACAATTTACCTCCAATTAATGCGGAGAAAACGGGGGCGGTGTTTATCGTTCTGTACACATACCGTATTTCCTCGAATAGACACCGGGCCTCGAATAGACGCCGGGTCTCGAATAGAGGCCGGGGGTATGGTTGTTTTAAGTAAATACACGCCGGGTCTCGAATAGACGCCGGGTCTCGTATACACGCCGGGTGATAAGTTGATTAATAAATGCTCCCCTAGTTGAATGCAAATAATGTATTCTCCCTCTACACCGGAAATAATCAACCACACGTTTATTAATGTCACGCACTATTTGTTTTCATTACGAATTTGAAAGCAGCATCAGAGGATATCATGTATATAAGAATTATTGGTCACCTGTAGTTGGCGAGGAATTGAAATTGTTTCCTGAATCTGACAACATACATGATAGAAATGCTGTTGCAGTGAGTAAACGTGGCGTCACGTTCCAAGAGAGTTATCGCACATTATAAAAACCTATGCTGTAACATAGTTTTAAAAGGGCATGGGTTGTATTTTCACACCGATGGAGAGCAGGTGGAGTAGTAGATAAAGAGCAAAACATTTATATCTCTTAAGTTAACGATTTGTCTATTACTGGTTCTCCTTGATTTAATGATCAATATTAATATTTGTGTTACTGACTTTGGTGAATAATCAATGATGTTTATTGCTGTCAGTTATGTCAACTTATAAAGGATTTTCATCAGATGTTTCTCGCTGTGTTTCTAAGCAAACTTTGAAGTAAATTTTTTGTACATAATTTTGAAAAATACAAATTAACTCTTAAAATATAATAACGAGTTTGAGAAAAAAATTGATGGGGCAGTAACACATTTTTAAATGACTAAAGTTGGCTAACTTAAACGCAAGAAATGTTTTCAATTGCGTGAACATTTCTACGAATCAACAACGTAAGTTTCAAAACGAACGTACATTGAACCCATAAGCTATAAGCGAATCCATTTCCCGAACCTAAATTGGTGAAAAGGTGTTAACACAAAATTTACCGCCAGTGGTTATTGCTTTGTACTTAATTATTTCCTCAACGTCAATGGATGATCCGTTTGACTAATGAGAGGTTTTGAACATCTGAAGATAACAAAATGTAGTAAAAACTAATATTCATTGTGGAAAATGTGAAGAAATAAATCTTTCAAACACCGTGCCCCTTTAAATTTTTGTTTGTTATTAACATATTCCAGCAAAAACGCCTGCAATAGCCTTCGAGGTCGTTCTACAAATGCGGAGTCAGGATGTCGCAAACCACGCTAATCTCATCTTCGACACTACCCCGCTCAACCTGGGAAGCCATTACAACATGTTCACTGGGGTCTTCACATCACCCTTCCCCGGCGTCTATCTCTTGTGGGCCAATGTACAGAGCGGCAGCGACGGAAACTTCGGCGTCTACCTCATGGTGGATGGTCTGAAGCAGGCTGGAGGTTTCACTGCCTCCAACAACTCTTACGGCACTGCCAGTCTTTCCTCCGTCAACTACCTAAACACTGGAACAAGAGTTTCATTTCAACATGAACAGTTCCTCACAAAGACGACTCTGCGAGGGAATGGTTACTCGAGCTTCGGGGGTGTATTGTTGCAGAAGTTGTAGAATTAAATATGTTGAAGTTGGAATTTTATACTTCGACACACAATGGTCATTCATATCACAGCGCTATATCATTACAAAAGGTGCATATTCAAAGCGCAATGGCATACTAGATAAAAAGATTATGTGAATTATTGGTATGAAAATAAGAAGAGAATGGAATCCTAGCATATGATTGATGACAGCGTTTAATACGGGGATGTTATTTTTCTAAGCTCTCTATGCACTTATATAGACGTATGACTATGCTTAGTCGTAGAAAATGCCCTGGTCAAGATAACCCATGTGGTTGATGCGTATAAGTGCGATACCACTTTTAGAGTCTTTTTGTGGTTGATATTGGTGGTAGTTTAACGTTTAACAATAGCAATCTCACCCTGAAGGTGCTGTAGTTCAAACATAGAGATTATATGACTTTTCCGTAACAAGTGTGAATTTTCATATTACCCTCACTGTCGCTCGGGGTAATTAAGACGAATTTCGTCAGGTCATATGACACACTTCCAAGTGTAAAGGTTTCTTTATTACCGATTTTATTCAATCTGAAATATTCTGAAAACGGTTTGCTTCGCCTGCGACGGGCCACTACGTTGATGTTATGAACAATGGTTTTATTGCGTCACAGAAGACGCAATACGATAACTCGCGCTGTAAAAAAACGTTGCCAGGCAACAGTTAAATGTGCACATGTGTTCATATTAAAAATATGTCACCACTTATGAGTAGCAACATGTGTACTACATGTATATACCATTCAATACACACAACAAACATGCATGTAAAGTATGAATCCCTTTGAATTCTTTTATTTATCTCACCTTTCAGGTGCACTATTTTTTTCAAATGACAGTCAGCTTATCTAAATCGTGTATGTATATAAACTTGACATCTTTAAGGGAAGATAACACGTGTTTCGAAAATTTCGTCTAACTTCCCCAAACAATCGTTAGTTGATGCCAAAAGTAATACCTTTAGTGGGTAAGCACATATCAATATTTGACCAGGAAATAGGAAGTTCGTAGATTAATCAATCAAGTACCAAGCCATAACCACTGGCGGCCATTTTTTATGTGAACACCTTTAAAACATTCCAGTTAGATGAATGGATTCACATATATTTACCAATCATAATACGTTCGTTTTAATACGTTGTCCTGCAATTGGAAACATTTAATATCGTTTTCGTGATATCCCTTTTCTAAAATAAATACGTGCTACTGTCCCCTTCAGAACAAATATAAGCTATTACCTTCAGTCAGACACTGCAGCATTAGCATTGATAGGTGCATCAATTAGTGTCGTAACGGTTCATCGGTAGTATCGATGTTTGTATCGTCTACTATGCGATGGTATAGCATCGATACCAAACACATTTAGACAATATATCCGAATCGTGAGGGTCCATGATACATCAATGTATCGCCATATATCCCGATATCATTTATAAACCTTGTTTTCAAACAAATAACCTTTATTCTGTTTTAGAAAGGTTAACAGTGAAACGACAAAAAGAAACTACATAATATGTATGATACTTTATTAGCTACTTAAAAGTCTCTCTGATTTGATAATACGTCTGATACTTATCAGCTACTTAAAAGTCTCTCTGATTTGATGACTTTCATTCATGAAATAATCGTCTCGCAGCTTTACGTCAGATATATTGTCACGCCGTATAAACTTAGAATCGGGATAAATTGTCTCGACACTAAGGCCATGATACACATGTCTAGCTTTAATCATCTTTAACCATTTTTCATTACCTCACGAGAGATGAATCTTCAGGGAAACGACGAGAATAGGCACCTGGCACATATGAGATAATCTGGTTAAGTATCTGAACTAGGTAGGTTGTGTAGGAAAACTGGTAAGGCAAGCTTCTGGAGTTATCACGTTTCATGGTTCCCGTTAAGGTATTGTATTTTTGCTGAGTTCTGAAGTTCTCTTTTGAGATATGTTTCCCCTCCTTTCCATAGACCTCGACCCGCCACTTCCAGATGGTATGGTTGACAAAATCTATCATATATTGTCTGACATTTCCCATTTCTTCATTAAAGAGGCTTCTTCAGGGAAGCGACTATAGTAGGCACCCGACACATATGAGATAATCTGATTAAGCCTCTGTACTTGGTGGGTTGTGTAGAAAAACTCGTAAGGCAAGCTTCTGGAGCGATCACGTTTCATGGTCCCTGTTGAGTTATTCAGAGCACATTGCACCTTCCCAATGATTTTTGTTGAGTTCTGAAGAAACACGAGCATCCTCTGGAGTTCCTTGGCGAGATCCTTCTTCAGGTTATCGTACAGGACGAGATGGATGTTCCTTTGTTTCAACCAGGAGATGTAGAAGGTCCTGAAGAAATAACACTTCTCATCAAAGAAAGGATTCCAAACTGAAAAAAAACCCGCACAAATATTCATTACATGAGACAAAGCTTCAAACCAATTAAACATCGAAGAAGAAAAAGATGTTATGGTTTTAACTTTTTTTAGTGCACGAAATGCTTTTCGGTGTAGATACTAACAGTGTCAAGCAATTGATACAAATAATTCCATGAAGGCAAATATATAGATACATGGGAAGATGATTTTATAATTAAATCAATTAATTAACATTTAATGAAAAAATAATAATTCTTTATTATAAATAATATATACAGAAATAATTAAACATTTTCAAGCTTTCAACAGTATCAAAAATTTTGCTAATATTTAATATCTGATATCCATAAAAAAAATTCTATGATGATTAATTTATAATATAACGAATGATATTTCTCACATTTTACGAAATCCTCGAATTTAGCAAAACCAGTTTTATTTTTCGTATAAAATCTGTTGAACTCAGCGACGAAAGCTCCAAAGGGGTTACGAATGAGTAGGATACACCTGTCATAGGAACGTGCAGGTTTGAAGTAAGCGTGTGTCTTGATGGCCACGACCCTGCCGTCCTGTATCCCCTCCCCCGGGAACCCGTGAAGGTGTAGGAACTCACTATTGCACGTCGCCCCAGTGAGAATACCTGTAGTTAAACAAAATTCACCCTGTTACATCAGCGTATGTGAATCTGCAGTGCTCCTTCAACACCCTGATATCAGACCAAATGTTTCGTATATAGAGGATACTAAACGACCTTCCATTTAATACTATTTTTATCAAACGAGTTAATGATTAAGTATAAAACGAGCGAAAGCGAGTTAGATACCAAATCATTAACGAGTATAATAAAAATAGTATTAAATTGAAGGAAGTTTAGTATTCTGTTTATTATTTTACCTTAGTAATCAAGCATGATTGCCGAATGTGTACTGAACGAAAATTTCCCGCGACTTGGCCGCCATTGTGACGGCGGTGCTAACATTGTGACGTCACAACCACAATATATCATGACGTCATACCTGCAGCGGTATTACACTAGTTTAATATCGTCGTTTAAATATTACACTGCAGTGTCTTACACGGGCGAGTAATAATGCTATGTGCATTGCCAGCCCATGAAATGACTCGCATCTACCAATAAGAACACAATCCGATCCGTTTAGTTCTAGATAATTACTTCAAGCTCCGTGGATAACGCCATTTCAATCGTTAAAGCACATTTTATATTCAGTAAAGCTATGAATAACGAGTCACCAGCGATAGGAGGCAAAGGCCTGGTAAATATCAGAGTACTGTAGAAGATCTGTAGACTGGAATAAACTGATGTAGCAAGATTAGGAAAAAATGGATCAATTCCTAACAGTGATTTACATTTTCATCAATTAAATTAAAACTAGCTGGACTATTATACCACCCGTGGTCCGTTATTACATCCAGAGAATTACACACCCATACTGTGTCGCGCATGCGTGAACATCAGCCAATCAAAAGAGAGCTGGCCAAGCACTTCGAATCGCGGGTGATTGCGATTGTTTAGCCGTTCTTGAGCACCTCGGTTACAAAATCCGAATGTTACTGACGTATGGCACTGCATAGTATTGACAAAGATGATGGTAGCATCAATTCTGATCAGATATTGTTAGCGAATTATTGTGTTTTGTTTATTTTTCCATTTGTGCAAAACTAAATCAACAAATTAGGTCGTACATCCACAGAAAAGTTTTAATGATAAATGAATATAGACAAACGTAGAGTTAACAACAGCATGTAACAGTAACCAAGATGCAAAAGAAGCTCGTCTTTGATTGGTTCAAAGCTGACTTTCTAGCCTCCAGGTCAGCTGAACATGACCACAATCAGTAATTCTCTTGATGTAATGATGTACAGCTAGGTAGTTTTAACTAGATTGCATTTTCATAATTGAAATACTACAGCTTTGTTCCATTTCTCATAATTTTTATGACATCACTTGTTTGACAAAGACACTTTAAAAATATTTTACTTTTGTATCTTGAAAAGTAAGTTAAACTTAATCTGAATAAAAAATGTTGAATGCATGGAAATAGTCTTAATCGTCATATTACGGTTTATGGAATATTAAAAATAACTGTCAAAGATAATTAGATAAATAGAGATTATTACCCGAGGAAGTGTGTCATATGACTTTTACGAAACGAGTGTGAATTTCTGTATTACCCGAGGATAATAATTCTTTATTACCTATTCTACTCCAATTCAAACGCATGGAAATATTCAGAAAACGACTGCCTTCAGTTCCGACGGCCCGCTACAGTGACGTCACGAACAATCATTTTATGACGTCACAGACGACGAAATACGGTAACTTGCGCTTAGACAATCGTTGCTAGGCAAAAGTGATATGTGCACATATGCTCATATTGAAAATATGTCACTGCTTATTAATAACTATGTGGGTAATAAAACTTAACAAATGACCAGTCGCGAAACAGTCATGATAACAAGTTAAGTCTAGCGTATCAGGCAATTATTTGGCTTACAAATCTGCGGAACATCACTGCAAAGTATGAAATGAATATCTTATTCCATTTCCATTCTATTTTTTTCATGGTGTAAGTAGTCTTTTTCAGATTCCTTTACCATGATTAAACAAGACAAATTAAGTGTTAACGATACACTGTACAAGGTTTTGATAATGGATACTTGACTCATTAGGAGCTTATAATTAAAATCATTGAAATTAATCGATTTTCACTATGCTCAGTTTCAGCAATTAGGATTTACATCAACTGTTAAACATAGAAATCCACATATTTTCAATCAGCATTTGAATCTAACGTTTCTCCTTGTAAATAGTTAACCGTTTAGATTTACACAAAAATGTTCAATAACTTTAGCTGAAATATGGTAGCGTTAAGTAATAAATCAGCCACTTATTCAACAAGTTAAATTCATATGTGCTCAAGTTCAACTACTGTTCTACAGCTCATTTATGTAAATGTCAACTATTGAGATTTACATTATACATGTACGTTTACAATTTCAACAATGGAAATTTACGCGCCCTGCTAAGTGTCCTATAATCCATTTGACTTAAATACTATGATGGACCACCTTTGACTATTGGAATATCACGAGAGTTCCAATTTCACCATTTAATTTCACAAACACCAAACTATTGACACTGCATGTGCGAATTCCATGGTCCATGTGTTCAGCGTCATCAATTGAAATTCCCACGAGATCTAAATTCAACTAATGAAATTCACAACTTTTAGCATTACCCGTACATATCACATGGTCCACGTGTGGTCAGCTTCATCAATTGAAATTACCACGAGATCTAAATTCAACTAATGAAATTCACAACTTTTAGCATTACCCGTACATATCACATGGTCCACGTGTGGTCAGTTTCATCAATTGAAATTCCCACGAGACCTAAATTCAACTAATGAAATTCACAACTTTTAGCATTACTTGTACATATCACATGGTCCACGTGTGTGCAGTTTCATCAATTGAAATGACCACGAGATCTATATTCAACTAATGAAATTCACAACTTTTAGCATTGCCCGTACGTATCACATGGTCCACGTGTGGTCAGTTCTCCTTCCCAAGAGAGCTCATTCTCAATAAAAACAGAACACATTCAGCACATTGGAACGGCCGCTCGGCGACACATAGCAGATTTATTCCGAATCACAAAAATCATATATACACAATCCTTCACATTATACACATCCAATGTGACAACAGCATCATCAGCGACACATGGCATATGTATTCCGGGTCACGAAGCATGATATATACACAATCCTTGGCAATATACAGATCCAGCCATAAACACAAAAATGTGAAAACATCATGAATATTAGAACTAGCCCGCCACATAAACCAGAGATAACAACTCATTTGTGAGAAAAAACTCTGGAACTGTGCCCTTCCAACGAATGCTTAGTTCATACTAGGAAGTTTATAGTATACATGAACGTCAAAAATCAAAACACATTACTTTTTATATAAAAGGCTCCACAACTTGTTGTGAATGAACTCGACTCACACCGACTGGTATTATAACGGCTCCTCAGCCTGAACCATACACGGTAAAACATTATAGAGCAAATCGGCTCTATACATACCATAACGATCGAGTACACTCAATGCACGACTCGAAAAAGCAACCAATGCTCACTAAGACAGATCACTGCTTAGTTATACCATCACGGTAAATGAACACCACAACCTGCAAAACAAAACAAAATATAAGATATTTTGCACAATGAATGATACATACATACATATATAATTTAACATATTAAAAGTTAATAATGTAAAGCCTGCCGTGTCTAGAGCGAGAGAGACGACATTCAAAAAACCCTCACTTATATACCTTAGGAAACGCCACCTACCAGTCAAATTATCTCCCTTGATACATTCACATACCGCCTAGGAGAAAATAGTTTCTTTCTAATTCGTTACATTCAACCGAAAGAAACATTATTTCTCCTTCCCAAGAGAGCTCATTCTCAATAAAAACAGAACACATTCAGCACATTGGAACGGCCGCTCGGCGACACATAGCGAGATTCAAAGAAAGTCATAGGCCTAAGGACGGAAACATTTAAACGTTTTTGAAGATCATCTTTGATGTAGCCATCTTTAGCATTTTCACTCCTCCACCTCCCATGCCTCTTAAACATCCTATCAGGAACACCGTTATTCGCCGCAGCTGAGGCCCCTCCACTGCGTAAACTATGTAAACCATACATCTTAACGTTAGAAACAAATGGTTCCAATGCCTCTGTAAAAATCTCTCTCAAACGAGTATAAGATAAGGGCCGATCATCCTTTCTTAGTCTATAACCTGAAGATGTCTTAGTCAGACTCCTGAATATATATTCCCCGGAGATAGAGGGAATACCAGCTGCATCGAGGTACTTCTCCAAACAGACAACTGGACATAACTTGGAATGAGTCCTACTAATCACCAGCCATGATCCGTCCCTATAAACATCCGTCTTGGACTGCTCAATGAAAATCATCATATGAGTATCATAAAATACAACATCTTGTCTGGTAATATGTAAAAGCTCAGACGATCTGAGAAATCCTGTAAAGGCTATCAAACACATGCATATCACTCTTATAGAACTAAGAGAAGGTGAAGCAAAACAGGAATCATACAACTTTTCCAACAAATCAATGGTAATTGGCTCTTTCTTAGAAACACACTTAGCTAATTTTCTTTTAGCTGCCTCTAACACGTTCTTCACCAAACTATTCTCCGTAGGACTAGACAGGCCTACAACAACGTGAGCATAACGAATGCTGTAAAACGCCGTTTGCACTGGGGCAAACGACTCACTTCTCTGAACAACAGAAACGAGATATATTGCACAATGTAAAGGGGACATAGGCAATTTATCAGACATATCACAAGAATCAGCCCACCGTTTCCATGCTGCAACACCATAACGGTACTTCCGCGCAGTGGCATCCGCTCGACAATGAGACAACAGCCCGGGCAACTTGTCAGCTAAACTCCTCGCACCACTTGGCAACCTCTCCAACTCATCACCGTATGCACTTGACAACAAATCTGTAAACCAAACATGAATTCAGATAATGCTAAAGTCAACAAACAATGCCAACATGTTAAAATCTAAATCACGCTCTCCAAAAAGGCCCCCTTTTACTCTAGACGGAACATAAGCTTGTCTCGATCTGGATAGGTACATCACATCCTTCACTTGAGGAATAAACTCACCATTCAGAGTAATGAGAGGCCAAAAGCACGCGGAGTGCCACTCTGGCACTATAAGAGTACCCTTGGCATGACACTCTGCCAAGTGTCTGAGACACCTTGGAATAAGACACACAGGGGGGACGAGCCAATTTACAACCCCACTCCAGTTAACACTGAAACAATCAACAGCATCACATCCCGGATTATAAAATCTGGAATTAAAACAAGGGACCTTGGCATTATAATATGAAGCAAATCTGTCAACGATATGGGGTCCCCATTTAGCATCTATTTGCTTGAAAATACAGGTTGGGATAGACCAATCGTCATAGTCAAGAATTTTACTAAGCATGTCTGCTGTCTCGTTTTCTGAACGAGGTATCCACTGCATACATAAAGCTACATTATGAGAAGCACACAGATTGAAAATATCCAAAACAATCGCCTGAAGATGAGGTTTCATGCTCCCTTTCTCGACTATCAACGTGATGTTTTTGTTATCTGTAAGCCACATCACTTTATGAGAAGACAAACCGGGGATAAAACTTTTCAGCACAAGGTGTACTGCCTGAAGTTCTCTCCAAGTTGAACTTGATTCAGCTTCTGCATCTGACCACTGACCGTGTGAAATAGCTTGACCAAATTGCACACAGTACCCACCAAACCCGGAACTACTCGCATCACTATACACAACTCTAGTTGCAATAGACTGCATCTTTAAGACAGTACTTGTGTAATCATTGATATGTGTCTTCCAGAATAACAACTGATCAACACTCTGTGGAGAAAGCTTGACTTTACTGTTCCATGAAGACGCAGATACTATGTCAACACTGAGTGATCTAGTCATCATTTGAGCAATTGAGCCTATCACCATCTTCATAGATACTATCTGCCCAACGACTGAGGCCAGTGATCTAACACTCTGATACTTATGCCTATAGAGTAGCAAGTGTTGAAGATGTAAATTAAACTTATCGATCTTCCTCTGAGGAATAGACATAACCATGGAAACAGTGTTAATGTGGAATCCTAACCACTCCAGGGCCTGAGAGGGGGACCATAACGATTTTTCGACTTTAGGAACAAAGCCAGAACGAATCAAATCATCCTTCACTTTATCACCTGTGACGATTGCTGCGTCGGAACAGGAAGCCGATAATAGACCATCATCTAAAAATGTCACAATTTTCTTGCCCTCATATCGCCATTTCTTTACGAGCTGACGCATAACTTTTGTGTATAAATGAGGCGCGGACGTAAGCCCAAATGGTAGAACTAGAAATTTGAAATACTGGATCTGACCTGTCGAATCTCTCCATGAAAACCCCAGGTAATCTGTATGGCTATGACAAATATCGATATGGTGGTAAGCTGAGTGTATGTCGAACTTAATAAGCCAATCATTCAAGTCAATGTATTCAATCGCCACTTTCCAGTCCTCATACTTAACAGTCTTCTTCAACACATAATTGTTCACTCTTGATAGGTCTAAAATCAAACGTTTTTTACCAGATGACTGAATGGCAACAGATAATGGATTCACGATGTATGGGGGAGACTCACACTCCACTATCAACTGTTTATTCTTTAGCTCAGAAATGGCTCCTGTCACAAACTCCGAATGCTTTAACGCTGAACTGTTATTGCACAAACGCATACTCGGAGGCCTGGAAATAAACGGAATTTTGTAGCCATTTCCAATTATGTCAAGAATGTAATTGGTAGCACCAATTTCACGCCAAAAGCTTATGTTAACTTTTAAACGGCCTTTAACTATAATCTCTGCAGCGCCCTGCTCGTATTCAAAATAATCATCAGTAAGTAAACATTGTGGCATATCAGTACGATCAGTATAAGAGATATTCGAATCACAAAGCAACTTAACTGACAACTCTTGATCCACACTAGGAGGTGACTGTAGATGTGGCGCCTGCTCCGGCTCGTGAAGACTGCGTGCTGCCCGCTCGGTAAGGACACTCTCGGATGTAATGCGAGAAGTCACCGCAGGCAAAGCAGGACCCCTGTCGCTGACCTCTGACCCCACGAAAGGGCTGAATCGACTGAATAGATTGAGTGTGCATAGAACTGCTAGCAGGAAGAGCATACTGCACGGGCGACGGTGAAACTTGCGATCTTCGTACATTTTTAGGATACGGGCCATTCTTACTCTTCTTCTGTTTCAACTTTTTCAGGGCTTTCAAATCCGCTTTCGCAATCTTCTTGTCGTCATCAGAATCGTCTGCTAGCTCATGGGAGACGTAGTTACGCACGGTCTCCCAACCACCCTCGGAGGAATCGGCGATTTTTATCAGCTTGTTCCTCTGTCGTAGGCGATCAACTTCTTTGTTGATAGTAGATGACACTCTATCAGAATCACAAAGAGGCTAAGGCTTGTTTAGCTGAGATCAAACCGTCTAAAACTTCAGAATTAAAGGAGAATTGGATACGGTTACCCTCTCTAGACCATGAATATTCTGTCTCTGCTTTAAGCTTCTTAATATCCTTAGCATTGTTAACGAACTCTTCTCTCAACTTTAAAAGCTTTTGATCGAAGGCTGACTCAATCCCTTGTCTGTTACTGTCCAACTTTAACAAAATGGCGTCCAGTTTTCCCGCCGTAGAAGAGCTGTCCTCTGTCATGGTGAAGTTAATAATGTAAAGCCTGCCGTGTCTAGAGCGAGAGAGACGACATTCAAAAAACCCTCACTTATATACCTTAGGAAACGCCACCTACCAGTCAAATTATCTCCCTTGATACATTCACATACCGCCTAGGAGAAAATAGTTTCTTTCTAATTCGTTACATTCAACCGAAAGAAACATTATTTTCTTTAATTGAAATGACCACGAGACCTAAATTCAACTAATGAAATTCACAACGTTTAGCATTACCCGTACATATCACATGGTCCACGTGTGTTCTGCTTCATCAACTGAAATTACCACATGATCTAAATTCAACTAATGAAATTCTCAACTTTTAGCATTACCTGTAAATATCACATGGTCCACGTGTGGTCAGCTTCATCAATTGAAATTACCACGAGATCTAAATTCAACTAATGAAATTCACAACTTTTAGCATTACCCGTACATATCACATGGTCCACGTGTGGTCAGTTTCATCAATTGAAATGACCACGAGATCTAAATTCAACTAATGAAATTCTCAACTTTTAGCATTACCCGTACATATCACATGGTCCACGTGTGGTAAGTTTCAACTTTTGAAAGATCACTAATTTACAACTATTAAGTCAAATCATCAAAAAATTCTATTGCTTCACACAATCCAACTATTAACCCTAACTGTTCACATCACATAACTAACCTGTCATCTGCTGGAGAAGATGTCTCGTCCACGTGTTGCCGCTCCCGGGGAAACTTGCCAGGGCAGTCTTGGGCAAATGATCCGACAATTTTAGCCGAGGACAAATTAGCTTTTGGGGAAATATTGTATTGTTTGGCAATGTTACGATTTGTGATAATTTCTCCGGTGGAAGTACACCCTTAGAGGTAGGGCACTTGTATGAAGGCAAATACGTTGAGTTCTGGAACTGTCTTATAATCCAATACATTATAATGACAAATATAAAAACGCACAAGGGAACGGAACAAACCCTCTGTGGAAAGAACATAGAAACGTTTGACGAATTCAGCTCTCTCTATCTCTATTACACGGTATGTAGCTTATAAATATCGTATGCCTGTATTGTGTATGGTAGATAAGCAATGCAGGGAAACACGTGATGTAATATTAAAACAACTTCATCGTTAATCAACAACGCTACTTGGTCTACTAACGTATGTGTAACATTTGCCAATGTCCCACCTGCTAATGAACCATTGTCTCTACACGTGTGTGTCCATTGATTGGGTGATTTACCACCTCTCAAAGTCCTGTCTTTTTTTTCCATTAATATAATTATTGCAATTTTTTATTTGCAATTTGGACATATCAGAGACATTTAACATACAGCTATATCAAACGTTTACATACGATTGTCTTAGAAAAGGAAGGGATTTTGATTGAACTATAAACAACTTTAGTACTATTTAATGTTAATAATATACGTTATATGTTAATTTCTGGTTTATTTTTTATCAAGGAGATTATTGATTAACAAAAGTACTTTTACGAACTGGTCAATAGTTTCATTGTTGATTGAAAGAAACAAACCTTTCTTATAAATGTTTTATATACTGACCAGCAAAAGAAACGTTACCCTGGTTTATTTCGAGATGAATGATCCTTTTTAAACTTATCAGTTATGGTCCGTGTTGGCTAGATACAAAACATTGTAAACATTGTTTAAAGTATTAAAGAGATTGTTTCCTTATCTTTGTATTTTGCTTAGATAGCGCCAAACATATAATGACCTCATTTAAGTTCAAATTGTCTATTGATTGTTGCATTTTTATCTCTTAAATGTCAAAATATTGACATTTTCTTGTTTTAGACTGTCAATTAAAACGGCCATAAAAATGTAAAGAAGCCAAAAATCAGCGTCCCATTTACATGTATATCAGTTAAATGACTATATTTCTCGTGTCTGCTATAATTTAGTTTCCAAAATTACGTTTGAATGTTTGGCGCGAGCCACTGTCCACTTTTTGATAATAAATTTCTGTTAATTGTCTCTACGCTAACTGATAAGAATTGATTAAGATGTTCATTTTCAGAAAGAACTACTACTTGTCGATGGAGAAATAACATTTAAAAAGTTTGACATATTTGACTCCAGCAACATACTCTGTGCCCCTTTAAGAGATGATCAAGTATGTGAGATATGCAGTGTAAATGGGATTTTACACAGCATTTCTTCTCCTTTAATTTGATCAGCTGATCACTGAAAGCAAATAGCCACTTCCCTGACGCTCTGAAAATTGTTTAACCAAGTCGGTCCAGAGTGGACTGCTTTGGTTGTTATATATGCAATCGTTCTTATTCCAATGTCAAATGTCCTATTTTCAATCATAGAACAAAATCTGAGCCAAAATGATATTGTCTATTTTGATAATGCATGCAAGGTTGTTACAAACGAAATCAGTTATGTAGTGTTTATGTCATTAAGACTCGCAAAATACAATGTTTATTCCTATTGCAGGATATTTAACAAAACACATTTCCAAGTCAAAGACCAATTCATGGCAATTGTCAATAACAAAGCAGTGTATTGGATGAAGAAACTATCACATTATGACCACAGAGAAAAGGGAACTACCTTTTTTAATGCAAGGTGTGGGTTACCATTTTCAAGAAGTGTTGTTTGTAACATTTCATTGTCTTTTTGTTTTTGGTGAGTTTTTTTCATTTGAATTAAACCAAAAATTATTTTATTTAAAATCTAAGCTAACGGAAGGAATAAGTATTAACAAAAAAACCATCAATTATTTTAATGGGTATCTTGTATCAATTATTTGCCTTTCTTTTTCATACTTAAAAGCTCACATTTTACGGACGTCACCATTTTAATGGCCCTCAACATTCACTTATTTATTTGACAATTTTATAGCTTAATTTATTTCATATCATAACTAATCATGTTCGAGTAAGTGTTGAAGAAGCTATGTAACTGTATTAATAGGATTTTCCCATGACCTTAAAAAATTCTTTTCTCTGGTTAGTGTACGACTCTCAGTAATTCGTTTTAAAAATCCTAAGAGACAATGGTGATTTTCTATTGAGCAATAGGAAATGCAAATGAAAACCTTCAAGGGTGTGAGAGCCATATAAAATCCAAAATAAGGAAGGCAAAATACGTTTTTGATGAGCTAGACCACAGATGGCTATTTGACTAAAAGATCTAGAACAAATATACCAGATTTTGAAATTATTTTCAATTTGACAACCATAAGAAAAGTTACTTTCAATATTCTGTTTTTCGATTTTAACTCTGATGTTATATTCAGAAAAAAAACTATAGCTAAAAGAAAAGATTTTATTTGGGAAGAAAACAATATCATCGTTTGTAAATCAATCAATCATTTCCCAACTTAACGAACGAGCTCGTATACATGTATTCTTATATCTCAAGTTAAATATATTGTGCTTTGAATGTTATGTGAATTTTGCTTTTTTTGAATGTTACATTCGCCACAAACTTAAGAAGGTTTTGGAATCACAAAACGTTCAACGAGTTTATCTTTAAAAGGATTCGGTTAACTATGGTGTTAAGATGATGGCAGAATTCCATTTTTGAAATAATTGTGGAAAAAAATTAGTGTACATCCTAATTATGTAAAATCCATCCTACATGTATTCAAGTATGATGTAAGTAGTTTTGTATTCATGTTCGACAAGATAAGAATAACTGCTTGTAGTTAAGACTAATAAGTCATCTAATCAGATGATATATCTAATCATTGACCTTTTCCAATATTCCTAATTGAGACTTGTAATTACGAAAAATATGTGATTGTGGTTTAAAGACAGTATTAACTCT
This sequence comes from Phorcus lineatus, assembly GCA_921293015.1. Lineage (NCBI taxonomy): Eukaryota > Metazoa > Mollusca > Gastropoda > Trochida > Trochidae > Phorcus > Phorcus lineatus. The sequence continues at coordinate 12,442,022 of OV121098.1, read as the reverse complement.
CATTGAACATTGCTTCACAGACATGTCACACATGAACAATTATTTTGTATTAGCACTAAACTAAATTGAGAATGAAGTGTTTCGAATCCTGTGTTGTCAATCAGACATTGTTTTCTTTGTTCGTATCAATGAACGTTTTCCATGCAGGCTTTTCTTTGAAATCAATGGGAATCGTTATGTGTCGCTCAGCGTGTCTGGATAAGGAAGGATGTTGGTCCTATTTGTTTTCAACGAAATATTTACAGTGCTGTCTATCAAAAAACTGCGCATATCAAGATTGTTATACAGGGTTCCATGTCAAAAAGGTACTTATGTTGAATACTTGTATCAAAGCCTAATTAGCAATTGTTGCTGTAACTGTGCAGTTTTTTATGCCAACATGTAGGTTCCCATATGGTTTATTACTTGCATCCGATAATTGTTTTTTTTTACTGTTCTTGTAAATTTTAAATCAAGATAATTTCGACAATTTATTTCTGTTACGAGCTGACTTTTTCTGAAAATTTCATTATTGTCGATGTGCCATAAATAAAGCCCTAGTTTTATTATTTTCCTACGGTGCATCCATGTGTTTGTACAATACTTCTAACAAGGTCAATAATGAAAGTGACTTATTTGGCCATTATCAATTGTGTTTACAATAATACCTTTACTTTACATGGGTAGAACATTCCAATAAGTTGAGAGACATTTTTAAAGCATTTTCCAGTACAATATAAAGAACAATCGTGAAACAATTTCAGACTGACAAGATAAGTTTTTTGCATGTCCTGGTTTAAGTAAAGGAAATAGATAAGATAGTAAACATAAGCTAGTTCAGGTATTATTTTCAAGATACAAAGATCACGGATCGTAGCTTTTCTATGTAGAGAATGGTAAAGTTCCAGTTATTTCTTAATAGTGACACTTTATGAATAATTTCATCGAATAATTTGCCGCTTCAGGAGGATAGATATTTCTTTCTGTACAATACAATGAACCACCGTGAAACAATTTCAGACTGATAAGATAAGTTTTTTGCATGTCCTGGTTGTACTAATAGTAAATATAAGAGAGTTTAGGTATTAACTTTCAAGATACAAGAATCATGGGTCTCCGCTTTGCTATGTAGAGAATGGTAAAGCTCCTGTTATTTCTTTCTAGTAACATTTTATATGAATAATTTGATCAAATCATTTGCTTCTGCAGGAGGATAGAGACCACAACGCATGTCAACAAGGGACAAGGAAGATAATAACAAGGAAGATGAGAGATCTCTGTGTTTCATGTAAGTAATCGCTCCGTCTCATGCTGTTTAGTAGGAAATGATGATGTGACACTGACTCTTTCTGCAGCCACACCCAATACAATATTTAAATAAACAAAGGCACAAAGTCACACACGTACAGCATTCATGACATGCATTGTATATTCATATTTTTTAATCTATAAGCCTCCAATTCATGGAAAATCTGCCTTTTTCAGAAATCTAAACCTGTTTACATAATACATATATTTACAGTTTAAATTGAAAGTGATATGTTTCTAAAGTTTTTCAAAACAGTTGTCATAGTATTAGCGACAGATTTAAAGATTATATAAACATGAATGACCGCATCTTTCACTGTTCAAGCCATTGTCATTGCTAAACAAACATATAAGTTTATGTTATAAGTAACTACAATCATAAGTTTTTTTAAATTCATCATACAAATAGCTTCATACATGAGAAGTGGTGACTCAACACATATCAAGGACAGGTTTGATCTGAACAGATTTAATGATGAATAATTTAGGGAACGAGTTTAAGATCCATAGAGCCTTCATTATAAATGATTGATTCGAACCCTAAGCTCTGTTTGAAAACTGAAATAATTTCGATAATAAGGATTATGTGTTTCTTTTCAGCTGGCGTGAAACATTCACAGACTCGGGGCGGTAGAATAGCGATCTCAAATGGTGCAAGTGGATTATCACAATTAAACTTATATGATCTGACTGTTGAACAGTACAGTGTCAATACTAAGGGTTCTATAAAAGCCATGATATTCTCCTCGACAACAAAAGTACTCTACGTGATTAACTTCAAAGGAGAACTGTTCGCTGTAACACTCGAGCAAAACAAGACAACCCTCTTGCCACTGTCAAAATTTGTAACTGGAATTGGTATTGATACAAAAAGGAATATTCTTTATTTATCTATAAAAACTAGGAAAAGTCATACCATATGCCTATATAATTACGAAACGTGTCGTAGAATAGCGTTTTTATTCTACGAAATTGTCGATACCATTGTTGATTGGAGAAAACAAACCATTTTTGTGAGAGACAAGCATCAGATATTGAAAGTAACTAAAAAGATTGACAAAGTTTCAGTAGCAACACTAAAGTTCAAATATGGAAAAAATCTTGAATTGGATCCTAATGCCAAATATCTGTTTTTTGAAGATGGTAGAAATGTTATGAGATTAGATATTGAGCATAAGAAAACAAGGTTGATCAAAATGTCTTCTACAACAATTGCTGCTATTCTCCACGATTCAAAGAACTTATACATCATAAACAAAGGTTCTAACGTCTTATTTTTGGACACACAAAGCTACGCGCTGAAAAGGAACGTCACAGTAGATGCTGGGGAAACATTCCTGAGTGCCTGTCTATTGCCATAGTCTGTTTTGCATTTGAAATTCCTTCATTTCTTTAATACAGAAATCTTGTTATATTCAGTAATGAAATATGTATTTTACACCTATTCTTTCTGAAATAATCATTTTTCCATGACAACACATTTCCTTGTGTCTGTTGGTATATTGTTTTACAAAAGTTCTCCCTAAAGCATCAAAAAGCAAGTGTTTATGTTTTTGTAGTGATTCAAAGAGATTTTGTTGTAAGAAAAACACCAAATAACTGGCGATTTTCAAGTTGAAAGAAATGTTTGCATTCCACCCTTGTGTAGTAAATGTAGTATGTAGTATGTAGTAAACTTCTCCTCCCATTGGAGGAAACATTGGCGATTGACATTTTGGTTAATTTACGCATATCTAACTCGGTAGACAATTTTGGTATTGCTTGAGTTCGATCGATAACCCTTGAGGGAAAAAATGTAAGACTTAAGACAATGGACTTCTCATCCCATTGAAGTAAACATTAACGATTGACATTTTGATTTATTTTCGCATATCAATCTCAGTAGGCTATTTAATGATTTAATGAGACAATTATTTCATTATCAACGAGCATTTAGTAAATTTATACATCATGAGACCATTAACGATTTATGTAACTGTGACATCAAAAGTGCAGCTGTACTAGTTTAATACTGATGTATAGATATTAAACGTCAGTATCTAAAACGGGCGATTATAGCATTTTCCATGTGTATTTTTCATTATCTTCACACAAAATCGTTACTTTGGATGAAACATGCAAAAATAAGAAATCTTAAATGAACACGATTTATCTTGTTATTTGCACTATGGACATGAGGTTTTTCTGGAAAAAGGAGAAGGCGTAACCTGATCTTGATGTACATATTCTGTGAAACCTCCTATCGGAGTACCCTTAGGAATGGATAGTCTTAGTTGTAGCTTTCACTACCCTAACTGGTACATATTGTCCCTAGGTTGAACTGTGACACGATATAATTTAATATAATATAATTTGAGTTCACCTTTGGAAATTAGGCTGTCCTTCAACCAACCAAATCGCCCCACCCTTGCTTTCAGTCTACTCAGAGGTTGATTTGGATCCTCAAATTAGAAACAATTCATACTTTTACTTACAGGGAATGTGCAAGTGAAATTGATAGAAACCGTAAAATAAAGGCTATCAAGGTCAGTTTTTGTCAACAGGTCAAGAGACGGAATGCTAAGATCCGTACAGTGCTCTTATGTATTTTCTTCAGAAACGGTACTAAAAACAGTAAATCATCTATTTAGAATTCGTGTGAAAGTGAATACGACAATTAGATAAATCAATCAAAAACAAGTGTTATTAATGCCATGGTAGGATATTTACCATCCCAAAATACACTCGAATGATAACCGCTATATATTCTTTTTTTGACCTATTGAAGGAGACTGGCACGTTTTAACTGATCGAAACAATCGGTATAATATATTTGGATTAAGAGGATACACTATAATGTTATTACCTAAAAAGAAAATTTGATACAGGTAATTAAGTAAAAACAAAGATCAAAACAAACGGATCTATAACTGCCGAGAGACAAATAGAACTGCAACAATTCGATTTGGTGAACTGATAACCTACACATGCCTTAAGTACAACAAGGAATTTATGGATAATCAACTTCTTTATTGTACTGGTAGCGACGTTTCGGTTCAGATTCTTATACCGTTTTCACAGTGAAAACACTTACAAACAACAAACATGATTACACTCAACGTCGTTAAGCTGAGGCTATTTGAATTGTTAGATTTAAGCCCTCTTTAATCAGGGATCAAGGCTATTTCATCCCATCAGCTTACAACCACCTAATCCGCCCATGATTAATCCACTTGACTTACTCTGGTTTTACTCATCACCCTACCTCTTTGATCCCTAATCCGCCTAATTAACTCCCCTCTGATTAATAGGTCATTCCACACATCTTTTCATGTTTCCCTACCTGTATCCTTTCATGTTATTGTTACCTCATCCCGTTATCATTGCTACCTTGTTATTCCATCCATATGTAACTTGTGTATAAAATGCTGTATCTCACCATATCACCATTTGCTTGAAAACGGTATAAGAATCTATACCGAAACATCGCTACCAGTACAATAAAGAAGTTGATTATCCATAAATTCCTTGTTGTCCTCATACCGACAACTTCTAGAATGCCACTCAAACAGCTTATACATGCCCTCCTGTTGCCATCTTCGATCTAAAAGTCATAATTTTGATCCAGTTGCAATTGCTTCTCTTCAAACAAAAACACAATGAAAATGTGAGAAACATTTTTGCCTATACAAATTTTAGAGCAATGATTCGGCTAAAGAAACAGATCCAGATATCATAAAAAGTAAATACCAGGAGTTTTTTCTTCACTAAGATCGATTAACAAAACACATTTCAAAATCAAAGACCAATTCATGGCAGTTGTGAATAACAAAGCAGTTTATTGAATGGAGAAACACAAAGACGACAGAGAAAAAGGAACTACCTTTTTTAATGAAAGGCACTTTATATCCATCACCCGTTCAAGATATATTTTCAGAAATAGAAAACACAATCACATAATTACTACTTAAATTCTGTTACGAAGGCTAATTCAGACATCTAAGTGCTTTATGTTAAGGTTTTGTGAAGTGTTTACTACAGAAAAACTACAGGCGAAGGCGTACAGACAATAGAATGTTGTAGATTTATGTTATTTTCAGCTCGATATATTGATGACGCTTCACCTTAATTAGTAAGATCGTAGTATCTTCAGTCCATAGTATAACAAAGTTTATACAAACTTAAGTGAAGTAAGGCCATTTTTTTAATTAATTGGTTTACGGAAATATTTCATGGAAATCCACAGTCGGTGGTCGAAAAAAACCCAAAAAAAACCCTTGCTTGGCACAATTATTTTATCAAGATTTGTTAAAAGTGTCAGTAGGGAGGGTCCCAAAAAAACCCTCGATAAACCATACATGATAATATGAGAGGAAACAGGTAAACGAGGTAACCTAAAAACTCGCTACAAGGTTGAAATACGATGTTTGGAACTTGGTTGCGGAAACGCAAACCGTCAAAATTTTCAAGGTTTTTTTTATATTTTTGATCAACAAATGTAACAGTCGTCGGTGAAATAATACTGACTTTTTGAAAATTTTAATTTTTTTTTCAGATTTTCTCGTTATGAGGGTCGGCGGATCCGTAAACCATGAAATAAAAAAAAATCGCCTAAGTAATCACAATAACAATTAAAATACCGATTGCAATTGAAAGGAGTAAGGTAACATGTTTGTGATAAAACAGAATACATTTAAAGTCAAATGAAATTCAACCATAATGATAGTCAAATCAATTGTCCACAATGACCTAAACAAAATAAAATAATTACATTTTTGGATATTGATTATATACATACTATATATATAAATAGCCAACAGTAATTACAAGATATTATTATATACTTGTTACGAATGAATTTGGAATAAGAAAATGTCCCCAGTCAAACCAGCAAAATATATAGAGGATATTTGACATTTCTTGTCTAATACCATGGATATCTCATCGAGTGAAGTGGAAACTTATATTTTCACGAGTGGCGCAGCCACGAGTGTAAATATATGTTTTCTACTTTACGAGACAATTGTATTTAAAGCACAATTTAATCAATAAAATAATAAACAAAGTGTTTAAGATGAAAAATATCAAGCTAATACAAGCTATAATACAATATCAAATGAGTCACACTAATTAGCTAAATAGATATATTCACCAGTCCTTAAGAATCACAAAGTTTATGAGTATAGAAAACAGTCAGTGGGTTTTGATAGGAGATAGATGAATCCGGCTTGTAAAGGTATCCAAAAAATAGAAATGGATAGAACATTCTAGAATAGATGATTCTAGACACTGCCAGCTAAGACTATCAAAACAAGTGCAAGTGTGAACCACTAAACAATACAACAATGTTATACAATATTAAACCAATAAACAATCACACACTCATAACAAAATCAAAACTTAAAACTCAGGTTTTAAGTACAGATAATTCCTTGAATGTACCTGTAGATGTCATATTCATATTTTTTAAAAGCAAAATGTGTATAGCAATGGTAAACTGGTATAGAGGATACTAAACGACCTTCCATTTAATACTATTTTTATCAAACGAGTTAATGTTGAAGTAGTAAAAATGATATTAAATGGAAAGTCGTGTAGTAATAATCCCTTTAGATATCAAGGCATTTGAAGTATGTAGAGATTTTATGATAGTATAGAAAGATAATATCAAGGATGGTAGTTTTTTTTAACCAATTTGTGAACTTTATCGAAGGGTTGTCTGTGGTACTTAGTACATGTATTTGATTTTCATTTAAAAACTAGTGCCTTTCAAAAGAAATTCTTTAGGCTAGAGACTATTTTGGTTTGCAAAAACGAGAGATAAATAACACAGAGAGGATGTTGTTTGAATATTTCAAATTGAAAATTAGAATGTGTCCTAAGCAATAGTGAGATTATCATTTTTAAGAACTATTGATTGTAACATCTCATATTCTTTTTGTCTGGATGAGTCTTTTCATTCGAATTAAACGGAAAAAAATCTAAGCTCATGAAAGGAAGGAACAAGTATGTAACAAAAACGCATTCAATTAGTTACATGGGTATTTTTGATCAATTATCTACCTTTCTTTTTTTCATACTTAAAAGCTCACATTTTCCGAAAGTCACAATTTTAATGGTCCTCATTTTTTACTTATTTATTTGACATACTCCTGAATTGCATTGCGTAATTGAATTCATGTCATAACTCTCTTCCAAATGACTTTAGAGTAAATGTTTGAAGAAGCATAATTACAGTATGAAAAGCATTTTCCAATTATCTTAAACCTCTCTCATTTCTTTTTACCGATTATGTTATGACTCTTAGTAATTAACTTGAATAATCCTAAGAGACAATGTTGATTTCATATTGCCAAATTGCAAATGCTAATGAAAACCTTCAGGATGTGCAAACCATATAGAATTTAAAAAATGAAGGCAGAATACGTTTTTGACGACCTCGACCATAGATGGCTATTTGATTAAAACTTCTTTGAGAGGCATTTAGAAGTTGGTGAGACGTTTCGGTGTAGATACTAACACCGTTATCAAGCAAGTTTTGCTTGTTAACGGTATTAGTATCTACACCGAAACGTCTCATTCCTGCAATAAAGAAGTTGTAAATCCATATAACTTGTTCTCTATTTATTTGATTAAAAGGTTAAGAAAAATATACCAGTTTTAAAAATGATTTTCATTTTTTTTCACATTTTCTAGCTTCAATTTAAAAAAGTGAAGAAACGCGTTCATGTTTCAGGTATTTCAATTCAATCAATTTAACAACAATAAGAAAAGTGAGTTCCTGTTTAAGATTTATCTTTAATTGATGTTATATTCAGAAAGAAACTATAGCTGAAAGAAAAGATTTTAACTGGGAAGTTTTAAAAAATCTCATCATTTGTAAATCAATTTATCATGTCCCAACTGAAACATGCGTAGTATACGTGTATTGTGATATCTCAAGTTATCTCTATTGTGCTTTGATTGCGAAGTGAGACAAGACAAGACAGTTGTCAATACAAAAGCAGTGTATTGAATGGATGAACTAAGAAAACGGAGAAAATGGAACTATCTTTTGTTAAAGCAATTTATGTCCATCACCCATTCAAGATATGATCAACCCAATTTATTATTCAGGGATTAGGAAGGAATGGGAATCACAGAATGATCAACAAGTTTATGTTTAAAAGGATTCGGTTGACTATGGTATTTTATGATGATAGCAACATTCCATTAAAAAAATTAATGTAAGATTTTACATATGATAATTTGTTATTAGTGTTTGAATAATTGTGTTTGATTGATTTCAAAAATATAAAACAATTGTGAATAATTTTTCAAGTTTATATGCTAATAATGTAAAATTCACCCTACATGTAATCACGTATGATGATAGTATTCGTTTTGTATACATTTTTAACGATATATGAATCACTGCTTATAGTTAAGAAAAATAAATCAGCAAATCAGATGACATATCTAATCATTGACCATTTCCAATCGGTAAGATTTTCTTAAAAGACTTATAATGACAATTCATATGTGATTATGGATTAAAGATAGTATTCATTTTCATGAAGCACTTCTACATGGACATATCACATTTACCCAAGTAAGTACCCACATGTGCAATCATTCTGTTTTAGCACGAAACTAAATTGAGAATGAAGTCTTACAAATCTTGTGTTGTCAGTCAGACATTTTTTTGGATTTTCGTGTCAATGAACGTTTTCCAACCAGGATATTGTTTGATGGGAATCGCAATGTGTCGCTCAGCGTGTCTGGATAAGATAGGCTGTTGGTCCTATTTGTTTTCAACGAAATATTTACAGTGCTGTCTATCAAAAAACTGTGCATATCAAGATGGTTATACAGAGTTCCGTGTCAAAAAGGTAATTATGTACTATTTTTAAATGGAGGCCACTTAACACTTGTATCAATTAATTGAAAATGTAACTTAATGTAACCGGTAGTGTTTTTTTGTCTTAGTTATGGTTAAACTGCATCGGATTTTGTTTTAAAGTTACATGTAGTTTGAATAAAATTTAAGATAATTTTTAAATTCATTTCTGTTATGAGCTGACTTTTTCCGAAATTTTCATTATTTTAGATGTGCCATAAATAAAAAAACACTTTTTTTATTCCCTTACATGCATGCATGTGTTTGCCACAAAACTTGAACAAGGTCAATATTGAAAAGTGATTTGATTGGACATTATAAATTACATTTACAATAATGCATTTAAAATACATGGGTAGAACATTCTCATAAGTTGAGAAACATTTTTTTCTGTACAATACAATGAACCACCGTGAAACAATTTCAGACTGATAAGATAAGGTTTCTGCATATCCTGGTTTTAGTAATAGTAAATAAAAGAGAGTTCAGGTATTAACTTTCAAGATACATGGTTCATGGCTCTCCTTTTTGCTATGTAGAGAATGGTAAAGCTCAAGTTATTTCTTTCTAGTAACACTAGTACTTTATATGAATAATTTGATCAAATCATTTGCCTCTGCAGGAGGATAGAGACCACAACGCATGTCAACAAGGGACAAGGAAGATAATAACAAGGAAGATGAGAGATCTCTGTGTTTCATGTAAGTAATCGCTCCGTCTCATACTGTTTAGTCGGAAATTATGATTTGACACTGATAATTTCTGCAGCCACACCTAATAAAATATTTTAATAAACAAAGGCACAAAGTCACACACGTACGAAATTCATGACAGGCAATCCTACCATTGTATATTTATTTGTTTTATCATCAATGTTCCAATTCATGAAAAATCTGCCTATTTTCAGAAAATTTTAACCTGCTAACACAATACGTAAATTGATAGTTTCTACTAAGTTTAAATATTGCTTGAAATTGATGTGTTTCCAAGGTTTTTCAAAACAGTTGTCATAGTATTAGCAAACAGTTTTAAATATTATTCAAACATGAATGACCGCATCTTTCCCTGTTAAAGTTATTGTAATCGTTAAACAAAGACACAAGTTTGGTTATAATAGAGACACAAACTGCAATTGATTGAAATAATAAGTTATTCAAATTTTAACTTTTGTAAATTCATTATTAAAAAATAACTTCATACATGAAAATTGATGACTCAACACATATCAAGAACTGGTTTGATCTGAACGGATTTAATAATGAGTAATATAGGGAACGAGATAAAGATCCATAGAGCCTTCACCTTGAATGATTGATTTGAAACCTGGGCTTTTTAGTATTTCATCTATCAATATTAAAACTGAAATAATTTCGACTGTAAGGATTATCTGTCTCTTTTCAGCTGGCGTGTCACATTCACAGACTCTGTACAGTAAAATAACGTTCTCAAATGGTGCAAGTGGATTATCACAATTAAACTTATATGATCTGACTGTTGAACACCACAGTGTCAACACAACGGGTTCTATAAAAGCCATGATATTCTCCTCGACAACAAAAGTACTCTACATGATTAACTTCAAAGGAGAACTGTTCGCTGTGAGACTAGAACAAAACAAGACAACTCCCTTGCTACAGTCAAAATTTGTAACTGGAATTGGCATTGATACAAAAAGGAAAATTCTTTATTTATCTATAAAAACTAGGATTAGTAATATCATATGCCTATATGATTACGAAACGTGTCGTAGAATAGCGTATTTCTTCGACGAAATTGTTGATATCAGTGTTGATTGGAGAAAACAAAACATTTTTGTGAGAGATAAGCATCAGATATTAAGAGTAACTAAAAAGACTGACAAATATTTAGTAGCAACACTAAAATTCAACTATGGAAAAAATCTTGAATTGGATCCTAATGCTAAATATCTGTTCTTTGATGATGGTAGAAATGTTATGAGATTAGATATTGAGCATAAGAAAACAAGGTTGATCAAAATGTTTTCTACAACAATTGCTGCTCTTCTCCACGATTCAAAGAACTTATACATCATAAACAAAGGTTCTAACGTCTTCTTTTTGGACACACATAGCTACACACTGAAGAGAAACTTCACAGTAGGTGCTGGGGAAACATTCCTGAGTGCCTGTCTGTTGCCATAGTCTTTCAAGCATTTTTAATTCCTTCATTTCTTTAAATACAGAATTCCTGTCTTATTCAGTAATGAAAAATATTTCACTCCTATTCTTTCTGAAATAATGATTTTTCTTTAAGAACAACATATTTCCTTGTGTCTGTTGCTAATTTATGCATCATAAATGTACAGATTATAATGCCAATCCCATCCCCCCCACCCACATCCGATCCCATCCACAAATAGCAAGTGTGTATGTTTATGTAGTAATTCAAAAAGATTTTTTTCTGTTAGAAAATTATTCTTGAAAGAAAAACACCAAATAACTGGCGATTTTGAAAGAAAGTTGAAAGAAATGTTTGTATTCCAGTCTTGTGTAGTAAATTGTACTTCTCCATTGAAGATGCTTTGAATCAAAGAGTTTTTTGATGAAATGTGTCAAGATTTCATAAGAAAACGAGCAAAAGCGAAATTTATACAAGATCAATGACGACGAGTTATAAATTAATAAATGACAAGAATTTTAGTGTTCTGTTTACTAAACGACAACATAAATCAAGCATTTTAGTTTGTGATGTGCACAAACTATGACATCATTACTAAACACTATGGTGACGTCATACGTGCAACTGTACTATACTAGTTTAATACTGCTGTATAAATATTACTCTTCAGTATCTTATACGGGCGAGTAATATCATTTTTTTCCTCAAGCAAAATTTTCTGTCTTATTCAGTAAACCTTATTCACTCAAAAAGTCAAATATGTTGAAGAGAATGGACAGAATAATTTATGAACAAAAAATCTCCAAAAATTTCAAGCGTACATGTGTTTTGCAACATGGTTTCAATGACGGCGCGGTGTGTACATTGTACCGTGTTTTTAAACACATATCCTATTTTCAAAAACGTACAGTTGCATCCTCAAAGGTGCGTGGACGGATGAGTCGAAACTATTCATCAAACAGATAAAACACAGTTATTTTGCTTCTTGACGTAATCTGAGTGGCGAATGGCAGTAAAACATAAGAAGTTGCATGCCGTCTCCATGACGTATTATATGAAAACAGCTGCTGATCAAAAGTTTGTTTCCTATGAAAGAATTTAATATAATCATTTGTCAAAAATTTGAATCAGTCATCATTCCAAAATACTCTACAGTCAAAACTTTAGATCACCTTGTGAAGGGACCCACTTTCACTACATATACAAGGAGCAGATATATGGAATGCCAGGGGAAATAATTCACATACCTAAGAGGGCATGGGGTCAGAAATAGAAAATTTATTTTGTATTCTTTTCTGAAATAGAATAGTATTTGAATACATTTTCGTCGTATTTGAATACATTAAATTGTTTTGTCAAAATGGACTAAAATGACTTTAGATTATGATATATTTGAGTTTTTTAATAAAAAATATTTTAAAATGACAATTTTATGAGATAATCAAGAAATTTTAGTTTTTGGCTTTTGAACCAAATTGTTGCGAAATCCCTGTCTAATGTGCTCGTGTAGCACCTAAGTATCATCTTTAGATACATGACCATTCTCGCTTTTTCTTTTCAAATGTTAATTCCAAGCTATCAAGTATCAACAATAACGTTTTCAAGTGAATAACATTGTAAATTTATAAAACTAGAATAAACATAATATATAATCTCATTGAAACCAAATCATTGATTCGTTCCCTTCAATTATTTAAATGGTTTTTTACTTTCACTCATCTATGAACTGGTTGAATCCCGTAAAAATCCGTGTCCACCATTCCCAACAGAAGTACCTCCGTCAGAAATTCATATACAACCTCTGTCGTAATACGAGCGTTTCCCGGCCTAGAAATGTAGAAGCCTGACTGGATACAATCTAAGTTTGTTATGCAATCTAGGACGCAGTTTCAAAACTTATCATTCAAAGCTTAACATTATTCCGATATCCACTTTGCACTTAGGGGAAACTTCCGGAAGCCCGATATAAGAGCTCGTAATAGAACAGTGATTGTGTACGAATCAGTGACGGAACGACCTGTGTTAGGAGAGAATGGTATAACATATGGAATGTTTTTTTCTTCATCTTCTCAAAAAATAATTTTTGAATGAATTATGCAAAAATAAGTCGATCTTTAATGAACACAATTTATCATGTTATTTGCACCAATTATCGAAATTAGGCTTGTCTGGGACAGTAGAAGACTTAACCTTATCTTGCTGTACCAATTCTGTGAACTCCTATCTGATTACCCTAAGGAATGGTTAGTCTTAAGTTAATGCTTTCATGTTGTCCTTAGGTTGAACTACGACAAGAGCTATCACAAGCTAAGTTGATCTTTCGATATTAGGCTGAACTTCAACCAATCAAATCGCACCACCTTTGCTTACAGTCTACTCATCATCTGGTTGCATTTGATAAGCATGTAACCAATGATGCTACTAGAGGTATATACGGGGAGTCTGAAAGGCAAGTCGTAGCGAGGGAAACCACAAAACCTGTCTTAATCACTTGTAGCCTGCTGTAGTCAGTTTTCGTTAAAATCCTCATTTTAGAAATAGTTAATACTTTATTACAGGGAATGTGCAAGTCATATTGATAGAGACCGTAAAATAAAGGCTTTCCAGGTCAGTTTAGGTCACTAGGTTTAGTGGTGGAGCGCCAAACTCCGTACAGCGCTGTTATGTCTCCGTTTGCATCGAGCCTTGGGGACCATGTATTCAAAAACGGTTAATCTGCTATCTCAAAAATCGTGTTAGAAACTGAATTAGACAATGAAATCAACCAATCAAAATCAAGGATTTTTAATGCCATGGTAGAATAGAAAAGTTGTAAATTTGGTGACATTGCGACAAAATAAGGTCCCAAGAAACCAAGCCTAACGAAGCTGTTTCTGTCTTCTTAGGATTTCTGAAAAGCTGTACAGAGCTCTTATCCAGAATATTCTCAAAGCAAAACTAATTAATCATTGAATTGATAATAACCTACATTACTTTGTCCATTTCGTGAAACAGAAATAACAACTAACAATCAAATGTAATGGGAAGAGTATGGAGGACATTACGTCCTGGTTAAACTCATGACATATATTTCAAGTAGATTAATGTAGTTTGAATGAAAATCAAAGTTGTTAAAGTTTGAGAAAACTGAATTTAGAACTGAAATGTGAACGCAACTACTAAAAAAAGTTGTTAGCGACGAGGAAGAAGAAAGGGTGGTATAGAATTTATAGACTACATCATGTAGTTTCATAATGTACTGGGCACCTTTTGGTTGTTCAGGGGGTTCGAACCTCGCCCCTTATAAATTTTTTTGATATATAGCATCTTAAACTGTTGATCCCCTTTTCAAATATATTCCCCCTCCTTTCCATACACCTCGATCCGCCACTTCCAGATGGTATAGTTGACCACAATCTATCATTTATTGTCTGACATTTCCCATTTCTTCATTAGAGAGGCTTCTTCAGGGAAGCGACTATAGTAGGCACCCGACACATATGAGATAATCTGAATAAGCCTCTGAACTTGGTAGGTTGTGTAGAAAAACTCGTAAGGCAAGCTTCTAGAGTGTTTACGTTTCATGGTCCCTGTTGAGTTATTGTACCTTCCCCGTGATTTTTGAGTTCCCTTGTTAAGTTCCCTTTTAAAATATGCACCCCCCCCCCCCCTCCCCGTTCCAAAGACCTCAACCCGTCATTTCCAGATGGTATGGTTGACCACAATCCATTTCTTCATTAGAGAGGCTTCTTCAGGGAATCGACTATAGTAGGCACCCGACACATATGAGATAATCTGATTAAGCCTCTGTACTTGGTAGGTTGTGTAGAAAAACTCGTAAGGCAAGCTTCTGGAGCGATCACGTTTCATGGTCCCTGTTGAGTTATTCAGAGCACATTGCACCTTCCCAATGATTTTTGTTGAGTTCTGAAGAAACACGAGCATCCTCTGGAGTTCCTTGGCGAGATCCTTCTTCAGGTTATCGTACAGGACGAGATGAATGTTCCTTTGTTTCAACCAGGAGATGTAGAAGGTCCTGAAGAAATAACACTTCACATCAAAGAAAGGATTCCAATCTGTAAAACAAAAGCACAATTATTTTGAATCTTTAACGCAAAACTTAATTCTAAGAAACAATAAAGACTGGAGCATTGAAGAGTCAAAAGTATATTTATAACTTGAAAACAAATGTAATGTTTGAAATTTTTGAAAACGTAAGACAAAGTTCACACCACTTCAAGCTTTCAGAAGTAGGACATTTACAGCTAAAGAATATCATATTTAAAGGATGAACCAGCCAAATATCCAATCTTAATTATAATTTGGCTGATATTTCATATGTGACATCAATCAAAGGTTTCTATGATTAATAATTGAAAACTCCGAATCAAAACGTAGATAACACTGTGTTCTTACTGTTAACAAACTCTTCAAGTTTTGCAAATCCTGTTGTATTTTGTGTATAGAATCGATTGAACTCTGCGATGAAAGCTTCAAAGGGGTTGCGGATTAGAAGAATACACCTGTCATAGGAATGCGTAGGTTTGAAGTAAGCGTGTGTCTTAATGGCCACGACCCGACCATCATGTATCCCCTCCCCCGGGAACCCGTGATGAAGTAGGAACTCATTGTTGTACGCCGCCCCAGTGAGGATACCTGTATTTTTTTTAAAAAAGACATCCTGCTTCAGCAGTGTAGTAGTACTCATCCAATACCCTGAAATCTATCAAGTCAAAAGCCATCGCATTTCACGTTTGCAATTTCAACAACTGAGAATTTACCATGAAAAGGCTGGATACTCAATTCTGATTGGTTGTTTTGTCCGATTCATAGAGTATCAATTTACGATTGAAGTTTTTCAGTGTACCCGAAAACAGTTTACAATGTATTAAAACATACAATGTACATTGACTTCCGACTATCCGACTGGTAACTTCAGAGTCAGTATTCTGCCTTTATTTGAAGTAATTTTTTTTCCAAAAGGAATTAATCGTATTTGTTTTCGTGTGATTACACGGAGAGCAAATTGTTTAAAGAATATGTCATTTTTGGTACAAAATAAGACGTTTTACAGATAAATCAGCGTAAACTAAGCTTTCCGCTTATGGGCTTGCATCAGCGTTCTTTACAATACGGCAACAAACCAATGACATCATTTCGCGAGCGCTTCTGACGTCATAATCCTTATTACAACGTCATAGTGGTTTACTGTTCGGATTCGTCTATTTGCTTCATAGGGATGTTGCCTTTTTTTCTTGCTATTAAACCAAGAAAAAATGACTTTTTAAAAGATTCGATAAATACATTTGTACTACGTACTATAACAAAACCATTTCGTGAACATACAGTATTAGGTTTAACTTTTTAGACGGTTTAATTTATTTTCAATACTAAGACGCAAACTCATAGATACAGACGACTTCATTTTTTTTCTCCTGAAGTCAGAACCTTTTACACTGTGCATTGCGCTGATCAACATTTGAAAACAACAACTATTGAAAAATTCCAAGTGTGCAATTCTAACTATTGTAATTTATCAAATCCAACTATTAACCCTACACGTGCACATCACACAACTAACCTGTCATCTGCTGGAGAAGATGTCTCGTCCACGTGTTGCCGCTCCCGGGGAAACTTGCCAGGGCAGTCTTGGGCAAATAATGAATTGACAGTCTTAGCTGAGGACACATAATGTTTTGTTGCACAATTTTCCGTGGAAATAATCCGATAGAGGTAGGACAGTTGAAGGAAGGCTGAACCGTTGTTTTATATAGAGTTGTAACCCACGACAAGATAATGACAAGTATCATAACACATAAAGTAACGGCACCAAGCCATCTTTTTATCCTGTAGATAAAATAGAGTAAACAATAATCATAGAAATTGAAGATTTCCCAGATATGATTCTCTCTGTCTGACAGTTTCTCTGCCTCTCGCCCTTTCTCTGTCTTTCCTTGCTCTCTCTGTCTCTGTCTTTCCTGGTCTCTCTGTCTCTGTCTTTCCTTGGTCTCTCTGTCTCTGTCCTTCCTGGTCTCTCTGTCTCTGTCTTTCCTTGCTCTGTCTGTCACTGGCCTTCCTGGTCTCTCTGTCTCTGTCCTTCCTGGTCTCTCTGTCTCTGTCTTTCCTTGTTTGTCTGTCTCTGTCCTTCCTTGTTTGTCTGTCTCTGTCTTTCCTTGCTCTGTCTGTCACTGGCCTTCCTGGTCTCTCTGTCTCTGTCCTTCCTGGTCTCTCTGTCTCTGTCTTTCCTTGTTTGTCTGTCTCTGTCCTTCCTTGTTTGTCTGTCTCTGTCTTTCCTTGTTTGTCTGTCTCTGTCTTTCCTTGTTTGTCTGTCTCTGTCTTTCCTTGCTCTCTCTGTCTCTGTCTTTCCTTGTTTGTCTGTCTCTGTCTTTCCTTGCTCTGTCTGTCACTGGCCTTCCTGGTCTCTCTGTCTCTGTCCTTCCTGGTCTCTCTGTCTCTGTCTTTCCTTGTTTGTCTGTCTCTGTCCTTCCTTGTTTGTCTGTCTCTGTCTTTCCTTGTTTGTCTGTCTCTGTCCTTCCTGGTCTCTGTCCTTCCTGGTCTCTCTGTCTCTGTCTTTCCTTGTTTGTCTGTCTCTGTCTTTCCTTGCTCTGTCTGTCACTGGCCTTCCTGGTCTCTCTGTCTCTGTCCTTCCTGGTCTCTCTGTCTCTGTCTTTCCTTGTTTGTCTGTCTCTGTCCTTCCTTGTTTGTCTGTCTCTGTCTTTCCTTGTTTGTCTGTCTCTGTCCTTCCTGGTCTCTGTCCTTCCTGGTCTCTCTGTCTCTGTCTTTCCTTGTTTGTCTGTCTCTGTCCTTCCTGGTCTCTCTGTCTCTGTCCTTCCTTGTTTGTCTGTCTCTGTCCTTCCTGGTCTCTCTGTCTCTGTCTTTCCTTGTTTGTCTGTCTCTGTCCTTCCTGGTCTCTCTGTCTCTGTCTTTCCTTGCTCTGTCTGTCTCTGTCCTTCCTTGTTTGTCTGTCTCTGTCCTTCCTTGTTTGTCTGTCTCTGCCCTTTCCTGGTCTCTCTGTCTCTGTCTTTCCTTGCTCTGTCTGTCTCTGTCTTTCCTTGCTCTGTCTGTCTCTGTCTTTCCTTGCTCTGTCTGTCTCTGTCTTTCCTTGCTCTGTCTGTCTCTGTCTTTCCTTGCTCTGTCTGTCTCTGTCCTTCCTGGTCTCTCTGTCTCTGTCCTTCCTGGTCTCTCTGTCTCTGTCTTTCCTTGTTTGTCTATCTCTGTCCTTCCTTGTTTGTCTGTCTCTGTCTTTCCTTGTTTGTCTGTCTCTGTCCTTCCTTGTTTGTCTGTCTCTGTCTTTCCTTGTTTGTCTGTCTCTGTCTTTCCTGGTCTATTTGTCTCTGTCTACCCTTGTCTGAATGTCTTTTGCTCTGTCTGTCTCTGTGTTTCCTTGTCCGTCTGTCTCTGTCTTTCCTTGTTTCTCTGTCTCTGGCTTTCCTGGTCTGTTTGTCTCTGTCTATCCTTGTCTGACTGTCTTTTGCTTGCTCTGTCTATCTCCGCTCGCCGCAAATGGCTGAAATATTGCCCAAGCGGCGTTAAACAATAACTCACGCACTCACTCACTCTATCTCCGTCTTTCATTGTATGTCTGTCTCTGTCTTTCTTTGTCTGTCTGTCTTTGACTTTCTTTGTCTGTCTGTCTTTGTCTTTCATTGTCTGTCTGTCTTCCCTTATCTGGCTGGCTCTGTCTGTCTGGCTCTCTCTCCCTCTCTCTCTCTCTCTCTCTCTCTCTCTCTCTCTCTCTCTCTCTCTCTCTCTCTCTCTCTCTCTCTCTCTCTCTCTCTCATTCTCTCTCTCATTCTCTCTCTCACCTGCGCATGGAAGTTGTCATTTTCTTTATATAAGTCATTCCAATGATAGATTTAAAATCCCTCTCTTATAATTCAATTGTTTATGTTATAAAGAAATATCTTAATCTCTACCTATTGTAATTGTGACTAGACCATGTTTAATTTACACAAACAAGAAATTCATATATACTTTTAACTCATATTGTTCGAGAAATTGTTATTGACTGAATTATAAAACAGCTATATTGAACATATGTTTACAAGATAAAACGTTATATGTTATTTGTGTTATAAATTATTAGGAATACTAATTCATAAAATGACTTTTACGATCTCGTTCATACAGGTTTGATTGCCATTGAAAACAAACAAACCTTTACCTTTACCGTAATGAACTAGGCATACTGAAGTGCAAATGAAGTGTTATTCATTTCAGTGACCACAACGTTTAAATAGATCGACATGGATTATCCTTTTAAAAGTTTAAAAAAATTATTGTCCGTATTGTTTAAACAGTAACGTTAAGCGTTTGTGTATACAGAATCACTTGAGTAAACATGTTTTTGGTGATCTAGAAATCGGCCTCATTTCATTTCCTGGTCTCTCTGTCTCTGTCTTTCCTTGTCCATCTGTCTCTGTCCTTCCTGGTCTCTCTGTCTCTGTCTTTCCTTGTTTCTCTGCCTCTGTCTTTCATGGTCCGTTTGTCTCTGTTTATCCTTGTCTGACTGTCTTTTGCTTGCTCTGTATCTGTCTTTCATTGTCTTTGTAAACATGTTTTTGGTGATCTAGAAATCGGTCTCATTTCATTTCGGAAACAACGTTGCATTAGCTGTAGATAAATTGGCTCGGCTGATTCATGAAATAATAATTAGTAATTAGGGTATTCATATAGCGCACATATCCACACCCAAGGCATGCTCAAGGCGCTCCCTGCATTATTACCCTGGTCTAACCCAAGCTGCCGGTTACAGCGCTTAAAGGTCACCTCCAACACTATCTACACCAGGTACCCAATTAGTACTGCTGGGTGAACAGAGGCACATTTTGAATAAAGTCTCTTGCCTTAGAAACGCCACAAGTTTCTCAACTCGTGCCTCAGTGTGGGGCAGGGAATAACCCTTGAACTCTCAGTAAATACAACATTGAACGGGTAACCCACCCATCCGACCAGTTACGCCGGTTGTTGCTGAACTTCACTGAAAGCGGTCATCTGAGCTACGCACAGGACCACATTCATGAAAGGATATGAATACTACATCTTACACTAGTCAAATGCCTTCTCCACTTGAAAAAGAAACAATATTCCGGTCTTTGTTCAATATTCATAAACTACAAAGGCTCTAGTTTCAAGCTAAGGACAGTTCCTACCTACTTTGTCATGGTTAGAAAATGATGTCATAATTATCTTATTAGAGATTCGTTTTTTTAAGTAGTGACAAGAAAGTTTTTCAAGGATTTATTTAAAAAATACATTTAACATAATTCATAAATTCTTATCCTCAATCCTACACGCCCTAATAATAATCCTTACAACCTTTATTTCTACATTTAAACATTCGGAATCGATACTTACTCAACCCCTAATAGAGGATACTAATAAACGACTTTCCATTTAATACTATTTTTATTAAACGGGTTAATGATTGAGTGTAAAACGAGCGAAAGCGAGTTTAATATCAAATCATGAACGAGTTTAATAAACAAAAATAGTATTAAATTGAAGGAAGTTTAGTATTCTGTTTACTACTTGACCTCAGTAATCAAGCATGATTGGAAATAAAAACTGAACGAATTATTTCCGCGACTTGGCCGCCATTGTGACGGCGGTGCTAACATTGTGACGTCACAACCACACAATACTCTGATGTCATACTTGCAGCGATATTACATTAGTCTAGTTTAATATTGCCGTATAAATATTATACTGCAGTATCTTACAGGGGCGAGTAATAGCACACTTTACAAGATTTTTGTCCATCAAATTAACCTAATTAACCTTCATAGATATTAAATTCTGCTTTCTACGCTGTCTCGTGACACGCAAGCGTTGCGAGTGTGGCAGTCACGTTTTAATGATTTTCAAAACGATCGCCTTTCTAATTTCAGCGTTTAAAGACGCGGTATTAAAGGGTCGAATAACAGCCTATTTCACGTCTATATTGACTCGTTTTATCTCAATTTCATTCCGATAGATAATGCACATAGATATAATAATCTGTTATTTTTGTAAAGAGTACATACCTTACCCTACCTGAGCTGCGTATATCATTGTATGTTATTGAGAAACGTTTATTTACTTCGTTAATTATCAATGTCTCAGAAATCTATGTCCCATTTTCAAAAATAATTTTTATCAAGAAAATGTACTTCAAAGATAATTGTCATCGCCAGAAATGCTATATAACTGCGGTAGATTTCCGACAGAACCATCAAATTCAGACGCAGATCACTAAAGAGCTAGCACAGAAAAGTCGGTAATTAAAACTGACTAGTTATAAACTATTGCCTTGCCGACTAAACCTGTGATTAATCACCCATTTGTGTACATTTTACGTCTGCTTCTCATAGTAATGATATGCTTAAAATAATTTATATTTACTGTTTTTGCAGGCATTTACTTTTTATCAAAAAAAATTCCCGAATTTTAATTGAAATCGATTGACACTGAAACTGTTAAATAAAAATGTCAGGTATACCTAGCGCCTTAACCAGATTTAGCAAATAAGAACAGGGTATGAGTTCCAATCCCAAAAGAGAATAATAATCTATATCTTTAGGACAGTTTGATCCAGTTTATAACACATTCATCAATAAACTCATTTTTCAATTCCTTTGTTTTTAACCTTGATATTAAGAGGCGCAGTTTATTGTTTAGTTTGAAAACAAAGAATCGATTCACAACATCTGGGCCCTGCGAAACACATTGCAATAGCCGTCATCCATTGATACGGGCGCACTGAGATCGATACGCTTCGTAAATAGAAATTATCAATACAGAGCTAACTTACGGCTTCTGTGTTATTGCTATGACAAAATTTTTCACAATTTTGAAATTCTTTATATATGTTATCATGAAAAATGTATAGATTCTCTCACCACCACTGGACTCGATACCTTATCGTGGTGTGGTGGTTTGCGTGCTTCAGAGACCCTGAGAGCTATGCCAGCTGGAGATAACATGCTGCTGGTAGGGGCACCCACCCTGGACAGGTCAACGGGTAGAAGCCAGACCAAATTTGAGTCCTTTTAAAACCTGCTTTCTATCTCTCACTATGCCTTTCTTTCCGTCTGTTCCCTTATCCTTTCCATCCCTTTCTCCCTGTTCTGTCCGCTCTCTTTTGGATGCTTGTCATCCACGTGTTTAATAACTGAAATATTGTTGAAAGCACGTTAAAGCCCAACTCACTCGCTCTTACGATAAGATTAATTACAGTAGTGAAAGTTTGGCTTCAAACATACCCTCTTTAAAGAATTCCCATACCATGAACGTCATTCTTGAATTTGAATGATATTGAATCCGTTGATAAAGCAGGAGTTAAAAGATATTATTGTGGTCGAGTTATGGATGCTGTTCTAACATCAAAATGCTTTGAGATCATCAGATACATAATCCCAAATACGATGATTTGATTCCTTCAACAGCACTTCGTGTTAATGCTTTTAAATTATATTACTTTGCATGACATCACAATTTTTCGGGGGATCTGTATTGGCTTGGAGAGGCTTCTCCTGTAGACTGTAGACTGGATCTGCTGACTATACCAGGTTCACTCACAGGTGCTCTACATTCAGGAGGTTATGGGTCCTGTGGTTATTTATCCTTTCGATTACATCGACTTTCAATAAGACCCTTAGCTTGTTCATGGACGACCTCATCGTTTATATGCTGTAAACCTACATCTGACAAATAATGCTGTGAGAGCAATTTCATGGTCAGCAATGTCTCTCTTTTTTAACCCAATCGAACATGTTTTGGACATCATGGCCCGTCGGGTACAAAGAAGGATTCCCCCTCCACAGAAACTAAGGGACAATTACGGCACCTGGTTATGGGTATGCCAAGAAGAGCGGCTGCATTTAATCAGGCTAATGGTAGCGGCAAACGTAACTGATGTTTGTGATTCCACGTTATTTAAGCTGCTTTTACTAAGTGGCACACAAAGACCTTGAACTGACGGTGCTGAAGGACCCATGCCTTTTGAATGAATTTTGTCCTAATACCTTTACAATACTTCTCTTCCAAATGACCAAATGATTGTTCTTTTAATCTTATCTACTTTTTTTCACTTTCGTACCACATCTCCATGAAGTTTACTCTTCTGTGAAAAATCGGAGGAGGGAAGGGGGTAACTTATTTGCTGGATATATTTTGGTGAGAGACACCACTTTGCACATGTACACCAGCATATAGATGTTTACAGATAAATAATTAGGAGACGATGAAAACCAAACGAATCCAGTAAATAATTCAAACATCGTTCTCACTAATAACACAGAACTGTCAACCAAAGAACAGTTGCTGGTAACAACTGTGTAAATATCGAATTTAGCTTTATTCATAATTCGAAATTTCCAATATTGCTTTGACAATAAATCACCATTGTGTCATCATGCCATTTGTCGTAAAAATAATGTCCAATAATATTTGAATTACACATAAGCTGGAAATAACCTCTTTGTGGCAAGATATTGATTTGATTAACTTACATTACTTATATGGCAAACAATAAAAGGCGTATATTGAAAACATTAGCCACATAGCATTTATTTACTCACGGAAAGGATTTAATGAGATTGCTTTGGCTATGAGAAAGTAGTCAGTTAATACTTTCAGAAGAATGTGAATAAATCCTAATCATTATTAAATGCGTTATTATAAAAACGTTGATATATAAACAAAATGTTCTTGTGAAGATACTTGATATTCAAGTGAAGACAAAATAGTTCTATAGTAAATTCCTATTGAACTCTGAACCATCTCCTCACCCTCCTAATCCCGTAAAATCTTCTGAAACCCTCGTAATTACTCTCCTCAATCCCGTTTAAAATCATTTAATTATTCAGAGAGTCGGGTATCCTACTAGCAAAAGCGAGTTCATCGATGGCTCATCAATCAACAGAAATATATCAACTTGCGACGTGAATAAACGTCAAATTTATGTACCAGCTTTTTCAATGGAATGTAGCATCATACATTTTCATCAAACTCATTTAATGACCTTTTGCCTCGGGACAGTATCCCGAAAAGAAAGACTGAGTAAAACAACACATTTTATGGTTGACCAGTTACATGTCAGCTGAGCTGTGATGGTGGTGCGACCTAGATAAGGGGGCTACTGTAGTCTATCTGTAGTTCTGTAATAAATTTGAAAGTATACACATTTTGAATCGTTGGTGGTTTCATTTCCATCTATATATATGCATTTTATATACTGAAAAAATAATAGTTTATCATCCTAGTTATCAGAGTTGTTGTATTTGTCATGATCATCAAAGTCTTCATAGTTGTCATGGTCATCCTAGTCATCAGAGTCGTTGTATTTGTCATGATCATCAAAGTCATCATAGTTGTCATGGTCATCCTAGTCATCATAGTTGTTGTATTTGTCATGATCATCATAGTGATCATAGTTGTCATGATCATCCCTGTTATCAAAGTTGTTGTATTTGTCATGATCACCATGGTCATCATAGTTGTCATGGCCATCCTAGTCATCATAGTTGTTGTATTTGTCATGATCATTACAGCCATCATAGTTATCATGGTCATCCTAGTCATCATAGTTGTTGTATTTGTCATAATCATCATAGTTGTCGGAGTCGTCATAAATGTCATGTTCGTCATAGTTGTCATGATCATCAAAATCATCATGGTTATCCCAGTTGAAATATCCATCAAAGTTGCCATCATGTTTCATATGTAAAAGGGGAACAGAGTATATTGGCGGGGTCAAATATGTCAAACTTGATAAAAGGTGTTAATATATCGAAAAGTAGTAGTCGTGTCTGAAAATTAGCATCTTAGCGTTTATTAGTTTATTATAGTGACAATAATCAGGTCGTGATTTGTGATCGAAAACCGGACAATGGCGCGCCAATGACTCAAACTTAAGTGTAGGAATTTATTCACAAAGACACATTTAGGCTGGTAGTGTTAAGTACTTTATTCAACTGATACACAGATATCTTGATTCAAAAGTACGACTTCACAACAATTTTCGCTTTGGCATTTTAGGGATAAATATTCAACTTCAGAAAGGCTATTTGAACTTAACTTAGACAAATGGTAGTATGGCTCATATCTAAGCCACATACAAATTTTTGAAACATACTCTGTTTCAATTTAAACTGGCAGTTAAAATAGCGAGGTATTCTGTTCTTTTTTCTAAAAGGAGGGACTAAGGGCGCCGCTTCTTACGTCATGTGGTAGGACTCGTGCCTCCCAAATTGGACGAATTATTTGGCTTGCGCTAATTAGAGGGTGTCTGTTAAAAGCTATTTAATCAGAAGAAACCTCATCCAAATGAAACAAGAACACCAAAAGTAATTTCATCAAAACAGAAGAACGGTTTAAATATAGCATGTAAATTCGTATAAGGAAGAGGTCACAAATAAAATACATTTTCTTGTATGATATCTTAAGACTAAAATCAATAAATCTAACATTTTGAGCATTACGCGACTAGGGATGACTACAACGACAATAAGTTAAGCAACTAATAAATAAATCAATTCACATACAAATAAATAAATGACATCAAATAAAACTAATGAAACAGCAAAGGTTTAAACGAAACCTTTGAATTGTGAAGATGAAAGAGCTCAGAAATAACATACAACATTTTGAATATTCACCGATTAGGTATGACATCAACCATTTATACTCAAATAAATAAGTAAAGGACCACCCGGTTTTCATTATAAAGATATTCACTAAATCATGGTTCTCATTGGTTCTTAACTTTTATTGTTGAGCATATAATCAACAATACTCCTGATGAAAGTGACATGACACACTTGGAAAAGGTTACAAATTAATCGTCAATGATGAGTAAAATAAACAAGCAACATGAAGTTTTAAATTCTATAATTAAAAAATGTTAATTATCAGAGTTGAACAATAAATGATTGTCCGTTTTACGAAACCATATCCAAGGTATTAGTAAACACAACAACAACAAATACCCAAAAAGTATTGTAACACCTACCTATTCGATGATTGCCGTGGTATGTAACCAAGTTCGCTTAAGTACTAACGGAAATGATAAGGTATCCACATTAAAATGGCCGCTTGCACTTTCGCTTAATACATGTACGTGATGATGTCATCTATATCCCGGATATTTAGGTTGATTACTTACATGTTTGACCCTATGAAGAAATTACCATTGACATTTGATGATACTTATTTGGGAAATTTAAATATAATATTTCAAAACATTTTGCTGCAGTGCCTTTAAGGTAAACATATATGACCCATTTCGCTATCCCTTCTCCCAAACAAACCGTCAAGTATTTCCACAATAAAGACGTTATTAAAACTAACATCCTGTTATTCCCATTTGAATAACTTAGGACGCTGTATTACAGATCATATATGTATTTTAAATACCTTAAAATAAAATATGTCACATTTGGATTGTAATTAATGTAAACGACACCCTTCGTCGTAGGTGTTTAATATCCATCAATATGAAATGAATGTTATGAATCTATATTTAATACGAGGATCATGATAGAACAAAGCCTTCTTAAAAAACCCACTAGCGGTGGAATATTGTCAACACGCAAGGCGCTGTTCAATAAAAATGAAGGATCTTTATTTCTAACCAAAGCTTGATCCATGTATATTAAAAATCACGTGGTATGAAATTATTCGAATCACCTCCGGGTGGAGAGATTGATGATATATGCACCCACACATGTAAACGTACATCAAATGATAATCCCTTATTAATGATAGCCTTGTAGGTCATTCTCCTAAAGGTGCTTTTAGACCGTCGTTCAAATACAGCTTCTCTTTCAGGACATCCATTCCACTTTCAAGCGAAGTGTAAAGAACATCACCAAAACGATGTTCATGGCGTTCTGAAGATGTCTGCAAATCTCGGCTTGAGTAAGTAATAACGTATTTTATATTTAAAAGACGTCATCTTCCAAACGGCAAGACAACAGGAAAACAGTTCGCAAACCTTGTGAGGAAGCTAGCCAACGTCCTGAAGGATTTAAACATAACTGGTAACGTAATATTCCTACTTCCTGTTCTGAACACTTCCGTGTCAGAGGTCAACACGTCCAGTGAGTATTTGAAGGACATCATCAGATCACACAGTAACATCAGAACTATTATCGCCATCAGGCTCACCACAACACGCCAGAAACTTATCCAGCATTTGTCTTCCGAGTCTTCCCCTTTGATTTCTGGGAGTTGGTCGCTCTTCATCTGTAAATATATTGTACTTGGATTTAAATATATGATTATCAAAAGGACAAACTTTTATTGACACAACTTCTAAGCAAGGCATAACTTTCACCTATCTCAGTCGCTGGCTGATGACAGACAGACAGACAGGCAGGCAGAGAGAAATAGACCTGCAGTTATTCAACAAGTTCGACGAGGCGAATACCTGATAAGAATCTACCATCGGAACTATACAACTTGGCTTTGTGCCTTGTGCTATAGATCTTTGTAATCAATATCTTATGTGAGCAATTGAATACGAGAGAGAGAGAGAGAGAGAGAGAGAGAGAGAGAGAGAGAGAGAGAGAGAGAGAGAGAGACAGACAGACAGACAGACAGACAGACAGACAGACAGACAGACAGAGAGACAGACAGAGAGACAGAGACAGACAGACAGACAGACAGACAGGGACATAGAGACAGAGAGAGAGACAGACAGAGACAGACAGAGACACAGACACAGACAGACAGAGAGAGACACAGACAGACAGAGAGAGACAGACAGACAGAGAGAGACAGACAGACAGAGACAGACAGAGACAGACAGAGACAGAGACAGAGAGAGACAGGCAGACAGAGAGAGAGAGAGAGACAGAGACAGAGACAGAGAGACAGACACAAAAACAGAGACGACAGAGACAGACAGAGAGAGGGAGAGGGGGGAGGGAGGGAGATATATCTTCTTCAACTGTGTGGACGAATAAAGAGCCAAACCTTTCCCGAAGATATCACATTTCCAGGCGATGCATTACTGAAAGCAATGCATTTCAAAATACTGCTTCTCCCTGTGCCCAACAACAGCTCTGGACGTTCTGAAACGCAAATAAATAGGTATATATTTTAGTTTCGAACAGGTGTTACCGCAACTATTGAACCACGGAAGCCGACTCCAATAGAAATGTTGATTATCACAATTGATACAAAAGAAAATGGGAACAAAACCCTTATTGTGTTATATTGTAACTGATCCGTCAACAGTCGATATTCATTGTGGATTGGATGTCATTTACTGAAAACAGCATTTTATAACGTTATCTATATAATTGATATAGTTCGTTGCAATTTCTGTTGTTTTTATGTAGTAATATAAGATACCCACGGCATTAAAACAATGGCGAACAATGGGACCGACAATGTGCTTTATTTGACGATACAACCATGCGCGAGGTTAATGACGTCACGTTACAAATGACGTCATATTGGCCAAGTGTTTTATGCTCCCTACTATGTTTTATTCAACGATAGATGCACACCAACTCGTCTTCTATTTCTTAAATATAGTACATGCATAGCTTTACGTATATGCATGGAGTTAAAGGGACAGTAGCTTGTTTATAGATAAATTAAATGATCTCACGAAAAACAAAAATTAATGATTCCAAATGCAAGACAACGTTTTTCAATTAAAAGCAGCAGTTTTATAACAAAGGTCCCATGATCGGTTAATCGCAAAATCCATTCCCGCAAATCAATTCCCCTACCTCAAATGATTAATAGGTGTTCACACAAAAATGGCCGCCAGTGGTTTTAGCTTGATTATTGATACTTTCATCTACGACTTGATGAATTTGACGCTCTGAAGATTAGACATTTGGAATAAACTAGTAGTTATTGAGGATAATTTGAAGAGATTATGTTTTTATGAAACGTGCTACTACCCCTTGTCATTTAGTACAAAAATGTGTTCCCATAAACACATTTTTCAAACCTTTGACATAATCGGTAATGATATAAAGATCATCTAACGGCGATAACCAGCTGATTTATCTTTTCCTCTGTGTTTGGCTTCGGTTATCAATCGAATATTTTATTCGTCTATAAGTTATTTTTTGTTTTGTAAAAACAAAATTCGGAAAATGTCAACATATTAATTTAGAAAATGAAGCCATGAATTGAATACTCGATATCGTGAACACTTAACGAGTTTAAACATTCAAAAGATATTCATGAATACTTTCTTTCATGAAACATACACGTAAACTAAATGCTTAGCTTATTTACTTGCTACAGCAGAAGCTCATGATACTATATACTTAAAGGCACTAGTGCACGCATTTTCGCGTTATGCATTATCAGTGACGTATTTAAAACTACAAAATATGTGTCGTGCGCTTGTACCTTTAATCAACCATTTCTGTATTATATTGAAGGATTTGTTGCACCGAGAATACAAACGCCGGGACGTGTATTTTGGAAATGTAGCAGTTCTCCCGGTCACAATCGTGCAAGATCATGTGCTTTTTTTCATTACCATATCCTTGATATAGGCATGATGCACATACATGATATCAAGATAATCTAATATCGTCACATCCATAGTATAAACTAGGTATAACTGTGTATTGGTACATAAATATGAACATATTAAATATTGTCTGATGATGAACGAAGAAATTTGCAAAGAGTACGCTGCCCGGGTGAAACATGTAAAACATTCAATGTTGTCCGTTACCAAAAAGTACTCTGAACTATTGAAAAACCCACCCCTATCACCAACCTTTTCACCCCTACCACCAATCTTCCCATACCTTCAACCAACCTCCCCACCACAACAAACAACCTCCCCACCCCTACAAACAACCTACTCACCCTTATCACCAACCTTTCCCACTCCTACAAACAACCTTCCCACCCCTACCACTAACATTCCCACCCCTATCACCAATCTTCCCACCCCTACAACCACCTTCCCAACCCATTAACCTACCTTCTCACCCAAACCACCAACCTTTTCACAGCTACAACAAATATTCCCATCCCTACAACCAACCTTCCAACCCCTACAACTATCTTCTTACCCCTACAAGTATCTTCTCACCCCTACAAACAAACTTCCCACCCCTACAAACAACCTTCCCACCCCTACCACTAACATTCCCACCCCTATAACCAATCCCACCCCTACAACCAACCTTCCCACCCCTACAACCACCTTCCCAACCCATCAACCTACCTTCTCACCCAAACCACCGACCTTTTCACAGCTACAACAAATATTCCCATACCTACAACCAACCTTCCTAACCCTATAACCAACCTTCCTAACCCTACAAACCAACCTTCTCACCCCTACAACCAATCTCCCCACCCCTACAAACAACCTTCTCACCCCAACAACCAACCTTCTTATGCCTACAAACAACCTTCCCACCCCTACAAACCATCTTCTCACCCCTACAAACAACCTTCTCATCCCAACAACCAACCTTCTTATGCCTACAAACAATCTTCCCACCCCTTCAACCAACATCCCATTCCCTACAACCAATCTCCGCACCCCTACAACCAACATTCTCACCCCTACAACCAACCAAACCACCCCTACAAACATCCTTCCCACCTTTATCACCAACATTATCAAAGTTACAACCAACCTTCCCATCCCTACAACCATCTTCTCACCTCTACAAACAACCTTCTCACCCCTACAACCAACCTTCTTATGCCTACAACCAACCTTCTTATGCCTACAAACAATCTTCTCACCCCTTCAACCAACATCCCATTCCCTACAACCAACATTCTCACCCCTAAAACCAACCATCCCACCCCTACAACCAACCAAACCACCCCTACAACCAACCTTCCCACCTTCACCGCCAACATTATCAAAGTTACAACCAACCTTCCCATCCCTACAACCATCTTCTCACCCCTACAAACAACCTTCTCATCCCAACAACCAACCTTCTTATGCCTACAAACAATCTTCCCAACCCTTCAACCAACATTCTCACCCCTAAAACCAACCATCCCACCCCTACAACCAACCTTCCCACCCTTACCACCAACATTTTCAAAGTAACAACCAACCTTTATCACACCTACAACCAATCTTCACGACCCTACAACCAAACATCCCACTCCTACCATCAACTTCCCACCCCTACAAACAACCTTTCATTACCTACAACCAATCTTCCCACTCCAACAACTATTCTCTCCACCCCAACAAGCAAATATCCAACCCCTACAAACAACCTCCCCACTCCTACAAACAACTTCCCCACTCCTACAAACAACCTTCCCACCCCTACAAACAACCTCCCCATACCTACAAACAACGTCCCCACTCCTACAACCAACCTTCCCACCCCTACAACCAACCTTCCCACCCTTACAACCAACCTTTCATACCCTACAAATTACCCCCTCTCCTACCATCAACCTTCCCATCCATATCACCAACATTTCATTCCCTACAAACAACCTTCTATACACTTTTCCCATCCTTCCTACCCTTATCACCAGCCTTTCTATCCATATCACCAACCGTCTCATTCTCTACCGCTCTCTCTACCCACTAAAAGGACTTCCAAACGATCATTAGCATCGCGTGTGCACCAAATAATTCAAGTTATCATGTCTGTTGCTTAATTATTTATTCCAGACTGATGGTTGCTTCACAACGATCGATCTACAGTAGTGCATACCATGGGCAAAACCGGACATTAATATATACCATCGTAAATGAAATAATAACAATTATTTACCAAAGAAGTAAGCATGATAAATGAAACGATTCGCCAACATCTAAAAGTATTAAACTTTGAAACGTTGATACTTCCCCTTACAGTTAGTATCTTAACTACTCCTATTCGAACCGAAGAATCATTGTTTGTTAACTTTCCTATTCATATGTGATCTAAATCGTATGAATTGAAATCATATCACGTCAAGTTACATGTACCTAAATGGCTACAGATCTGCAAAGAGAACATAATAACATAACCTTATTGAATATTCGTTGCAATTAACAAAATTCGAAACAAACAAATAGTCTTAATATATTATGTATGTTAACTACCCCTATTAACGTAAAATCAATGAATGACTGTTAACCTGAAAAGGCACTGAAGGCTACAATCAATCGGAAGGACTTAATGCAAACGAAAAGGAATTTTACCTTGCTATCTTACTCTCTTGTTACACAGGCAAGGACTATGCGTAAAGCGTCTCCATAACAGCGACCGCAGCTGACTTTGGTGCTCAAAGCATTAACAAGTTACGTCCAACCTCAATGTGTGTATACCTTACCGTTACTAGTTGCTAGTCTTGAAATTCACAAAGCCGATTGAGGCCTGAGCCGTGTGCTGTTGCGTGCATCTGGTGTCAACTTTTCAGTGTATATATCCCGTCATGCTTCAGTGAATTTCTCGCTTTACTGACCACACCAATCACATAGCCTCGTGGCGAGGCGTTTATCTCTTCAAAACATCTCGCCCCGACAGATCACCATACCTTTGTCCTAACTGTCATAAATTGAAAGGGTCGGTCGTATCAGAGTTAATTCGTGAAAACAGATTTCGAGAAAAAATTATTTCATATATTCCTGTTATTAATTAATGATTATTTCTATTGCAAATTGATTCACCTTATTCTGTAATAAAACATTTGCTTTAGATCAGAAGATATAACGTAATGACAGCGAACACTCCGGATATCCTCACTTAGCCTAACCATAAAAAGTCTTACGATTGTGGAAAGGCTTGGTTATGCGTGACGAAGCATTTTCAATTAGTCAAATTAATCATGTATATGTGGATATTCTATTCATACATATATTTGATCAATAAATAATCTGTATAACTACATCACAGTTTGGAAGTTTACGTAATGCAGATAAGATTATATAGATGGCGGGACACTCTCAGAATACCCCAAACTAGAACCCTCTCTAATGCACAGTGTAATCATGTATGCATTTTGCGAGAAAAACTGCAAACTTTTGTCGGACTTATGGATTCAAAGTAAAACATTTTCATTGATGATAGTATTGGGAGAGTTCCTGTATTGATTGGGATTGGATTATAGCTATAAATATATTTGAAAGGCTTTTTTAGGAACACACGTCAATAGCTTCATTACTGGTGTGCAACTTGTCAATAGCGTATGTCTAGAGTGTGTTGATAGAGTAGATACGTAGTGCAGAGAAGCACATGTTGTATTATCAATCAATGGCGTTAATCAATACCGCTACTTGGTCTATGAATATATATATATATGTAACACTAAATTACAGGTAAGTGAACTAAACAGTTATAATAAGTTTTATTCGGACATTTTTTGTTTTATTAAGTGTAAACGTATCACAACCATTGAAATGGTCTGTGTGTGCCTGTCTGTCTGTCTGTGTCTGTGTGTCTGTGTGTCTGTGTGTCTGTCTGTGTGTGTGTGTCTGTCTGTCTGTGTGTCTGTCTGTCTCTCTCTCTCAATGTATTGAATTGCAATTTTCATAATACAGTTTCACTTAAGTTATGGATTACAAAGATCTATAGTACAAAGACACAAAGCCAAGTTGTATAGTTCGGATGGTAGATTCTTATCAGGTATTCACGCCTCGTCGAACTTGTTGAATAACTGCAGGTCGAAAAGCCGTCCCTACCAAAAGTCTTGGCTAAACGTTTATTCGTCATTGAATAAAAGCTGAAGCATATAGAACTTATTTCAAAGCATGGTTGTCCTTTCAGACGATCCAGTTGACGCCACCACACATTTATGACTGCGATTTACACTGACGAGTCTCTCAGCAATGCACTACGGTCCACACCTAGTCCACCCAGACGTTTAAAGCGAAAATTCTATTCATTCTTGATAAGTGCCATCTATAAAAGGTCGAAATCAATTTAATCTGCTTGCAGTTTCGTCCCTCAAAGCCCAACTTAAGGCATTTACTTCCTCGTCGATACTCTTCAGGGCCTATATTTTCGAAGCTCTCTTAGTGCTAGGATTGTCGTAAGTACCATCAATTAACATTGGCTTACGACTATCTTAGCATTGAGAGAGCTTTGAAAATATAGGCCCTGAAGAGTATCGACGAGGAAGTAAATGCCTTAAGTCAAGTAAGGTTGATTAATTATATATAAATGTAACTTTTGCCTTGAGAGGGCTTGAAGAAACTTTTTTTAGCTATCCATGCATTTCAGAAACTGAAATGCGCGACTTTGATGATGTCAACAGCAAAAACTCGAGAATTATTTCTATTGTGGTTTTCGTAACCCTTTACAGAACCTTGGACTACAAAGAAATCTTTAACCTGTCCACAAATCCGATCTTGCTTAATATAAATACGACACTGCTGTATGCATTTAAAACATTTGAAGTCCGTTAATCTAACTTAAAGACTGTCACATCAAGGTTGCTTTGAAATAGTTGTTTCACCTGACTTTCTACATTCTATATACCTGTCGGGGAGGCATCTTCTATCCCTTTAATCGTGTAACCTGGTTTATACGTGACAGCGAGGCGACGTGACCAGCATTACCGCTGTTAATAAACTTGATAAAAATACTGTATAGGTATAAAGCAATGAGATAAATAAGGAAACCTTTTCTCTCTACTAGTAACAGAATTGATGTTTGATTAGCAATACTTTTTTTCAAGGTTTACTCTTCATGTACACAAAGTATGTTGAGTGTATGTACTTATACTATTAGAAATGATTTCGGCTTCAAACTTTGCTGTGTCCCCTTCCCCTCTTTCACACACCTTATTACAACCAATATCGTTCTCGTCCTCATAGGTTGGCGAATAGTCCTTTCGCTGCAGCAAGAGATTATTATTGTGATGTTGAAGGTTCATGCAGTTTTATGGTGTTATGCCTATAATCGGTGTCAGCTTATTATTCACAGCTGTGTTATACATTTGATATTTTAGCCAATAACATACCGTTATCAAATGAGCTTGATACAAGCAACTTCAAAGGAAGATGAAATATATAAAATCATCAGTTTAGGAGAATTCTTTTGACAACATAATGTCTGTTTGTTATGCGATTGTATTTGGTATACAGAGAGTTTATATGTTTATAAAATAGTGTGACATGTAAATGATATAATGTCTGTTTGTTATGTGATTATATATTGCTATACAGAGAGTTTATATGTTTGTAAAATAGTGTGAGATGTAAATTGTATAAATGTCTGTTTGTTATGTGATTATATATTGCTATACAGAGAGTTTATATGTTTGTAAAATAGTGTGAGATGTAAATGGTATAAATGTATGTTTGTTATGTGATTATATATTGCTATACAGAGAGTTTATATGTTAATTATATAGTGTGAGATGTAAATTG
This sequence comes from Phorcus lineatus, assembly GCA_921293015.1. Classification (NCBI taxonomy): domain Eukaryota; kingdom Metazoa; phylum Mollusca; class Gastropoda; order Trochida; family Trochidae; genus Phorcus; species Phorcus lineatus. The sequence goes on along the minus strand of OV121098.1, from coordinate 12,406,437 downwards.
TATAAATGTATGTTTGTTATGTGATGGTGTATTACTATACAGAAAGTGTATATGTTTATAAAATAGTGTGAGATGTAAATTGCATAAATGTATGTTTGTTATGTGATTATATATTGCTATACAGAGAGTTTATATGTTTATAAAATAGTGTGAGATGTAAATGGTATAAATGTATGTTTGTTATGTAATGGTGTATTACTATACAGAAAGTTTATATGTTTATAAAATAGTGTGACATGTAAATTGTATAAATGTCTGTTTGTTATGTGATTACATATTGCTATACAGAGAGTTTATATGTTTGTAAAATAGTGTGAGATGTAAATTGTATAAATGTCTGTTTGTTATGTGATTATATATTGCTATACAGAGAGTTTATATGTTTGTAAAATAGTGTGAGATGTAAATGGTATAAATGTATGTTTGTTATGTGATTATATATTGCTATACAGAGAGTTTATATGTTAATTATATAGTGTGAGATGTAAATTGTATAAATGTATGTTTGTTATGTGATGGTGTATTACTATACAGAAAGTGTATATGTTTATAAAATAGTGTGAGATGTAAATTGCATAAATGTATGTTTGTTATGTGATTATATATTGCTATACAGAGAGTTTATATGTTTATAAAATAGTGTGAGATGTAAATTGTATAAATGTATGTTTGTTATGTGATGGTGTATTACTATACAGAAAGTTTATATGTTTATAAAATAGTGTGACATGTAAATTGTATAAATGTCTGTTTGTTATGTGATTATATATTGCTATACAGAGAGTTTATATGTTTGTAAAATAGTGTGAGATGTAAATTGTATAAATGTCTGTTTGTTATGTGATTATATATTGCTATACAGAAAGTTTATATGTTTATAAAATAGTGTGACATGTAAATTGTATAAATGTCTGTTTGTTATGTGATTATATATTGCTATACAGAAAGTGTATATGTTTATAAAATAGTGTGACATGTAAATTGTATAAATGTCTGTTTGTTATGTGATTATATATTGCTATACAGAGAGTTTATATGTTTATAAAATAGTGTGAGATGTTAATTGTATAAATGTCTGTTTGTTATGTGATTATATATTGCTATACAGAAAGTTTATATGTTTATAAAATAGTGTGAGATGTAAATGGTATAAATGTATGTTTGTTATGTGATGGTGTATTACTATACAGAAAGTGTATATGTTTATAAAATAGTGTGAGATGTAAATTGCATAAATGTCTGTTTGTTATGTGATTATATATTGCTATACAGAGAGTTTATATGTTTATAAAATAGTGTGAGATGTAAATGGTATAAATGTATGTTTGTTATGTGATGGTGTATTACTATACAGAAAGTGTATATGTTTATAAAATAGTGTGAGATGTAAATTGCATAAATGTCTGTTTGTTATGTGATTATATATTGCTATACAGAGAGTTTATATGTTTATAAAATAGTGTGAGATGTAAATTGCATAAATGTCTGTTTGTTATGATATTATATATAATGCTATACAGAGAGTTTATATGTTTATAAAATAGTGTGAGATGTAAATTGTATAAATGTATGTTTGTTATGTGATGGTGTATTACTATACAGAAAGTTTATATGTTTATAAAATAGTGAGATGTAAATTGTATAAATGTCTGTTTGTTATGTGATTATATATTGCTATACAGAGAGTTTATATGTTTGTAAAATAGTGTGAGATGTAAATGGTATAAATGTATGTTTGTTATGTGATTATATATTGCTATACAGAGAGTTTATATGTTAATTATATAGTGTGAGATGTAAATTGTATAAATGTATGTTTGTTATGTGATGGTGTATTACTATACAGAAAGTTTATATGTTTATAAAATAGTGTGAGATGTAAATTGCATAAATGTATGTTTGTTATGTGATTATATATTGCTATACAGAGAGTTTATATGTTTATAAAATAGTGTGAGATGTAAATGGTATAAATGTATGTTTGTTATGTGATGGTGTATTACTATACAGAAAGTTTATATGTTTATAAAATAGTGTGACATGTAAATTGTATAAATGTCTGTTTGTTATGTGATTATATATTGCTATACAGAGAGTTTATATGTTTGTAAAATAGTGTGAGATGTAAATTGTATAAATGTCTGTTTGTTATGTGATTATATATTGCTATACAGAGAGTTTATATGTTTGTAAAATAGTGTGAGATGTAAATGGTATAAATGTATGTTTGTTATGTGATTATATATTGCTATACAGAGAGTTTATATGTTAATTATATAGTGTGAGATGTAAATTGTATAAATGTATGTTTGTTATGTGATGGTGTATTACTATACAGAAAGTGTATATGTTTATAAAATAGTGTGAGATGTAAATTGCATAAATGTATGTTTGTTATATGATTATATATTGCTATACAGAGAGTTTATATGTTTATAAAATAGTGTGAGATGTAAATGGTATAAATGTATGTTTGTTATGTGATGGTGTATTACTATACAGAAAGTTTATATGTTTATAAAATAGTGTGACATGTAAATTGTATAAATGTCTGTTTGTTATGTGATTATATATTGCTATACAGAGAGTTTATATGTTTGTAAAATAGTGTGAGATGTAAATTGTATAAATGTCTGTTTGTTATGTGATTATATATTGCTATACAGAAAGTTTATATGTTTATAAAATAGTGTGACATGTAAATTGTATAAATGTCTGTTTGTTATGTGATTATATATTGCTATACAGAAAGTTTATATGTTTATAAAATAGTGTGACATGTAAATTGTATAAATGTCTGTTTGTTATGTGATTATATATTGCTATACAGAGAGTTTATATGTTTATAAAATAGTGTGAGATGTTAATTGTATAAATGTCTGTTTGTTATGTGATTATATATTGCTATACAGAAAGTTTATATGTTTATAAAATAGTGTGAGATGTAAATGGTATAAATGTATGTTTGTTATGTGATGGTGTATTACTATACAGAAAGTGTATATGTTTATAAAATAGTGTGAGATGTAAATTGCATAAATGTCTGTTTGTTATGTGATTATATATTGCTATACAGAGAGTTTATATGTTTATAAAATAGTGTGAGATGTAAATTGTATAAATGTATGTTTGTTATGTGATGGTGTATTACTATACAGAAAGTGTATATGTTTATAAAATAGTGTGAGATGTAAATTGCATAAATGTCTGTTTGTTATGATATTATATATAATGCTATACAGAGAGTTTATATGTTAATTATATAGTGTGAGATGTAAATTGTATAAATGTATGTTTGTTATGTGATGGTGTATTACTATACAGAAAGTTTATATGTTTATAAAATAGTGAGATGTAAATTGTATAAATGTCTGTTTGTTATGTGATTATATATTGCTATACAGAGAGTTTATATGTTAATTATATAGTGTGAGATGTAAATTGTATAAATGTATGTTTGTTATGTGATGGTGTATTACTATACAGAAAGTTTATATTTTCACATTAGTTTGACATTTAATGGTATACATGTATGCATATTATGTTATTGTGTATTGTTATTCAAAATTATCTAGCATACCTAAAATCTATGTGACATGTGAATGGTAAAATTATATATTTATTGTTTAATTCTCTATTGATACTACAGAGAATTTCTTTTAAACTCATTTGAAATAGGATTAGGACAATGAAATGAATTTGCGCAAATGACTGTGTGATTATGTAGTGATATTTATAAACAAGTTTGTACTAGTAAAGATTTATGTCACATTGGCGTGACAGAATACCTGTATATGATATTTTTCGTGTATTGATAAACATGACTGAGCGTGTATGGTGAAAGATTTATGTCACATTGGCGTGACAGAATATCTGTATATGATATTTTTCGTGTATTGATAAACGTTGACTGAGCGTGTCATTTTGTTTGCCAACTTGAATTACTTAAAGTAGGTAAACATATCCTCCAAATTACTTTTAAAACGTCTTCTTCATTTCAATTATACAACAAATGTCTCCTTTTCACTTGTTCTTTTTATTTCACTTTTTCCAACCTTGTGTATTCATGAACTTTGTTGTCATGATTAAGAACGCATTGCATTTGACATCTTAATTTCTTGCACATGACCTCATGCCACATGACATCTGTCATGCATGTTTGTTATTTTCTTTGCCGTTTTTTCTCTTTGTACGAACCCACCAACTATAACATGCATATCTCCTGTATGACAAGGCTGATAGCGTGCAACATAGGCAAGTGGTGGGTTCCTTAGTTCGTATTTCACGTTCAAAGCATATATATATATATATATATATATATATATATATATATAGGTATATGCCGTTTAATGTAGACAGCGGTGCTATATATTTTCAATACTACGCCATGAGATTACAATAGTGACTGGCGATTTCAAAGAAGATATTCTTAATACACATTCAAATACAATAGAGACCAAATCAAGTTGATGAATGGATTATCAGAAAGTATACAGTTTCTACAATGATTACTCCTACTTCTAGTACTTTGATTGGTCCAAGTGTTTGTCTCACATATGTCCTCTGTACTGGACTAGGGTGTACTTGATCCTATATGTAGGGACCACTGTCCTGTTTATGTCACTTTAAAGGAGAACATAATAAAGACAGTTTCTTTCGGAAGGACAATATAGGATAATTTATAACGTAATTGATATTGAAGGCCTTTCTGATGAACTAAGTACTCTTGACTGGAATACAATGTTTTTCTCAAGTGATGTTAATGAAGTTACAGATTTGTGAACCAAAAACATTTTTTTTTATGCAAGCTTATTTTTCCGTCGATCCGATTGGTCGAGAAGCGGTCACGTGTCATTCGACAGAAAAGCATATTGACTTCACTCCTAGTCCGACTTAAAGTGATTTTGACTTGAAATAGACATAATGACGTCAAATCGTTTTTACATGACGTCATGCTATCGTTATCGTGACGTCATTTGATCCAAATTGCTGTTCATGACTAGTTTTTTTCTTTTCTTTTCGTATCTAATTCGAAACATAATAAAACAATTATGGACTGGTGAATTCGATCAATACCTGTTTTTATAATATGAATGGGTTATTTCCGTCTTTATGATTGGCCTTCTTGGTCACATGACAGCAATGACGTCAAGCGATGTCAACCTGTGTGGATCGCGAGAGGTTGATATAACAATCCAAACACCTCCGGTGGATAAAAAAAGATTTCGAAAATTCCCGGTCTACCAGAAATATCAGAGGAATGGTAATTTAAGACTTATTTCATATAATAAAACAATTATTGACTTCAAGTGAGGTTGATCCAATGATTTATCGACCTTGGACATGTGATATTCACCTCGGCTTCGCCTCTGTGACTTCAAGTGAGGTTGATCCAATGATTTATTGACCTTGGACATGTGATATTCACAGAGGCGAAGCCGAGGTGAACATCACATGTCCAAGGTCGATAAATCATTGGATCAACCTCACTTGAAGTCAATAATTGTTTATTATAGACCAGAGGAAAGCAATATTGACCTCGGACTTCGTCCTCTGTCAATATTGCTTTCCTCAGGTCTATAAAAACAGGTATTGGCCTCATCACCAGTCTATAATTGTATAGTACTTATGTAATAAACATGTACCTTATAATACTGTCACCATGAGGCCGAAAGATGCACAATGGATGAGCAATGATTCCGGGGTTTGATTCGAAAACGTAATCCATTACATAAATTTGCTAAAGAGCGCCAAATTTTAACTATTTAGAAAAGAAACTATGTCTTTTGACATTAAAGCAAAAATCGATGATCTCATTAATGAACAGCAGGGACGCATAATTTTGTGGCGCCTAATAAATGACTATACAAAAGAGAAACTTTCGTTAAACTCATTCCCCGCTATTAAATTAACAATCAAATTTATGATGATTGTACAGAAGTTGCAAATATAATGAATGAATTCAAATAAAAGTTAGTCAACAAGATAGAAATATTGAAGATGCTGTTCCATTAATGCTAAACCGTTATCTGATCTGTATTTAAAGCTGAGTGACATTTCTCTCATCTGTGAACACTGCTAAGGCTATTAGCCATGACGGAATACGTTATAAGTTCTTACAAAAAAGAACGCTCGACTTTTAGATGGCCCCTTGACAAGTGATATTTAATCAATCCCGTAATCAAGTCAGCGTAACGACTCAAATCTTCAGACCTTAAACTGTAAATCTGGAAATTGCACGAGGTTATTCCTCCTATGCTATTCCGATTTTTTTTTCCGAAATTTATTACCAGTTGAAGAGAGTGAAATGCCGTCTGTTTCAAGATTCAACACTGCCATTCAAACTAATGATACCAAAAAATTAATATATCCAGCCACGTTGACGTAAACAAGGAAAACAGATTATATCTCATAATACATTGCCGTCTTCGACTTAAATATAACGACTTAAATGCACATAAATATAATCGACTTACATTTCCAACAACAGCTTGTTCTTCTGGCCATAATTATGAAGACGCTTTACATTATTTATCATTGTGTACCCTTTAAAAGTGATTTGAGTCAAAATATGTTTTCTGCACTACAGGATTTGATTTAAGATCAACTTTGTTTGTTAATCAAAATTGCTCTCAACATTAATTCTCAAATAGTGTTTATGCGGCATAGCCATACTATTCAACTGGTATTGGTGTCATCACTTAGTGATTGAAAATCTCATTTGGCATATTGACATACTCATTAGTCAAAATTTAATTAGTATTATACGGCCATGAATCCCTGAACGGCTCAACTTACAGCAATATCCTTAACTCTCTACACCAGTTTATAAGTATTAGTAACCGTTTTTCTCTGAAAATTTAACGTATATTGTGTACAACTTTCAAAAGCACTTCATGATTTTAAACTAAAGTAAATCATTAAGCATCACCAACAATCTTTTTTCACATTTGCATTTAATTACAAAGATGGTGTTTTCATTAGTTATATTTTCTGTTTTTGTGTCCAGCTCTTTTTTTGTATTTAAGGAGCGGTGTTCAAATAAGCCTCAAGGCTTGTTCACCAATCCTTGTTTCATTTAATGAAATAAAAATATGTTTAAACCACATACTCATTATACTTTCTGCTACCGTTGTCTCCTAGTGTACTTGACAATGCACACTTTACTTGTAAAACATTCCCGTACTGTATATTCATCATGCCATGTTTTTCATTTGTCGTACTTCGGAGCGGTATTGACATAAGCATTTACTTGTTAACCAATACGGTTCTTTCTCTTTGAAAATAAATAAGTTTAAAACATTTGAAGCAGAAAACGTAGACACATACATGAGATCATACCAATCACCGACTCACCGACCTTATCCTCATTCGGCGAGGGCGGTTAAGGGTTGATGAGTTAGTGAATGAGTGAGTTAATGGATTGATGAGTTACCGAATGAGTGAGTTTATGGATTGATGAGTTAGTGAATGAGTGGGTTGTTGGATTGATGAGTGAGTGAGTTGATGGATTGATGTGTGAGTGAATGAGTGAGTTGATGGATTGATGAGTGAGTGAGTGTGTAAGTTGATGGATTGACGACTGAGTTGGTGGATTGATGAGTAAGTGAGTGAGTTGATGGATTGATGAGTGAGTGAGTGAGTTGATGGATTGATAATGATGAGTTAGTGAATGAGTGGGTTGTTGGATTGATGAGTGAGTGAGTTGATGGATTGATGTGTGAGTGAATGAGTGAGTTGATGGATTGATGAGTGAGTGAGTGTGTAAGTTGATGGATTGACGACTGAGTTGGTGGATTGATGAGTAAGTGAGTGAGTTGATGGATTGATGAGTGAGTGAGTGAGTTGATGGATTGATGAGTGAGTGAATGAGTTGATGAATTGATGATGATTTAAAATATTTGAAGAAGAAAACGTACACATACATGAGATCATACCAATCACCGACTCGCCGACCTTATCCTCATTCGGCGAGGGCGGTTTAGGGTTGATGAGTTAGTGAATGAGTGAGTTTATGGATTGATGAGTTAGTGAATGAGTGGGTTGTTGGATTGATTAGTGAGTGAGTTGATGGATTGATGTGTGAGTGAATGAGTGAGTTGATGGATTGATGAGTGGGTGAGTGTGTAAGTTGATGGATTGACGACTGAGTTGGTGGATTGATGGGTGAGTGAGTTAATTGATGGATTAATGAGTGAGTGAGTTGATGGATTGATGAGTGGGTGAATAAGTCAATGGATTGATGAGTGAGTGAGTGAGTTGATGGATTGATCAGTGAGTGAGTTGATGGATTGATCAGTGTGTGGATGAGTGAGTTGATGGATTGATGAGTGAGTGAGTGTGTGAGTTGATGGATTGACGAGTGGGGTGGTGGATTGATAAGTGAGTGAGTTGATGGATTGATGAGTGAGTGAGTGAGTTGATGTATTGATGAGTGAGTGAGTTGATGCATTGATGAGTGAGTTGATGGATTGATGAGTGAGTGAGTTGATGGATTGACGAGTGAATGAGTGAGAAAACACACTTTCAAATTCATTTGATGCATTCACAAAGTAAAGTTTTAGTTTCTTCAAAATCAGTATCAATTCAATATTCTGAGCTATATAAAAAAACACATTTAATCATGTTCTTCCTATCACCGTGAGTGCTTTATGTAGAGTCAAAAACAAATTGAAAGTTTTCATCATAATACGTTGCGAAAGACTTGTTGAAGACATAACGGAGATTAACCTGCTTACCACTGGTTCATTTAACCAGTAAAGTTTCATCAAGCGATAAATCATTTCTAAACATGTGACCTCTCAATGGAAAGCCATGGGATTAATATGGGAGAAAACAACGACACCTTAACAGCAGTGATGAAGAAGTTGAAGGTCGGGTTCACTTACTTGTCAACAAGGTTCGAGCTGAACTTCAAAAGCATTAAACGATAGAAATGGACATTACCTAAAACAATCACCTTTAAGTCAGTTCACGTGACTTAACCTTGACCCATATCTTTAATATGTGTTCATTTTCTTTTTATGATAAAAAATGTATTCTATTCTTGAAAAAAGCATTATGATATTAAATGTAGTATTAAAAATAAACCTTCACATAAATATACAGTTCTATAAATACACATGAAAAGACATCATAGCAATTTTACACTCATTTATCTTACAAGGCTCATAAATGAACGTGATCCTATATAAGAGCTGCACTTCTTTAATTTCTTAAAATTATTTTTTTACAAAAATTATAATGTACTTAATTTTTTTCAAATACACTTGAAAGTGTTTTTGGTGTTTTACATATGCATTTATTGTTGGATTATGCGTAAAGCTTTCAAAATCTGTTATTAAAAAAATGACTTTTAAAGGGGCAGTAAAATTTTAAAAAAGATTCCCCCTCACATTTAAATTGCCGCAAGCAGTTTTAGCTGCTCACTTTTCTTCACCAATAAAGGATAATAGAGTTGAGTCCTCATTACTCAAATAAGAGGGATAGTTCGATTTCGGAGAAAAGAGGAGAATGAACCTTCATCGATCCCACATTAACCAGCCCCGAAATCGAACTATCCCTCTCAGTGAACATTTAGAAAAATGTGGTAATGGCAAGTTCAAGGTTTTCCCGATATATAAACTCAATTATAACAATGATAATGATTTACTTTTGAAAGAATCATATTTCATTCGTAAATATGCGCCAAACTTAGATGACAAAACATAATGTTGCTTACAATACAATTTATTTAGGGTTTATATATATATATATATATATATATATATATATATATATATATATATATATATATATATATATATATATATATTATATGGTAAGAATGAACAAAAGTTATATAAATTAACTTATAAATATATATAAATTCATTTGATGCATTCAGAAAGTAAAGTTGTTAGAAAAACAAAACAAAAGTTATATAAATCATATATAAATATATATAATCAGTTGATTAAGGCTTTAAACATTGGTAAATTGTACGTCTATATGGTCGTATTTTTCATTTCAACTGGCATAGAACTATGAATAGTATACGTACAAATCTTTGTAACACGATACACAACACTTTTCCATTTCTAAATAATTAATAAATTAAGCGATAAATTGTTTTCAATGCACCAATCGAAGCTAAGGATTTTAAAAGCTGCCTTTGTATTGAGAAAGTCCTGAGCCATGTTGGATATGATACATACTATCTGTGTACTAAATGGGTTTTAAAAATCGTCATTATTTGGGCTTAATTACAAATGTAATTAGCTTAAATGTAGTGACATACACAGCATGGAGCGTAATTAAAGTATCAATTTTAATTAAGACATCTCTCCCGATTCTCAGTAATAAGAATTTTTAGAAATGATATTAACATGTAAAGGCAATATTTGTTCTTTCTGAATTTATTAGTATAAGTCGTATATATCGTTGTCTCTCTTTCGTTCGACATTGGACGTTAAATATTGATGATGACAAAAAAGACATTATTTTATCAACCTGAAAAGAAATCGTCTGTATCATAACTGTGCAGTATTATAAATTAATGAATATGAAAGTAAAAGAGGTCAAAGTACAATGGTAGAATGGTAGAAACGGTAGAATGCTTGTGATATTCACAATTTATTCACTATTCATATTATTCATAACTTCATGTAATATGTGGATGATAAAATGTTTGCATATTGTTAGAATGTCCAAGTCATGGTATGAACAGTGACAATATAAGCAAATATGAAATAACGCGATGTGCTATATTTGATTTTATCCTGCAAATGGCATTCTTAATCATGACCTACTAACTTAATACACAAAATATACATGAAAATAACAGAGGTCGAAGTACAACATACATACATCAATCACTGTCAACGTTGAGAACATTAAGAGGCACATAGTGCGAGGGAAACCGGCATTTTGACCTCTGGTGATTTTAAAAATGCGGTAATAAATAAATATCTCCTTCAAGAAAAAACTTAGGGAATTCACAATGTAACAACGTTTTTTCCAAGACACTGTATTTTAATGGATTTAATTCATATTACGACGACAGATGATTTAAAATCACTGTAGCACTTAACAGTGTGCAAATATAAAGTTTTGTTTACAAGCATGTAAAGTAAACAGGAAATTCATCATTATCTTAAGATCGTTGAAAGGGACACGTTTTTTTCGACCGAATAGGCTGCTGAAATGTATATATCAAATTCACCAAAGCAACACCTGCCTTCGGAACAAGCCCAAGAACAACTGGTTAGTTTAAGCAATGACTATGATGAGAATCGTGTTTGTAATTCTAGATGATAAAAGGTGTTCACAATAAAATGGCCGCCACTCAGTTTTCGCTTCAAACGGTTCACCGTTTCTAACGACTACGTATGAGTGGGTCGTGAAATGAGATGTTTTGCTCTCTCTAAATAATATTCAAAGTATATGAACGTTGATAATTAATGGCAAAAATTTAAAAGAATAATTGGCCAAAAACAAGCCAAAGAACCTTTAATTTATAATGGAATACAATATTATATTTTTAAAAATAAAATACCATCATTTCAGATTCCCCTTTCGGAAAATATGGTCGTTAAATCGACTTAGAAGACATTGATATAATCTTTATGGTTTTAGCCAACTGATCTATATCCTTCAGCGACAGCTGGTGATATCGAAAGGGACCATATTCTCTATCCAGTGCATTACCAGTCACAACGGGGACTAATCTCATGAGGAGCTTGAGGACCATTTTGTAAACACGCACCTGTAATCCTCGCCTAGCGATTAGCATTTTCATCAACTATAATGTCCATTGTCCCAACCCATTGACACGAAAGATGATTTTAAATTCAGATTGTCATAAATTTTTTGGTTGTTATTTTTGTTGTTTTTTCTTCTTTTTTTTTTGCGAGATTTTATTTTCGTTTTTTCTTTGGTGTATTTTGATTGTGGTTTTTAAAAATATATAGTCAATTCGTGACATTAATACTATTATTATTACACGAGCATGGTTATAACGCATGTTTACGCAAGTATATAAAACAGCTTGCTTGATTGATTTGATCCATATGACAAAGACTAAAAGAGAACTTTCATCAAGAAGAAAAAGATATGAATACTTTACAGGCGCTTGACTCTGTACATGTAGGTTGATCAACATCAATATTGTTTCTTATAATTCTATATAATTTATCAATAATATCCTTTTTATTATCAAATTGTGAAATTAGCTTAGATACAGCAAGGATTTTTCTTTATCCACGTTATTTAAAGTAAATGGCGACCAATTACGAAGCTAACACAACTGGAACTTTCTATAGAGATAGCTTGATGAGGTAAATACAGTTTCTACAATTTGGTTAAAACAAAGCAGAAGCCTACCTCTTACCGCGTTGAATCACATCTTAATGGCTGCCAATGTCTCAGATTGGCCTGACCCAACTATGTCCCCAGGGCTGATCGACCAATTTTTATTATACACATAATGACTAAGACTCCATGCACTGATAGACGATAAAGCACTGTGAGGAGTTTGAACTGAAACATAGTTTATCTCTTCAGTTAACTCGTTTTTCGAGGATTTTCCCAAAATTTTGCCACAATTTGACTCAATACCTTATCTTGATGTGATGATTTGGGTGCTTCAGAGACCCCTGCCAGCCAGAGCTTACCTGCTGCAGTTGGGGGCACAACAATGGACAGGCCAGTCCAAGATTTAGTCGTTCGAAGCCTGCTGTCTTTCTATCTACGTGTCTTTCCAGAGATTTCTGTCATCCTATTCTCCCCATTCTCTCCCAACAGAGGTAGCTCCGTCATAAATTTCATACTACCTCTGTCTTAATACGAAGGTTTCTTGTGCACAAAATGTAGAAATCGGATTGGATGCAATCGAAGTTAGTTGTGCAATCAGCGACGCCGTTTCAAAAGGTATCATTTAAATCGTCTAAATTATTTCCATAAGCTTTTCAAAAGCAAATCTTTATTCGAATATGCACCTTGCTCTTTGAGTCTTCTTTACAGAACATATACGCCCCATTTGCGACCGCATCATTGTATAGGCATATTTTATTCGATTTCGTTCAGTGACACGAGTTAACCCAAAAGAAGAATTTCATTTCTTTTTCCTTTTGAACTATATATGTATATATCTTTGAGATTTAGATTAGTGACGATATTACTGAAATATCTAGCTGTTCGGAGAACAAAACGGAGATAAAAATTTAAACCAGAAAATACTGAAATCAGTTCATTTTTTCTTAAGTTCTTCAAATAGATTTAACAATTACTAAACCATATAAAATCCAATTTCATAATGCTTTTACGGCCAAAGTGTATTCATTCAGTAGTATTCATTACGTTTACATCTTCTCATCATTGTTTTCTATATGTTTAACAATTACTAAACCATATAAAATCCAATTTCATAATGCTTTTACGGCCAAAGTGTATTCATTCAGTAGTATTCATTACGTTTACATCTTCTCATCATTGTTTTCTATATGTTTGATGTTCTTGTACATTGTGGAAGCCATACTCGTGGAATGTTTTGAAAATGTACTTTGGGAGCGGTATTGATATAAGCCACATGGCTTTTTTACCAATCCCTTTCTATTGAATAAAATATGTTTAAAACAAATATATAGCTTGCGTATGATGCGTTCCCACGTGCACAGCATTGTATAAGGTGAAAAGAAAGAAAAGTGTAAAACAGTTTATCACAATGAACACTTACAATATAATACAAAAGGCATGAGAATTATATAAATCATAACTTTAGAACCCGCATTATCGCACCCCTCCAAAAGAAGTGAAAATGAAGAAGCTGTACCCAGGTGCAATTGTTAGCATACAACACGTCGCAAGCCACAAGTTTCATGCAACTAGTTTTATTGTGGGAGCACGCCATTAAGCGCTTGATCCGCTACGTTACCTGGGGCGACACCTGTATGACACCTACTGTGGAGATCGTATGTGTTCTCTGAATTAAATCTGAATAAATGAGCATTTATTCCATTATGAATTTAATTTAATATCGTCTTATTAACTGCATGTTTCTCAAAGCACGACACATGTTACCTTGATATCTTCATCGATTCAAACCATAAATTAGATTTCTAAATTCTACCACGGTAGAAATGCCTCAGGGTCAATAACCTTTAATTGGATATATCTTAAATCTCGCAACGTGTTGCCTTTTTTCTTCTTGATTGAGTCTAATTGAATTGACTGAATTTTGAAATTGTCTAGTTCACGTGGTCTATTAATCTGAAATTAACAACGATTTTACAGCTCACGTGTTAACAGGATTAGAGGCATGGCACCTTTCCACTATCCACTACAATACTGATAGTTGATGCGTTGATCAAAACAAAGGAGTCAAATACTGAGTTAATACCTCTCCATTCTATCTTTCTTAAATCTATGGAGAATTTCACCTAATATAAGTTGAGTTTTATCTAAAATTTAGAATATCGCGAAAATGTCTCATTATGACGTCATCAGATTTGAAGTTTGTCTTGGCCTTATTTTATGCATTGTCTTGAGTTCTTTTGCAACAACAGTCGGCTCTCAATCTGGTGAGTACTGTTTTTTGTCTAAAGTTTGGTTCCGCTACTAACTACGATCACTACCGTCACTTTAATTAACATTTTGTATGTTTTATAAACTTTTAAAGGGGCACAGAGAATGCGGTTGAAGTGAAATATATCAAACTTCATAAATGGTGTCATTTCATCAAGAGATATTGTTTGTTTGAAAAAATAGAATCATAATGCTTATCAGTTCAGTATAGTGACATTAAGCCAGTTCAAGTTGTAATTTTTGATGGAAAACAGGACAGTGGCGCGCGGCAATTACCCAAACGTAAGTTTTGAAACTTATTTATAGCAGACACAGAGACAAACATAGGTTGATTGTGTCGAGTAGGTCATTTAACTTATATAGATGTTTCTTGGACACAGAATTTGGACATTTTAACGTTTTTAGAGCCGTTTTCCGATTATAATTGAAAACGAAGGTTTGTACTCGTTCGTTAGCAAAATAAAGTCCCGTTTACATAAATAGCTATATGAACTATTCAACAGTACCATTCATTTTTTAAACATTTTTCCTATTATGTTCATTACTTGAAAAAAAACCGCCTGACCCAATGGCACATACTACTGATGTCACATTACCCATTTTTATCACAAATTACGAGTTACATGGTAGTAGTAGGTAATCTTCCACACTACCACAACAGCTATAACCCTTGTTGTTGGACCTTTAAAAAAATCCTCGATTGTTTTAAATTTGTTCAAACGGCGTGTAAAATAGCTATCAATGCTTTGGATCTTTTAACCTTGCCAACAAAGCATACATGTATATGCTTTTTCAAATTTCATTTGTGATTTAAACGGCAAGTTTCACCATACCTCTAAAACCAATGATGATTGTATGATATTTCAGCGCAGATTAGGGATAGCTGTGTCAGGAAATGTTTGTCAATCTGTTATATTTGCTTGATAGGATTGCATTCCCATCCTGCTACATCAGCCTAAAACGCTCGTATCGCTAAATATAGCAAGCCAATGAAATGACTCGCATTCAGCAATAGCGGCACCACCCGGATGAGAGCTCAAACAAATTTAATGTCAATGATGGCTATGAATAGCCATGAGTAACCAGCCGTAAGCGATACGAGCGTTTCAGGCCGAAAGATATCAGGGTATATGATGGAGCTAGGCGAAAACAAATACGCTGATGTAGCAGGATGTTTTATTCCATGAAAGACATTTATGCTATCGCATATATCACTATTTGTTATGATTATTTACCGGTTTTGTACGCTGCCCCTGGAATAGGTATTTACTGTGCAACTAGAAATATGTTATCTTAATTGTAACATCCAATCAGCTTGCATATTCGTCCTACCAACTGCCAGATAAATGACAATTAGGAGTCAACCTATGACCTTGTTAATAAGTCGAAGTCACACGTCCGACTTGTGCTTTAAAATTTAATATCATATTTGACACATCAAACAAGACCTTATATCGCCTTGTAAAGTCTTCTTTTCCAAATTTGTGTTTGACTAATTAAAACACGCAAGCCATGAAATATTGTCAGGTTTTCCATCATTAATCAATACATGACCTTGGTATGAATGTTCACAATATTAAACCCATTATCAGCCACAGGACAAAAATGTCAATAAAGTAGTACCATTGATATTAGCGACTCCAACACGAAGCTGATTGTCGGTGGTATGGTAACAAGAGTTAGAATCATGACAAATAATTTATTGTTTATAAAAAAAAACCCAGAAAATTCTACCGTAAGTCATTACTCGGGCCAATTCCATTAAGTTGTTATTTAAGGCCTTGTTTCAAAACAAAGAAAATGCATGGTTTGTCAAATATTTTGCGATGATTTCCCGAAGATTTTCCGAAGATTTTTGTAAGGACTAACAAGTTCAGCCACAGTAACCTAGAGAGCTGGCCAAGAAAATGTAAGCAGACGTATCACGGCTTAATTTAGCATTTGATTGGATTGAGGCATGGTAACACAATACTTCCAGTGTCCTTAAACATTATATTTACAGATGAAACTTGTGTAAGGAGACCGAGAAAAATTTTGTCCTACAACTTTGATTTTGGACCGCCCAGGAAGACGTGTTGTGGATGCGGCAAAAGTCGGGTGAGGACTTAATGAAAACTAAGAACACCTTCACGGTATCAGCTATTGTCAATACATCAACTACTCTCTCATCGGTGCACGCAAATAATTATTGTTTTGAAAATCAACTTGTATAATGATATTTCAACCCTTGTGGAGCACCGTGGTATAGTGGTAAGCGTGTTCGCCTATCACAGTGGCACGGGTTCGAATCCCGATGGAGGCACCAAGCGTTTATAAGCAGAGCCTTGTACTGTGTTGTGTACCTGAACAAGATTCTTCATCCACATTGCTCTCAGTCAACCCAGTTGTATAAATGGGTACCTGAATACTGGATAGTCTTCACTTAACCGAAGCGTTTAAAGACTACATCGGAGCACTATTCCTTTAGGCTAATGATACAATGCTCTGTCGTTGTTTTTTGCGTTTTACAATGAACTACTATAATAAAAAAACCATAATGGTGATAAATACTTTAAATGAAATGGTAAACAAACCTATTTGGTGTTTGAAATTTTGAGTATGTGATCGAAGAAATGTACAGTTGATTATGATTGCTTTTAAATGCTTTTTTATATTCTATTTGTAAGAATATGGTTATCCTTTGTCGCCAGGGAGACGATGCCTACACAGAGTGGATGCTGTCCAACAAGAAATACAAAGACCCACTCGAGGTTAAGTTGTCCCTTAAAACAAGTAGGTGGTTTTCCTTGTTTAAATAAACTTTATATTTTTAAAGGCACATCAGTACATTTGCTTAGGAATCTAACGAAAGGTTAATAACTTTTGTATAAATTATAACGTATTGTATAAATTTCGTAGTTAGCAGAATATTCAGATATGATGTTGGCATCACAAGGTCCGTTTCAGGGTTTTTCGCACAAAGGTCGCAAGGCTTTATTAGTCAGTTATTCGGATTGGAACAAATTTTGCCCTGTTTAGAAAGTACATCGGGTCCCAATCATGATAACCTATTTTAACAACACGATTTACTTTAAAGTTTTTGTCTCTTGATTTCACTCAGAATATGCAACAACTCAAGCACTCGTGTAGTAACACTGTATTACACGGTTACTCATGTAATGTCCTCCAAAAGTAAAGACAGTTACATGATATTTCTTCAATGAAACGAGTTATGTAAGTTGTCGGTATGCAGTTATGATGTCAATATAGATTCCTTTTCGCTATGTGATAGGTCAGAGACTTAACTCAACGTTAGGATTTTATCAATGTTCTATGTTTTTCAGTGCGCCAGAAACGGGCGGAAGATCCAAGGTTGAAACGTGAAAAAGACGAACTCTGATAAAATGTGGAATTAATTATTATTATGACAATTATAATCTTTTACACAACTCTTGATATTTTTCTGTGATAACTTTCCGATATCAAAGCATATCAATACTTTCGACCTCACTATGTGTAAAGATATTTTTTTCATGCAACAAGAGAGAGGGCATAATCTCATTTTAGAAATAGTTACAATTTTATTGTTTTCTTATTTACATTTTTTGTTATTTTTGATCAGTTCTCGAAATTCAGTGGATGATCATTTAAAATTTCATCTGATGAAATGTTGGAGATTTTAGCGACGCTTCAAGCAATATGAAGTTGAAATTAAAACGTTTGCCACCTTTGGAAAAAGTCATAAGGTGAAATAAAAAATCTCAAGTTTATGAGTTCCATGAACTAACAGTTCTTGGAAGAATCGTTCTATTGTCTTTAAATGAAAACTGAATACATTATGTTTTTTATATTTTCATATTTTCGTTATATCAATATTTCCATGAAGTAGAAAAATTAAATATTTCTACTTGCTACTGCGCTACTCATAAAAATCCAAAGTTTGACGTCATTAGATTAGAAAAAACCCATTAAATTTGTTAAGAAGAACATATTTTTGAAACACACAGTGTCCATTGGTGATTCATTGAATTATTGATTATGCTAATTCATGAAATAAAGGAAATAATAATTTTTGTACATGTGTTTTTCACTCATATCAAACTAGATCATCGTCCCTCGGTTCGTTCCCGTCGAGAAGACTTAAGTTCCTTCATCTAAATGATGTGCACATTTCTATAAAGACATTTGTCAGTCAGATAGAAATAAGGATGGTTAGAATACATACGCTATAATTTTCCCCGATCAGGAATTTGCTGAGAGATTCCCACCTATAAAGATGTTATGTACGAAGAAATGGCCCGAGTGACCTTCTTTAATATTGACTTCTGAATTTCTTATTTTCTGCGAAATTCTACTCTTTCACTAATCTCATTAAAAACAGTTTGAGTAAGTTTGAGTCTATTATTTATCGATATGATAGTTTAGCAGGCCCTTGATTGTTTGGATTTATGGAAAATGGAAGGTTCTAAAGGTTTAATGTTTGAATTCAAACTTGTGAAAATTCACTCATCTCAAAGTTGCAGTGTTATTATTTATCGATATGATAGTTTAGCAGGACCTTGATTGTTTGGATTTATGGAAAATGGAAGGTTCTAAAGGTTTAATGTTTGAATTCAAACTTGTGAAAATTCACTCATCTCAAAGTTGCAGTGTAGTTTCAAGTTACCCTCAGAAGATGGCATGTGTAAAGATAACGTGTGCTTTTCAGTATATGAGGCATTAAAAGTTCATTATGATTTGATTCCCGGAAAAAAAGGTGTAACAGTCTCAAATTTCTTACCGCCTCATTTGACTCTGTAGTTAATTTGGCAAAGGCAATTCTCTGGAGCCATTTGAGTCAAGGCAACGCTCAAGAGTCACAAGAAGCTAACTCCAAAACATTGTAGAGTTACATAGAAGTAGCCCCGAAACATTCTAAAGTCACACTGAGCTAGATATAAAACGCTCTAGAGTCGAATAGAGCTAACAACAAGTCTTAAGTCTTAAGTCTTAAGTCACGTAGAGCAAGCTCAAAAACATTTTAGAGTCGAATAGAGCTAGCCTCAAAACGCTCTAAAGTCACGTAGAGCTAGCTCCAAACATTCTAGAGTCGAATGGAACCAACTCCAAAACACTCTAAGAGTCACATAGAACAAGCTCCAAAACACTCTGGGGTCTCTTTGGAGCTGGGGTTGAATGGAGCTAACCCAAAAAAACTTCGAATTGATCTAACCAAAACTAGAATCAGTCTTTTGGATTATTACAACAAATCAGAAGATGATGGTTAGGGACATCCTGAATTATTCTGCTGTGGAAGCTCTCTTGTTGATGCTAGGGCCGACAGTCTGGTAATGGCCCCACAAGTGTCGGGGAAATTGGGCACCACAATCCACCGATGTTCTACAAAATAGTAATTCATTTCCTCTGCTCGAGGTAAGTTCGGGTCGTCGTCCATGACATACACCCATGCGTCCTTTGCTCACTTTGTTCTTCCTATTTTTATCAGAAGGAATATATTGAAAACACTGTGAGAAGTCGAAAACTTGTAACATTCAGTGTGGAAGAACACCCCTATCCACTCGTGGTAAAACATATCGTCAGGTTGGGTAGATCCATTATATCAATGGCTTACACTCGGTTTCAATCACAGTAACACCTTATTGATTCGTCTGACTTCTGGGCGTCTCACTTTTTGAACGTCTGCTTTTTGTGGCGTCTGACCATTGTGACCTTGACTTTTGGGGCGTCTGACTTATGGGGCGTCTGACTTATGGGGCGTCTGACTTTTGGGGCGTCTGACTTATGGGGCGTCTGACATATGGGGCTTCTGTTTGGGAACGTTTGACCATTGTGACCTTGACTTTTGGGGCTTCTGACTTTTAAGGGTGATTCACGTATAGAATAAAATGATTCTTAAAGTGTCAGTTATGTCACTACAACGCCAAAAACTAATTCTCTAAATAAACAATCTGATCACAAATATTCATAAGAATGCGCTCAGATTAGAGACAGTTTTTGAAGTATTTGAGTGGCAGTATTGAGTTCTGAAAATGTTGAATTTGATAAGGTTTACGTAAGGAGCTGATACATATGATGTTAAAACTACGAGAGCACGATTCAGTGTAGAAATTAATGTATTATTTGGATATGTGGGACAGTAATTTTGGAAACACAAATTATTTCGAATCTAGTCGAGGGAAACCCATTTCAAATCTGTGCCAACTTCGTTCGAGCATACGGAACTGGTTTATTAACATCCGTTGCGCACCGCTACACTCGGCTGTGGTAATAATCAAAACAAGGAAGCAGTCCACGATTTGATAACTGTCAATTAGAATAAGTAGAGCAATAGTGA
Organism: Phorcus lineatus; assembly: GCA_921293015.1. Taxonomy (NCBI): domain Eukaryota; kingdom Metazoa; phylum Mollusca; class Gastropoda; order Trochida; family Trochidae; genus Phorcus; species Phorcus lineatus. The sequence continues at coordinate 12,385,562 of OV121098.1, read as the reverse complement.
CTCATATCTAACCATCGCATCAAAATAAGATCAATTTTATTTAGTTATTTGCCATGGCGGGATTGTGATTATCACGAAACAAGACTGACTCAAAGAAAATTCCTATATTGGTAATGTGAATTATTTTATATAGATGCTTGTCAATTAATAGTTTGTTGTATTTAATAACAACACTGATTAAAATCCCTAGTCATGAATGAGTTCATTGATTGTTTTCCAAATACGATATTGAAAAGGTTTGATTAGTTTATTCAGGGTTGGTGAAGCGAAAAATTAATGTTAAGCTTCACAACAACATCGGTTTTTATAAGTATCAAGTCGATGAATTGACTCTCCTCAGTGTCAATATTCTAATGCAATCAATGCCTGATGCGTATGCAGGAAAAAAATCATTTGATAAAACAGCACTGTGCCTTGACCTGTAACCTTGAATGAGAACGTATGACCAACGGTCTAATTTACTACTTATCAATGTGTAGGGAAGTTCCCAAAAATCTATATACATATATTCCAAGTACTTGGTCTCCTTTCACAAAGCAACCTTAACTAATGTTAACCTTAAATCCCATGCTTTAACATTGCACTAAGGTCACCTTAAGGACTTACGATCACCCTAAGGCTTTGTGAAAGGGGTCCTGGTCCAAACTCAGGAAAAAATCATCGTAACCACCTAAAATTTTGATGTGCGCGTCACTAATGTATAGCTAAGTTTAAGAAGAATTAATCTAAAACTGTGAGTTGAATTCGCATCACAGGATCTATCTATCTGCAATTTGAAAGTCGACCGCTCTGAGTCAAGGGCTAAACTTCAAAACTATTGTATCGGTCTGTAAAGAGGGTGCGAATCACAGGGTTCGTAATTTGTTCTTCCGATGTGCGAGGTTTGAGGCCACTGCTGGGTTCGTTATTCGTTCGTTATTCAAACCACAACTTGTGAAAAACAAACAGTCATTGATACAAACCTCCTGTTGACCCAAAACTGTTGTGGATACATTGTTATTTGACACAAGGCGAAACAATCAATAATAAAGTGAATGTGCTTAAATTTAAGTAACAAGTTTGTAACTGCCTCAACAGGATTTGAACCTCGACCTATAACATTGCACAGTCTTGATATTAGAATAATGGATAACGAACCTAGAGCCAAAACTTAGTTCGGGATCTGAATCATAACTAACGGACCCATAGCTTACGTCTGGTTGCTTAATATACATATATTACCACAGGGCTTTATAGAAATCAATTGTTCCTCTGATATAGAGCATGGAGTATACAAGTAAAAAAACCAAATAAAACTCCGCGTCAAGGTTCAGTAAATAAGGGGACATTTTTCGGCAACCTATTCTGCTTATTGATGTCACACACCGAATCGAGCAAGAAAAACAGTCACTCAACTGGGCAAATCTAAAACAACTCTCTATGACGACCCTCATCAGAGTCTAAAAAGCATCATAAAACCAGTCAACACTTATCACATGCTTGGAAACAGTTTTTGAACATTTTTTATAAGTCCACAATTGTTCTCCGGACTTTCCTACATTCAATTAATCAATAAACCACTACCGTTTCTTTACGGAGAATGTCGCTGTTACATACAGTCTGTCATAATGAGAAACGTATTGGTAGGATAATACAACAGTTGACCTCTGTGACGTGATCGAGGTGAGACAGTGGGCATGACAAGGGGTTGCTTTCAGCTGGTAGAAGTCGAAGGACAGACACGTCCAATGTTGTGTACACTGTCATTTCACAAATGCATGAATGCTCCCTTGTGTCATTTAACACTTCACCAACGTGACAACATTCAGGCGAGTCATAGACTAGGAATTGCTGTATCGTAGAGAAAGCAATGGACCTACAGCTCGTAGAAGATAAAGGGCAGACTCGTCCAATTTTGTATACACGTGATTTTACGAATGCATGTCGTAATGTTATTTCATCTAACACTTGACTCCTGTGATAAGATTTAATTGAGGCAGTCGACTGGGACTTGTTGTGATGTAGAGAAGCAATAGACCTTCAGCTCTTAGAAGATAACGCAAGGACTCGTCCAGGGTTGTGTACACGTCATCTCACGAATGCATGACCACTCCATTATATGATTCAACACTTCAACCCCGAGCAAAATTCAGGCGAGTCATAGGACTAGGACTTGGATGTGTCGTAGAGACAGCAATAGACCCTCAGTTGGTAGAAGTCGAAGGACAGACATGTCCAAGGCTGTATACACATCATTTCACGAATGCATGTCCTACAGGTAATTGCATTTAACACTTTGACTCCTGTGATAATATTCAGGCGAGTCGTAGACTAGGACTTGCTGTATCGTAGAGAAAGCAATAGACCTACAGCTCGTAGAAGGTGAGGGGCAGACTCGTCCAATTTTGTATACACGTCATTTTACGAAAGCATGTCCTAATGTTATTTCATCTAACACTTGACTTCTGTGATAAGATTTAATTGAGGCAGTAGACTGGGACTTGTTGTGATGTAGAGAAGCAATAGATCTTCAGCTCGTAGAAGATAACGCAAGGACTCGTCCAAGGTTGTACACGTCATTTCACGAATTCATGTCCTATAGGTAATTTCATCTAACACTTGACTCCTGTGATAATATTCAGGTGAGGCAGTAGACTGGGACTTGCTGTATCTAACACTTGACTCCTGTGATAATATTCAGGTGAGGCAGTAGACTGGGACTTGCTGTATCTAACACTTGACTCCTGTGATAATATTCAGGTGAGGCAGTAGACTGGGACTTGCTGTATCTAACACTTGACTCCTGTGATAATATTCAGGTGAGGCAGTAGACTGGGACTTGCTGTATCTAACACTTGACTCCTGTGATAATATTCAGGTGAGGCAGTAGAGTGGGACTTGCTGTATCTAACACTTGACTCCTGTGATAATATTCAGGTGAGGCAGTAGACTGGGACTTGCTGTATCGTAGAGAAAGCAGTAGCCCTTCAGCTCGTAGAAGACGAAGGACAGACACTGTCCGTGCACTGTACACTCTGTTTCACACTCAGCCTGTGTGACTACCCTGGCCGCGTGGAGACGGGTGTTGACGGTCTCGTCCACCATCGTTTCTTGGGTCGTAATGTAGGGGGCGGGACAGGCTGCAACAAAGGTAGAAATAATGTTAGAGAAACATATGGAATCTCAAGGTTATCTTTCATAAATTAACCAAGTCTCCTCAAATGCTATCCGCCAGTCTCCATCACTTACTCATCGAAGCCATTACTGCGTTGAGCCATGATGGTCAGAGCGCAGAACCTTGACGGCGATTGGAAGGACCATCCTTGAGATTTAGGAGAGGACTTTGTTGTTTTAATAGGGTAGGCTGAATCGTTGACGAAAGGTAGCAAGGCTTGAAGCAGTCAGGAATTGATTAAACATTTGTTAGGTTATATAACTAGTAACCATGTATATTGGACGTGATAGCTACACCTCCGTGCATTTATAAGGCTGTTTTTATATTTTCATAGAAAACCAGTATTTGTCATATTTATGTCTTTTGGACTTGAAAAGTTAAGAAGTTTTGATTTTATATACCACATATGACATTTAGGTTCGTATCAAAGGTAAATAACATGTTATGAATATCACGGAGTGGATCTTTAAGTCCTATCCAAGCACGTTCGGAAAATTATCCGTAAAAAACAGCATGTTTTGACAATTACTGTGATAGAGGAGCCCTAACTCATATCGGCAACAGTTTGTGTAACCTTCAAATTACTGTAAAATGTTACAAACTCGGTATGCTTTTTTCGGTATTCATATTTGTTATTTTTCGTTTCTTTATTGTCAGGAGGTGCTGAATAAATACAAACACATATATAACTGGACTTATTTATTAGTTCTATTTAGTGCCCAACTGACCATAGAATTTGTATTGCCTCAGCCGACTGCGGCCATATCAACTTTTCCAATATTGTTATAATTAACAGATCATTTCATTAAAAAAATAGACAAATAAAGTGAGTGTCGATATGCTGATATTCCTGAAAATAACCAATTTATACTAAAAATAACGTGCTATAGCGCCTTTAAGATAAATTCTGAAACTAGAACTTCATTTTAAAACTTCTTGCTACGATAATTTTAGAATTTATCTAAATATTGATTCCTATCCGATTTGGTTGAAATCAGAAGCATTTCAATTACAACACATATTGACTAAAATTATAGATTTTCCAAATAGTGATCCAAACCCTATAGCCAAACTTGATTCATATTAAGCACTGTTTCGACCTCTCAACGCATGATATACCTGAATGAAAAACGCATATACGCTTTAATGAACTGTATCAATAAAATCACAACAGTCAAATACATCGATACTTTTGTTTAATCAAACATGACCAACAAATCTTGTCGCGCGCCATGCTTGGCTGAGCAATATGGATATAATGTTTCCATAACACCGAGAGACGTCAAACACCCAAAAACATGTCGTGACTTTCAATATTGATAAAAAGTATCGAATTTTTGACATTTGGAATATCATGATGGCTGATTTTATCAATTTGTATGATAGCCTAAAAGGGTCATATGATTTCCAATATTCCAAATGGCAAATCTAGAAAAAATATATGCAAACCTGTGCGCATACGTTCACTTTATGTCAAAGGGTCGTTCCATGAAACAACGTACTATTATTCTAACACTAAGTATCATCCATTGACATTGCACAAAGGCAGCTTAGTGACTTAAGGTTACCTTAGCGTTTTGTTCGGGAAACTATTCTGCAAGAATCTGTAATGTGCAATACAGAGAGTCTAGTTTATATGTAATAATATTTTGTCCTCAACAAAACCTCTTGAAAACCAAGTCTAAATTTGAACAATAGCCCGAGGCACCATTCTAATATCTAATAAAAAAAATCTTTGGAATAATAATTTGCCAAGTAGTTAATATGAGACTAAATACATCGATGTGAAGGTAAAATCATTAGACGTATTGCTGGGGGCTCGGAAACGCGATTAAACTGAGATATAAAGGGCGGAAGTGGGCCTGCCTATTGAATGTACCGTTATGCTTGTCATCAATTGAGGTGTATACGAGGTTATCACGGGTGTAAATCAAAACAATCGATTAACCAATGTTTAAGGCACGACCGAAGTGCACTCACAGCTGTTTAAAGTATACCGGAAGTTAAGATAAGTTGATATGGAATATATGCTTTTAACACTGACAGAATCCATAAACAATGAATAGTTTCTTCCACTTTCACTAAGTTTATCTATTGTTGCGTGATACGCAACTAAAAACAATTCATATTTTGGTTTTATACTCAACAAATTTGTTATGAGGCTACAAAAGTTTCAATATCGAACTATTCACAAATTTATTATTGTATTTCTATCAAAATATTGAACGCTGAGTTATCTAAAAAAAATTGTTCAGTACATTTCATGTGTTAGTGAAAAGGTATAAAGCTCAATCTCACTTATATATCCCATAAATGATTTTGAATGAGTATCTGCATTGTCATGGTCTCTCTTGACTATTGAATAGATTTAGAACAAAATTGAAAATATTCTCCCTTGGTCATTCGGTATCATCAACGTTGTCACAAGCGTCATTTAATGTCATTGTCATCACATGCTTGACCAACATATAACATTTCTGTCAAACAGTCTAGATTACGAAACGGAAAACGGATAAGACGGTCTGTGTCTCGTTAATTAGTCATTTTCATCACCAAACTCCTGGAAATTTATCGATGATTGGTTTTCAATAAAAGTTATAACATTCCATCAAGGGTGACATAGGGATATATTATATTTTATATATCCCTATGTCACCCTTGACGGAATGTTATAACGAATTTATGTATTATTAAAAATACAAACATAAATGAACAACACCTATGACCTGATCACGTGACTTTAATTGATTGACGTGGAAGCACACTTTACTCATCATCGATGACAGTGTATAAAGAGATTTGTTTAGGGTCACGTGGACCAATCAGAGATCGGCATTCTTACATGAGGTAGGATAATAACCTATATTTACCTGTAGTCGTTGTTGGTTCAGTAGTCGTAACAATTTGTGAAGATGACGTCAACACATTTGTAGTCGTTGGTTGAATGGACGTAGAAAAGACAGATGTAGTTGCAGAGGTAGAAACAGTCGAGGCGGTTAGTAAAATTGATGTAGGGTTGACTTCGATTGATGAATTTAACACACTAAATGTCACAGTTGGTGATGAAATTGAAGATGTCGACAAAGTCATCATAGAAGTAGATGTTGTTGACTGGACTGAACTGTTGAAGGTCGTATCTAAGATTGATGATGTCAACAGTAATGACGTCGACAAAGAAATCGTTGACGTAAAAGACGTTTCTGGCAGGAATGAACTGCTGAAGGTCGCATATGAAGTTGATGTTACGAGAATCGTTGAGGCAGTTATCGTAGAGGCTGACATGGTCGAGTCAATTATGGAACTAGTGGGAGCAGTAGTCGATGACGTAGACATGGAGATAGTTGTTAAGGACGTCGTTGAAAAAGACGTTAGTGTTGAAATTGAGTATGACGTGACCTCTGCGGCTGTTGTTGTAACCTCGTACGGTATTGCTAAAGGAGAGGCAACAGTAGTAACAGTAGAAGTAGTAATAGTAGTGGTAGCAGCAGTTGTAGAAGAAGAAGAATCTGTAGTAGTTGTGGTAGCAGTAGTAGTAGTAGTAACATCAGCAGTAGAAGATTCTGTCGTGGTAGTTAAACCTGTACCAGAAAGTGTGGTAGTAGAAGCAGCAGTTGTAGTTTTTATTGTAGCAGTAGGAGAAGGGGTAGTAGAAGTAGTTGTAGAGATAGAATATGCGACAGTCGTAGCAGTAGTGGTAGTAGTATAAGTTGTAATAGTAGCAACAGGAATAGAAGTAGTTGTAATGGCAGCTGCATAACTGGTAGTGATGGTGGTAGCAGCTGAAGTAGCAGAAGTAGAAGCAGAAGCAGTGGTTGTAGTATATGTAGTAGTAGCAGTAGTAGTAGCAGTAAGGACAGCCATACCTCCGTCAGTGGCGGTAGTGGTAGCAGCAGGACTACCTTCAACAGAGGACAGGCCAATCAGTATATAATGCAAAAAGTCAGTTTAAGTATTTGTAGAAATATTACCGTGAAAAAACTGCGTTTTCTTCTGGACACTGTATATTGAAAGATTGGACGTGTTCTAGTTATTCATATTAATTTAACTTATGAAGTTCTCCAGAAAGTTTAATTAATTGCGCAATATGCTTCTTTTTTTCATAGATGATTGAATCTTTCAATTTTTATAACGCAAAATCAAAAACGCATAAAACCTGTCTTTGTAAACAATGTAATAATGTAAACTTCGTAATCAAAATGGACCAACAACTCGAACGGACATGACACACACCTATGCCTTGACGCGTCCGATAGTTATGACGTCATACAACCACCTGATATCCACTCGTGATGATTTAATTGATGAAGACCTTGATGAGAGAATGTGGACAAAATTGATAATAAGTGCCTCACCTCTCCCTATCGGTAGACACATGTGCCTCGTTGCTGATTCTACAGGGATGCATACTTCCCCCTCTCGACACGGGCGGGGCCAACACGGGTGGGTGGACTTCTGGAAATGATAGACGAAATGTTACGTCATAGCATTGGTTGAGACGTCATGCCACCATGATGCCGTATGAAAATATGAAATCCTGTAAGACTGTTCTTAGGCCAGTAGAAATCCATCTTCCTACGCAAAGCTTAACTACTGCCAGTCTCGAACTGTCCAAGTTAACCCTTGCTGCCGACACAAGACTTTCCTGTGCTAGCTCTCTAGGTCACTGCAAAGGAATTAGATAGTCCAATCAGAAAGCTCATAGCAAAAGCTAAATCCGGGCACTCGAACAAACATGGATGCGCCCATGTCGCAGACCTCGACTGAAAGATTTGTAAAGAGAAAGTGCCGCCTCCAAAGCGATGAACAATATATTCAAGTTCATTTATGTTTATAGTCAATTTGCGTTATTATTTTTCTACAACCCTATAGCGGACAGCGGCCTGTCAAAGAATTTATTCTTAAATTGCTTTGGTAAACTTATCAAGCTCGATAAACTTGACCATGATTTGAAGCACCGACTCGATGCACTACGCCCGGAAAGACTTTATTTCCTGTCATCGTACAATTGTTTTTTGTTTGGTGCTTGCAAAAACTTTATTGAATACCCGTTGAACTGAAAAATTGATTAAATTTTACATAAATTAACCGATAAAATTTGAACATATTACTTTGGTTACTTCGTATGTGCTTTGATATAAAAATTATTCTCTCTCCACGAAATGTTTCCCGTTTGGCTTGTTCGTGTGTTGGTGAACAGTTGGATAATAAAAAATGAGACTTGTGCATGACAAAGATAGGCCCTCCCACTAATTTTAGGGGAAAAACAATTTATTTCAATGTATGAATGAAAAAATAGAATATTATAAGTTCCACTGAGCTAGCAAATCTCTAATTTCAGCCCCCACTCTCGATATTGGTGCTACGGGCCTGTATACTATTCATTGTATATCTAAAAATATTTTCTCCCCTATAAATTTGATTTTCACATATTTTCCAGGATAATTTTGCAGCTATTTAAAAATAAACAATGTGTAAACTGTACTTATTTGATGAAAAAATACAATTATATAATGGTAACGACCACGATAAATTGGCCTACATTCTTCCATTTGAAAAAAATATAAGGGGTGCAGTCATATGTTATTTATTTACCAAAACCGGTCCTAATAACAACAAAAACATCTTTTCCGTCCATCAATACATTTATAAACTGAATCTTCTTGTTTGATAGGTTTGCAATGCCAACTTCTTAGTAATCTGAACGATCAGGTCACTCTCTATGGGCGCAGCCATTTTGATTATCACGCAAATGATACGGTGTCACCGATTGGTTTGGGTAAGGGAGGTAACTGGGGATTACTAAAAATCGCCAGAGGGGGCGCTGGTATCAGCACAGGAAAGTCTTATGTCGGCAGCAAGGGTTAACTTGGACAGTTCGAGACTGGCAATAGTTAAGCTTTGCGTAGGAAGATGGTAGAAATCATGAAAAACCCGGACATTTTCGATAACAGACAAATTTTGTTTTTAAATGGTCCCTTTAGCAGTGCTGATGAACCATGAAAAACCCAACCAAAATCAACCATGGGCAACATGTATTTTTGGGGCAAAAACCTTAAAAAATAAGGGAAATTAGGAAATATTTATTTAAAAATATATGTATCGCAGGAAAAACTTTTGAATTGGCTAGAATGATAGATGGTGCAACATTGCATGATTCCCAAGTTCATTTCTGTTGTAGATTTAACGCCATGTCTGTTTTGGGGTGAAAAAGCATAACAAATGAAAGAAAATTGGAATATTTTATGAGAAGTATTCATGTTGAAAAATAAAATGTTTTAGTGATTAGAATGATAGATTATGCAATATTACATACTTTTAAAAGTCATTTATGCTCATGGTTTAACATCATGTCTTTCTTTTTGGTAAAAAATATGAAACATCAAAGAAATTGGAACATTTATAAAACGTTTATTTATTAAACAAAACACTTATGTGCAATTAACATTTAAGATCTAGCAACAGGACATACCTCTAAAGGCTATTATTACTATTGACTGAATAACATGTCTTTTTTTAGAGGGGTTAATATAAAAAATAGGAATCCTTTTACGAAAAATATCAGTTGTATTTGTTGAAAAATATACTCTTTATTGACATTTCTATATTACTTTGCATCAGAAATAAGTATTCTTGAATTCACTGCCCCTGATTGATCTTGAAAAATGTCTGAATTTCAGATTTATATGACTCAATTTTCACAATCTCTATATATCTCTTATCAAATATTTTTTTAATTTTCAAAATGGAATTAAAGCTCTTCATATGCACATTTTATATTAAGGCACTGATAAATGTGATTATATCCTTCTAAACCCACCAGCATGACAGTTTTCCGGTTCAGATTTCTAAGGCTTTTCCTGAACTTGAATCTGTAAACTATTCTTAGATATTGTAAATAACTGATGATAAGTATATAGCAATATAGATATACTTGTTATCTACCCCATGCTACAAATAGAGAATCTCACCTTCGTGTCTTCTGATATCAAATATATCAACACGATTCTATAACAGTTGCCTCGGAAATTTTTACTTTCATTGACTCGTGTTGATATATTTGCTATCAGAAGACACGAAGGTGAGATTATGTTTATCATCTAAAATCATTTTTCATTTTGATTCCGTGTAAAATGTATATTTCTGAACACTGCACTCCTCTTAGACTCTCAGTGCGTCATAGCATTGTCATGTCATTACTTGATGATGTAAAACAATTGTGATGTCATGAATTTGACTGTAACAGGGCTTTGTCCAAAATCTACTGTCAAAACAATATCTACCAGGAGATATCCCTTGATCTTCAATGAGCGATATCTCCTGTAGAACACAGTTTTGGATGATAAAATACAGTTTTTGACAGAGGGTACATTATCACTTGTCTTTCACAAAGCATACAAAACAGTTTCATCAGATACAGATTATTCATTATTCTAACAGGGTTAATAACATTGCACTTGTGATAATGTTTTTCGAAGAATGAAATATTTTAACTTTTGGATCCATTAAAATTTCATATAATGGTAAAGACATTGATGATTGTCCAGAATCTGCAGAGAGTCGTGTGCATAAAGGTACTATAGCACGCTTTTTCGCTTCAAATTGGCTCTTTTAAGGCATATGATTATATAGGCACTTACTTATGCTTTCAATCGATGCAGTAAAATACTTATTATTCTTTACAACTGACCTGTAATTAACAATGAAAACATTTAAGACAGCTGAAGTCGGCTTAAAGATATTTGAATCTATGGTCAGCTGTGCACTAAAAAATATGAACAGTTGAACAGCTGAAAACGGATAAACTAGTAATGTGTGTAGCTTTTGAAATTACTTAAACTCTGAACTGAGAATAAGGGATGAAATATTGTATATATATATATATATATATATATATATATATATATATATATATATATATATATTAAAGCAATCTTATAACATAATCGATTCAAAAAATGTAGTATAAGCATTGTAAATGGATTATGATCGTTAGTAATCGAGAGATATTCATTATCTGTGCATTTGTTGTTTATACGAAATATTGGTGTGCACTTATGCCTTTAATACTCCATTAGATGCGAAGCACTGAGCACACCGGAGGGAATATCTCCCTGTTTGTTAGATTCACAAATGATGCTGAGAGACGTATGCCTTTCACAGGATTAACAAATTATCAGTTTCTCTAAACTATCATACCTTTTCAAATTATTTGAGTGATACTCAGTCAACCATGCATGCTTTGAGTTAAAAGAAATTGAGTTCAGCTGTAAGGTCTCATTTAATGATAAATGGGGTTCAACCGTTGAAAGACGCTTTGAGATTCATGGTTTTGTAAAAAGCAATTAAAATTTAAGAACATTTGATATGGGGAAAATTATTGACATTTTTGTAGTTTTATTAATCTAAGTAATATGTTCAACATAGAATATTTAATCGTCAATTCTTAGTGTTAGATAAATACTGATAGCATTTTTATTATATGTCAGAGCTGATTTGTGCATTTATTAGCAGATCCTAATAAACTTTTGAGATGACGAAGGCCCTGGGCCCATGAGTTATGAAATTAGTGGGACATTAAATTTTGTCAATGTAGGTTGGTCATTATAAAATACAAGCCTAGGGAGATAAATTTACAGTTAAATGAAAATCATTAAATTTCTGTTTATATATTAATATACATATTTTTTGTAACTTTGCATGAATAACCCAAATTGGTATTGTCTAAAGCCGAAATTGACTACAGAAATATCTATAGTTATAACTTATTTATTCTCTAGTTACTATTTTTAGCATTGGAAAGATTAATAAATTCAATATAATATTCAAATTTGAGTTGATGTTAACTTCAAATGATCGTTAAAAAGTATCAATCAACAGACGCTTCTTCATAAGAAATAAGTCAGCGAGAAAGTAGTATCAGTAGGATGGCATGCTTAGCCTTTTTAGAGGTGTGTGAACTTTCCCCCAATTTATCTATTCAATGTTTCAAAGGAAATTGAATAGATAAATCATATGCTTTAATTTTTTTCTTATAATTACATTAGTAGTTCATAATAATTTCTCGTAGAAAAGGCTTTTATGAAGATAAAGTAGTCAATTTACAAAGTTAAAATATAGATAATTCAAGCACGAAAAATATGATTATTTGATGGCATCTGCATAGACAAAAGCATATAGCTAACTGTCAAAATACTTTTCCATAATTTTTATTCACAATTTTCATTCTAAAAGTCATAAAATACCGCTTCTAAACTTTTGTTGTCAACAACAATGTCGGCCATTTTGGCAGTTGCCATGAAGGGAGATAACTCTGGCGATACTAGTCACACAACTTATCTTTTATGGAGAGGCTTCTGCACAACTTTTAGGTACATTTTCAAGTGGCCATAACTATTTTTGCCCATGGTTGATTTTGGTTGGTTTTTTTTTCAGAGGGTAAGGGACATGTAATCTTTCATTTTTTCAAGTCATTTGTCTGTTATCGAAAATGTCCGGGTTCACTTAAATTTTGGGAAATTTCGACTGGCCTATCTCATAAGTCATAAATTTAGATTTCAAAGATGAGATGATACACAATCTTAAAGATTATAGTAAATTGGGTTCAAGGGTACTCCATTAACTAGTAAGTGTAATGGTGCCGACTGCTTTCGGGGAAATGTTAACAACGATGGTCATCGACAACGTTGTGGTGGCTGTTTTGGTGACTGAAGATGGCGAAGGATGGTTTTGGCGTTTGAAATGGTTGGAATGATACGCACGTTTGGGATGACGATGATGACCTAAATTGGTTGACGGTGATAATGATATCGGGTCGGGGAGGGGTTTACGTGCTAATGGTGGTGATGAAGTAAGATATAACTATGATTATGCTGATGATGATGAATCTTTATTGTGTTATGGGTAATAATGTTGATTACGGATGTAATGATGATGATGGTAACATGACGAAAATAGTTATTCAAGATTGGTACACGCTTGGTAAAATGAATGAAGGTGGTGATATTAGGATGAAGGTGATAAAGGTGATGCTGGTACTGATGATGATGATGATAATGAAGATGATGGTGGTGTATGTGCTGGTGATGATGTTGAGGATGTTGTTGTTGAGGGTGATGGTTATGGAGGTAGTAATAACGACAATGATGACAATGACAATGTTTAAGTGTATGAAGACAATTAGCAAATTTATGTATATCAACAATGACCTACCATCAGGCAGGGTTGCGACAGGACGTCAGTGTAGAGATGTTGTTGACTCACTGAGAAGGATCCCGGACTGGTGAGTCTCGTCTCTCTGCTGAGCTGACACAGGTCTGTGCTGGAGGACCAGCTGCTGGACCTACAGGAGGAGACTGACCAGCACAGGACAGAACATAGACCGGGCGTGAAAGTTTTCGTCTCCATAAGATCTCCTGCCGTTTGATACCCATGTATTCGCTTATTTGTGCACTTGGTGACAGCAAGTCCCAAAACACTAGATAGAAAAATTCCACATAGACCAAGTGTTGGCAATCCGATTTTCTTACCGACAAGAAGTGTATCCAACATTTTCGTCCAGATAATCATTTTTGCCATGAAGATTGTCCTCCAGAATCAAGCCTTCACAACAAATTTGTCTTCCTGTCTTAAAATTGTTTTTCTTTTTTTCAGAAGATTGTTTTGCTGTATTTCTAGAACAGTGTCTTCTCGTTGGTAGCTGGTTTCTTCAGAATGTACTTCCGATGATCTCTGGCTTTCTTCTGTTGTTTCCTTTTGAGGTTGCTGTCTTCTTGCAGGTTTGTTTTTACAAAAGACAGTTTTTTCTATCTTTATCTAATTCCTTCTCATGAGAAGTGTCCTCTGAGATTTTCCATAAAGCCTTAAAAATAAAGAAATAAAAAGTTATAAACGTTATTTTGATTCCATCGCCATTGCCTCATGTGAAGAATGAATGTAGGATCTGACGGCGTATCAGTCAGGTTTATTCTACATAATGATCTCACATAGCAACAGAGTAACGTTTTCAATGTTTGGCAGCTATCGATATTATAATATAAGTTTAACAAAATCCACTTGTAAAATATAATTTTTCAAAAGTTCCGATCCAGCATTTGAAAAAGGTAACATTTCCTCCAAAACATTAAAATGAATTACACAAAGGTTGTGCGTACATGTAAATATCACGTTATATAGAAATAAAATGTCCCGATATTCAATCAACATTGTAGATAGGAAAACAGACAAAATAATTGTTTTGTGTACCTGCAACTGATGTATAAAAATCAATACTGGTTTTCTGGTTTGAGATCAAACAGTAATCAATAGACATATAATCAGTCAATCGATAATCGATTTTGCTTATTTTAAGTGATTTAGGCTGTATGGTTATGATTAAAATCAATCAGATTTCTTCCGAGATGGAAATTCAATATTTGAAAAGTGAATTGTTATTTGGAATTTGATAAAGTCAATAAATTTTAGAGAAAGATCAAGAGACAAATAAAAACAGTTCTCCTTTACTGGAAATACGTTTTGTTTTTAATTGAAGCCCTTTATTTGGAACAATGATTGTCTGTTGGGTCCAAATATAGTCATGATGATTATCAATGGTTAAATAAAAATAATACAAAATCAACACCTAAGGAGCATTTAAGAACCAATTTAAAAAATTAATCACAAATGCCAACCCCGCTCTTTGGGCTTATTCCTTCAAAGCTTACGATAAGCTCAGACAAATAAAATAGTGACGTAAAAAATGTAAAAATAGTTTAACAAACACAACTAAAATCAAAACAACGTCAAGACTCACATCAAATTAGTATAAGAAAAAACAATGGAACTTGATCTTGATATAATACAATTTGAAGACACGATTTTAGTTATCTTATCAAAGGACAGTGTACTTAAATCTCAGGAGTGGTTGAATAAATTATTCAAACTTCAGCCAACCAAAATTTTCTATATTTAGCCAGCAAGCGATCCACAAGAAATAGAATTAACGAGGGAAGAGATGGGGGGAGATTCGGGAACAAATGAAGTCAGAACATGCTTACCGTTTTCTGTGAAAACCCGGGTCCTCATCCATTCACATTTTTGTCATAATTTTACAACTTCACGCCCCACTTGTTTTTACAGATACGATTATGCTTCTTAGTGAGACAAAAGTATGCATGTCTGTTCGTATGCCGTGTGTCAGTCAGAAAGCGGTTCACTTCGAATGTCAACAGTTGTTCAACAACTGCAATCTCCCTTCTAATGATTCGTCTTTGACAATCCCGTAATCAGTAACGGCTATAAGTAACGTTAAACACAGATCTTCTTGTTAGGTTTGTAAATGATGCAAAGTGACAAGATAATCTAAGAGCCAAATTGGATATCTAATTCATAGAACAACATATCGATCACATAAAACTTAATTATCTTTTTAATGTCATGAACAATCAACGCTGTGTTTGCCCATCAGAAAGAGTGACGCAAGTTTATCGATACAATAATTACCAAGCTAATGTTATTGAATATGGAAGCTGGTTGTTACGGAGAAAACACTGCTTATTGAGTGATTGATGTGTGATCTTTGGTACAGCAATGTCACGTCGATATTTGAACTGAAAGGAAATCGGATTGAAAATATATTCACTAGAGCACCTTTTCTTTTCTTTCGTTTCTACATCTACGGTTTATAAGGGTTATGATAATAAGATGTTTAACCCGCTGAAGAACATATATCTAACATAAACTTATAGTTACAGTGGATAAGATTGGACATTTAGAACATAAGAAACTATGCCGTGATGCATTTAAATCTATGGTCGCTGCGTATTTGAGTTCCCGTATTTGCAAAGGTAGGTAATTTTCGTAGGCATTGTAATTATACGGGATGGTTACCAATAGCAGTTTGAGTTTGTAGGGAGAAATGATCGAGTAAATGATTTCAATTTATTATTTCGGATAACTAAAGAAACAAAGGTTTCATTGCGGTATTCTGACCTTGATCATTAACGTGATTTATAAAACTTAATATTTGAAAGAAAACATGGATTTAAACTTCAACTTTACGATTCATAATAAACAAGAGTGTTGTTCAACCTACCTCAAGGTTGAAGCCCACGTCTCAAGCTACCAGGCGGCTGCTAAGAAGTTCATGCAGATACATTCTTATACTTAGCAATCCCTACTTGAAATCCCAAGGTAAAATTGCTTGGCAGAACCGGACAGCTATCATTACACGTTTTGATTGCAAAAGTTCTGTACTATCTCTTTGACTTGAAGGGGGGATATTGACATCTCTGGGAAGGACACAAAGAACAGTTATTCTTTAATTCATCAATTAACTATTAATTGCTCATCTTTATACAATGTTGAAATCATAGGGAGGTAGTCTTACTTATATTCAAAATCATTGGATGATATACAGAAATTACAAATCGATCCTCTCCAAGTTAAATCCTGCAGTTCAGATAGATATCAAGTGCCAGCAAGACCGTTTCATGTTCGCAAAATTATGCAGTATTTCAAGCAGTCCAATATATACTACACTTTTTATTATGTACATATCCTACGTCCACAGAGAAGTGTACTTTATTACCTTCCATGTTACATGTAGTTTTACAATTATATCACCATGTAACTATATGGGAGAAAATGATCGACGCTAAAATAATTTGTTCTTAATCCCTATCTTTACTTTGTGAATGTTTTATCAAATAAAGCAGATCATGTAAGTCATTTAATTACAGCGGAGCCTGCACACAATCAATTGATATTTAGGCCAGCTCGTCCTCCATTAAAACTACCATGACTAACTGATCACCATTTGCGTATTACACGACAACCTGACCACGTGTCGCTTGATTTTAGGAATTCAGGTACAACCCATATGCTGCTGACAGCCTAAGTGTCTGACATCAAGAGACAGCACAACGTCCATCGCGAATCCCTTTGTACTGTACATCTAGATCTTAACCCTATCGAACAGGTCTGGGATGCAACAAACTCCAACTAAAACTTCCAACTGAAACTTGTTTTATGTGTTTGCACGCAAGAAAATTAAAGAAACACGTACGTCAAGATACCTTTAGACTTTGGTTGTTTCATGAAAGTTCCCTTGATGATCAGATTTTTCCAATTTAGAAGTTTTCTATCTTTCTTTGATATAACGATCCCGTTTTTTTGTCTGTATACATGCAAATTGTATTGGCCTGAGAATGTGCCTTCTTCATCCATTGTTTCTGTAAATCGCTTAAGGTGCTAGAGAATAATGCAATATCGTCTGTAATGTGTAACAAAAATAGTCTTATTGCATCCGGATGGTTTGATCCAAGTTTTACATATTTGCATTGCAAGTTCCTCAGTGAAGATCGTAAACAATATCGGGTTATAATGCACCTTTGTCTAAGACCATATTTACTTAGTAAACGTTAAAAAATATATTTTTTAATCTTGAAAGCTCAGGGATACTTTAACATTTTCTATATTACTGCATGTAACAATGACTTGCCATGCATTCTAAGGATATGAAAGCCTTGAAACATCCACGAACAATGCAAACAACATCCCGCACTTCGGATTGACATTATTGTGTATCAAGTTATGCAGAATAAAAATGTTCTCTTTGTTATCCTCCTCTCGTTTAAGAGGCTAACCTAGCAGCTACAATCCGTCATGTTGCTTTGAAGGAAAATTACACGAAAAAAGGCGATTTCATATCATAAACACAAATATGAATATGGATAGGATATCCACAAATTAACAAATGTTTCGTGATAAGACTTGCAAACTGCAAACATCAGAGGAGTGTTCCCATTGGGGTTCCTAATTTCAAGACTCTTCCTTCCGCTGTCAAACAATTTCTTGACAATGCCTTTGTTTCCATTAGCAATTGCGTAATCAGTCACAGTTCAATTATCACCATCAAAAGCTGAAATATCACAGTTTTGCTTCACTAGAAAGTCAAAGATCTTCTCGTGTCCTCTTGACAGGCTTGGTGGAATCTTTCCACAAGATCAACAGGGCAGTCAAGAGGTTTCTTGGTATTCGTCTTGTTCTCTGTGGATTTAGGGTCAAACAAGGTGATTGTTTCTTTCCATAGGGTCAATGGTGATTGAATTTTCGACTATACCATGTGCGTTCTCTCCAATGTTACCCTTAATTTGATAATTCCCTTTTTCTTGTGCAATTGCCATCTTATACTTATGACAGTTAGCCATTAGGTTTTATATATGCCATACATCTGAGCTTAACTTTGCCTCATTTAACATTATTTTTTTTCAAACTTACTAAACAAAGACCAACAAATTGTAAGACGGGCATGTACAAATAAGGTTCGGTTTTCTGTCTTCTGAACACTCGGTTCCTGATAATACATTTCACTTCTCCGAAGTTGAACTTTTTCAAAGGCATTTAGAAGTTGGTGTAGTGATACAAGACACTGTTATGGGTGACAACTTCTTTAATTATTTTCACGACGTTTCTGGGCTACTTCTTGCCCCTTCATCAGGTGGATTCTTCGAAGCTCATTCAATACAAGAAGATGTGTTTTAATCTTTACATAAACAGATACTAACTGACTTTAGTTACATACATGTCTGAGAAGAACCGTAATTCACCTGTGGTCACCGAAAGAGTTTCGAGTCCATTACAGAGTTCAAAATTCACTTCATTTGAGAAAATATCATTGCGGTTAAAACTGGTGGTGTTAAAGACAAGCTGACATGACAATTGTACCTCCTCAAATATTCGGTCAGAGCAGTCTTTTGTAAGTATACAATTTGTTTCACACATTTTTGCACCGTATGCCGGAGCGTGGTCTGTCGTTTACAGAGTGTGTATCACGGTATCTGGACCATAATCTGCTTATGACAGATTAAGAAACATTCATCGTTCGAGCCACAACCGCCTGTGTTGTGATAATCTGTAGCATCCCAAGGGCATGTAACCTTTCATTTTAGGTAAGCCGTGACTGTTACATTCAAAGTCAGAGTCGTGCAAATCTTGGGTTCGACCCCCATGATCATCCAAAGCAACACGTTCTTACCATGCGGTAGCTTTTGGTGCGTTTAGGCGCCACATGTAACTGGAAATGTTTCTTCTGTAAAGTTCTATATTGAATTGTTTCGTAGTCATTTGCATATGCTAGTATTATGTCCCAAAAATCAAATATCCCCTACTTATTTTGAATAGTGTATATGCATTCATTGAATTTATGTAGATAAATCAAAATTGGGTAAATTTCTAGTTACTCTGTGTAAATATTTTTTTTAATTGTCTTTATGACATAGTAAATATGCTCAGTGTTTGTCATTATTTTCCCAACTAGATACATTTCTTTTCAATTGATTTATTCATCATGAATTTTGGACATAATTTTTAGAATTATGATGGTAAGGCAGATAAGATGTTTTGGATAACAACCTCTTCACTTGTTAAGTGACATTCGGAAAACAATACATTTTTGAACAGCATTAAAATTCTCTTTATAGACATTTTGAGGAATATGTGTCAGTGGGAATGGCTTATATACTTTTCAGTATTAATCATCCTTGTTTGTGATAAATATCGCTTCTCACATTTAACCATGCATAAACTATGTACTCAAAGAACACATATATCTTTATCCATAATGTTCATCCGAAAAAAGTACGTTTAGAAATAAAATGAACTCTCATAATTATCAGGGGGCATTGGTACTGTAAAAATGTCAAAATAACATTTTAGACAAACGTGGTACAAGTGAAATAAGATATAAAAATCATAATTGACATCGTCGGTCAATAGCCTTTCTACAATTCACACAATGTATTTAATACCATTGTGACTTTAATCAACAAGAAAGGTAATATGTTTGCATTTTTGTTTCTGTGGTTGTCGCAAAATAGCTTGTAAACATTTACAGATAATGGGAATGAATTTTAATGAATTTACATGTTTTGAATTTGACTTTTGATAAAATAAGGGGATATCCAAACTGCAACACTGATGATGTTTGTACTTAGAATAATTGTTTTGGTGGTAATTCCCCGAAAAGAGACTGGGTCTCGAATTGACGCAAGTTCTCGAATAGACGCCTGGGAATACGATGAATAATGGATTTTTCAGTAATCTAAAATACATAAGCTATTTCCACTTTACTTGAAATTATATACGTCTAGGATGTGGTCCGAAAAAGATTCCATTAATCTGGCACAAGAGACTCGTCCTACACCAATGGAGACTTTGAGGACTCATTACCTCCCCCAGAGGTAGCTCAATCATTAATTTCTATACATCCTCTGTCTTAATGCAAAGAGTTCTTGGGCCTTCCCGCAATTTCCCCTAGTGGCCCAAATAACAATTAATTATTCAAATAGGTGTTCATTTAACAAATACGTTCTAAACAGGTGAAACACGTTTTTGTTATCTATTAAATGAATGTTTAATTGAAGAATTTCACAAGAAATTATTTTGTCAGAGATCCAAACCCTTTCTTTTTAATGTATATGTTTTTTAGTTTCAGATAACTTTATTTAGTTTGTAGCCTTGTCAGGACAACAAAAAGACGGTCGGAAAACTCAATCCTTAAAAGGCTTAACAAGCCATTGCTTCCTACAACCGGACTTGAGCAAAACCGCCTGGAAATTTCCGATACATAAACAGCTGTATACCAAAAGTTTGTTCACATACCTGGGTACACTAGTGCAAATATCATGTAATTTGAGATGCCTTGAGGTATAGTAGCATTGTGAAAATGAAACAGATAATATTGAATTTTCATTCCAAATATGCAGATCAATTCCTCTCTAGAGCAAATGTTTATCAGACTGCACAGTTAACCATCACGGTTTTGGCAGGTCATTGAAGTGAACAGGGGTCAAAATTTCGTAATCACGGATTTTTATTTGTCTACATACAAATCATTTTAACTACTTTGAAAAGTAGTCATGTTTGTTCCTTAGCACACAGTCAATGTCATTATGCAGGTTCTAATCTTAGAGAGTCGAAATGGAACATTTTATTTGACATTTTATGAAATTTACATAAAGTGCCTGTTCTGTCTATTTCCACATGCCAAAATTTATACGCCAGAGACCAGATGATACCAAAATGAGTTCAAGAATGGCTAGTTCACACATTAATAGTTGGTGAATCATTGTTCAGGTTGGCTGAACCTAATTTATTGACTTTCAAACGAAACCCAAATCACATGATATTTGCACTACGATTCATTGGTAAGTGAACAAACGTACTTTTTATTGATATTTGTTGTCGTATACAAAGAACGAATTGATAAGTTAGGATCAAATGAATAAACTCTGTAAGAAAGTTCTTGATCCACGTCAATCAGTCAAATTTATGAGATCAGGTCATAGGTGTTGTTCATTTCTGTTTGTCTTTTTAATAATACATTAAAACTTTCGGTAAGATAAATTCGTTACAACATTCCGTCAAGGGTGACATAGTGATATATCAATCCCGAGAAAGGTTTTATGCATTTATGCGTTCGCGTTTGAAAATCCGATTTTAGTTATGCTTTTTTTTGTTGGCTAATATAATATACTCTCACTGTACTTTTGATATAACCCTGATAACATTGATAGACGAAGTCAAATATGATTTTTATATTTCGCCTGTACCTAGTTTGTCGACAATGTTTTTTTTGACATTTTCACCCTACAAAAATCCCCTGTTAATTATGAGGAGTCATATTGTTTCTTTAAACAATACTTGAGACCTTAAACAAGTTTTAGTTTTTAGCCCCTCTGTATTGTCCTGCTATTGGAATACATGTGATCAAAAGATGCATGTCCACCTTACTGCATGTAGACAGAGAAGATGAGAGAAATGGAAAGGCGCAAAGAACATGTAACGTTTTATCACCAAGAGACAGTGAAATTGTCTTGATATCATTACCGAATTCAAAATTAACTTCTCTTTAAAGATAATATATCCCAGTTTTGTATCCGACTTCATTCCCCATTTTCATAAAGACAATACATTCAAGTAAATAAAACATCAAACAGAGTTTCTATGCGTCTTTTAATTAAAAAGATAAAACGGTTCAAAGTGCGTAGAAATTGGCCACCTCGAAAGGCCAATTAAAAAAGTGTCTATAGTGGCCTGAGCTCTCCTTCGGCGGATGTGACGTCATAGACAGGACTCGCTCCGCGTTTGTTTGTAAACAAGTATATATCAATGCAGATATGGGTCGCATTCGTCCACCGAATTCAAAATGAACTTCTCTTTAAGGATATGGGGTGAGGCTTATACCACTCGTGTTGAAGATATTTATTACCTTATTACCAAAAGGAACGTCTGAGCAGTCTTATCAATTACAGTTTTTGCTGCAAACATTTTTGGGTTCGGGAATGTTTCTGGGCTTTTGTTGAAATTTCTGTCCTTGAAAATAACCTTAGTATAAAGAATATTTCTAAAAACCAGTCACATTCATATAGATGTAGACACATCAATTATCAAAATACATTAATTTTCCTCAGCGTCTTCACAACATCTTGTATCTGTCTCATTTGTGTCCAATGTTTCGATGAAAATAAATCTTAGGGCTATGATAGAACTCGTAATCTCATTATATAGGAGAAATACTGAGGGCTGAAAGAGACAGTAGCATGTTTTTTTTAAAAACACAATATTTTCCCAAATACACAATATTTCTTGCCAAATGGATTTTCCTTAGAGGGACAAACATCTCATTTTTTAAATCAAACGTAGTCTAAAAATAAAGTATCAGGTATTAAGCAAAACTCACTTGCGGACATATTGTTTTGGTCACTGTCACTGGTTTGTGGCCAGATATATCTAAGTGGCCCTTCAAAAGTGACATTCAAAAACTAAAAAAAACTAAACATATTTGAGTAGCAATCTTTGACGCACTATACAATATTGTAATCAGACATTCATATATTCCAAGGAAATATGTGGATATGTAAACTTTAACATAACAAGAAAAACATATTGCCGTCTTAACGTGAGAACATTAACCAGAACACTGGTGGATCGTGCCAGGCGACTTGCAGGGTAAATTATCAAATATCAAGCAAAACTCACTTGCTTGTTTTAAACCCCTTTTAATCATTTGAGGTAGTAAAATGGATTACCATAGCTTAACTTAACATGGTAGTTCCTCCTAAAAGTGATTCTGTAGATGCAAAAATGTGGTTGCAATTCTATTTCGTTTTCGTGAGATTACTCTATTTTATAAAATACCTGCTACTGTCCCTTTAAAACCTAATGTGTTATAGGTCCTGATTGGTCCTGAGCCACAAAACATAAGATCATTTGGCCTTCACTAATCTTCTTTTATTTAGAATACCATCAATGCAATCTATCACTTATTTTTATATGATCTCAAGTGATGGGGTTGGCCGCCATTTTCAAGACAATTCACTTACATCACGGCTGCTAGTATTATTGCAGGGAGAAAGCCCGTAACACCATTGTGCCTATGCATTGCGGTGAAATGTGCGAGCGAAATATGGGTGGTACTGCGCTGAAACTCAGTGAAGCATTGCACCCAAACCTGACAGCAAGTAGAACAGTTCTCTACTGCAGACAAATTTGCCGAGCATCTGGCGGGACTCGAACCACGGACCTCTTGACCCGAAGCCAAACGCCACGGCATTATTCCGCCCCCTCGAAACGTCATGAATCTCACAATGAAGAACTTGTTATCAGGAAAATCTTGTCTTCTTTTACATTATTATTCTTGAGATTATGTCAAAACTCATGTTGAAAATATCAATTAAAATTAAACGAATCTAATAGGGAAAAATAACAAATAAAGATAATATTTCATACTAATAAACTACTTAAAATTACTAAAAATCTGTCCACGTCAACAGAAATGTTAATGTTCCAATGACAACATATATCACTCTGAAAAACATGTTGTAAATGAATCATGTTCGAAATTATTCATGATTTGAACCACTGAGACAGAACATTATAATGTGTTTTTAAATTACAACTTTGGAAAGTTCCTATCAGAGAGCCGACTGTGGTATAACGAATATGTTCTCTTTTTTAGTTCTCATGCTTTTTTCAAAAATAACCTGTCAAAATCGGATTATTGAAATATTCCAACCCTACGGCGCAAAAATGTGTGAAGCTCATTGTATACAATTGAAAGATTGTTCTGGAGAAATATTTGAAGAGGTGCAACTATCATGTCAGCTGATCTTTAACAACAGCAGTTCTAACCGCAACGACCTTTCCTCAAATGAAGTGAATTTTGAACTCTGCAATGTAACCAATTCGCTTTTGATGACTAAAAGTAAGCTAGAGTTCATCTCATGTACATGTATGTAACTAAAGGCAGCTTGTATCTGTTTATGTTAAAGCAGCTAAGTGTATGTTGTTGAAATCAAATATGTCAAATTTCATAAATGGTGTTATTATACAGAGAAGTATTGGTTATTTCAGAAAATAAAAATCTTAATGCTTATCGGTTCAGTATAGTGATAATAAACAGGTAATCGTTCCAAAACCGGACGTGCATCTTTCTTACAATTTGTTGGTCTTCGTGTAGTAAATTTGAACAATGTTTAATGAGCGACAATTAAGCTCAGATGTATACCAGACACATACAACCTAATGGCTAACTGTCATATATATAAATATATGAATATCTCTATATCTCTTATAAGAAGGCAATTGCACGGGGTAAAGTAAAATATCATATAGAGGAGAATTGGAGACAACGGACATGGTTAAGTCGAAACATAAATCACCATTGAATTTATGGCAAACATAAATGTACTGTTTCTACCCTTGATCCACAGAGGACAAGACGAATACCCAGAAACCACTTGACTGCCCTGTTGAACTTGTGAAAAGGTTCCACAAAGCCTGTCAGAAGGGCAAGTTGGCCAGGGTGAAGAGACTTCTGGGCCGAGGGGTGGTGGATGTCAACTGTCGTGGAGATACGGAAAGCACAGCTCTCATGGTAGCAGCAAGATATGGACATGAGAGGATCTTTGACTTTCTAGTGAAGCAAAACTGTAATATTTCAGCTTATGATGATAATAATTTTACTGTGACTGATTACGCAATTGTTAATGGAAACAAAGGCATTGTCAAGAAATTGTTTGACAGCGGTAGGATGAGTCTTGAAAGTAGGAACGGCAATGGGGACACTCCTCTGATGTTTGCAGTGCAAACCAAAGAAACTGACATTGCCTTGTGGTTGATAAAAATTGGGGCTAATATACGAACAAAGAATGACGCTAACGACACCATTCTACATTATGCATGTATTGGTGGTCAGTTGAGGGTGATAAGGTATATCCTTTCACTGCACGTCTATAATATAGATTGTAAAGGCTATCTTCAGAGGACTCCTCTGTTGTTTGCTGCTCGTATTCCTCATGTTAAGGTAGCTCTTGTGAGAATGTTGACGCAACAAGGAGCTGATGTTAATGCTAAAGATGATTATTCCAATAGCGTATTACATTACGCCGCTGAAACGGGTCATGTTGAGTTGATTAAGTATATTCTGTCTCTAAAACGTATTGATATCAACTGTAGAGGATGGTTTGGGATTACTCCTCTGATATTAGCTGTTGTAAATGGTAAAATGCGTGCTGTCAGGTTGTTGAGACGAAATGGAGCTGATATTAAAGTACTAGATGATGGTCGTAATAATGTACTTCATAGAGCCTGTCAAGGTGGTCACGTTGATATGATCAACTACATAATGTTTCTAAAAATATTTGATATCAATGCTAAAGGACAATTTGGGAGAACACCTCTTTTGTTTGCTACTGAACATGGTAACGTTTCTATTGTCAGGTTGTTGACACGAATTGGAGCTGATATTAACGCTATAGATGTAGAAAGAAATAATGCACTACATCTGGCAACTATATATGGCCATGTCGAGATGGTGAAGCATATCCTGTCACTTAACATGATTGATCTAGAAAGTAAAGGACATCACGGGAGAACTTCTTTGATGTTTGCTGTAGCTGAAGACCACATGTCTATCGTTAAGCTCCTCCAACATCACAAAGCTAACCTCACAATATCAGATGATTTTGGTAGGAATTTACTCCACGTTGCGTGTGTCAATGGTCAGATGGAGATGGTTAAGTATCTGGTCACTCTTGAGGAATTGAGGGACTTAGAGGTTAGAAGGGACCAAAATGGGGACACTCCTTATCGGTTAGCAGGGTTAAACCATCATTGTGACATTGTTGCATTTCTCAAATCAAGGGAATAATACAATCAAACACGATTTCGAATTGATCAACTGAAGCGTTGTAATAAGGTTTACCTAACAAGGTAACTATTTATGATTAATCAATCTTATCTTTTTCTCCAGAAGCAAAAGGCTTAGGGAGCTTAAATCTTGGTGTACAGACCACTTTAGTGATTGGGATTAAAACCATAGGGTTTTTTTACTCTTTGTTTCCTTATATCGGCTACAACCTATTCCATATTCCTACAATGTTTCACGGAATTCAGGAAGCCTAATAAGGTTATTTCCTTATGTTTCTTTTTATGTTTTTAAAATGTAAATGAATATATTGAATATCGAAAATGTGAATGTGACCATGATGCTTAATATGGAAGAATTTGGTAGATGGTTGCTGATTGAGAATAAAATGTAATTTTGACTAAAAGGGCCAAAAAGCAACTCTTTTAATGCTGTTGCGTTTGTGACTAAATAAAACACATATAGAATTCAAGTTAAACAGAAAAAACAGGAAGTAATACAACATTTTTTTTTTTTTTTTTTTATTGGCTCCAAATTATATGTCCAAATTATGAGTCAGATACATGGTTGGTGTAGTTTTCCAATAAACAGAGAAAATATGTACAGGAGTGATGTCAATCATAATAAAACATGCATGTACATGTAAATATTATATAGTAACACATATAGAAGTACAGTTAGATTAAGTAAATATGGTAAACTACATGCTGTGGTCATGCAAGTACTGGTATGAGAGGGTTCCATTTATGAATAAAACTTTCATTTCTATTATTCCTTTTTGCTATATATTTTTCAACATAAAATATTTGTTTCAGAGTTTTAATATACAAGTTTACATTTGGCAGTTTATTCTTGATACTGCATATGTAAATATGTCTTTTTGCAGCAATGATGATATGATTCAGTAGTCTATCAGTGACCATGATGCTTAATATGGAAGAATTTGGTAGATGGTTGGTGATTGAGAATAAAATGTAAATTTGACTAAAAGGGCCAAAACGCAACTCTTTTAATGCTGTTGCGTTTGTGACTAAATAAAACACATATATATAGAATTCAAGTTAAACAGAAAAAACAGGAAGTAATACAACATTATCAAATTACTAACTATACCTATCAAATTACTAACTATACCTTTCTCGTAATGTAACTATGTCAAATTATTCATATTCTGGTCAATATTTCAGAACCTTTGTGACATTTGCTCATGCTGATTATGTGGAAAGATAGAATATTTACAGTACAAATGTAACACTCCAAACCAATGTGATGTGATTACATTGTAAACACCTTTGGAAATAAAAAGGTAAAAAAAACGTAATTCCAGTGAAGAGACTTTTTGTCAAATAGGATTATCTTTATTTTTGGTGACACTGAGAGCAAATGGTGCTAATCTTTCTCGTCATGTAATGAATGCAACGAAGCTTATAAGTTACAGAGCCAACGACTCTATACTCTATATACGCAAACACTAAATATCAACTAAAGTATTGAGATTTTCATGAGCAAGCGTTTTCATAAGGTGTTTTCTTGACAGCATTGCTTAGCGAAAAATATCGGCGTTATGCTGAAGTAAATTTTCATTACAAAAATTCGATTAGGCAGAAAATGTATCCATTGAAGGACCGCAATGCAAACACCTTTTAATGACGTTTGAGTAGTGCACCTTACTTTGAACATACAATAACTTGACTATCATATTCATCTTCTATGAACTTATTTTACAGCATTTACAATTTTATTATCTTATATATTCCTAATTTTGCCTATTCAGTCAACAAATCGTTAGATTGAAAAAGGAAACGATATTCTTAGGTTTAAGATAAAGATCAGTTTAAATGTAAAACATATTTTCACTTTTTACTGTTGATGTTGGTAGGAATCTAAAATAATATGTCCGCGTGTGTTTTAACGAACTAAGCGTTCTGAAGGATTTTTCAATGCTTTAAATTGTATGTCATTTGAGTGTTTTTATATTCCGTCCATCCATCTGAACAGATCATTTAGTTATATATTATTAATAAAGCCATATTTTAAGAAATTCTCATAAGTAGCAAATAGTATTATACATCCAGTGTAAGGCTAAAAAAAATTTCTTTTGAATATGTAGTAAAACGTTTATCACTTGAATTTCTTAAAACGTGAACATCTAAAAATCCCTCTCAAGGTAAGGGTGTTCGAAAGCTATTTTGAAGTTAAACAAATTAATGTCAACTTTGAAACTGTGAACTAATCTAATTAATATGAACTGTTATATTCCAAATTTGGATCTACCCCATCTCAGGATTAAGATAATGATTTGATGAAATATTGACCTCCATAAAAAAAATTACTAATGAATTTGATGACAATTATACTCTTTTGAAGTAATTGACTTTGATAGATAATTTACGTTTCATTAATTTCATGAATCAAATCACCAATAAACCATACTACAAGGCTCATTAATAAGGTCTTCAAAACATAACGTTTTTTTCCTGCAAGACTGATAATGTTTACAAGATGAATTACATTTACAGCTAAAATGTCAAGCTGAATTATATTGATATTGTTATTGATATATATTATAAGTATATGTTGAAACCAAATTTCATTCCTCATGATAGTAAATCAAAGAGTGTTGACTGGTGGTAAAAAAAGGTGCTAAATTCTCTCACGTATACGTGAATCCCGCCACCCATGTCTTGCGCACACAAAAGTTTCAAACAACCACAAGTGATCAGTATTTAATGATCGCCTTCGACTTCATTGACACTTTTTTTGCACTTCTGACTGAAAATGGCACGAAGAGAATTTCAGATGCATTGAGATGGCAGATCATTGGACTTCATCAGGCATGCTTTCTTATAAGGAAATTGCACAAAGAACTAAGTATCACTACACCATAAAAAGCGGTCTGGTGAGGAAACATGCGCAAACTAATGATGTAAAGGTCTTCCCTGCTCTGAAAGACTAAAAGCTACCAGGCCTCACAGAAGGATAGAGCTCTGTTACGGAATGTCAGACGCCAGCTTATTGGTTCAAGCACCCTTCTGAAACAGGCCTGCTAACTCATCGTAACCACCTTTAATTTTGATGTGGACGTCACTAATGTTTAGGTAAGTTTAAGAAGAATTAATCTAAAACTGTGAGTTGAATTCGCATCACAGGATCTATCTATCTGCAATTGGAAAGTCGACCGCTCTAATTCAAGGGCTAAACTTCAAATTATTCAAACCAGAACTTGTGAAAAACAAACAGTCATTGATATAAACCTCACAAAATCGTCTTGGAGACATTGTCGATTGACAAAAGGTGAAACAAAGCTGTAAATGTACGAAAATGTAAGTAATGATATGGTAACTACCTCAACAGGATTCGAACCTCGACCTATAACATTGCACAGTCTTGATATTAGAATAACTGTAACGAACCTAGAGCCAAAACATAGTTCGGGATCCGAATCATAACTAATGGACCCTTAGCTAACGTCTGTTTGCTTAATATACATTTATCACCACAGAGCATTAAAGAAACCAATCGTTACTCTGATTTAAAGTATGGAGTATACAAGTCTATCCGTCTCTTGATATCATTATATAAAAATTATTACAACAAAAACACACAACAAATACATTACAGCTAGATAGTTAACATTGTTGCAACGATTACCGACAATGTTGTTTAACAGTCTTGGTTTGAATACCGCAAGACATTCCACCGGATATAGTGAACTCAACTTTAACCAAAATAACGCATTAATTTCATTGGTTGCTATGATAGATTGTTTGTCCAATAAGAGTCCTGCACAGTCAACATGTGGTTACTTTTCTTCCAATATTTCTGACTGGTCAGCAAACTGTCAGTTTCTAAACACCTGGAAGAAAGTATTGCAACAATAACATTCCTTGATCTCATCTTATGTTCTGAAAACTACATGAGCACAAGAATATTTCCCTGTTATAATCATAGCTTTTCCAACTTCCGGTACAAACGGCCATGATAAACGTATTATTAGGATAATACAACAGTTGACCGCTGTGACGTGATCGACGTGAGACAGTGGGTATGACAAGGGGTTGCTGTACAGTAGAGAAACGAAAGCCCTCAGCTGGTAGAAGTCGAAGGACAGACACGTCCAATGTTGTGTACACTGTCATTTCACAAATGCATGAATACTCCGTAGTGTCATTCAACACTTCACCAACGTGACAAAATTCAGGCGAGTCATATATCGTAGAGAAAGCAATAGACCTTCAGCTCGTAGAAGATGAGGGGCAGACTCGTCCAATTTTGTATACACGTGATTTTACGAATGCATGTCCTAATGTTATTTCATCTAGCACTTGACTCCTGTGATAAGATTTAATTGAGGCAGTAGACTGGGACTTGTTGTGGTGTAGGGAAGCAATAGATCTTCAGCTCGTAGAAGATAACGCAAGGACTCGTCCAAGGTTGGGTACACGTCATTTCACGAATGCATGACCACTCCGTAATATGATTCAACACTTCAACCCCATGACAAAATTCAGGCGAGTCATAGACTAGGATTTGCTGTATCGTAGAGAAAGCAATAGACCTACAGCTCGTAGAAGATGAGGGGCAGACTCGTCCAATTTTGTATACACGTCATTTTACGAATGCATGTCCTAATGTTATTTCATCTAGCACTTGACTCCTGTGATAAGATTTAATTGAGGCAGTAGACTGGGACTTGTTGTGGTGTAGAGAAGCAATAGATCTTCAGCTCGTAGAAGATAACGCAAGGACTCGTCCAAGGTTGGGTACACGTCATTTCACGAATGCATGACCACTCCGTAATATGATTCAACACTTCAACCCCATGACAAAATTCAGGCGAGTCATAGACTAGGATTTGCTGTGTCGTAGAGAAAGCAATAGACCTTCAGCTGGTAGAAGTCGAAGGACAGACACGTCCATGGTTGTTTGCACTCATTCATTTCACGAATGCATGACCACTTCGTAGTATGATTCAACACTTCACCACCTTGACAAAATTCAGGCAAGTCGTAGACTGGGACTTGCTGTGTCGTAGAGAAAGCAAAAGCCCTTCAGGTCGTAAAAGATAACACAAAGACTCGTCCAAGGTTGTACACGTCATTTCACGCATGCATGTCCTATAGGTAATTTCATCTAACACTTGACTCCTGTGATAATATTCAGGTGAGGCAGTAGACTGGGACTTGCTGTATCTAACACTTGACTCCTGTGATAATATTCAGGTGAGGCAGTAGACTGGGACTTGCTGTATCTAACACTTGACTACTGTGATAATATTCAGGTGAGGCAGTAGACTGGGACTTGCTGTATCTAACACTTGACTCCTGTGATAATATTCAGGTGAGGTAGTAGACTGGGACTTGCTGTATCTAACACTTGACTCCTGTGATAATATTCAGGTGAGGCAGTAGACTGGGACTTGCTGTATCTAACACTTGACTCCTGTGATAATATTCAGGTGAGGTAGTAGACTGGGACTTGCTGTATCTAACACTTGACTCCTGTGATAATATTCAGGTGAGGCAGTAGAGTGGGACTTGCTGTATCTAACACTTGACTCCTGTGATAATATTCAGGTGAGGCAGTAGACTGGGACTTGCTGTATCTAACACTTGACTCCTGTGATAATATTCAGGTGAGGCAGTAGACTGGGACTTGCTGTATCTAACACTTGACTCCTGTGATAATATTCAGGTGAGGCAGTAGAGTGGGACTTGCTGTATCTAACACTTGACTCCTGTGATAATATTCAGGTGAGGCAGTAGACTGGGACTTGCTGTATCTAACACTTGACTCCTGTGATAATATTCAGGTGAGGCAGTAGACTGGGACTTGCTGTATCGTAGAGAAAGCAATAGCCCTTCAGCTCGTAGAAGACGAAGGACAGACACTGTCCGTGCCCTGTACACTCTGTTTCACACTCAGCCTGTGTGACTACCCTGGCCGAGTGGAGCCGGGTGTTGATGGTCTCGTCGACCCTCGTTTCTTGGTTCGTAATGTAGGGGGCTGGACAGGCTGCAACAAAGGTAGAAATAATGTTAGAGAAACATATGAAACCTCAAGGTTATCTTTCATAAATTAACCAAGTCTCCTCAAATGCTAGCCGCCAGTCTCCATCACTTACTCATCGAACCCATTACTGCGTCACGCCATGATAGTCAGAGCGCAGACCGTTGACGGCGATTGGAAGGACAATCCATGAGATTTAGGAGAGGACTTTGTTGTTTTAATAGGGTAGGCTGAATCGTTGACGAAAGGTAGCAAGGCTTGAAGCAGTCAGTGATGAGTCCTGGCACATGTGAGATTACTAACACAATGCAGGGCTACAGATAACTTTTTAGGTGTGAGTGTACATACACCTTGAATATAAAGTGGAGGTGTACTGAAACTTTTGGGGGTGTACTCACTACTCTAGTACTTGCAAAGTGTGAGCACGTTTGCATGTTGTTTATGAAGGTGTAAAGAGTAAAGTGTTGTAATCAACCAATGAAATCGCCAATGTATTACCGACGGAAACTAGCTGTACACAATTTTAGAAGTACATTTTACAAGGTATCAACAATGGATAATTGTTTGTCAAATGAGCCTGAACATTAAATTATTATATTCATGAATCAAAACACCCTTGATAAATTTAGAAATACGATACGCATGGAAATGAATGTCCAAGCGTAGACAGGCATGTATGTGCGTACATGATACGCATGGAATTTATTTTAGGGCCGTACTTAGTAATTTTATAGGCGTACATTACGCGTGTACGACCCTTATCTGTAGCCCTGCAATGAGTCCATGATTATGCAAAGTATTCAATTAATTTTTTATGAACTGTTTCAATTAAACTTAAACTCAATTATGAGTATTATATATGCCAAAATGAGTCAATGGTGTCATTTGATCGCGAAGTATCGACTGTTACCAAAAAGACACATTCTAAAGCTTATTGTTTTTTTACCGTGACAAGATGATGGTAGAACCAGAAATATGATCGAAAACCGGACAGTGACGCACGTCAAAGAGCCAAACGTAATTTTGGAGAATTATGTAAAACAGCCAGGAGGGCAGTTAGCAATTGATAACATTTGTTAGGTTATATAACTAGTAATCATGTATATTGGACGTGATATCTACACCTCTGTGCATTTATAAGACTGTTTTTATATTTTCATGGAAAACCAGTATTTGCCATATTTATGTCTTTTGGACTTGAAAAGTTAAGAAGTTTTGATTTTATGTCACCACATATGACAATAAGGTTCTTATCAAAGGTAAATAATATGTTATGAAAATCACGGAGTTGCTCTTTAAGTCCTTTCGAAGCACGTTCGGAAAATTATCCATAAAAAACAGCATGTTATGACAATTACTGTGATAGAGGAGCCCTAACTCATATCGGCAACAGTTTGTGTAACCTTCAAATTACTGTAAAATGTTACAAACTCGGTATGCTTTTTTTGGTATTCATATTTGTTATTTTTCGTTACTTTATTGTCAGGAGGTGCTGAATATACAAACTTATATATAACTGGACTTCGAATAAACCCGGGTCTCGATTAGAAAAGGGGTGCCTAACGTTTCAGAACTATTTAGTACTAGTTAGTGCCCAACTGACCATAGAATAGAACTGCGGCCATCTTAACTTTTTCAATATTGATTACAGGTCATTTCATTGAAACAATAGAAAAATAAAGTGAGTGTCGATATGCTAATATGCCTGAAAATAACCAATTTATACTAAACATAACGTGCTATAGCGCCTTTAAGATAAATTCTGAAACTAGAACTTCATTTTAAAACTTCTTGCTACGATAATTTTAGAATTTATCAAAATATTGATTCCCTTCCGATTTGGTTAAAATCAGAAACATTTAAATTACAACACATATTGACTAAAATTATAGATTCTCCAAATAGTGATCCAAACCCTATAGCCAAACTTGATTCATATTTAGCACTGTTTCGACCTCTCAACGCATGATAGACCTGAATTAAAAACGCATATACACTTTGATGAACTGTATCAATAAAATCACAACAGTCTAATACATCGATAATTTTGTTTAATCTAACACGACCAACATATCTTGTCGCGTGCCATGCTTGACTGAACAATGTTTATATAGTGTTTCCATAACACCGAGAGACGTCAAACACCCAAAGACATGTCGTGACTTTAAATATTGATAAAAAGTATCGAATTTGAATCGTGATAGCTGATTTTATCAATTTGTATGATGGCCTAAAACGGTCATATGATTTCCAACATTAAATGGCAAATCCATAAAAATCTTCAAACACTTGTGTCTACGTTCCTTTATATTTCAAAAGGTCTTTGCACGAAACAGCATTAAGCTTAAGCCCAGTTTCATCCATTAACATTGCACAAAGGCAGCTTAGTAGCTTAAGGTTACCTTAGCGTTTTGTGCAACGGGAACCTTTTCTGCAAGAATCTGTAATGCGCAATACAGAGAGTCTAGTTTATTTTTAATAATATTTTGTATTCTACATTACCTCTTGAAAAACAATTCTAAATTTTAACATTTGCTTGAGGCTCCTTTCTAATATCTTATCAAATAATCTTTGGAATAATAATTGGCCAAATACTTAATATGAGACTAAATACAAACATATAACATTTCTGTCAAACAGTCTAGATTACGGATACGGAACACGAATAAGAGGTCTTTCTCTCGTTAATTAGTCATTTTCATCACAAAAATTTACTGGAAATTTATCGATGATTGGTTTTCAATAAAAGTTATAACATTCCATCAAGGGTGACATAGGGATATATTATATTTTATAAATCCCTATGTCACCCTTGACGGAATGTTATAACGAATTTATGTATTATTAAAAATACAAACAGAAATGAACAACAACTATGACCTGATCACGTGACTTTAATTGATTGACGTGGAAGCACACTTTACTCATCATCGATGACAGTGTATAAAGAGATTTGTTTAGGGTCACGTGGACCAATCAGAGATCGGCATTCTTACATGAGGTAGGATAATAAACCTATATTTACCTGTAGTCGTTGTTGGTTCAGTAGTCGTAACAATTTGTGAAGATGACGTCAACACATTTGTAGTTGTTGGTTGAATGGACGTAGAAAAGACAGATGTAGTTGCAGAGGTAGAAACCGTCGAGGCGGTTAGTAAACTTGATGTAGGGTTGACTCCGATTAATGAATTTAACACACTAAATGTCACAGTTGGTGATGAAATTGAAGATGTCGACAAAGTCATCATAGAAGCAGATGTTGTTGACTGGACTGAACTGTTGAAGGTCGTATCTAACATTGATGATGTGATCAGTGATGACGTCGACAAAGAAATCGTTGACGTAAAAGATGTTTCTGGCAGGAATGAACTGGTGGAGGTCGCATATAAAGTTGACGAATTCAATGATGATGATGGTGATGTTACGAGAAACGTTGAGGCAGTTATCGTAGAGGCTGACATGGTCGAGTCAATTATGGAACTGGTGGGAGCAGTAGTCGATGACGTAGACATGGAGATAGTTGTTAAGGACGTCGTTGAAAAAGACGTTAGTGTTGAAATTGAGTATGACGTGACCGCTGCGGCTGTTGTTGGAATCTCGTACGGTATTGTTAAAGGAGAGGCAACAGTAGTAACAGTAGAAGTAGTAATAGTAGTGGTAGCAGCAGTTGTAGAAGAAGAAGAATCTGTAGTAGTTGTGGTAGCAGTAGTAGTAGTAGTAGTAACATCAGCAGTAGAAGATTCTGTCGTGGTAGTTAAACCTGTACCAGAAAGTGTGGTAGTAGAAGCAGCAGTTGTAGTTTTTATTGTAGCAGTGGGAGAAGGGGTAGTAGAAGTAGTTGTAGAGATAGAATATGCGACAGTCGAAGCAGTAGTGGTAGCAGCAGTTGTAGAAGAAGAAGAATCTGTAGTAGTTGTGGTAGCAGTAGTAGTAGTAGTAACATCAGCAGTAGAAGATTCTGTCGTGGTAGTTAAACCTGTACCAGAAAGTGTGGTAGTAGAAGCAGCAGTTGTAGTTTTTATTGTAGCAGTAGGAGAAGGGGTAGTAGAAGTAGTTGTAGAGATAGAATATGCGACAGTCGTAGCAGTAGTGGTAGTAGTATAAGTTGTAATAGTAGCAACAGGAATAGAAGTAGTTGTAATGGCAGCTGCATAACTGGTAGTGATGGTGGTAGCAGCTGAAGTAGCAGAAGTAGAAGCAGAAGCAGTGGTTGTAGTATATGTAGTAGTAGCAGTAGCAGTAGCAGTAAGGACAGCCATACCTCCGTCAGTGGCGGTAGTGGTAGCAGCAGGACTACCTTCAACAGAGGACAGGCCAATCAGTATATAATGCAAAAAGTCAGTTTAAGTATTTGTAGAAATATTACCGTGAAAAAACTGCGTTTTCTTCTGGACACTGTATATTGAAAGATTGGACGTGTTCTAGTTATTCATATTAATTTAACTTATGAAGTTCTCCAGAAAGTTTAATTAATTGCGCAATATGCTTCTTTTTTTCATAGATGATTGAATCTTTCAATTTTTATAACGCAAAATCAAAAACGCATAAAACCTGTCTTTGTAAACAATGTAATAATGTAAACTTTGTAATCAAAATGGACCAACAACTCGAACGGACATGACACACACCTATGCCTTGACGCGTCCGATAGTTACGACGTCATACAACCACCTGATATCCACTCGTGATGATTTAATTGATGAAGACCTTGATGAGAGAATGTGGACAAAATTGATAATAAGTGCCTCACCTCTCCCTATCGGTAGACACATGTGCCTCGTTGCTGATTCTACAGGGATGCATACTTCCCCCTCTCGACACGGGCGGGACCAACACGGGTGGGTGGACTTCTGGAAATGATAGACAAAATGTTATGTCATAGCATTGGTTGAGACGTCATGCCACCATGATGCCGTATGAAAATATGAAATCCTGTAAGTCTGTTCTCGTAAGTCATAAATTTAGATTTCAAAGATGAGATGATACACAATCTTAATTATTATAGTATATTGGGTTCAAGGGTACTCCATTAACTAGTAAGTGTAATGGTGCTGACTGCTTTCGGGGTAATGTTAACAACGATGGTCATCGACAACGTTGTGGTGGCTGTTTTGGTGACTGAAGATGGCGAAGGAAGGTTTTGGCGTTTGAAATGGTTGGAATGATAAGCACGTTTGGGATGACGATGATGACCTGATTGGTTGACGGTGATAATGATATCGGGTCGGGGAGGGGTTTACGTGCTAATGGTGGTGATGAAGTAAGATATAACTATGATTATGCTGATGATGATGATACTTTATTGTGTTATGGGTAATAATGTTGATTACGGATGTAATGATGATGATGGTAACATGACGATAATAGTTATACAAGATTGGTACACGCTTGGTAAAATGAAAGAATGATTCTATGAGGATTAAGGTGATGCTAGTACTGATGATGATGATGGTGGTGGTGATGATGATGATGATGATGATGATGATGATGATGATGATGATGATGATGATGATGAAGATGATGGTGGTGGTGTTTGTGCTGGTGATGATGTAGAGGATGTTGTTGTTGGGGATGATGGATATCGAGGTAGTAAATGATGACGATGACGATGTTTAAGTGTATGAAATAACATTAGCAAATTCATCTATATCAACAATGACCTACCATCAGGCAAGGTTGCGACAGGACGTCAGTGTAGAGATGTCGTTGACTTACAGAGAAGGATCCCGGACTGGTGAGTCTCGTTTCTCTGCTGAGCTGACACATGTCTATGCTCGAGGACCAGCTGCTGGATCTACAGGAGGAGATTGACCAGCACAGGACAGAACAAAGACCGGGTGTGGGTGTTTTCGTATCCAAAAAATCTCCTGCCGTTTGATACCCCTGTATTCGTTTATTTATGCACTGGGTGACAGCAAATCCCAAAACACTAGAGAGAAAAATTCCACATAGACCAAGTGTTGGCAATCCGATTTTCTTACCGACCAGAAGTGTATCCGACATTGTCGTCCAGATATTCATTTTCGCCATGAAGATTGTACTCCAGAATCAAGCCTTCACAACAGATTTGTCGTCCTGTCTTAAAAACGTTTTTCTTTCTTTTTCAGAAGATTGTTTTGCTGTATTTCTAGAACAGTGTCTTCTCGTTGGTACCTGGTTTCATCAGAATGTCCTTCCGACTATCTCTTGCTTTCTTATGTTCTTTATTGTTTCCTTTTGAGGTTGCTGTCTTCTTGAAGGTTAGTTCTTTTATAACGCAGTTTTTTCTATCTTTATCTAATTCCTTCTCATGAGAAGTGTCCTCTGAGATTTTCATAAAGCCTAAAAAATAAAGAAATAAAAAGCTAAAAACGCCATTTTGATTCCATTACCTGATGAGAATAAAAATGTAGGATCTAACAGTGTATTATTCAGGTTTATTGTACATAATGATCTCACATAGCAACAGAGTAACGTTTCATGTGAAATCACTCGACGGTATCCAATTCAATATTTAACTATTTTGTTCACAACTGTCAGTCGAGATGATAGTTTACACAGTTAAAGTATCCATAACATCTAGAAAAGATTCGATTTGAATATCTATCTTGAATTCCGAGTCAATGATAGATCATAACGTTACCAACGTCCTTGTCAAGATTAAATTGAATCCAGTTACGCAACCGAAACACCTGGTAAAACCAATTGCAGTCTACAGATGGTATGGTCTTCAATGTTTGACAGCTATCACGATATTAATATTAGTTTAACAAAATCTGCTTGTACAATATGATGTTTCAAAAGTTCCTAATTCCGATCAAGCATTTCAAAAAGGTAACGTTTCCTCAAAAGGATTAAAATGAATTACACAAAAGGTTGTCCGTACATGTAAATGTCACGTTATATAGAAATAAAAATGTCCCGATATTCAATCAACAGTGTAGATAGGAAAACATACAAAATAATTGGTTTGTGTACTTGCAACTGATGTATAAAAATCAATGCTGGTTTTCTGGTTTGAGATCAAACAGTAATCAATATACTTATAATCAGTATATAATCGATATTGCTTATTTTAAGTGATTTATGTTGTATGGATATGATTAAAATCAATCGGATTTTTCCCCAGGTAAAAATTCAATATTTGAAAGGTGAATTGTTATTTGGAATTTGATAAAGTCAA
The DNA here is from genome assembly GCA_921293015.1 of Phorcus lineatus. Taxonomy (NCBI): domain Eukaryota; kingdom Metazoa; phylum Mollusca; class Gastropoda; order Trochida; family Trochidae; genus Phorcus; species Phorcus lineatus. The sequence continues at coordinate 12,346,052 of OV121098.1, read as the reverse complement.
GAAATTTTAGAGAAAGATCAACAGACATAAATAAAAAAAACAGTTCTCCTTTCCTGGATGTATATTACGTTTTCTTTTTAATCAAAGCCCTATATTTGGAACAATGATTGCCTGTTGGGTCCAAATATAGTCATGATTATTATTAATGGTTAAATAATGCCAACCCCGCTCTTTGGGTTTATTCATTCAAAGCTTAAGTTAAGCTCGGTCTACTAAAATAGTGATGTAAGAAATGTAAAAATAGTTTAACAAACACAACTAAAAATCAAAACAACATCAAGACTCACATCAAATTAGTATAAGAAAAAACATAATAAAACCAATGGAACTTGATCTTGATATAATACAAATTGAATACACGGTTTTACTCATCAACCAAGGCCTCCTATCACAAAGCAACCTTTACTACCTCTAACATTGCACTAAGGTTTCCTTAAGGACTCACGATCATCTTAGCGCTTTGTGAAAGGATGCTCTGGACAGTTTACTATTATCTCGGGGGGTGGTCAAAATGTAATATCTTATCCATGCTGTATACATAGTTTTCTTTTCATAACAGACCAAGTTTTGTTTGCCAATTACAATAGAAGTAAATTTTGCAGAACTTATTTAGCTTTATTCCTTGCTCCATCACCACTGTTCTTGTAAAGCTGTATAGTTCTGGGAACCACTGCAGGAAAGATCCTTTTATATTTGAGTTTTAAATATATAAATAATTCCGAACGATTATGTGGAATACATGCAACGCCAGTAGAAATCGATAATATCAATAATTCTTGTTTTGGAAACTTTTAATGGTGAGATAAGATAGCTCGTCTCGTTACTTGTCCCATCCATAGAACTGAACTTACAAAGACCAGCCTTTAATGATCGAATGTACCATCCATCGAACAACTATTATCTAACTGACAGTTGCAGAAAGTTCACATAATAATAAGCTTTCAGAAAAACCTGTAAAATCGATTGAAATTGCTTATGATGAAAAAAATCTTCGTTAGCCAAAAATACTCGGAATCCACATAATGGGTTTCGTGTTTGTCAATTCTCCAAGTTTGATTTGGACGTACTCGCAACTGCTTCACATAGGCTCTTCTGATTACATGACAATCTCAAACTGTCAAAAAGTTGAAAACCTCAAAATAAAAGTGTAATAATAAATAAAAAATAAATTTATGTAATAAATAAATAAAAGCGCGGCCATAAGTCCCCGGATGTCAAACCAACTCATTTTCCACCTAACCTGTGACAAGAGGTCCTCTTTGCATAAAGATATACAGTTCCTTTTTTAATCAAATCGAATCGCATTTAACATCTCCGTACTTCAGTTTTCCAAATTGTTACGGATATAGATCGTTGTCCTAATAAAACGATGTCGCTGATTGAATAAATTACTTAAAACTCAGCTAAACAGAGTTTTCTATTTCTAGCCATCGAGCGATCCACCAGAAACAGTCTTCACGTGGGAAGAGAGCGAATGAAGTCAGAACATACTTACCGTTTTCCGTGAAAATCTGGGGTCCTCACCCATTCACAGTTTTCTCATAATTTTACAATTTTACTTATAAGTTTTTTAACAGATACGATTCTTAGTCAGACAAAAGTTGGCCTGTCTGTTCGTATGCCTCAACGTGTGTCAGTCAGAAAGCGGTTCACTTCGAATGTCAACAGTTGTTCAACAACTACAGTCTCCCTTCTAATAATTCATCTTTGACAATCCCGTAATCAGTAAAGGCTATAAGTAACGTTAAACACAGATCTTCTTGTTGGGTTTGTAAATGATGCAAAGTGACAAGATAATGTAAGAGCCAAATTGGATATCTAATTCATAGAACAACATATCGATCACATAAAACTTAATTATCTTTTTAATGTCATGAACAATCAACACAGTGTTTGCCCATCAGAAAGAGTGACGCAAGTTTATCGATCCAATAATTACCAAGCTAATGTTATTGAATATGGAAGCTGTTTGGCACGGAGAAAACACTGCTTATTGAGTGATTGATGTGTGATCTTTGGTACAGCAATGTCACGTCGATATTTGAACTGAAAGGAAATCGGATTGAAAATATATTCACTAGAGCACCTTTTCTTTTCTTTCGTTTCTACATCTACGGTTTATTAGGGTTTTGATAATGAGATGTTTAACCCGCTGAAGAACATATATTTAGCATAAACTTATAGTTACAGTGGATAAGATTGGACATTTAGAACATAAGAAACTATGCCGTGATGCATTTAAATCTATGGTCGCTGCGTATTTGAGTTCCCGTATTTGCAAAGGTAGGTAATTTTCGTAGGCATTGTAATTATACGGGATGGTTACCAATAGTAGTTTGATTTTGTAGGGAGAAATGATCGAGTAAATGATTTCAATTTATTATTTCGGATAACTAAAGAAACAAAGGTTTCATTGCGGTATTCTGACCTTGATCATTAACGTGATTTATAAAACTTAATATTTGAAAGAAAACATGGATTTAAACTTCAACTTTATGATTCATAATAAACAAGACTGTTGTTCAACCTACCTCAAGGTTGAAGCCCACGTCTCAAGCTACCAGGCGGCTGCTAAGAAGTTCATGCAGATACATTCTTATACTTAGCAATCCCTACTTGAAATCCCAAGGTAAAATTGCTTGGCAGAACCGGACAGCTATCATTACACGTTTTGACTGCAAAAGTTCTGTACTATCTCTTTGACTTGAAGGGGGGATATTGACATCTCTGGGAAGGACACAAAGAACAGACTCCCCCCCCCAACCCCCCCCCCCCCCTTCCCCCCCCCCCCTGCCCCTCCCCTCCTCTCTACAGCAATTGATCCACCAACAGCATGTGATTGACATGAATCAAAATCAGGTAAAGTGCACGGTAGTGCCAGAGGGTCACCGTACGAACCAACCCTCCTCCCCCCCCCCCCCCCCTCCCCCAAGCGACTAATGGTAAGTTTCGATTCTGTAGTGTGTCAGCAACTGTTAATATATTGACGTCCCTTCGTTATGGATTAACATTTTCATAAGTGCATTCAGTTGAGAAATGCTTGTTAACGGTTTAGTGTACAGGAGTTTTTGTTTAGATTTTATGAGTAGGCTTCTATTCAAGTGTCGAGTGCACAATGTCTTTATATCTATAATATCTATATATTAGATAAACAAAGATTTACGTCGTATTCAGACAAATCTTATTAGGACCGTTAAAATAGTTAAGATGGCAAAGTTATTCTTTAATTCATCAATTAACTATTAATTGCTCATCTTTATACAATGTTGAAATCATAGGGAGATAGTCTTACTTATATTCAAAATCATCGGATGATATACAGAAATTACAAATCGATCCTCTCCAAGTTAAATCCTGCAGTTCAGATAGATATCAAGTAGCAGTAAGACCGTTTCATGTTCGCAAAATTATGCAGTATTTCAAGCAGTCCAATATATACTACACTTTTTATTATGTACATATCCTACGTCCACAGAGAAGTGTACTTTATTACCTTCCATGTTACATGTAGTTTTACAATTATATCACCATGTAACTATATGGGAGAAAATGATCGACGCTAAAATAATTTGTTCTTAATCCCTATCTTTACTTTGTGAATGTTTTATCAAATAAAGCAGATCATGTAAGTCATTTAATTACAGCGGAGCCTGCACACAATCAATTGATATTTAGGCCAGCTCGTCCTCCATTAAAACTACCATGACTAACTGATCACCATTTGCGTATTACACGACAACCTGACCACGTGTCGCTTGATTTTAGGAATTCAGGTACAACCCATATGCTGCTGACAGCCTAAGTGTCTGACATCAAGAGACAGCACAACGTCCATCGAGAATCCCTTTGTACTGTACATATAGATTTTAACTCTATCGAACAGGTCTGGGATGCAACAAACTCCAACTAAAACGTCCAACTGAAACTTGTTTTATGTGTTTGCACGCAAGAAAATTAAAGAAACACGTTCGTCAAGATACCTATAGACTTTGGTTGTTTCAAGAAAGTTCCCTTGATGATCAGATTTTTCCAATTTAGAAGTTTTCTATCTTTCTTTGATACAACGATCCCGTTTTTTGTCTGTATACATGCAAATTGTATTGGCCTGAGAATGTGTCTTCTTCATCCATTGTTTCTGTAAATCGCTTAAGGTGCTAGAGAATAATGCAATATCGTCTGTAATGTGTAACAAAAATAAATAGTCTTATTGCATCCGGATGGTTTGATCCAAGTTTTACATATTTGCATTGCAAGTTCCTCAGTGAAGATCGTAAACAATATCGGGTTATAATGCACCTTTGTCTAAGACCATATTTACTTAGTAAACGTTAAAAAATATATTTTTTAATCTTGAAAGCTCAGGGATACTTTAACATTTTCTATATTACTGCATGTAACAATGACTTGCCATGCATTCTAAGGATATGAAAGCCTTGAAACATCCACGAACAATGCAAACAACATCCCGCACTTCGGATTGACATAATTGTGTATCAAGTTATGCAGAATAAAAATGTTCTCTTTGTTATCCTCCTCTCGTTTAAGAGGCTAACCTAGCAGCTACGATCCGCCATGTTGCTTTGAAGGAAAATTACACGAAAAAAGGCGATTTCATATCATAAACATAAGTATGAATATGGATAGGATATCCACAAATTAACAAATGTTTCGTGATAAGACTTGCAAACTGCAAACATCAGAGGAGTGTTCCCATTGGGGTTCCTAATTTCAAGTCTCATCCTTCCGCTGTCAAACAATTTCTTGACAATGCCTTTGTTTCCATTAGCAATTGCGTAATCAGTCACAGTTCAATTATCACCATCAAAAGCTGAAATATCACAGTTTTGCTTCACTAGAAAGTCAAAGATCTTCTCGTGTCCTCTTGACAGGCTTGGTGGAATCTTTCCACAAGATCAACAGGGCAGTCAAGAGGTTTCTTGGTATTCGTCTTGTTCTCTGTGGATTTAGGGTCAAACAAGGTGATTGTTTCTTTCCATAGGGTCAATGGTGATTGAATTTTCGACTATACCATGTGCGTTCTCTCCAATGTTACCCGTAATTTGATAATTCCCTTTTTCTTGTGCAATTGCCTCTTATACTTATGACAGTTAGCCATTAGGTTTTATATATGCCATACATCTGAGCTTAACTTTGCCTCATTTAACATTATTTTTTTTCAAACTTACTAAACGAAGACCAACAAATTGTAAGACGGGCAAGTACAAATAAGGTTCGGTTTTCTGTCTTCTGAACACTCGGTTCCTGATAATACATTTCACTTCTCCGAAGTTGAATTTTTTCAAAGGCATTTAGAAGTTGGTGTAGTGATACAAGACACTGTTATGGGTAACAACTTCTTTAATTATTTTCACGACGTTTCTGGGCTACTTCTTGCCCCTTCATCAGGTGGATTCTTCGAAGCTCATTCAATACAAGAAGATGTGTTTTAATCTTTACATAAACAGATACTAACTGACTTTAGTTACATACATGTCTGAGAAGAACCGTAATTTACCTGTGGTCACCGAAAGAGTTTCGAGTCCATTACAGAGTTCAAAATTCACTTCATTTGAGAAAATGTCATTGCGGTTAAAACTGGTGGTGTTAAAGACAAGCTGACATGACAATTGTACCTCCTCAAATATTCGGTCAGAGCAGTCTTTTGTAAGTATACAATTTGTTTCACACATTTTTGCACCGTAAGCCGGAGCGTGGTCTGTCGTTTACAGAGTGTGTATCACGGTATCTGGACCATAATCTGCTTATGACAGATTAAGAAACATTCATCGTTCGAGCCACAACCGCCTGTGTTGTGATAATCTGTAGCATTCCAAGGGCATGTAACCTTTCATTTTAGGTAAGCCGTGACTGTTACATTCAAAGTCAGAGTCGTGCAAATCTTGGGTTCGACCCCCATAATCATCCAAAGCAACACGTTCTTACCATGCGGTAGCTCTTGGTGCGTTTGGCCGCCACATGTAACTGGAAATGTTTCTTCTGTAAAGTTCTATATTGAATTGTTTCGTAGTCATTTGCATATGTTGGTATTATGTCCCAAAAATCAAATATCCCCTACTTATTTTGAATAGTGTATACGCATTCATTGAATTTATGTAGATAAATCAAAATTGGGTAAATTTCTAGTTACTCTGTGTAAATATTTTTTTTAATTGTCTTTATGACATAGTAAATATGCTCGGTGTTTGTCATTATTTTCCCAACTAGATACATTTCTTTTCAATTGATTTATTCATCATGAGTTTTGGACATAATTTTTAGAATTATGATGGTAAGGCAGATAAGATGTTTTGGATAACAACCTCTTCAGTTGTTAAGTGACATTCGGAAAACAATACATTTTTGAACAGCATTAAACTTCTCCTTATAGACATTTTGAGGAATATGTGTCAGTGGGAATGGCTTGTATACTTTTCAGTATTAATCATCCTTGTTTGTGATAAATATCGCTTCTCACATTTAACCATGCATAAACTATGTACTCAAAGAACACATATATCTTTATCCATAATGTTCATCCGAAAAAAGTACGTTTAGAAATAAAATGAACTCTCATAATTATCAGGGGGCATTGGTACTGTAAAAATGTCAAAATAACAAACGTGGTACAAGTGAAATAAGATATAAAAATCATAATTAACATCGTCGGTCAATAGCCTTTCTACAATTCACACAATGTATTTAATACCATTGTGACTTTAATCAACAAGAAAGGTAATATGTTTGCATTTTTGTTTCTGTGGTTGTCGCAAAATAGCTTGTAAACATTTACAGATAATGAGAATGAATTTTAATGAATTTACATGTTTTGAATTTGACTTTTGATAAAATAAGGGGATATCCAAACTGCAACACTGATGATGTTTGTACTTAGAATAATTGTTTTGGTGGTAATTCCCCGAAAAGAGACTGGGTCTCGAATTGACGCCAGTTCTCGAATAGACGCCTGGGAATACGATGAATAATGGATTTTTCAGTAATCTAAAATACATAAGCTATTTCCACTTTACTTGAAATTATATACGTCTAGGATGTGGTCCGAAAAAGATTCCATTAATCTGGCACAAGAGACTCGTCCTACACCAATGGAGACTTTGAGGACTCATTACCTCCCCACAGAGGTAGCTCAATCATTAATTTCTATACATCCTCTGTTTTAATGCAAAGAGTTCTTGGGCCTTCCCGCAATTTCCCCTAGTGGCCCAAATAACAATTAATTATTCAAATAGGTGTTCATCTTACAAATACGTTCTAAACAGGTGAAACACGTTTTTGTTATCTATTAAATGAATGTTTAATTGAAGAATTTCACAAGAAATTATTTTATCAGAGATCCAAACCCTTTCTTTTTAATGTATATGTTTTTTAGTTTCAGATAACTTTATTTAGTTTGTAGCCTTGTCAGGACAACAAAAAGACGGTCGGAAAACTCAATCCTTAAAAGGCTTAACAAGCCATTGCTTCCTACAACCGGACTTGAGCAAAACCGCCTGGAAATTTCCGATACATAAACAGCTGTATACCAAAAGTTTGTTCACATACCTGGGTACACTAGTGCAAATATCATGTAATTTGAGATGCCTTGAGGTATCGTAGCATTGTGAAAATGAAACAGATAATATTGAATTTTCATTCCAAATATGCAGATCAATTCCTCTTTAGAGCAAATGTTTATCAGACTGCACAGTTAACCATCACGGTTTTGGCAGGTCATTGAAGTGAACAGGGGTCAAAATTTCGTAATCACGGATTTTTATTTGTCTACATACAAATCCTTTTAACTACTTTGAAAAGTAGTCACGTTTGTTCCTTAGCACACAGTCAATGCAGGTGCAGTTCTAATCTTAGAGAGTCGAAATGGAACATTTTATTTGACATTTTACGAAAGCGAAATTTACATAAAGTGCCTATTCTGTCTATTTCCACATGCCAAAATTCCAATTTTTACGCCAGAGACCAGATGATACCAAAATGAGTTCAAGAATGGCTAGTTCACACATCAATAGTTGGTGAATCATTGTTCAGGTTGGCTGAACCTAATTAATTGACTTTCAAACGAAACCCAAATCACATGATATTTGCACTACGATTCATTGGTAAGTGAACAAACGTACTTTTTATTGATATTTGTTGTCGTATACAAAGAACGAATTGATAAGTTAGGATCAAATGAATAAACTCTGTAAGAAAGTTCTTGATCTTTATCTTCAATAATTACAATTTTACACATTTTCTGGTAGATCTGATGTCTTAAAAGGTAAGATGATACCTCAGAATTTCATGTCATCAACATCAAGATCACAAACTATTAGTGAACTTAAAATATGTTCACTGTAGCGAAATTTGTATCATATTTCTCAGAAATTATTTCTATTCTCTTACTTTACTCTCGGTACACCTTAGTACGAAAGTGGATAATTCGTTTGTAGTTATCTAACATATTATGTATATAATATTACTTATAACACCGCTTGGCTATATCTCTGTCTATTAATATAACAATCAATGCTATAGTTACAAATAAACCTGGCGCAAGCGTAAGAAACATCCTTTATCCTGCTTCATGTAAGAATGCCGATCTCTGATTGTTCCACGTGACCCTAAACAAATATCAATATATACCGTCACTAAGGGATGAGAAAAGCGTGCTTCCACGTCAATCAGTCAAATTTATGAGATCAGGTCATAGGTGTTGTTCATTTCTGTTTGTCTTTTTAATAATACATTAAAACTTTCGGTAAGATAAATTCGTTACAACATTCCGTCAAGGGTGACATAGTGATATATCAATCCCGAGAAAGGTTTTATGCATTTATGCGTTCGCGTTTGAAAATCCGATTTTAGTTATGCTTTTTTTGTTGGCTAATATAATATACTCTCACTGTACTTTTGGTATAACCCTGATAACATTGATAGACGAAGTCAAATATGATTTTTATATTTCGCCTGTACCTAGTTTGTCGACAATGTTTTTTTGACATTTTCACCCTACAAAAATCCCCTGTTAATTATGAGGAGTCATATTGTTTCTTTAAACAATACTTGAGACCTTAAACAAGTTTTAGTTTTTAGCCCCTCTGTATTGTCCTGCTATTGGAATACATGTGATCAAAAGATGCATGTCCACCTTACTGCATGTAGACAGAGAAGATGAGAGAAATGGAAAGGCGCAAAGAACATGTAACGTTTTATCACCAAGAGACAGTGAAATTGTCTTGATATCATTACCGAATTCAAAATTAACTTCTCTTTAAAGATAATATACCCCAGTTTTGTATCCGACTTCATTCCCCATTTTCATAAAGACAATACATTCAAGTAAATAAAACATCAAACAGAGTTTCTATGCGTCTTTTAATTAAAAAGATAAAACGGTTCAAAGTGCGTAGAAATTGGCCACCTCGAAAGGCCAATTAAAAAAGTCTCTAGAGTGGCCTGAGCTCTCCTTCGGCGGATGTGACGTCATAGACAGGACTCGCTCCGCGTTTGTTTGTAAACAAGTATATATCAATGCAGATATGGGTCGCATTCGTCCACCGAATTCAAAATGAACTTCTCTTTAAGGATATGGGGTGAGGCTTATACCACTCGTGTTGAAGATATTTATTACCTTATTACCAAAAGGAACGTCTGAGCAGTCTTATCAATTACAGTTTTTGCTTCAAACATTTTTGGGTTCGGGAATGTTTCTGGGCTTTTGTTGAAATTTCTGTCCTTGAAAATAACCTTAGTATAAAGAATATTTCTAAAAACCAGTCACATTCATATAGATGTAGACACATCAATTATCAAAATACATTAATTTTCCTCAGCGTCTTCACAACATCTTGTATCTGTCTCATTTGTGTCCAATGTTTCGATGAAAATAAATCTTAGGGCTATGATAGAACTCGTAATCTCATTATATAGGAGAAATACTGAGGGCTGAAAGAGACAGTAGCATGTTTTTTTTAAAACACAATATTTTCCCAAATACACAATATTTCTTGCCAAATGGATTTTCCTTAGAGGGACAAACATCTCATTTTTTAAATCAAACGTAGTCTAAAAATAAAGTATCAGGTATTAAGCAAAACTCACTTGCGGACATATTGTTTTGGTCACTGTCACTGGTTTGTGGCCAGATATATCTAAGTGGCCCTTGAAAAGTGACATTCAAAATCTAAAAAAAACTAAAAATATTTGAGTAGCGATCTTTGACGCACTATACAATATTGTAATCAGACATTCATATATTCCAAGGAAATATGTGGATATGTAAACTTTAACATAACAAGAAAAAAATATTGCCGTCTTAACGTGAGAACATTAACCAGAACACTGGTGGGACGTGCCAGGCGACTTGCAGGGTAAATTATCAAATATCAAGCAAAACTCACTTGCTTGTTTTAAACCCCTTTTAATCATTTGAGGTAGTAAAATGGATTACCATAGCTTAACTTAACATGGTAGTTCCTCCTAAAAGTGATTCTGTAGATGCAAAAATGTGGTTGCAATTCTATTTCGTTTTCGTGAGATTACTCTATTTTATAAAATACCTGCTACTGTCCCTTTAAAACCTAATGTGTTATAGGTCCTGATTGGTCCTGAGCCACAAAACATAAAATCATTTGGCCTTCACTAATCTTCTTTTATTTAGAATACCATCAATGCAATCTATCACTTATTTTTATATGATCTCAAGTGATGGGGTTGGCCGCCATTTTCAAGACAATTCACTTACCTCACGGCTGCTAGTATTATTGCAGGGAGAAAGCCCGTAACACCATTGTGTCTATGCATTGCGGTGAAATCTGCAAGCGAAATATGGGTGGTACTGCGCTGAAACTCAGTGAAGCATTGCACCCAAACCTGACAGCAAGTAGAACAGTTCTCTACTGCAGACAAATTTGCCGAGCATCTGGCGGGACTCGAACCACGGACCTCTTGACCCGAAGCCAAACGCCACTGCATTATTCCGCCCCCTCGAAACGTCATGAATCTCACAATGAAGAACTTGTTATCAGGAAAATCTTGTCTTCTTTTACATTATTATTCTTGAGATTATGTCAAAACTCATGTTGAAAATATCAATTAAAATGTAACGTATCTAGTAGGAAAAATAATGACAAACAAAGAGCATATTTCATCTGGTAAAAGACAATTTTGAAAAAACATTTACAAAAAGAAACTTACTAATAAATTATTTGAACCTCCTAAAAATCTGTCCACGTCAACAAAAATGTTAATGTTCCATTGATAACAGATATATCACTCTGAAAAACATTTTGTAAATGAATCATGTTCCAAATTATTCATGATTTGAACCACTGAAACAGAACATTATAATGTGTGTTTTTAATCTACAAATCTAGAATGTTCCCACCAGAGAGCCGACTGTGGTACAACAAATATGTTCTCTTTTTTAGTCCTCATGCTTTTTCCAAAAATAAGCTTTCAAAATCGCATTATTGAAATATTCCAACCATACGGTGCAAAAATGTGTGAAGCTCATTGTATACAATTGAAAGATTGTTCTGGAGAAATATTTGAAGAGGTACAACTGTCATGTCAACTGATCTTTAACAACAGCAGTTCTAACCGCAACGACCTTTCCTCATATGAAGTGAATTTTGAACTCTGCAATGTAACCAAACCGCTTTTGATGACTAAAGGTGAGTTAAAGTCCTTCTCATGTACATGTACAGTGTCGGACATAAGTCATGGGAGTAATTTTGCATTATTCCTGTGACGCTATCGCGACACGGTTGGGAGCTGCTCTCAGCATTGCTGCAAATTTAGTGCACCGCCAACGCGATGATTTTGCGTCTCTACTGCGATACACCTGGGCTGTATTGCGGTAAAGTGGGAGGGGCTTATACGGGCCGGTCTACCCGTTATTTGACCCGCTACAAGCTAATTGGGTAACTTTAAAGTGGGCTGGTCTAACGAAGCTGTTAAATGTTCATGTACTGTAAACCTGTAAAATATAATCTGTCGGCGTTTGTTAGTACTCCAAATGACTACCGGGAAAATAAGGAACGTGTATTTCCCAAGTTTCCATCATTATTTCTTATTATACCGCCTTACTGACCATGATAAAGTAAATACAAATTACCAACAGTGTGGTCATCGCGTTTCATAGAACCAGGGATACGATCCTTGATAGAACTACACTTGTTATACACACTTACGTAGAAGTGTTCATGTATTGAACATTGTTTGGGCTTGTGCCACGACTACATGTACGTTAGGGATATTATGTGGACGTATGACATACAAAAATGTACATACTGTTTGGAGGGGTTCTCCGAAAAACTGCACAATACGGCTGCTTATCCGAACACGAAGGTTACATCAACTTACAAGAAGAATACATGTACTGTATGCAAAGGCTCTAACGATCAGTCCCGTTAACTCATTAACGCCGAGAGCCGCGTATATGCGTCAAAATAATGAGATGTAAATAAGATGCTATCCTCAGGAAATCGTTGCTCTTTGTTCAAAAATATACTTAGTTTGATAAATGAAAACATTCTGCATATGTTGGTCTTGGAAGGGGAAAATAATTACTTTAAAAAGAAGGTTATTAAATCAGATGAAACGATTGGAGTCTTTGTTAAGTTACAAATTTTGAAAATTTGAAATTTATGTACATGTTTTCATAAATCATTTGTGAAAAATTTGAGGCTAGTGTAAGTGACACTTTGATTTTACCTTTACTTCTTGAATGCATCACTTTGGGAATGTCATGTCATGAACTATCAATATGATAATTGCATGTAATTAATATTTTGAACTCCAGTGTTGTCCTACTTTGAATACTATCATTATTATAACAGTTTGTTCGTATATTACTTTATTGAACTGGCTGAGCGCATCCTATATCAAGCACGGTCAGTAGCGGTCCTGTAACAATAATAGTTTTAGCATATACATTGGGTTTTTTTAATTCTAAAATATGCTTCATAGATCCACGATCCTGTTTGCCATTGAATCGATATATACACGTGTTAAGTCATATTTAGAGTTGACAGCGTCCCAACAGAATATATAACTTGGTCAATATATAGAGGATACTAAACGACATTCCATTTAATACTATTTTTATTAAACGAGTTAATGACTGAGTAATAACCGAGAAAAAGCGAGTTTGATACCAACTCATTTACGAGCATTCATGAGCAAATCATTAATCAAGCATGATTGCCGACAGCGTATTGAACAAAACATTTCCGCGACTTGGCCGCCATTGTGACGGCAGTGCTAACATTGTGACGTCACAACCGCACAATATTATGACACGTAATACGTAATATCATTTCCATATATTCTTATTTACTATTTAGAAAGTTGAAATTCTCTCTCTCTCTCTCTCTCTCTCTCTCTCTCTCTCTCTCTCTCTCTCTCTCTCTCTCTCTCTCTCTCTCTCTCTCTCTCTTATCTTGGTAAAGTTTGTCGCGCGTAACATTATCTTTTTACAGAAATACACAAAGTTTTAATCACGATGTTAATTAAACGAACGCTATGTCTCTCTCTCAGTAAATATAAACTCAATGGTGAAATATCACATGTTATGTTTCTGTAAAGTATCAAAGTATCAATATCCAGCACCTGCATCTATCTTCATGAAACAATAAAACAATCAAGACTTTATGACACAAGGCTAGACAGTTTCCGTTGAACAGCGGTGCTTTGAGCTAATTGATCTCGCTATGGTACAGTGACCAGCGTCTGTGGTCAGCGGCCACGGCGTTGAGCCGTGAAGCTGTCTCGGCGTTAATGAGTCAATAAGGATACTTTGTCTTAAAAGCGACATAGCGTTCGTTTAATTAACATCGTGATTAAAACTTTGTGTATTTCTGTAAAAAGATAATGTTACGCGCGACAAACTTTACCAAGATAAGAATACCATACAGAGAGCTATATCCTTTATCAAAGTCTCATCTCAAACATAAAAAAATTATATATATACAAAACAATAAAACTAAAAGAGACTAAGCACATAGAGATGTAGAAAAAGAGATACAACCTTGTATGATTAAGAATATATGTACATAGAGATATATTTTAAAAATCAATGTTAGTAACTTTACTTGATACGAATGAAAATTAATATAAATGATATATTAGATTATCAGTAAAATTGGAATAATCGTCACATTCAACGTACGTAAAAAAATTTCAATAAACTCGACCTCTCGATGTCATGTACAGGGTTTTCATTAATCATTTTCACAGAATAAAATACTCTTTATTTTAAATTCTGCCATCACATTGTTCAATCTCAACTCTAATCGGGGCAACTCCTTATTTATGACATTTTTAAGATTGGCATTCAACTAGCCCGGTGAAAACCAATGAAGCATGACTTTGCCTGCGACTACATGAACATGTACCTTGTGACGTAATATATATAGTTGTCTTGTGAGGTAGAACTTTATACCAAGGTAATTTGGTGTTTACTGCCTAAACAGCAGTTGTAAAAAATATTCTAGCAACGCCTTATTACAGTATATTTCTGTTTTCAAAACGACTGTAAATTGAACACGATTATTGGTAAACCAATACCTGTACAATATGGTGTAGTAATAAGTGGTATAGTATGTTGACGTCATCTGAATATCGATAATTTTGTTCCTTATAACTTTAATCGGAATTGATACAAGGAAGCATTTGTATCTTTCAATACGCTTTCGGCAATCATGACACTGCGAAATTTATTGGAGTGAAGATCTTCAACAAAATCACTACTTTTGGTTTTGTGTGATTTTAATGTTTATAGTTTAATAACACATTTTGCGGTTAGCGGTAGGATGTTGGGCCCGTGATGTCTTGATGTCACGACCTTTAGTTCTCTTATATCGTGATCACTGTTATTTATGAAAATATCTTATGTAAAGTTAAGCTCAGTCCAAATCTTATAATTTTAAAAACAATTACCTAATCAATTGCACCAGAGTGTAAATAAATAGATCGTACCAAATAAATCTACATAAATTGTTTTGGCACTGAACTGATCAGAGAGAAAGACAATGCAAGCTGTTATTCAACAACGTTGTCTGGGGGCTGCATCTTAATGAAACAAATATAAATATATCATTTCTTGTTAATTTTATTTTAAAGAGAATGTTCAGTGAATATTGACAGCAGGTTCACATCGTGTCAGACAAAAATATGGTGGATGTCAGCTTATTTCTTTTTATTTAATCAAGTAATCTTTCTCTCATTATCAAAGGTACGCCAGTACTTACATAACCTCGATTATGGTATGCCAAGCCTTTTTATGACTACTCGCCTACTAACCTATCCCGCGTCCATCTCTTGCTAATTAAAGTGTGTATTCAATAGCTTGTGCGGCACTCATTGTTTATTGAGGATCTAAGTGAAGAGAAAAAAACTGAAATCCGAGAAGTCTCATGCGCTATCCTTACGCACAGAAAGTCAACTGTTTGTAAACTATCCCTTTCTGTACAAAACGACTTCACATCGTTAAGATATAAGGCATGGTTAAAAAAGAATAGAATCACAGATATATTAAAAGTGTGAAATTACCAGCATCGGTTACCTGCATTGCCCACTCTGAACAGTTAATTTGAATTGAATTGAATTTGAAAAGTGAATTGTTAATATAGTGAAGTAAATGTTCGTTTGGGTAATTATCTTATCTTTGTGTATACATTTGAATGACGATGTGTCAAAATGACGGTTAATTGCGCTTAGTATAAGGTTATGCATTCTAAAGGAGCTGTGGTTGTTAAAACTAATATGTCATTTTTCTGAGGTGGTATGACATAAGAAGTTGTTGACAGTCATGTTTACTTAGGACTTCTTTTGTCGGAACAATAATGCGGTAATCGGAGATGTAGGATGGTCCACTACAGTTGTTAACAAGTGGAAGAGTGTGACGAAGTTTTTCAGACATCTTTGTCATGCAAAATATTGATAGTGTAAGCGGTAAAATTGTTAGGTGGAGTCATCCTTAAGCAATACGGTGTAAACGAATTTGAATTTTAGAGTTTGTAATTTGTAAGTTTTCAGATCTTAACCTCTATCATGTTAAGGATAATAACGTAGTATCATTTTCTTCTTGTTGTCTCAAAGGTTTCTGAGGGTGTTTTTAATGAGTTTGTCAGAAGGTTGAAACGTGATATGTTACCAAATACATTAAAACAATTATTTGTTTTTCATAACATGATAAATACGAGACATTTTCAGTTAATTGTAAATATTACGAGTTTGAAATAAGACTGACATATTGTGATAATAACAATGTCAAAAATAATCTGACGGATATGGTAAGTCCCTACCATATGTTAACTAGTATTAGGTATCGAGCGACCAATGTGCATAATGCTTTTCCATCTCAAAAAATAATTGAGAATGGCTACCGACTTTAACGTTAGAACCATTATTATCAATGAAATGGCAATTTTTACATGCGCATGCAATAGGAAAACGTGTCACGTTACTAATTTGATACTATCATAATTTACATGTAAATAACTCACGATTTCCAGGTACAGTAGCGCTATGATATTTTCAAAACCAAAACTTGAATTGAAATGAAGGAGTTCACCAAAACGCCTATCGCCTCGTGTTTCGATACATCTATACATGCTATATATGAGATAAGGAAAATATGCAACACATAATTGGTTCATTCCTTTTGATATTAATTTTCAAAATCAAATGATCCGGCATGAACATGCAGAAATACATGTATACATTGAGACATTATATATAACCGCAGATAAGAGAATTTTCAACTGTACACCTGTCATTTTGATTAAGGAATGTGTGTTGATCAGAATATTGAAGTTAAAAGTAAAATTAGAGTTAATTTTTTTTTACAATATTTGTGCAGGTTAATACAGCGTGTCTGTGAAATATCAGAGGTATCACATCATCCTTAAGGCTTTCTAACCTAACTTTTACGTATTGTCACACGACAATTAACATTACATAACTAAGTAATGCAATCCCCTACTCCCGCTGCCTTACTAGAGCTAGCCGCTCCCCCGCCCTTCCGCTCAGTTCTTGCTCTCGTCATTCCTGAATTCGCTTGTTAATTTGTTTTTTTAAAGTACATAGGATATCAATAGATGAGTGTAAAATTGTGTTAGAAGAGGCACTGTATAATATGTGTGCGGAGATTCACTGACTTTAGGGTAGACTTGTTTTGTAAAAAGAACACCGCATGAGCGTTTTGATCAATTGACAATAGGTTCATATTGTTTATAGAGGGGGATATTGTCCTTGATTTTGGAAGGATTGTAAATTGTTTTTATTTGTAAGAAAAACATGACGTTTGTTTAAGTATTGTTTGATATTAATATATCTAAGCGAAACTGATGTTTTAAGTTGCCCTTTTGGGTAGCCAATCCAAAAAGAGATTTATTTAATATATTTCAATAACATATTGTTTTAGTAATACTAACATAAATATTCTATTTGGTGACATTCTAACAAATATCTCTCTATGTCCTTGTTTCTTTTTCTTCTCATTCATTTACCAACATTTCTACCAACAAAACACTGAAATACGACTTGCGAAACATAACGACTTTTATCCTTAAGGACCACCATATTTTATTGATAACACCTTCTTTATTGTGAGTTTTTATTCAGAAAATATTGCCTTCCTTATGTACATCACTTCAAAATGTCTATCAAACTTTTATTCAAAGTTTTCAATATTCGTTCATTTTTTGAGTGTACATGGTACATACGTGTCCCTTTAAAAGTTGTTGTTATGTATCTCGGTAAAATAGAGAAATAGAATTAAGATGTGGATTTACAGAACTAAATGGTGAATATAATATAATATAAAAAAAGTTAGAGGGAATAAAAAAGTAAAATTTTAAAAGTAATAAATACATTTAATGATACATAATTAAACTTGGAAAGAATAAGTAACCTAAAATTAAGTAGATATATAAGGACTCAACACAGCCGAGTTTGCAGATGTCGAAGACAAAGGTGGGGGGGGGGGGTGAGTCACCCAACAGAAGATGATAGGATAACCCTTGAAAGCTTTCCTTTCCGATACATTTACGACACCTTCATGCAATTGCCTCATCGGGGCTAATTAATCACGTGACCTTAGCTCCGCCTACTCGATAAATGCACTGAACCGTGCGCGTGGCTTTTTGCGATAGACTCGCAAAATCCCCGCAACCGACACGCGATATTGGCGTGACTTGACCGCGACACGACCGGATTTCGTTCGCGATAATTTTGCGATAATTCTGCATCCAGACTGCGAGACAAGGGAAGAGACATATGACCGCCACTGTATGTAACTAAAGTCAGCTTGTATCTGTTTATGTTAAAGCAGCTAAGTGTATGTTGTTGAAATCAAATATGTCAAATTTCATAAATGGTGTTATTATATAGAGAAGTATTGGTTATTTCAGAAAATAAAATTCTTAATGCTTATCGGTTCAGTATAGTGATAATAAACGAGTAATAGTTATTATTTGTATTCCAAAACCGGACAGTACCGCGTGCATTTTTCTTACAATTTGTTGGTCTTCGTGTAGTAAATTTGAACACTGTTCAATGAGCGACAATCAAACTCAGATGTATAGCAGACACATACAACCTAATGGCTTACTGTCATATATATAAATATATATATATATATATATATACAAGAAGGCAATTGCACGTGGAAAAGAAAATATTATATAGAGGGTAGAATTGATCCACAGAGGACAAGACGAATACCCAGAAACCACTTGACTGCCCTGTTGAACTTGTGAAAAGGTTCCACAAAGCCTGTCAGAAGGGCAATTTGGCCAGGGTAAAGAGACTTCTGGGCCGAGGGGTGGTGGATGTCAACTGTCGGGGAGATACGGGAAGCACAGCTCTCATGGTAGCAGCAATCTATGGACATGAGAAGATCTTTGACTTTCTATTGAAACAAAACAGTATTATTTCAGCTTATGATGATGATAATTTTACTGTGACTGATTACGCAATTGTTAGTGGAAACAAAGGCATTGTAAAGAAATTGTTTGACAGCGGTAGGATGAGTCTTGAAAGTAGCAACCGCAATGGGGACACTCCTCTGATGTTAGCAGTGCAAACCAAAGAAATTGATATTGCCAGGTGGTTGATACAAATTGGGGCTAATATACGAACAAAGAATGATGCTAACGACACCATTCTACATAAGGCATGTTTTGGTGGTCAGTTGAGGGTGGTAAGGTATGTCCTTTCATTGCACGTCTATGATATAAATTGTAGAGGTCAACATCAGATGACTCCTCTGTTGTTTGCTGCTTGTATTCCTGATGTTAAGGTAGCTCTTGTGAGAATGTTGACGCAACAAGGAGCTGATGTTAATGCTAAAGATGATGATTCCAATAACGTATTACATTACGCCGCTAAATGGGGTCCGGTTAAGTTGATTAAGTATATTCTGTCTCTTAAACGTATTGATATCAACTGTAGAGGATGGGTTGGGAGTACTCCTGTGAGCGTAGCCGTTGAAAAAGGTAAAATGCGTATTGTCTTGTTGTTAAGACGAAATGGAGCTGATATGAAGGAACTAGATGATGGTGGTAATAATGTACTTCATAGAGCCTGTCTAGGTGGTCACGTTGATATGATCAACTACATTATTTCTCTAAAAATGGTTGATATCAATGCTAAAGGACAATTTGGAAGAACACCTCTTTTGATTGCTGCTGAAGATGGTCACGTTTCTGTTGTCAGGTTGTTGACACGAATTGGAGCTGATATTAACGCTATAGATGAAGATAAAAATAATGCACTACATCTGGCAAGTATATATGGCCGTGTCGAGATAGTGAAGCATATCCTGTCACTTAACATGATTGATGTAGAAAGTAAAGGACATCATAAAAGAACAGCTTTGATGTTTGCTGTAGGTGACGGCCACACGTCTATCGTTAAGTTCCTCCAACATCACAAAGCTAACCTCACAATATCAGATGATTTTGGTAGGAATTTACTCCACGTCGCCTGTGTCAATGGTCAGTTGGAAATGGTCAAGTATCTGGTCACTCTTGAGGAATTGAGGGACTTAGAGGTTAGAAGGGACAAACATGGGGACACTCCATATCAGTTAGCAGGGTTAAACCGTCATTGTGACATTGTTGCATTTCTCAAATCAAGGGAATAATACCATCAAACACAATTTCTAATTTATCAACTGAAGCGTTGTAATAAGGTTTACCTTACGAGGTATATATTTATGATTAATCAATCTAATATTTTTCTCCAGGAGCAAAAGGCTTAGGGAGCTTAAATCTTGGTGTACAGACCCCTTTGTTTCCTGATATCGGTTACAAACTATTCCATATTCCTATAATGTTTCACGAAATCAAGAAGCCTTATCAGGTTATTTCCTTATTTTTCTTTATATGTTTTTAAAGTGTAAAATGAAAATATTGTATATCGAAAATGTGAATGTGACCATGATGCTTAATATGGAAGAATTTGGTAGATGGTTGCTGATGGAGAATAAAATGTAATTTTGACTAAAAGGGCGATAAAAGCGACCCTTTTAATGCTGTTGCGTTTGTGACTGATAAAACACATATAGAACTCAAGTTAAACACAAAAAACAGGAAGTAATACAACATTATCAAATTACTTACTTTACCTTTCTCGTAGTATAAATATGTCAAATTATAAATAGTCTGGTCAATATTTCAGAACCTTAGTGACATTTGCTCATGCTGTATATGTGGAAAGATAGAAAATTTACCAGTACAAATGTAAAACTCTAAACCCACGTGATGGAAATATATTGTAAACACGATTTCGAAATAAAATGGTAAAAAAAACCCGTTAATTTAGTGAAGAGACTTTTTGTCAAATTGTATTATCTTCATTTTTAATGACACTGAGAGCAAATGGTGCCAATCCTTCTCGTCATGCAATGTAGCGTATGCAACCTTATAAGTTACATAACCAACGACTCTTTACTTAAAAGCAAAAGCATTTACGCAGGCATCTTCTCGACTCGACAGGAATTGAAATAAAAACTAAATATCAACTTAAGCATTAAGATTTTCATGAGCAGGCGTTTTCATCAGCTGTTTTCTTGACAGCATTGCTCAGCGAAAAATATCGACGTTATTCTGAAGTAAATTTTCATTAAAAAAGTCGATAAAGAAGAAAATGTATCCATTGAAGGATTGTCAATTCAAACACCTTTTATCGACGTTTGCCTAGTGCACCTTACGTTGAATAACAATAAGTTGAATATCTTATCATCTTCTTTGATATTATTTTACATCATTTACAATTTTGTTATCTTATTATATTCATAAGTTTCCTTTCAGTAAACAAATCGTTAAATTGAAAACGGAAACTATATTTTTAGGTTTTTGATAAGGATCAGTTTAAATGTAAATCATATTTTCACTTTTAAGTGTTGATGTTGGTAGGTATATAAAATGATATATCCGTTTCTGTGTTTAACGCACTAAGCTTACTGAAAGATTTTGAAATGCTTTAAATTGTATGTCATTTACATGTTTTTATATTCCGTCCACCCTTCTGAACAGATCATTTAGTTATCTTTTATTAATAGAGCCATATTTTAAGAAATTCTCACAAGTATCAAAGTATATTTATACATCCAGTGTAAGGCCAAATAGTTTGTTTTTTCTTTTCAATATGTAGCAAACGTTTATCACTTGAATTTCTTAAAACGTGAACATCTAAAAATCCCTCTTAAGGTAAGGGTGTTTGAAAACTTTTTTGAAGTAAAACAAATTAACAATCAAAGTTTGATACTGTGAGTTAATCTTATTAATATGAAATGTTATATTTCAAACTTGGATCTACCCCATCTCAGGATTCAGATAATAATTTGATGAAATATTGACCTCCATAAACAAATCAAATCAAAATCACCAGTAAATGAATCAAATCACCAGTAAACCATACTACCAGGCTCATTAAAAGGGACTTCAAAACATAACGTTCATTGTAGCGAAATTTGTATCATATTTCTCAGAAATTATTTCTATTCTCTTACTGAACTCTCGTTTTACCCTGCTATTAGAATACATGTGATCCAAAGATGCATGTCCACCTTACTGCATACAGACAGAGAAGATGAGAGAGAGATGGAAAGGCGCAAAGAAAATGTAACGTTTTATCACCAGGAGACAGAGAAAGTGTCTTGATATCATTACCGAATTTAACATTAACTTCTTCTTAAGGATATGGGGTGAGGCTTATACCACTCGTGTTGAAGACATTTATTACCTTAACAAAAGGAACGTCTGAGGAGTCATATCAATTACAATGTGTGTTTAAACAGTTCAACAGTCGTGAATGTTTCTGGGCTTTTGTTAAAATTTCGGTCCTTGAAAATAACCTCAGTATAAAGAATATTTCTAAAAACCAGTCACATTCATATAGATGTAGATACATCAATTATAAAATAACATTAATTTTCCTCAGCGTCTTCACAACATCTTGTATCTATCTCATTTGTGTCTAATGTTTCGTTGACAATAAATCTTAGGGCTATGATAGAACTCGTAATCCCATTATATAGGAGAAATACTGGGGGCTGAAAGAGACAGTAGCATTTTTTTTAAAACACAATATTTTCCCAAATACACAATATTTCTTGCCAAATGGATTTTCTTAAGAGCGATAAACATCTCACTGTCACTGGTTTGTGGCCAGATATATCTAAGTGGCCCATCAAAAGTGATATTCAAAAAAACAAACTAAACATATTTGAGTAGCGATCTTTACGCACTATAAAATACTGTAATCAGGCATTCATATATTCCAAAGAAATATGTGGATATGTAAACTTAAACATAACAAGAAAAACATATTGGCGTCTTAACGTGAGAACATAAACCAGAACACTGGTGGCACGTGCCAGGTGACTTGCAGGGTAAAGTATCAAGTATCAAGAAAAACTCACTTGCTTGTTTTAAACCCCTTTTAATCTTTTGAGGTAGTAAAATGGAAAATCAAAGCTTAACTTACCATGGTAGTTCCTACTAAAAGTGCTTCTATAGATGAAAAATATGGTTGTTATTCTATTTCGTTTTTGTGAGATTACTCTATTTTATAAAATACCTGCTACTGTCCCTTTAAAAGCTAATGTGTTATAGGTCCTGATTGGTCATGAGCCACAAAACAAAACAGGTTCGCCTTAACTAATATTCTCTTCTTTGAAATACTATCAATGCAATCTATCATTTATTTTTTATATGATCTAAAAAAAAAGATAATATGGAAGAAAAGATCTGCTTGATTTTATATTCTTTGTTCCAAGATTAACGACGTTTAGGTTTCATCAGTATTTTTTCATGCTTTTTAAATACAAGCCCATGTAATATGCCCTTCATCTCTCCAAAACGTCATGAGTAAGTGAGTGAGTGAGATGGGGTTAAACGCCACTTTCAAGACAATTCACTTAATATATCACGGCTGCTAGTATTATTGCAGGGAGAAAGCCCGCAACACCATTGTGTCTATGCATTGCGGTTTAACCTGCGAGCATCGGCTGGAAATAGCGAAATATGGATGGTACTGCGCTGAAACTCAGTGGAGCATTGCACCCAAACCTGACTGCATGTAGAACAGTTCTCTACTGCAGACAAACTTGCCGAGCCCCTGGAGGGATTCGAACCAAGGACCTTTTGATCCAAAGCCGAATGTGCTAACCACTGCACTATTCCGCCCCCTCGAAACGTCATGAATCTCACAATGAAGAACTTGTTATCAGGAAAATCTTGTCTTCCTTTACATTGTTATTCTTGAGATTATGTCAAAACTCATGTTGAAAATATCAATTAAAATGTAACGTATCTAGTAGGAAAAATAATGACAAACAAAGAGCATATTTCATCTGGTAAAAGACAATTTTGAAAAAACATTTACAAAAAGAAACTTACTAATAAATTATTTGAACCTCCTAAAAATCTGTCCACGTCAACAAAAATGTTAATGTTCCAATGATAACAGATATATCACTCTGAAAAACATTTTGTAAATGAATCATGTTCCAAATTATTCATGATTTGAACCACTGAGACAGAACATTATAATGTGTGTTTTTAATCTACAAATCTAGAATGTTCCCACCAGAGAGCCGTCTGTGGTACATGCTTTTTCCAAAAATAAGCTTTCAAAATCGGATTATTGAAATATTCCAACCATACGGCGCAAAAATGTGTGGAGCTCATTGTATACAATTGAAAGATTGTTCTGGAGAAATATTTGGAGAGGTACAACTGTCATGTCAGCTGATCTTTAACAACAGCAGTTCTAACCGCAACGACCTTTCCTCATATAAAGTGAATTTTGAACTCTGCAATGTAACCAAACCGCCTTTGATGACTAAAAGTAAGCTAGAGATCTTCTCATGTACATGTATGTAACTAAAGTCAGCTTGTATCTGTTTATGTTAAAGCAGCTAAGGGTACGTTGTTAAAATCAAATATGTCAAATTTCATAAATGGTGTTATTATATTGAGAAGTATTGGTTATTTCAGAAAATAAAATTCTTAAAGCTTATCGGTTCAGTATAGTGATAATAAACGAGTAATAGTTGTTATTTGTGTTCCAAAACCGGACAACGCGTGCATCTTTCTTACAATTTGTTGGTCTTCGTGTAGTAAATTTGAACACTGTTCAATGAGCGACAATCAAACTCAGATGTATAGCAGACACATACAACCTAATGGCTAACTGTCATATATATAAATATATATATATACAAGAAGGCAATTGCACGTGGAAAAGAAAATATCATGTAGAGGGTAGAATTGGAGACAACGGACATAGTTAAGTCAAAACATCAATTACCATTAAATCTATGGCAAAAATAAGTGTACAGTTTCTACTCTTGATCCACAGAAGTCAAGACGAATACCCAGAAACCACTTGACTGCCCTGTTGTACTTGTGAAAAGCTTCCACAAAGCCTGTCAGGAGGGCAATTTGGCCAGGGTAAAGAGACTTCTGGGCCGAGGGGTGGTGGATGTCAACTGTCGGGGAGATACGGGAAGCACAGCTCTCATGGTAGCAGCAATCTATGGACATGAGAAGATCTTTGACTTTCTATTGAAACAAAACAGTATTATTTCAGCTTATGATGAATATAAATTTACTGTGACTGAGTACGCAATTGTTAGTGGAAACAAAGGCATTGTAAAGAAATTGTTTGACAGCGGTAGGATGAGTCTTGAAAGTAGGAACCGCAATGGGGACACTCCTCTGATGTTTGCAGTGCAAACCAAAGAAATTGATATTGCCAGGTGGTTGATACAAATTGGGGCTAATAAACGAGCAAAGAATGACGCTAACGACACCATTCTACATATTGCATGTTTTAGTGGTCAGTTGAGGATGATACGGTATGTTCTTTCATTGCACGTCTATGATATAGATTGTAAAGGTCAACATCAGAGGACTCCTCTGTTGTTTGCTGCTTGTATTCCTGATGTTAAGGTAGCTCTTGTGAGAATGTTGACGCAACAAGGAGCTGATGTTAATGCTAAAGATGATTACTCCAATAGCGTATTACATTACGCCGCTGAATCGGGTCAAGTTGAGTTGATTAAGTATATTCTGTCTCTAAAACGTATTGATATCAACTGTAGAGGATGGGTTGGGAGTACTCCTCTGAGCGTAGCCGTTGAAGAAGGTAAAATGCGTATTGTGTTGTTGTTAAGACGAAATGGAGCTGATATGAAGGAACTAGATGATGGTGGTAATAATGTACTTCATAGAGCCTGTCTAGGTGGTCACGTTGATATGATCAACTACATACTCTTTCTAAAAATGGTTGATATCAATGCTAAAGGACAATTTGGAAGAACACCTCTTTTGATTGCTGCTGAAGTTGGTTACGTTTCTGTTGTCAGGTTGTTGACACGAATTGGAGCTGATATTAACGCTATAGATGAAGATAGAAATAATGCACTACATCTGGCAAGTATATATGGCCGTGTCGAGATAGTGAAGCATATCCTGTCACTTAACATGATTGATGTAGAAAGTAAAGGACATCATGGAAGAACATCTTTGATGTTTGCTGTAGGTGAAGGCCACATGCCTATCGTTAAGCTCCTCCAACATCACAAAGCTAATCTCACAATATCAGATGATTTTGGTAGGAATTTACTCCACGTCGCCTGTGTCAATGGTCAGTTGGAGATGGTCAAGTACCTGGTCACTCTTGAGGAATTGAGGGACTTAGAGTATAGAAGGGACAAACATGGGGACACTCCTTATCAGTTAGCAGGCTTAAACCGTCATTGTGACATTGTTGCATTTCTCAAATCAAGGGAATAATACTATCAAACACGATTTCGAATTGATCAACTGAAGCGTTGTAATAAGGTTTACCTAACGAGGTATATATTTATGATTAATCATTCTGATATTTTTCTACAGAATTAAAAGGCTTAGGGAGCTCAAATCTTGGTGTACAGAACCCTTTTAATGATTGGGATTAAAACCATAAAAAATTTTACGCTTTTTTTCCTGAAATTGGTTACAACCTATTCCATATTCCTACAATGTTTCACGGAATCAGAAAGCCTAATAAGGTTATTTCCTTATATTTATTTTTATTTTTTTAAAATGTAAATGAAAATATTGTATATCGAATATGTGAATGTCACCATGATGCTTAATAACGAAGAATTTGGTAGATGGTTGCTGATGGAGAATAAAATGTAATTTTGACTTAAAGGGCCAATTTATTATTTATTTTTGGTGACACTGATATCAAATGGTGCTAATCTTTCTCGTCAAGTAATTTAGCATATGGAAACTTATAAGTTACATAACCAACGACTCTTTACTTAAAAGCAAAAGCATTTACGCAGGCATCTTCTCGACTTGCAACAGGAATTATTGAAATAAAAACTAAATATCAACTAAAGTATTAGGATTTTCATGAGCAAGCGTTTTCATCAGGTGTTTTCTTGACAGAATTGCTCAGCAAAAAATATCGTCATTATTCTGAAGTAAATTTTCATTAAAAAAAGTCGATAAGTAAGAAAATGTATCCATTGAAGAATTGTCAATTCAAACACCTTTTATCGACGTTCGCGTAGTGCACCTTGCGTTGAACATACAATAAGTTGAATATCTTATCATCTTCTTTGAAATTATTTTACATCATTTACAATTTTGTTATCTTATTATATTCCTATGTTTCCCTTTCAGTAAACAAATCGTTAAATTGAAAACAGAAACTATATTTTTAGGTTTTTGATAAAGATCAGTTTGAATGAAAAAACATATTTTCACTTTTAAGTCTTGATGTTGGTAGATATCTATCTAGTTATCTTTTATTATTAAAGCCATATTTTAAGAAATTGTCACAAGTATCAAAGTATAATTATACATCCAGTGTAAGGCCAAGTGTTTTTTCTTTTCAATATGTAGCGAAAGTTTATTGCAAGAATTTCTTCAAACATGAACATCTTAAGATCCCTCTTAAGGTAAGGGTGTTTTGTCAAATTGGATTATCTTTATGTCTGGAGACACTGAGAGCAAATGGTGCTAATCTTTATCGTCATGTAATGTAGCGTATGAATGCTTAAAAGTTACAGAGCAAATAACACAAAAACTAAATATAAACTAAAGTATTGTGATTTTCATGGGCAAGCGTTTTCATCAGGTGGTTTTTTGACAGCATTGCATTGCATACGTTACAAAGCAAACGATTCTATGCTTAAAAGCAAAAGCACTTACGCAGGCATCTTCTCGACTTGAAACAGGAATTATTGAAATAAAGTGAAAGATATCGACGTTATTCTGAAGTAAATTTTCATTTAAAAAATTCATTAAGGAAGAAAATGTATACATACAATAACTTGACTATCTTATTCATCTTTTATGAAATTATTTTACAGCATTTACAATTTTATTATCTTATATATTCCTATTTTGCCCTTTCAGTCAACAAATCGTTGGATTGAAAAAGGAAACGATATTCTTAGGTTTTAGATAAAGATCAGTTTAAATGTAAAACATATTTTCTCTTTTAGTGTTGGTAGGTATCTAAATAATATTTCCGCGTGTGTATTTAACGCACTAAGCTTATTGAAGGATTTTGAAATTGTACGTCATGTATGTGTTTTTTAATTCCGTCCATCCATCTTAACAGATCATTTAGTTATCTTTTATTGATAAAGCCATATTTTACGAAAAGTATAATAATACATCCAGTGTAAGACTAAATGTTTTTTTCTTTTGAATATGTAGCAAACGTTTATCACTTGAATTTCTTAAAACGTGAACATCTAAAAATCCTTCTTAACGTTAGGGTGATCGAAAGCTATTTTGAAGTAAAACAAATTAACAAACAAACTTTGAAACTTTGAACTAATCTAATTAATATGAACTTATATTCCAAATCTGGATCTACCACATCTCAGGATTCAGGTAATAATTTGATGAAATAATGACCTCTATAAACAAAATTACTAATGTATTCTATGACAAATATACTATTTTGAAGTAATTGACTTTGAAAGATAATTCACTTTTCATTACTAATGATTACTTAATAAATACTACCGGGCTCATTAATAGGGACTTCTAAGCATAACATTCATTGTGGTGAAATTTGTATCACATTTCTCAGAAATTATTTCTATTCTCTTACTGAACTCTCCTATTGCCCTGCTATTAGAATACCTGTGATCCAAAGATGCATGTCCACCTTACTGCATACAGACAGAGAAGATGAGAGAAATGGAGAGGCGCAAAGAAAATGTACCGTTTTATCACCAGGAGACAGTGAAATTTTCTTGATATCATTACCGAATTCAAAATTAACTTCTTCTTAAGGATATGGGGTGAGGCTTATACCACTCGTGTTGAAGACATTTATTACCATAACAAAGGGAAGGTTTGAGCAGTCTTATCAATAACAATTTGTGTTTTAAACATTTTAGGGTTCGTGAATGTATCTGGGCTTTTGTTGAAATTTCTGTCCTTGAAAATAACCTTAGTATAAAGAATATTTCTAAAAACCAGTCACATTCATATAGATGTAGATACATCAATTATAAAAAAACCCATTAATTTTCCTCAGCGTCTTCACAATGTCTTGTATCTGTCTCATTTGTGTCTTATGTTCGATGACAATAAATCTTAGGGCTATGATAGAATTCGTAATTATATACGAGGAATACTGAGGGCTGAAAGAGACAGTAGCATGTTTTTTTTAAAAACACAATATTTTCCCAAACACACAACATTTCTTGCCAAATGGATTTTCCTTAGAGGGACAAACATCTCATTTTTTTAATTAATCAAACGTAGTGTAAAAATAAAGTATCAGATACCAAGCAAAACTTATTTGCGGACATATTGTTTTGGCCACTGTCACTGGTTTGTGGCCAGATATATCTATGGGGCCCATCAAAAGTGATATTCAAAATTAAAAAACTAAACATATTTGAGTAGCCATCTTTGACGAACTATAAAATATTGTAATCAGGCATTCATACATTCCAAAGAAATATGTGGATATGTAAACTTTAACATAACAAGAAAAACATATTGCCGTGGTAACGTTAGAACATTAACCAGAACACTGGAGGGACGTGCCAGCCGACTTGCAGGGTAAAGTATCAATTCAAGCAAAACTCATTTGCTTGTTTTAAACCCCTTTTAATCATTTGAGGTAGTAAAATGGATTACCATAGCTTAACATAACATGGTAGTTCCTCCTAAAAGTACTTCTGTATATGAAAAATGTGGTTGTAATTCTATTTCGTTTTTGTGAGATTACTCTATTTTATAAATTACCTGCTACTCTCCCTTAAAAACCTAATGAGTTATAGGTCCTAATTGGTCATGAGCCACAAAACAAAACATTTTCGCCTTAACTGATATTCTCTTCTTTGAAATACTATCAATGCAATCTATCATTTATTTTTTATATGATCTAAAAAAAAGATAATATGTAAGGAAAGATCTGTTTGCTTTTATATTCTTTATTCCAAGATTACCGACGTTTAGGTTTCATCAGTATTGTTTCATGCTTTTTATATACAACCCCATGTAATATGCCCTTCATCTCTCCGAAACGTCATGAGTTAGTGAGTGAATGAGATGGGGTTGACCGCCAATTTCAAGACAATTCACTTATAACACGGCTGCTAGTATTATTGCAGGGAGAAAGCTTGCAACACCTTTGTGTCTATGCATTGCGGTGAACTCTGCGAGCGAAATATGGGTGGTACTGCGCTGAAACTCAGTGAAGCATTGCACCCAAACCTGAATGCAAGTAGAACAGTTCTCTACTGCAGACAACCTTGCTGAGCCCCTGGCGGGATTCGAACCACGAACCTCTTGATTCGAAGCCAAACGCTACTGCACTATTCCGCCCCCTCGAAACGTCATGAATCTCACAATGAAGAACTTGTTATCAGGAAAATCTTGTCTTCCTTTACATTATTATTCTTGTGATTATGTCAAAACTCATGTTGAAAATATCAATTAAAATGTAACGTATCTAGTAGGAAAATAATGACAAACAAAGAGCATATTTAATCTGGTAAAAGACAATTTTGAAAAAACATTTACAAAAAGAAACTTACTAATAAATTATTTGAACCTCCTAAAAATCTGTCCACGTCCACAAAAATGTTAATGTTCCAATGATAACAGATATATCACTCTGAAAAACATTTTGTAAATGAATCATGTTCCAAATTATTCATGATTTGAACCACTGAGACAGAACATTATAATGTGTGTTTTTAATCTACAAATCTAGAATGTTCCCACCAGAGAGCCGACTGTGGTACAACAAATATGTTCTCTTTTTTAGTCCTCATGCTTTTTCCAAAAATAAGCTTTCAAAATCGGATTATTGAGATATTCCAACCATACGGCGCAAAAATGTGTGAAGCTCATTGTATACAATTGAAAGATTGTTCTGGAGAAATATTTGAAGAGGTACAACTGTCATGTCAGCTGATCTTTAACAACAGCAGTTCTAACCGCAACAACCTTTCCTCATATGAAGTGAATTTTGAACTCTGCAATGTAACCAATTCGCTTTTGATGACTAAAAGTAAGCTAGAGTTCATCTCATGTACATGTATGTAACTAAAGGCAGCTTGTATCTGTTTATGTTAAAGCAGCTAAGTGTATGTTGTTGAAATCAAATATGTCAAATTTCATAAATGGTGTTATTATACAGAGAAGTATTGGTTATTTCAGAAAATAAAAATCTTAATGCTTATCGGTTCAGTATAGTGATAATAAACAGGTAATCGTTCCAAAACCGGACGTGCATCTTTCTTACAATTTGTTGGTCTTCGTGTAGTAAACAATGTTTAATGAGCGACAATTAAGCTCAGATGTATACCAGACACATACAACCTAATGGCTAACTGTCATATATATAAATATATGAATATCTATATATCTCTTATAAGAAGGCAATTGCACGGGGTAAAGTAAAATATCATATAGAGGAGAATTGGAGACAACGGACATGGTTAGGTCGAAACATAAATCACCATTGAATTTATGGCAAACATAAATGTACTGTTTCTACCCTTGATCCACAGAGGACAAGACGAATACCCAGAAACCACTTGACTGCCCTGTTGAACTTGTGAAAAGGTTCCACAAAGCCTGTCAGAAGGGCAAGTTGGCCAGGGTGAAGAGACTTCTGGGCCGAGGGGTGGTGGATGTCAACTGTCGTGGAGATACGGGACGCACAGCTCTCATGGTAGCAGCAAGATATGGACATGAGAGGATCTTTGACTTTCTAGTGAAGCAAAACTGTAATATTTCAGCTTATGATGATAATAATTTTACTGTGACTGATTACGCAATTGTTAATGGAAACAAAGGCATTGTCAAGAAATTGTTTGACAGCGGTAGGATGAGTCTTGAAAGTAGGAACGGCAATGGGGACACTCCTCTGATGTTTGCAGTGCAAACCAAAGAAACTGACATTGCCTTGTGGTTGATACAAATTGGGGCTAATATACGAACAAAGAATGACGCTAACGACACCATTCTACATTATGCATGTATTGGTGGTCAGTTGAGGGTGATAAGGTATATCCTTTCACTGCACGTCTATAATATAGATTGTAAAGGCTATCTTCAGAGGACTCCTCTGTTGTTTGCTGCTCGTATTCCTCATGTTAAGGTAGCTCTTGTGAGAATGTTGACGCAACAAGGAGCTGATGTTAATGCTAAAGATGATTATTCCAATAGCGTATTACATTACGCCGCTGAAACGGGTCATGTTGAGTTGATTAAGTATATTCTGTCTCTAAAACGTATTGATATCAACAGTAGAGGATGGTTTGGGTGTACTCCTCTGATATTAGCTGTTGTAAATGGTAAAATGCGTGCTGTCAGGTTGTTGAGACGAAATGGAGCTGATATTAAAGTACTAGATGATGGTCGTAATAATATACTTCATAGAGCCTGTCTAGGTGGTCACGTTGATATGATCAACTACATAATGTTTCTAAAAATATTTGATATCAATGCTAAAGGACAATTTGGGAGAACACCTCTTTTGTTTGTTGCTGAACATGGTAACGTTTCTATTGTCAGGTTGTTGACACGAATTGGAGCTGATATTAACGCTATAGATGTAGATAGAAATAATGCACTACATCTGGCAACTATATATGGCCATGTCGAGATGGTGAAGCATATCCTGTCACTTAACATGATTGATCTAGAAAGTAAAGGACATCACGGGAGAACTTCTTTGATGTTTGCTGTAGCTGAAGGCCACATGTCTATCGTTAAGCTCCTCCAACATCACAAAGCTAACCTCACAATATCAGATGATTTTGGTAGGAATTTACTCCACGTTGTGTGTGTCAATGGTCAGATGGAGATGGTTAAGTATCTGGTCACTCTTGAGGAATTGAAGGACTTAGAGGTTAGAAGGGACCAAAATGGGGACACTCCTTATCGGTTAGCAGGGTTAAACCATCATTGTGACATTGTTGCATTTCTCAAATCAAGGGAATAATACAATCAAACACGATTTCGAATTGATCAACTGAAGCGTTGTAATAAGGTTTACCTAACAAGGTAAATATTTATGATTAATCAATCTTATCTTTTTCTCCAGAAGCAAAAGGCTTAGGGAGCTTAAATCTTGGTGTACAGACCACTTTAGTGATTGGGATTAAAACCATAGGGTTTTTTTACTCTTTGTTTCCTTATATCGGCTACAACCTATTCCATATTCCTACAATGTTTCGCGGAATTCAGGAAGCCTAATAAGGTTATTTCCTTATGTTTCTTTTTATGTTTTTAAAATGTAAATGAATATATTGAATATCGAAAATGTGAATGTGACCATGATGCTTGATATGGAAGAATTTGGTAGATGGTTGCTGATGGAGAATAAAATGTAATTTTGACTAAAAGGGCCAAAAAGCAGCTCTTTTAATGCTGTTGCGTTTGTGACTAGATAAAACACATATAGAATTCAAGTTAAACAGAAAAAACAGGAAGTAATACAACATTTTTTTTTCATTTTTTTTTTTTATTGGCTCCAAATTATATGTCCAAATTATGAGTCAGATACATGGATGGTGTAGTTTTCCAATAAACAGAGAAAATATGTACAGGAGTGATGTCAATCATAATAAAACATGCATGTACATGTAAATATTATATAGTAACACATATAGAAGTACAGTTAGATTAAGTAAATATGGTAAAGTACATGCTGTGGTCGTGCAAGTACTGGTATGAGAGGGTTCCATTTATGAATAAAACTTTCATTTCTATTATTCCTTTTTGCTATATATTTTTCAACATAAAATATTTGTTTCAGAGTTTTAATATACAAGTTTACATTTGGCAGTTTATTCTTGATACTGCATATGTAAATATGTCTTTTTGCAGCAATGATGATATGATTCAGTAGTCTATCAGTGACCATGATGCTTAATATGGAAGAATTTGGTAGATGGTTGCTGATTGAGAATAAAATGTAAATTTGACTAAAAGGGCCAAAACGCAACTATTTTAATGCTGTTGCGTTTTTGACTAAATAAAACACATATAGAATTCAAGTTAAACAGAAAAAACTGGAAGTAATACAACATTATCAAATTACTAACTATACCTTTATCGTAATGTAACTATGTCAAATTATTCATATTCTGGTCAATATTTCAGAACCTTTGTGATATTTGCTCATGCTGATTATGTGGAAAGATAGAATATTTACAGTACAAATGTAACACTCCAAACCAATGTGATGTAATTACATTGTAAACACCTTTGGAAATAAAAAGGTGAAAAAAACGTAATTCCAGTGAAGAGACTTTTTGTCAAATTGGATTATCTATATTTTTGATGACACTGAAAGCAAATGGTGCTTATCTTTCTCCTCATGTAATGTGGCGTATGGAACCTTATAAGTTACACAGCCAACGACTTTATACTTAAAAGCAAAAGCATTAACGCAAACACTAAATATCAACTAAAGTATTGAGATTTTCATGAGCAAGCGTTTTCATAAGGTGTTTTCTTGACAGCATTGCTCAGTGAAAAATATCGGCGTTATGCTGAAGTAAATTTTCATTTAAAAAATTCGATTAGGCAGAAAATGTATACATTGAAGGACCGCAATGCAAACACCTTTTAATGACGTTTGAGTAGTGCACCTTACTTTGAACATACAATAACTTGACTATCATATTCATCTTCTATGAACTTATTTTACACCATTTACAATTTTATTATCTTATATATTCCTAAGTTTGCCCATTCAGTCAACAAATCGTTAGATTGAAAAAGGAAACGATATTCTTAGGTTTAAGATAAAGATCAGTTTAAATGTAAAACATATTTTCACTTTTTACTGTTGATGTTGGTAGGAATCTAAAATAATATGTCCACGTGTGTTTTAACGAACTAAGCGTTCTGAAGGATTTTTCAATGCTTTAAATTGTATGTCATTTGAGTGTTTTTATATTCCGTCCATCCATCTGAACAGATCATTTAGTTATATATTATTAATAAAGCCATATTTTAAGAAATTCTCATAAGTAGCAAATAGTATTATACATCCAGTGTAAGGCTAAAAAAATTTCTTTTGAATATGTAGTAAAACGTTTATCACTTGAATTTCTTAAAACGTGAACATCTAAAAATCCCTGTGTTCGAAAGCTATTTTGAAGTTAAACAAATTAATGTCAACTTTGAAACTGTGAACTAATCTAATTAATATGAACTGTTATATTCCAAATTTGGATCTACCCCATCTCAGGATTAAGATAATGATTTGATGAAATATTGACCTCCATAAAAAAAATTACTAATGAATTTGATGACAATTATACTCTTTTGAAGTAATTGACTTTGATAGATAATTTACGTTTCATTAATTTCATGAATCAAATCACCAATAAACCATACTACAAGGCTCATTAATAAGGTCTTCAAAACATAACGTTTTTTTCCTGCAAGACTGATAATGTTTACAAGATGAATTACATTTACAGCTAAAATGTCAAGCTGAATTATATTGATATTGTTATTGATATATATTATAAGTATATGTTGAAACCAAATTTCATTCCTCATGATAGCAAATCAAAGAGTGTTGACCGATGGTAAAAAAAAGGGTCTACTTATTGGAAAAATTCTCTCACGTATCAGTCACGTATACGATAATCCCGCCACCCATGTCTTGCGCACACAAAAGTTTCAAACAACCACAAGTGATCAGTATTTAATGATCGCCTTCGACTGCATTGACACTTTTTTTGCACTTCTGATTGACAATGGCACGAAAGAGAATTTCAGATGCATTGAGATGGCAGATCATTGGCCTTCATCAGGCATGCTTTCTTATAAGGAAATTGCACAAAGAACTAAGTATCACTACACCATAAAAAGCGGTCTGGTGAG
Organism: Phorcus lineatus; assembly: GCA_921293015.1. Classification (NCBI taxonomy): domain Eukaryota; kingdom Metazoa; phylum Mollusca; class Gastropoda; order Trochida; family Trochidae; genus Phorcus; species Phorcus lineatus. The sequence goes on along the minus strand of OV121098.1, from coordinate 12,310,140 downwards.
GAAACATGCGCAAACTAATGATGTAAAGGACCTTCCCTGTTCTGAAAGACTAAAAGCTACCACGCCTCACAGGAGGATAGAGCTCTGTTACGGAATGTCAGACGCCAGCTTATTGGTTCAAGCACCCTTCTGAAACAGGCCTGCTTTCCTCATCAGCGCTTAAGCAACCACACTGTGAGAAACCGCCCCAAATATGCTGGATTAAGAGCCAGAAGAGTCGTCAGGCATCCACAGCTCAAAAATAACCAAAACCTTCAGCGTAGGTTATGTCGTGAGAACAGGCAGAGGTAGAACCTACCATGGAGGAGAATACACTTGACCGACGAAAGTCCTTTCCTCCTGCATGCTGTTGGAGGAATAGGAATACATGTCTTGCCCCAAGAAACATTTAGCGAAGGGTACTTTTTGGCTAGCGATCCGAAATGGTTTGGGTAGGCTTCCCCTACGACTGTAGACTTTATTTGATGACTATGCAAGGTTCATTAACAGGCGCTCGCTGCATTCAGTAGGTTCATGATTTTGTAATTATTGATTATTTCGATGACCACATGTTCTTTTTTATGGACAACGCAAGACCTCATCGTTCACTTGCTGTAAACCAACGTCTGGCAAATAACACGAATGCCATGACCAGCATTATGTCCAGAATATAAAACCCAATCGAACATGTTTTGGACATCGTGGGTCGTCGGGTACAAAGAAGGAATGTTCCTCCACAAAAGCTGAGGGAACTGGAGCTAGCTTTTCACGAGGAATTGACAGGGACACCGATTGAACAGTTAAGGAATCTGTTTGGGAATATGCCAATAAGAGTCGCTGCAGTTATTCAGGCATGTGGTGGAAGCACACATTACTGATGTTTTGTGACACGTTACTGATGCTTTGTGACACGTTACTGATGTTTTGTGACACGTTACTGATGTTTTGTGACACGTTACTGATGTTTTTTTATTCCCCGCACAATGATCTACTTTATTTAAGCTGCTTTTACCGGATGGCACACAACAAGACCTTCAACTAAAAACCCATGTCTCTTGGATGAAATTTAATTTCAAATTCATCCGGTAAAAATCTTCTCTTCAATATTATCAAATGATTGTTCTTTTAATTAGAAAAAACGTTCAGCTTATCTTCTTTTTCTCAGTTTCATACCATATTTTCATAAAATTCATACTTTGTGAAAAATAATTGGGTTGCTTACCATGCTGTGTAAATATTGTTATATGCATTTTTAATTGTAGACATCAAAGTTATATTTTTCTAAAGCCATTTTTTTAAAGCTATTTGTTTTGTCAAAGTCAATAATTCATCTGAGTATCCATTTACCATCTTGACAGTCATTTTTCCTAGAAAGTCCTTTTTTCAATAAATCTATTCAAGTAAGGCTTAGTCTATTAAAAAACTTCACATCAGTTATGTATAATCTAATTAACTTTTCATGTTTTTCGTATTTTTCATATCTTATCACTTCGAAACATTTTCAAAATTTTCATTAAAGTCAGAATTCATAACCACGTAAAAGTAACTTAATTTCTGATGTACATTGGTCAATAGTTATGCTCCTTATAAGCCTTGAGTGGTGTCTTGTAGACTTTATGTTCGAATTTGTATGTAAAATTATATCTGAATTTAAATAAAATGTGAATATGCGTCAGTCCAGTGTTATAAGCATAACAATGACCAAAGTTAAGCACAATAGTATTTACAAAGGTATTCATAGGAAACGTATGGATTGAAGCGCATTGTTGCCAGCAGTGAGAACATTTTTCAAAAGTTCTTATTAAATGATGTTTTTTTCTAACTAAATGATAGTTTCATCTAGTTACATGATACTTTTATCTAATTAAAGGATAGTTTTATCTAATTAGATGATGGTTTCATCTAATTACATGATACTTTTATCTAATTAGATGATTGTTTCATTTGATTAGATGAAACTATCATTTAATTAGATAAAACTATCATTTAATTAGATGAAACTATCATCTTATTAGTTAATAATAATAGCATGCTTTGTCATGGATATATGCGCGATATAAGAATGCTATTATCATTATTTCAATGCAGTGGTTTCACCTTTAAACGACAATATTTATATTACCACAATATATAATTTCTTGCATAAATGTCTTGATCATTATCATTAAAATTGTGAAAAAGTATGAAGTGTTAAACTTAGATAAGTATAAATAGAAAGTTGAATTGAACCATGATGATTTATATCAACTTTCAACATCATGACATTATCTTTTCAGTATGCATAATGCATATGAAATATTTAGTGAGAGACTTTCTAGACATGCCAACCCCTAATATACCAAATAAATTTTCTGAAAAGGGAAAACGTTTGCCTTTGAGGATTATAGGATACTATTTTCAACATATCTAGTTGAAACAGATACTTTAAACCTGTTAAATAAACATGCTAAGTGTGTTAATACATGTCAGAACCGATTTCAGGTTTCTGCACAGTCTGATTAAAATCGACCATGTACCGAAGAATAAAACTTTCAAAATATTGAATCTACCGAGATTCGAACTCTATATGTGTAGGTTATCTTCTCCACAAGGGTCTGACCGCAGCCTACTGTAGCGCACGTGCTGACACCAGTTTAGCGCAGACAAAACCTAGTCATTAGCGAACCAATCACATCATCGCGTTTAAAATAAGGATAGCGGCGGTCAATGTTAACGAATGGTAAATGAGAGTTACTTGCCCCTAGATACTGATACCGAATGCTTTTGCCGCACGCATAGTGATTGGTTAGCTGTGTTTACGTGAGAACGTGCGCTACAGTAGGCTGAGGTCAGACCCTTGTGCAGAGGATAGCCTACACATATAGAGTTCGAATCTCGGTAGAGTCAATATTTTGAAACTTTTATTTTTCGGTCGATTTTAATCAGACTGGGTTTCTGCAGTGACAGTGGACGGAAATTGCCACGAAAAACTTTTGGAAATATGGATTACATTATTAGTTAGGAAAATAAAAATGTGATATTGTTGATGAAAATAGAAAACTGGCTAATAAAACAACCATCAACTACATCTTCAAACTGGCCTACCAAGGAAAAATCGAATCCCAATTGGAAGAATGCAACGTTGACTTTAGCGTTCATTTATCGGTCGGTCGACATGCGTCATTCCATCATAGTGATGTGACCTTGACACAGAAAACTTTTGGAAATATGGAATACAAAATTAGGGAGGAAAACAAAAGTGGGATACTTTTTGTGAAAAAGAAAACAAGCCAACAAAAGTAAAAGAAAAGACTAGTAGTGAGTAAATAAAATTGTTTATTTGCAAGCTTAAACTAGACGATGAAATGTAACTAGAAATGATACAACAGATGACAAAACAACAAACAGAAACGAATCAACTGATGACAGTCAACTGAACCAAAACTTTCGCAACTTGTATCGCTACCAATGTTCCGACATATGTTAGATAAATCATTTCAGGAAACAAACACATAAATAACAGTTGTAGGCTAGGTGTGATATGTGCACATGTGCAAATATAAAGAATATAACACTACCTATGTTTTATCATTTGTTCCATAAAACTATAGCAGGAAAAGCTCCCCCCCCCCCCCCTCCCTAAAAACGTAGGTAAAATGTTATTTGTGCACATATGAAAATTATTAAACAGGATATATCTAACCATGTTAGTAATCAAAATGCAAATCTGACCTTTTTTGCAAGTCAGGTGTCGTTGACATAATATGTTCTTATAAATGCACGTACAAAACATATGTCACTAATTATGTTTCAAAATCTTTCAAATAAAACAAAATAGGAAAATATCTTTACCTGTCATGTATCAACACATATTAAATGAAACAAGATAGGTTAACATCACCTTTACTCGTGTTTCTACATCCGTATTAAACAACCGCTAATCTCGACTTTATGACTTTTCGATTTTCGTTCTAAGATTTGTCAACAAAATAAGAACTTGGCTTGATTTTTTTTATTTTGTCCAATAAACACCTTTAGCTAGCCTTTCGTTAAGACAGCATAATTATCAGCTTTGTAAATCCAACCTGGGCAAGGGGCCATAAAATTCGCACGGTTGTGACGTAATAAATAAACTGTACAGTGTGGCGCATAATTATTTCAACTGAAATACCGCCTTAGATAATTGTTTAATTACCATTGATGTGGGTTTCTTTTTTACACCAAATGCTTAATAGTGTTACATCGTCAAATGATTTACCTAACTGAGTGGAAAACATTCTCTGAAAATCTTTAATTATTGGTATTTTTCTGTGATATTGTTACGATAGATGTATAGATCACTAGGCAATGATTCTGTTTATGACGTCACAAAAAGGGCGTGTGGCCAGTCATGAATTCACTGGTTTGTGGCCAGATAGATCTAAGCTGCCCATCAAAATAACATTCAAAAACGGTTTTCAAAACTGAACATATTTTAGTAGCAACCTTTTACGCACTATACAATATTGTAATCAGACATTCATATATTCCAAAGAAAATAGTGAAATATGTTTGGGGTTATGTAAACTTTAACATAACAAGAAAAAAATCATTGCCGTCTTAACGTGAGAACATTAAAGAGAACACTGGTGGGATGTGTGAGGGGACTTGCAGGGTGGATGGGAAGGTTGGGGTATGATGAATAAACAACGCGTACACGCTACTTTAGACAATGGGTATCACTACTTGAGTGACTAAAACATTAAGATTACTAGAAAGGTATCATAGAGCTGTTTAAGATAAAGGGATGGGGATGGTAAGGTTTAATTGTTAGGTGTGGTCACATACGTCTAAAAGGTAAAGAGAAACTAGGAATATCTACCTCACACATCCAACATCAATCATCCAAAAATGTTCAATTTCCGCCATTTTATCAGCAGCCTTAAGCCGGACTCTATTCTCCTGGGCCTAAATTTTCGAAGCTCTCTTAGCACTAAGAAAGTCGTAAGTACCATACATTAACATTGGCTATCAACGGCGATATGGGATGGACACCACCTACTGTGAACATTTGGACCTCAGTTTTTAGACATTGGACCAGAATTGTGAATATGACCACAAGAAGAGTCAACAAGAAAGTATTCTTATGGGCTGAAAAGTGCAGAAGGAAGAACTGGAATTTTAAAGTTAAAGCAAAACTTCGCAATCTTGGATTGGAAAACCTAGCAAATACAGAACATCACTTGGAAAAGAAACTGTTTTTAAGAAATACACAAGCCGCTATGTATAAGGAGTGTGAAAAGAACTGGAGATGTACCATAAATAAGGAGGAAGGAAAAAACGGAGGACGAAATAAATTACAGCACTACAAGTTTTTTAAATTCAATTACGAACCTGAACAGTGTGTAAAATGCCCTATTCCCCGAAGTCACAGAAGTGCTTTAGCTAAGTTTCGATGTGGAGTGGCTCCGATCCGATTAGAAACTGGCCGTTATGAAAATATCCCACACTATCAGAGATTTTGTTTTAATTGTTCCAACACGATAGAGGACGAAATACATGTTTTATTCCAATGCCCAATTTTTGCAAGTCAACGGGAGAATTTGTTCTACAAATGCTCTCGTATCAATAACAATTTTTATAACTTCTCTTACTGCGAGATGCTAGTATTTGTTTTTACATCCCCCGAAGTAACTTTTAGCATAGCCAAAACCTGCCATGACATTTTAGTTAAAAGACGTGATATTTTATATGAATGATTTATGTATATATTAGCTCTATTTTCTGTGTATATTTTGTCCTGTTTTAATATTGTTTAAGTGTATTGGTGACATTTTTATGCAAATAGTCTCTCATAAGTCGCTGAGCGATTGGTCGTTGTGTATATCTTATATATTTTATATATCTTATGTATTTTAGTGTACAACGAGTGAGACTCAAATAAAATATTCTGTCTGTCTGTCTTGGCTTATGACTTTCTTAACGATAAGAGAGCTTCGAAAATCTAGGCCCTGGAGCCTGGACCCCAGGTAATGATAGCCTCAGTGCGGACGTCAACGAAGCCAGTCAGTAGCTTAGCTTAGCCTTAAGAAAAAACAGCAACTGGTGTTACTTAAGGCCTTATTTCACTAAATATCAGATCTAGAGCCACATTTACACAAAATAGCTTACTGTTAAGAGGGCAAACTCTTGTAAAAGAACATGCAAATATAAAAAAACATTGTTATTGACACATAAATGTTACATGATAAAAGGCAGGTAAACAGGGCATGAACAACACATTAGAACTTACAATAATAGCTATAGTCGGCAAATAAAGATATACAATTATAAAAATAGGGACATGAATAAAAATTGCATAATATGTACCATCAATATATGCAATTATATACGACACCTTTCATAAAAGTGCATTTGATAGTCGCAGGGCTTTAGACTTAAGTTTTTAGAATGAATTAAAATCATACGTTATGTACCCATAGAAGTAAACCATAAAAACTCCAAAGAAGTTAATAGAACCGAAAAGCCATCTCGACATGATGATTGATTCATACACGAATTTTAGTAGAACTAATCCTTTGGCAAAAACAAAAATATGTTTTGAACATGAACAACAGTAGTAACCATTACCAAGTTCTATATTAATAGCTATAATCATAACATCATCAAAACATCTATTAAGGGTCCTCTTTCTTAAAATATTCAATATATCGGATGTTTTTAAATTACCAATTTCCGTGTAAAATGTAGAAAAACGTAACTGTACTGGAAGTTGTCAATGTCGCATGTTCAGTCCTCGATAATGAAAGGAAATATATGGATAACAACTTCTTTATTCATTGTATGCGACGTTTCGACACAGATTCTTGTGTCGTTCTCAAGCAATGGTAACAAGGTGGTAGAATGTGAGCATATAACTACATGTTATCAATCAACAGAGAAAACAAATTAACAAGGAGAGCATATGCAATTACACGAGATAAAGGATAAGAAGTTAATGATGTACAAAGCATGATGATTTTACAGGTAATGCGTGTGTTGGTACAGTTAATTAGTTAATTAGAGGAGATCATAGGCCGATGGGATGTAATAACCTTGATCACGGTTAATTGATGGTTTAATCCGTTTAATTTCCACTGCTTCTCTAAACTTGCGAAGCAATAATCCTGTTGATTTGTTACAAGGCAGGTGATCTCTGACCATTGTATACAGTGATTTGGGTGTTTTTTTATATGGTCGGAAATGGCTGATTTGCTGTCTATTATTTTTACTGACGTTTGATGTTCTTTTAGTCGGGTGTTGATAGGCCTGGACGTTTCTCCCACATAGCTATGTCCACAGTTGCAGTTTATTTTGTAGAAAACCCCTTTTGGATTGTTGTTTGAGGATGATTGTTTTCCTTGGAGTTGGTTCTGCAGGTTGATGGATGATGAAAATGTAGTGTCGATATTTGCCTGTTGTTTTAGTAGTCTACTGATTGGACGGGAGGGTTTTCCTATGTAGGGGATAACAATCTTCATAGGGGCTGATTCATGTCTTGGTGATGGGTTGGTTGGAGGGTTAAGAGCTGCTGCTATAGTTTTTTTCACAAGTTCAATGGGGTGTTGGTTCAGTTCAGTGAAGGCATGTTGAAGGTGGTTGATTTCTTCTTGTACTTTTGGGGGTGAGGGTGAGATATTTTTAGCTCTTCTTGTCAGGGTAGTGATTATGACGGTTTTGACTTTAGGTGGGTGGTTGGATTGATAATGGACATATGGTTTAAACATATTTATTTCAGAAAAGAATTGGATTGGTAAACAAGCTAGAAGCTTATGTTAATACCGCTCCAAAATACAAATTATAGAACATGTCATGGTGATTGTACAATGAATATATATACATATCCATACAAACGCCAGCAAGATAAAGAACATGTCATGGTGTATTTACAAAAATATATGATTTATCTATAAATGAATATATAGTCGCCAAATAGCTTTACCAATATAACAATAAAACATATCAATTATGGATCCGATGCAAATCTGCCTGTTAAATCTATAAAATCGTGCACAGATATCAATAGTTCATGATTTACATAAGAGGAACAATTTGGGTTTCCAAATAGGACCGATCTCAGGTCAAAACCTTTGTTATAGAAAAACATATTTTCCCTTATATTCATGAACAATGGACATGAAAAGAAATAATGGGTCGAATCTTTCATAGTTATGGCCACAAGAACAGTCGGGAGTTGATGATATGAATCTTTCATACTTGTGTGCATTTAAGTTGCTGCATTCAAGTCTAAGGCGAGAATGTATTATTTGAGAAAATCTACTACCATAATGTAAGTCGAAATGAGTATGCATTTCAGTTACCTTGTCTATGGCTTTTTTGAATGTCGGGGAAAGATGAGGGAAAGATGGGGAGTTTCTGTGTTCTATCGGTAATGAATTCCATAATTTAACTGTGTCAGGAAGGAAGGATTTTGCATAATTTACTGTTTTGCAGTTTATGGTCTGAAGTTTTGAGTCATCGCGAAGATTGTAATCAACAACATCTGATATCTTATGAGGCACAAGGTTGCTAAGATAACTTGGTGTATTATTATTAACCATACTATAAAACATGTAATTTGTTTACATATCGTCTATGGATTAATGGTTTACAATTTGTTTCTTTATATATTTTATCATGACTCGTACCACGGACGGCACCACACACAGTTCTCAGAGCATCAAGATTAAGTTTTTCTAACATATCTGCTAGTTGTTTTGTACAATTATCCCATATATGACTACAGTAGTCAAATACAGGAAAAATGAACTGTTTGTACATTATCTCTAATGTTTTTCGGTTCAATCTATATTTGAGACTCCTAAGACAATTAACCATTGGGGCAACCTTTTTAGCAGTTTCATTTATCAATGAATGTTTATTTGTAATCACGGCCACATGGCCTAAAGTACAATAATCATGTATACATAAGGTCACTGCGCATGGACATTGAAATGATTGCTTACATAGGTAAATTACGTTTAAGATAAATTGCAAGATTTTTTAAGCATTCAACATTCTGTGAAGACATTAGCAAATTATATTTTTCTCGCGTTGGATAGGTATGGAAATAGCCTGGTAACAACATTTTTCTACTTTCGTTATAATATGGACAGACTAACAAAAAGTGAAATTCGTCTTGGATTACGTCATAATTACATTTTGTACATTTCAATAAATCAATATTTACATTTGTATCGTATCGAAATTGCTGTATATTAAGTTTATGGCTCATACATCTAAATTTACACAGAGTTCGAAGTAAATCTCTATCTGAAATAAGCCGTAAGATGTAAAGTTCTGGTTCCAGAATACTCTTGTAAGAGCAATAGTTATGCAAAAATGATGATGAACATAATTTACTATGCCATATTTGATACTGAATATCTTTACATCGTTGTTTAAAACATTGCATAAAAAATGAGGTGTCGCCACAATCTTGGGAGATCCATACATATGAAAAACCAGTCTCCATTAACAAAATCCGAACATGTGACACCCAACTAATACCACCATGGTCGTCATATGATTTGAGCATTAAATAGCAGGCCTTTGGATGGCGACTTGTTTTCATGTTAAGTAATCTGGTCCAATATTTTACACATCTTTGAAAATAATTGATACAAAGTCTTGACCTTCCAACTTCACCAAGTATAGCTGTGTTTGACACAAATTTACTGACACCTAGATATTTCTTGAAAAAAGAACTTTGTACTTTTTCTATCTTATCTCTTACAGAATAACCCCAAATTTCGGAACCATATAAAAGTATTGGCGCTATTTTTGTATCAAATATTTTGGTTATTACATTCAACGGGATTTGAGGATACTTGTTGATAAGTTGAAAAATAGGAAAACAGGCCTTTTGGGCTTGAATAGCTAATGTTTCACACGCCTTCGACCACACAAGTCTCGATGAGAACAGTATACCTAGATATTTATAATATGATACAACATTAATCTTTTCTCCATCATATGTCCATTTTTCGTTTTTATTTAGATATCCCCCATTCCTAAATACCACAATGCATGATTTATTCAAGTTTACCCGAAGACCCCATTTATCACAATAACTTTTTAACAAATCAAGTTTCTTCTGCAAACCTATAACAGTGTCATCCAATAATGTTACATCATCAGCAAACAAGATCAACTGAATATCGTCAGTTCCGTCTCTCACAAATATACCTCTTAATCCATAGGTCTTAAATTCTTCTATCAACTCATTGATAAAAAAGATGAACAGCACAGGGCTAAGAATGCAACCCTGGCGAACACCAGCGGAGGTTGTAAATACTTCAGTTTTAAGATTACCAACTCTGACGCATGCAGAAACTTGTTCATACATATTCTTCAAAATACAAAACATCTTACCGTGAACACCCTTCGTTAATAAAAGGTACAATAATTTGTTTCGGTTCACTAGGTCAAATGCCTTCCTAAAATCTTTGAATGCGGCATAAAATCTATGTTTCGGCTTCCGCAAATATTTCTGACATAAAGACTGCAGAATAAACATATTGTCTACAGTAGAGTAATCACTGCGAAAACCTGCTTGAGATTCGTGTAGCACTTCATGAATATCAAGCCATATTCGTATCCTGTGTTCTAAGATTGATGAAAATATTTTACCCATAGTGTTTAAAAGTGAAATCCCTCGATAATTATTCGGATCGTGAACATTACCTTTCTTATGCAGAGGAATTATCATCCCTATATTCCAACTCTCTGGGAATATTCCAGAATCTAATACACAATTGAATAGAATTTCGAGAAAAGGGATGAGAAAGGGGGTATGTTTATAAAATTCAGATGTGATCCCGTCAACGCCTGGAGATTTTCCTGTTTTGAGGAGGTTAATAGCTCTTTCAATTTCATCATTCAAAATAGGTTCTGATAGGATATCAACATTAAGACATTCTTCACACTCGTCGTATTCATGATTAGATAAAACGCTTTCAACAGTTTCATCAAAAGGGTGATGATTTGTAGATACAGCTGGATTTAAAAGATTTTTGAAATAGTCATACCATGAAGTTGCAGTAATATTAGCCAGATGTGTCTCATTTCTAAGTAAACTCTTGATTTTAAACCAGAAACCTTTGCAATCCCCCTCTCGTGCTGCTTTACATATCTCATCTATATCTTTAAGACTACACTGCTTCTTCTTTTCGGTACACGTGTCCCTAAATACTTTCCTGGACTCTAGATACTCAGCAAGATTTTCATCTGTGCGACATCTCCGAAAAGCATTCAAGTTATGATACTTTATGTTCTTTGTCTTAGTACATTCATAATCAAACCAGCATGGCTGGGTATATGGTCAAGTAAGGCCCAAATGTTTGTGACTTTGAACCGAGTCAATAGTATTATCATTCATGGTCAAATCTGGCATTTGAACTGGTTGCAATTTTCTAGTAAACCGAATAGAAACAGTTTTATTTGGATTAAATGAAACCTGCCATTTGTCAGCCCATTCAGAAATTCGCTTCAAGTCATCATTTATATCAGCAGAAGTTTCAACGGGATCCCCAATAATCGCGTATAAAGATGTATCGTCCGCGAAGAGCATTATATTGCTATTGATGCCTTCAACTATATCGTTGATATATAAGATAAACAAAAGCGGCCCCAAGACGGAACCTTGTGGCACGCCAATGAAGACTTGCCTGTTATCAGATCGGAAACCATTAATAACAACACTTTGTTCTCTGTTCTCAAGGTAGCTCTCGAACCATGTTAACAAACTTCCATTTATTCCAACTTTTTTAAGTTTGTAAATTATGACCTTATGCCAAACTCTATCGAAAGCTTTACTAACATCACAAAAGACCGCTTTTACTTCCTTACCTTTATCTACTGCTTCAGCTATGAAATCATAAAGATATGTAAGTTGATTGACAGTAGAGTCCACTGGTGTAAAACCGGATTGGAGGTTAGACAATATGTTATTATCTCTGAGAAAATTATACACATGTTTAAATACACATTTTGCAAAAACTTTGGCCACACAGCTTGTCAGTGCAACAGGTCTGTAATTCGTGCAATCATTAATACTTCCCTTTTTATGAATAGGAACAACGGAGGCATCTTTCCAAATTTGCGGAGATATCTTTTTAGAAAGCGATAAGTTAAAAACGTCTGTAAGAGGACCCGCTAACAGTTCAGAGTTCATTCTTAAGAACTTATTGCTAATGCCGTCTGGCCCCGTCGCTTTTGTTGTATCTAATGAAGACAGAATATCATGAACTTCATTTATATAAAGATACAGATCACATAGAGGATTGTTAATGGTAGGAATAACGTCTTCAATTTGCCTGTCAGGATAATTGACTTTAGTTTAATTAGTGAAATATTGGTTCATTATATTTGCAATATCCAAACTATTATCATATAGTTTATCATCGTAAAGTACGGGAGGAAACGTTCCTTAGGAATTTTAGTTTTTAGTGAAATTTTTAATGAGACGCCACCAGAGTTTTGTGCCATGACTTTCATTAACCATTTTATCCATTTTGTCTAAGTATTGTTGTTTTGCATTTCTTACTGATGATATCACTTTGTTTTTTATTGTCTGAACTTTGCCCAATTAGAAGGTAAATTACGCCGATTTGCCAGCTTATGTATACGATAACGCTTACGAATAAGACTGCGAGTTTCACTATTCATCCATGGGGCATCGTTTGGTCTGATTGTGACAATTTTATTTGGAATATGTTTGTTGCACAAATTCATCATGGTAGTAGTTATCTGGTCTGTTACTAGATTAACATCATGAGAGGAAAGTATTTCATTCCAGTCAACAAGACTAAGTTCTTCTGCGAGGGCATCAATGTCAGCTAGCTTATAGTCAAAAATCTTTCTTTTATAGGTGGATGATTTTGTTATGTTCTCATTCAGGGAAACATAAACCGGACAGTGATCACTACATATGGGATCAAGTACACCAGAATCGGTTATAAGGGAAGCATGTGTTATAAAGATAAGATCAATCAAAGTGCTAGAAGTAGGCGTTATTCTTGTAGGATCAGTAATGATTTGAGATAATCCATTCAATACTTTGATTTCATCTATTCTGTTTGAACACTTTGAGAGAATATCTTCATTAAAGTCACCAGTTACTATTGTGACTAAACCAAGATCAACAGCGTTACTGATAGATTCCTCTATTAAGTCCCAATAAGTATCACTTTTGTCTGCTCTGTAGAAAGTTCCAACGAGGTAATTACGTTTGTTACATTTGATCTTAACCCATAGTGCCTCGAGAGCAGGCAGGTCTAAAAGGTCCATACACTCAAAGGTCAAGCATTTTCTTATATACACAGCCACCCCTCCACCCCTGGTCTGTCTATCTTTTCTAAGTGGTAAATGATAACCTGGTATTTCTAAATTTTTACTTTCTATATCATTATGTAACCATGATTCAGTTATACAAATCACGTCATATGGTTCTAGTTCAGCTTGGAGTATATCTAATTTATCTCTTAAACTACGTACATTCAAATGTACAATTTTAAGATCGGGTGTATGCAAGGGTCCTGGATTTGGGTGTACATCACCACAGATCAGTAGTAGTAAGGTGATAAGCAAGGAAACTCTGTTGTAATAGAGACAAAGTATTGAAAAAAGATAGCATTGTTTTCTAAATCTAAAGGCAGATTTGCTTTGAATGTGACAAACAAAAGAGTCCAAAGATTGTCTATATTGCATGATTTCAATCATTGTCAAACAAGAATATATAAGCATCAGGGTTGGTGGGTTCGTACAAGACGATCGATTGGCAAATAAAACAAGTAGATATTAACATAAGAAACTCACGTGAAGTTTTTGCAAGTAATGCACTGCATTTTGTATTGTTCAAACATAAATTGTAATTGCATGACAAAGGTTTCTTGAGGCGAAAGAAAGATTTGAAATAATGTGTAAAAGTGAAAAGAATAGAAAATAAAAAAGAAATGACATGAAATCATCGTTTTGATGAGAGATATGGAGAATCAGATAAAAAAAGATAACACATGTGAAGTGTTAATATGTAATAATTAAAAAAAATCATTGCATGAGTGTTGAGTTTTTATTCTATAAATCTGTTTATAAGTGTATATGACTGTTACGGTGTTTTATAAGTCTGTGGTTTCGACAACTCCAGTTCGGTGTTAAGGAAGATGCACGTGCAAGACGGGATAACCTGTGAAGCAGGGACAAGTGTCGTGTTGGCAATGATAGACTGGATATGTCGATTTGGACTAACTTTGTTATGGTAAGTAAGTTTAGTTTGTACTTGCAATATGAATTTTATTTGTTATTTTAATGGACATATTGATCCGTATGGGTTGGCCTCGGAGTTCATTGGATGGTGTTCGTGTGACTAGGACGTCCAGGAACGGTAGGTTGTTGTTGGTTTCTGCCTCCATGGTAAATTTGATGCGGGGGTGTTGGTTGTTAAGATGGTATAGGAGAGAACTTGGGTCGTCATCAGTTCTGAGGTTTACAAATGTGTCATCTACCTTTCTCACCCAAAAAGAGGGAGTCACAGGAGATATGGCCAGTGCCTTTTCTTCAAAGTCAGTCATATAAATTTCTGTCAGTATTGGGGATAGAGGTGAGCCCATCGGGAAGAAAGAAGCTTTAAGTCCTCAAGTTTTAGCCGTTTAGCGATAATGAAGGACGGAGATCCTCGTGGTTTAAAACATCTCGTTTATTGCCTGTAAAATTGGAAAAAATCAACATTAGGAAGATGTTGAATGGTCACTCATACAGGTTTGATGGCTGACGGATGACAATTGAATGTAGATTCAAATTGTCATACGTCACAGATGTAGGAGCCCGTGATTTCCGTCCTTCATTATTGTCTAAACGACTAAGACTTGAGCCCTGAACCCGCGACAAATTGGTCCCCGAACAGGTACGGAGTCAATCAACCTCGACAGCAGCAGCACCAACGGCTTCAACAACGTCATCTCCATCGTCTTATCCACTTTGTTATATTCTGTGGTATACTGTCTTAACATCTTGTTAGCCAACCGACCATGATGTACAACATTCAAACTCCTCAAATCGATTTTCATGGAGCGACATATCAACAAACAGGTTTTGACTATTGAATGCCATATACATGCACTGTGATATATAACACAATGAACTTCAAGAGAACGATGTTCATAAATCATCAGCTGTGATAACTGTTCATCCGAAATTGGCACCCGAACAGGGACCCGGACAACTCCCGAACTACACCATGAGTACGTCAAACTGAGGTGCTTGATAACTCCGAATGGCTGGACTCGAGAACGAGTCACTTTGTGGAGGGGGTGCATGTGGCTTTGGCCAGAGGGTTATCTATAAGTATAAATGTCCTTTTGGATGCTATAAAGTGTATATATGTATTGTATGATTGCTTATGTTTCGTTGTATTTTATATCTGATGTATTTTAAGGTGTCTTTTCGACCTTATGAGGTTCGTTGTGCTTTTTAATGTTGTGACCAAAGATTTTATGATGTGTATATGTAACACATGACACGGTAAATAATTTTGATTCTCATCAATGACTGTTAGCAGTGTTGGTTTAATTCTATTGGCAATAACTGCGGATGCAAGTTTGTATGAGGTATTTAATAGACTTATTGGACGCCATGATTTGAGGAACTGCTTAGGCTTATTAGGCTTTGGTAAACATGTAATTAATCCTTGCTTCTGTGTAATTGATAAGGAATCATGATCATAAGCATAATTCAAGGAGTTAATCAAATATTTGTTCAAATCATTCCAAAAGAATTTTTTAAAAATCAATTGTAAAACCATCAGGGCCATGTGATTTTTTATTTTTCCTTTTTTTTCCCCATTGCATTTAAGCATTCTTCATAGGTTATTTTACCTTCTAGATTTACTGCTTCTTCGTCAGACAATCTTGGAATATTTGTATCACTAAAAAGGTTTTCAAGATCAATTTCAGTTCAGTCTTGTTTGGAGTATAATTTCTCATAAAACTGTTTTGTTTCTTCTAAAATGTCACTTCTATCTATTTCTGAGCCATCATTTCTTACAAGTTTTGTAATAGACGTATTCAAGAAATTCCTAAACTCTAACTGTAGGAAGTATTTGCTGGGGTTTTCTCCGTGTTCTATCCACGTCGCCTTTGATCTAATAAAGAACCCTTGGGTTTTTTCTTAACTTATTTCTTCCAAATCTATTTTTATTTCATTTATCTTATTTAGGAGATTATCCTTTTCAGTCATATTTTCCTCAGAGTCTAACCTAATTTTGTATTCTTGTAGTTTACTCTCAAGTTCTGTTTCTTCTTTAATTCTCTTTTTCTTCTTTGTTGATGAATATTAAATAGTCATACCCCTTATCTCAAGTAGTACCATTTCCCACAATAACTGATCATTAAGTTCATATTTGGTATCTTCCATGTCCTTTTTAGAAATCTCATATTTTTGTAGAGTAGACTTTATTTAAACTCCCGTTTCTGCTTGCATTTTATTCAAAATCCATAACAGTTCAAACTTCACATCAGTATAGTAGGGATTAAAGATTTCTTTTGCACAAACACGTCATAAACTATATAAAGAGGAACACAGCGAGTAATTAATGCCTTTTGAAAAAATAAATGAACGTTTACAGAAAACTACGCTTCGCTAACTGACTGTCAGAATTTCAGCAATATAAACTTTTACAAAACAATAATAATCACTGACAATTTATTTTACCATGGGAACATAAAATCCTTGAAGAAAAGGAAGAAAACACTTATTTCATGGGTTAGTTATTTAGCAAATCTACAGATCTAGCTTTCGAAGTGTAAATGTAACTGCTCTCGAAGTACACGTTTAAAGAGCCGCTCCGTGAGTTGTTGGAGTCATGTATGCCAAACTTAATCAATGGTGTCATTTAATCGGGAAGTATCGACTGTTACCAAAAAGACACATCTTAAAGCTTGTTTTTTTGACAGTGACAATATGAAAGTAGAACGTCGCAGTTATGATCGAAAACCGGACAGTGGCGCGCGTCAAATAGTCAAACGTAATTTTGGAGACTTATCTGAAACAGCCAGGACGGCAGTTAGGAGTTGATAGCGTTTGTTAGGTTATACAACAAGACTCCATGTATATCAGACGTGATATCTACGCCTCTGTGCGTTGAAAAGGCTGTTTTTAGATTTTCATGGAAAACCAGTATTTGTCTTTGGACATTAAAAGTAAAGATATTTTGATTTTATATCACCACATATGACATTAAAAGTTAAATAATATGTAATATTATGAAAATCACGGAGTGGCTCTTTAAATCTGAGAGAGTTAAATAGGTCTTCTGGTATCATTTTATGAGCTCTTCATTTTCTGTCAGTCGATGTGTTGAATATGGCAACACTTATTCATACTTATATACATCCTCTATTCTTTTAAATAAAATCGATAAAACACCCTCGATCTATTATGTAGAAATGCATAATTATAAACTATAGATAATATTTGGCCTACTAGCAATGTAAGGGTCTTAATGGCGGGGTACTTAAAACGTCTGTAAAATGCAACCTTGCCTAAAACTATCATTCAAATAAATATGAGCTGATGGTAAAATAATTGACTGTATAAAGACAATAACATATTCATAACATTGTTCTAGTACCATCAAAGCATTTTTAGAAATTTCTTTGCCATGTCATGGCACATATGTTTCAAATAGATCGGATATGTCATTTTTGGCTCAAGCTACAATACGTAATACAGCTACATACAATATTTTGAGAATAATAAGGGTGCGCGGTATAATCGGTGTATTGCGTGACAGAAATAACATGATACGTACCGCTTCACACTTCTGAAAATATCCAATATATCGGATGTTTCAAAATCAACAATTTCCATGTAAAATTGCAGAAAAACACAACACAGTTACAATGTGATTTTACTGAAAATTGTTTAGAGGACTGAATGCGCAAAACGAAAATCGCGCAAATGTCTGTTAAGGTCAAGACCAGTCACTTTCCAAACACTCGGACACTTGAGCATTGATAGCTGTTCTAGTCACCTTTATTTAGTCAAAAGAACATGTTAAATCTAAAATTTGAATAGATTGCAATACGTTTTTCTGTATTGTAAAATATTGCACTACGGAAATGAGAAGTGATAACCATCCTTAGAGAATGGTACTGACATTTTTATGGCATTGGATTTCAAGGGTATCAAATACAATTATGTAATTGACAATTATAAATTTCATGTACATCAGTTATATGCTCTTTATATGGAATATATTTCTAATCCTTCACGTATTGAAATACTCACAGCAAGGCAGTTTTGCATTTTTGTAAAGCTTACTTATATATATATATATATATATATATATATATATATATATATATATTCTTTATTCCTCCATAGGAGAGTTACATTTGTATAAATAATATCAAAATAGGGAAAATGTACATTAACCGTTATAGGTGAAGGTCATGCATTAATATTTAAAAGGGAGTTGTTGATCTTATATCAATAAGTTTGTTTATTTTGCCTATAGTTGAGGAAGGGCGATGAAATCGGTTTTCTTCGAGAATTCTTTACCAATATAATTTTGCTCAACTTTAAATTTTTAAATTTAAAAAGAAACAATCAACGTTACAATAAAATAATTTCTTATTAATGCACATCTAAAGCTGAAATTAGCTTTGAATTACTTTCACGATAAAAGCTCAGGGCTTCAAATGTGTTTTAAGAAACATTTCTATGTACATGTTAATACAATCTTTCATGAAAACGTATAAAGAGACCATTCGCATATGTGTACGCAGAGGGATAAATGTCAGTAAATAGGCCCTGTCTCGCTATATACCTGCTATATGCACGTGCTAAAATGATTAAGGAAAACATTAGACTGTGTCCAAACTCATATTGGGTTAAAAAGTACGTTTTCAAATTTAGGCAACTGATAAGTGCATGTGGTTGAAATTATTAAGTTGAACTTATATAAAGTACAAACATTGCCATTTGAAAATTAGGCAACTGGTCGTAACGATCTCCCATTCTCGTTATGAAAGATCTTTCAAATAGCTAAGTTCACCAAAAGTGAATAAAAGGGAATTGTACCGATGATACAGGCTCAACGCTGATTGGCTGACGAAGGAAGGTCACCTGATACGACCCCTCAAGAGAAGTTTTCAGATCAGAAACGCCTCAATCCTGGACGATGGCAGATCAGGCTGGAATGATGTAACCGCCTCATTTGACTCGTTTGCAAACATTATTCTAAAGTCAAGCCACAACGCCTGTTGTATTGAATGATTCAACCAATTGATGAAAGAACACATAACATTATCGATGTACACTTGCCAATTTCTATGTTATCCAAATTGTTGGCGATACACAATTCTACAATTCAAAATCCTGGACAATTGCAGATAAAAGTTGTGAGTAAGACATCTGAAGGCGTTATTTGGCGTTGTTAGGCCTATATTTGATATCAGGAGACCGCTCGGTGAGTTTTTTATATGAATTCTAAGTAAAGAAGAATTTATATATAACAACTGTTCATAAAACTAACGTGAGGACAGTATTGTATCCTAAATAACACTTATATCACATTTTGACGTTGATCAATAACTTGGAACCTCAACAACCATCGGTACATAGAAAATAGGCTTACAGATCGACCTTCCATTTAATACTATTTTTATAAAACGAGTTTATGACTTAGTATAAAACGAGCAAGAGCGAGTTAAATACCAAATAATTCACGAGTTTGATAACAATGGCATTAAATGGTAGGTAGTTTATAATTCTGTTGCAAAAACGAAAACGAATATAAAAGTGCAAACCGGTAGTAGCACGATATTCAAGATAGCTATACTGATAGTGAAAATAAACGTTCCAATGCATGACAATAGTTCTCAATCAAGGTTAGTAGTTTTAAAACAAATGTACCATGATCAGTTAAGCTATCCCTCTACATAATGATTGAGATGTCACCACTTAAAAATGTCCGACAGTAGTTTTTGCTTATTTTTATTATTTCTCCTACGACTACGGAGGTTTGGGTTGAAAAATGAGTGAGTGAGTGAGTTATTGTTTAACGCCGCTTGGGCAATATTTCAGCCATAAGCGGCGTGGTTAAGAAATGAGATGTTTTGACCCTCAGAAGTCAAGACATTAAAGGCACTAGTGCACGCTTTTACGGTTTAAATTGGCTATTTTAAGGTTTAAGAGGACTTACGCATTCACTTAAGCTTTCTATCGATGCAATGAAATACTTAAAATTCTTTACAATTGACCTGCAATCAACAATGAAAAAATTTAGACAGCCGCTGTCGGCTTGGACATATAACAAATCTAAGGTTAGCTGTGCACAAAACGAATAAATTATAGACAGTTGAAAGCAGTTGAACTATTAGTATGTGCAAATGTTGAATTCACCTAAACTCTGAACTGAGAACAAATAATCAATTATGTTTTATGAAAGCAATGTTGTAAATAAACCGATTTAATAACACAGCATTAGCATTGCTATTAGATTGACCAAAGCGGCTGCCGTTTCCGCTTTTTTGGTTATAAGCAAAATCTTAATATTTCCGATACCGTAGTTCATGCGGATTTATTGTAACGTAACATTAAATACTTCCGGTCTTTAAAAATCAACTTTACTACCTGAATACGTAAATATTTGTTAAATAACTTACGAGGTAGATTACTTGAGTGAAGATCTTGAATAATATCGAGAGATATGCAGTATCTGTGCATTCGTTGTGTTAACGAAATATTGGTGTGCACTAGTGCGTTTAAGAAGAAGAAGGTTTTATTTGTATAAAGGCCATGAGACCCAAGTACAAAATGGTACAGTTTAACTCTTGAGTTACCATTTCAAGGTGCATTTATTTTTCAACAGGCATTGTTAACAGGCGCAGAGTATATATGGTCAAGGAAACTTACAAAGTTATTGATAATATTTAAGTCAGATGACGTACATATTCTGTGAAGAGAGACGTCATCTTAAGACATCAAGCAAAGTAATGCTTATTGGGGGAATTTGAAGAAATGAATATTTCAAAAAAAAAGCTAGTGCCCATTCAAAGAGTTAAAAAAACGCCAAACCTATTTGTTTAACGTTAACCCTTTAAAAAATTATTGTTAACATTAATGAGAATTTGTCTAACTCCTGATTTAATTTTCTGTGAAAGTTTGATATTTGAATATTAACACATCAAGAGAATATTGGAACTACTACATCGTTGTTTTGGCAATTGTATACATAAATTGAAAGCAAAAATTATTAGACTATGCCGTCACACGTTTCTCAGTGGATCGAGAAATGAAAAAAATCCTTTTCTTTATCAACTCGAGTTGATATATTTTATATCAGAAGCCACTTGGGTGAGATTCTCTATTTTCATATCCGTCGCTTATGGCTGAAATATTACATAAGCTAAAAGAGAATGACAATTCACGCTGTCACATACTCAAGTCGCCTATCACTTCAGTCTATCTCTCTTTTATTATTGTTGGCAATTACACGAAACAAAATAAAACTGTGTCATCACATTGAACTGTGTCATCAAATTGAACTGTGTCATCACACTGAACTGTGTCATCACTTATGGAGGTACGTATCACTTCAATTCCTCCCTCGACGCCAGATATTCCCGTTGCACGTACAAAGCGTTTTTATAAATAGTCATATCAATTCCGTCCACGCATCGCACGACACGTGCTTTCAATGCGACTGTTTGACAACTCTCGAGTTCCCCGATAAACTGAAAGAGTGATCCTAGCTTTGCATTGAAGGGTTCTACAAGGGAAGTGTTGACATTCAGCTGTTTTCTACTGTGTAGGTCGGTTATCACAGCTGTACAGCTGCGGACATCATGCTCGTCAAGCCTGTATTTAAATCAATATTAAATAAATCAGTTTTATTTGCATATCAAAAGCACTGAAATTTACTAAAAATGAGAAAAAAAAAACAATATCACATGTTACAAGACAAATGCAACGCTTGGTCGGACAAATTCTGATCGAAAGAAATGGCTTAGTAGGTTAATAACAGGAAATAGCGATTTGTAAAATATTCACAGTTTGCAACCCTCCCTCCTTAGAGATTAGAATACATGTTTTAAAAGAATCGGTTGAATAGGTTTTGTAGCAACCTGTCACGTGAACATAACATGTGGCATAACATGTTTCCGATTGTCTTTCCGAACCCATGTGTCTTATTTTTAGGGACAATCAAGAAGTCATCTTGTCGCATGGTGTCTATGTGTCTATTCAGAACATAATTGGGTAGGTTAAGAGTCTGACAAAAGCCTGTACCATATTGAATCAATGATCATATTAGCAATTACCAGATATTAAATTTATATCATTGTCAGTAAAAGGTATCATTTCATCATTTGGCATCGCCATTAAACTGTTCAAACAAATGGGCCATATGACAAAACTATATATTGATGCATTGGCGTATATGAATCAAACCTCTCAAGCTCATTTCAAGAACGTTTGCTACTAGGAGTTACTTCCCTTGTATTGAGGTAATATCCGCTTGTGATGCGTGCTTCCAAACAACAACCACTCATTTAACCATTCAATTAAAAGCTATGGTACCTGCCCGTCACTCTCACTGACATCCCGTCTAATGCTGACTTTTCATCAATGATACGCTGCAGGATCTCACCTATCATGTAAGGTTCCCCAGGCGACGGCAAACTTCGCGCCATTTTGGGGATTGAATGTAAATATCATGTTTTGGCAAAAACGAACAAGGCATGGGCGGTCTAAAAAAATACAGAAAGGGAGGATTTAGTATGTATGTAATATAGTTAATAGACTCATACAAATAAAAGAGCTAGTCAAATTATTAATATTTTAATGATTATATTAATCTCAATGATACAAATTACGAAACCCTAACACTTTATCAAATGGCTTGATTTGTGCAAATTTCTTAATATAGCCATACTTTTAATAAATATAAAAATGCATATTTAGATAAATAAATTCCAATATTAATATTTAAAAAAGTGGGAACATTTGCTATATTCATATTTGAGCTTTCTTTAGCTTCCATACTTCATTTTTTGGTTCGTCTCATAGTTAAAAAAACTAATTGTATAAATGTTATGTGCCTTTTTATACTATGTTATGTACCTTAAATTTCTATAGATTGCTTGCACTTCAGACTAAATGAAGACGTTTAATTTAATTGAAACTCGGACGCTAATGAAACAGTGTTCATAACCGTAAAGGGGCCACCGGCCCATTATACAAGTACATGCATCAGAATACAAGGACAATTACTGAAGCGCCGTAAAATAAAACAAATGGCTAGTTACAATTAAGAAAATTTTAACTTTTTTTAATGCTAGAAATACATATTTAGCCAGATTATTGACGAGGGTTCTATTGCATGACATCGGTTGTATAAATTTTCAAATATTTGGGTAATAAATATAAGATTTAGGAAGCAGACTCATTCAGTCACATTCCATACAGAAATAGTACTCTGATTCGACCACTGGGACTTTGCAAAATGGATTTGTCTTTGGCTCCGTTGGAGGCCGGACTTTCTTCCTTCCTAAGTTAACAGTTTATGGTTGGAACATCATGCAATGCGATAAACTGGCAAGGTAATTAACGATAAGTAATCTTCAAATTTCACTTCACCTTTTTACACGCTTATATAATTGAAATTTGGAGTAACTCGAAATACTTCCAAGAAAAAGCTGATTATCTATGGCAATAAACCTTTCTTTAAGCTCTGAGATGAGAATATTTATATGACCTACATCTTGACTAATCCACACGTAACCGAACCCATACCTAAACCTTTTGACATTTAACGCCCAACACTCCCTTCCAGCCTCTGTCAAATTGTATTGATATTCATAAGCCTTACGTAAAATAACATTTTCCTGCTGATACAAAAAACTAACGCAATATTTGATAATTCTGGAATATTGATTACCACACAGAGAGAATGTCTACCGAGCTCGCCTCGAGCTACAAAATAAGGCGTAGTTCTATCCAGATGCAAAACAACTTTATAGAAATTACCATAGACAGGACCACATCAGATGGTGGATGAAATCCCCAAACTCAGACACTAATAGTTTAGGTGTTATGAAATTTTATAATTTAATCTCTATGATGTGAAGATTTGCCCTTTGTTCGACCCTTTACTCTCAAAGTATAACATATAAACTTTTTTTGTGCTTTGATGAAATCGTGTTGTCCAGAGCTTATCTCCCAACCTTCAAATGCTAGCATCCAAAAGTGAAACAGTGTCAACCATGGTCCCTCCATGGTTTTATCAATGTATGAATTCATTGTTTCAAGTTTTCAGTGATATAATGTGGGCAATACTTATATGTCTATTGAAGGAATTTTATACTAGTGATCGCTGATGGAAATGGGGATATACAAGTGAGCAGTGCTCATCTATTCTCTTGTTTATAGATGAAAAGAAATTGTGATTTTAATTCTTAAAATGAATAAACCTTTAAAAGTACAGTTATAGAATGCATTCATTCAACTTTGAAAGATTAAAT
Source organism: Phorcus lineatus (assembly GCA_921293015.1). Classification (NCBI taxonomy): domain Eukaryota; kingdom Metazoa; phylum Mollusca; class Gastropoda; order Trochida; family Trochidae; genus Phorcus; species Phorcus lineatus. The sequence goes on along the minus strand of OV121098.1, from coordinate 12,285,640 downwards.
TTACACTATATTAAACATATCTACGTTTTATAAGCAATGGTATTCAAAACCTATTTTGATATGCAGTTGATGTTCCAAGATGCTTGTTGTAAAAAAAATGAAAGTGAATTTAAGACACAATAGACCATTACCAGGCCTCATGTTAAACCCACCAATGGGAGGGTAAATTTGTTTGTTTTCAACACTCTTTTAAGTATTATTTTTGCAGGGGAGCTTCTTTAAAATATTGAATAAACAATTTTGAATCTAGAACTGAACTACATCTTCAAAAGACCAATTTCAAGAAGTTTTGTACATATGATTTGGGGGAGGGTCACGAACACATTACGCTAAATGGGAAAGGCCATGAAGAATATTACGTCAAGTTGGGGAGGGCCACATCATTATATACAATCCAAAGAGAAGTCCCCCCCCCACACACACACACCCCCACACACACCCAACCATCCCCCCCCTCCCAATCCCAGTTTTCTGATACCGAGCCTTGAGGGATTTGAATGTATTCTATCAGAACTTACCTTTCTAGAAGAGGATGATTTAAAACAGAGGTTTATTCAAAGCAGTTAATACTTTTTTTTCTGAGCCATAAATTGTTTTTGCCATATTTCAACTCAAGAAAACATATTATTAATAATTTGCATTGTGAATATTATATGGTTGTGAGGTTAAACGTAATAGATATGCCTTATGTACGGTAAGTGTGAAAAAGGAGATAATTTATTACTTTCGCTTTTTAAAATCTAACCTGTCATTTATTCAAGGAAGCTAGACGATTATCAAGTTCAAAAAGGGCCAGAACCCTGCGATTCAAGAATGTACGGTATTAACGTTGTATAATGTTTAGCATACGGTATGCAAAAACACAATCACAACTAAGGATGGGTATCGCTCGAGTCGTTTCCGTTTGCAAAATATTGCGATTCAAAAAAGCGAATTGCAATACGTATTGCAATATATTGGTACTTTTCACATTTCAGTTTTTCCCATGCTTTCTTGAATAAAACAGGCAATTAGAATTGTGACCATTGCTCAACTGGCAGTCTTTTTATAGAGAGAAATTCATTTACTGCTTTCGGACTTTTAACATGTTTGATCTATTTTGACTTTGCTGGTTCACGCTTTTTTGACAACTTCCTGTACAATCACCTTTTTTGGGGTACGTTTTTCTGCATTTTACACGGAAATAGTTTATTTTAAAATCTCCGATATATTGTACCGGTACGTATCACGTTGTTTCTATATTGCAATATACCGATAACACCGCGCACCCTTAATCACAACCTAACACAACATTTTAAAAACTCTTCGTTTCCATCGACAAAGAACATTGGCCGTAACAACACGAGTCTAAAAGCATCGACGCAACAGTTTGCAATTGTTTCAACGTCAACTAAATTCAAATACATTTAGTAAAGTAATGTCAGTGTATTCTTGTATCTTTGCATTATATTATTACATTTCGACGGGGCATCCCTGTATATACATATGTATCATTATTAAATTATTATTTCACAATTAATTTGGTCCAAATTACTCACAAAATATCTGTGTTTCAATTTCACGATAAATAGCTCTCATTCATTTAAAAGGTCATTTTCAGGCATTCATCGTCGCTATGAATGTGGAATGTCTTGCTACAGCATATCGAGGCAACACTAATTATTTTCTTCACATTCATAATTTTTAATTTGTGGATATTCAATCTATACATATTGAAATTTACTCTTTTTGTTTAAAACGGTAAAAATACAGCTTTTTTTCATGTAATGCCTAAAATATTAATTGCGGGCCGATAGTCGAGATTACTGACTTCTTGACCAATCGGCGCTTACTGGAGAGCTTATTTTTAAATAGAAATGTTTATATCACATTATATTTATAATGTTTAATAATTCACTTATTAATTTGTTGATTTACAACATGAAAACCGAATTAAATTTTCTTTTCCAAAAAATTCTTTTGAAACGTGGAATCATAGTACGATCCATGGTTCGTTTTTGTTTAAACGCACATTTTTAAACAACACTGCGCAGAATGATTCTCTGTTTTTTGGTTGAATGAAAGTAGATTAATCTAAAGTAATATGACAAAATTTTATAAATAGAAGACTACTTTAAGATAATGAATTATATATCAAGGCTATAGGTATTGTTTACTTCTTTTTCGGATATCAGATCATGATTCTGTTGCCATAACTACTGCAAGAAAATAGAGTTCCGATAAAACAAAGATGGCGGACAGTAATGGTATTTGTAACATAACACATTACTGGTAATCATCCTTTTGGCTAATAGTAAATGTATTTGTGAGAACATCTGTACATTTTATCCAATAATATATTTTTCTAAGGCCTTTATAGTATTAAAAGAAAATGTGATTCATGTTAAATAATATTTAAGGTATATATATATTCAAATTATTTGCTTACTTTTAATTAGTAGCAGACTACTAGTATACATTCTGAAGGTGTAAGATTACTGACAGAAAAGGACTTGAGTATATGGAATTCGATCCAAGATTGCATGTAAGTTGTTCTTGTTATCGCTTTTTTTATGATTAAAACAGATTTATTGACTTTGTCAAACCAAGTAAGCTGACTATGTTGTTTACTTTGGTCACGAACGTTTATTTACTAGTCCGGCAAGTTTGACAGGTACAACTTGTTGTGGCGAGGTTCGGAACTGGAAGACGCAAGTTTGACATTTGGCATATTATCAAATTCGCGAGGGAGTTGTGCACTCTTTAACCCTCTCGGAATTGTAGTTAATATATGTATTTTGACACATGCAGTTTTCTTGACGTTATTGAACCGTCACTCGCCTTTTAGTTGAGCAAGCGTAAAGGATTCGATTTAGTGAGTGACATCAAAACATCAACAAACCCACTGAGTCTGAGGTGAAATCATTTGGTGTTTTTGCACCAATCAGCCAGGTAAAGTACTATCTCTTTTATGATATCAAAATATAAGGATTAGGCCATATTAAAAGCAGGGTTTTATTAAGAACATTTGGATGATTGGATAAATATTTGCGGTTGTCAGAAGGCTTTCAGCAGCAGGTTGTTGAGCACTAAGTAATTCTTTTAAATGTTCCCTTACAGTATGATCATATGATGCAGATTTCTACCATTATTCTATCTTGTTTTATTAATTAAGTGTATCCCCAAGATAATGATGATTGATAGGAAAATACTGTGTGGTTAAAGATTATATTGATAAATAGATAGATTCATGACTGTTTTTGAAGTATTTTTTAACTAATAGTTTTGGGAGGCTTACAATTTATTGACATTTGTGGAAAATGACATGAAAAAAGGCTCTGCACTATCACTTATTTTACAATATTGTAAAATTAACTATATATATTCACAATATGCACACATTTACTGAAATGGCCAGGCTTTTCACACACTCGTAGCGCTGATGAATAGCTTCACTTCTTATTTTATTTTACCAAGATGATTTTATCTAACTGTAAATTCTAAATCAACCAAAATGTTACTCTCTGTGTACTAAAAACATAAAAGTATAAATTGGAATTTCCCCTTGAATTTTGTTTCCACAAAAAATACTCTGAGAGGACTGTCAAAGTTCATGCATACGTAGTCTCATTCTATTGTGAAGTACTGTTTTTTCCTGAAAATTAACTTCTCAATGCTAATCAGTTCAATATAGTGACAATCAACAGGATTAAGTTGAGATTTGTGATCAAATCGCAAACAGTGGCAAGCACCAATAGGTAATTTTGAAAACTTATTTACTGGAGACGAGTGCTTGATAGGTCATTTAACTAATATATGTGTAAGTTGAAGGCAGAATTTCGATTTATTAACATTTATGTGGCCCTTTTTCAATTACAATATAAAAAAAAAAGAAATATCTTATTGTTTTCATTTTAGAGATAAAGAGAAAACTTTGAACAGGTGAACTGAGCTCAGGTCATTTGGTATTTCTGCTCTTCTTTCAATCCAAATAAAAATATTTTAAAACATGCCCTGTGTCACTTTAACAGTTTTAACATATCACAAAATGGTCATGTAAATGTAATGTTTGGGATGTTTTGAATTTGTATTAATTGAAATAAGCACATTTTGCGCATTTCAAAAGTACATTACATGCTTAGAAAATCAAAATGTCTTTGTTAAGCTTCCTATTCATATAAGACTGATGAAATGGTGAGTAGTTAAAGACTAAAGATAGTGTTTAATTGGCATTTAAATGACATTGGCAAATATATGATGGAAAATCAAAATCTTTTAAATATTACAAAGTAATCAATATTCAAGTGTGAAAAGGGATAACATTTTAAATTTTTATGTATATATGTACAGTTGTCAACATCAAGAAAGGGTTAATTTACTTATATTAATAATAATTAGAATGCCTATGTTGTCTCACCTTATCCCCTGCAGATTCTTTTTGACCTATATTTAAGTAAGAAGCAGTTTGACATAGGCGGGTCCAGACTTTTTATTCATCATTTCCTTAATTAAGTGAACTTGCACTATAAATGTTTTGTGGTAACAAAGGGATATTTCCTTGATTTCAAGCGGTTGCCTGTTACTATTCATGTGTTGAAAGTCACATCATTTGATGTAAAGACTGCAACACTTATTTCTTGATTGAGAACTTTGTTGAGCTGTCTTTTTAACCTGTACGGAACTCTGATGAAAAAAAATGGTATGTTAAATTACAATAACTTACTTTTTTTTAACAAAGTTTGGGTATATCTTAAAAATCAGTTAATTTAAATTTTGGTATGTTTGTTCACATCTTTTGCAGAAGAATATTTCAAAGACCTTCAGTCTTCCTGCTGGCATTATATGACAGCCAGTGATTATGTTGGACGGCATAACAAAATACCAGACATTTACTTTTTTATTAAATTAGTGAATTAGTTCATTAAATAAAATTAATCAAAAACAACTTTCATTATCTACCATCAGTCAGGTTTTAGGGTACTATTTTTCTTCATTTCTGTTGAAAGTTGAAATCAGAATTGATCGGAAAATAGTGTGAATTTCCGTAGACAGTTAACGGTAACCAGTCACCTAGAACAGTTAATTCAGCTAATGGGTTACAGGGTATATGTTAGATTCGCTGTTGGTCAGAAATTATCATGACAGTTTTCACAAATGTACTGGTCTGAATAACGAGCATTTTAAAAGCTGTTGATTCCTAATAATGATGTATGTTTCACTGATTAGCTTACCACTAAGTCCTGTATAAAGTACTTATAAGGTTTGGTAAGAACCCTTGAAAATTAACCTATGGGTTTCCAGGAGACAAAATATTTTCTTGGTACCATTTAGGGAATCACTTATATCTGTGTGGACTTAAAAGACCTTGTTGAAGCATGTCTTTGGACCAGTCTGATTAAAATCTACCCTGTTCCGAGGAATAAAAGTTTTTGAATATTAAGGGTGCGCAGTATTATCGGTATATTGCAATACAGAAACACCACGGTACGTACCGGTACACTCTTCTGAAAATATCCAATATATCGGAGGTTTTAGAATTAACAATTTCCTTGTAAAATTACAGAAAAAAACGCAACAAAAATGTGATGTTACTGAAAGTTATACCACAATGTGTTTACTCGCAAAGTGAAAATAGCACAGACATGTATAAGTCTTAAAGAAGCCACTGAATTATCTCTCTTTACAAAACGACAGGCCATGCAGTTGAGTAGTGGTCAGTTCTAATTGCTGTTATTTAGTCGAGAGAGCATGGAAAAACTATAAAATGGAAGTACCAATATATTGCAATACGCTTTTCTGTATCGCAATATATTGCAATACGTAAATGAGCAGCGATACCCATCCTTATTAGATATTGACTATAGCAGAATTTGAAAGTCTTTTACCAGGTGCTTTCCTCTTCTTAACGGTTTGAAAGCAGCCTCCTTGCTCACGTTTTTATACCAGTTTAGCGCAGACAACACCTAGTCTTTAGCGGACCAATCACATCATCCAGTTTTAAATAACAATAGCGGCGATAAAGGTTAACAATCAGTATATGGGAGTTACTTGCCCCTAGATACTGATACCGAAAGCTTTTGTCGCTGTCATTGTGATTGGCTAGTTGAGATTGTAGCAAGTAGGGTGCTTTCAGACTGTTGTGGAGAGGAAAGCCCCTGAAAGAATACGTTCGAATCCCGCTACAGTTAATATTTAACATCTTTTATTCCTTAACACGGTCGATTTTAATCAGATTGTCTTTGGACTGAGCAGGTCAAATTTGTAGATATATCACTGTGCAGTCTTAAATGTCTCTTTTTGTTTTCAGGATGTCCGCAAAGGTGAAGTGATGATGTAGTGATTGGCTGAATAATCCCCAGCTTTCTGGAACACAGCATTTTGGACTCAGATTCCTGGAATACAGGATCTTGACTTTGCTCTTTGGATCAAAGGATCCAACAGTCTGTGTCCAGTTTACTGGCACTAGGATCCAAGAGTCAGTGTTAAGATCGCTGGATCAGGCTCCAATAGTCGGTGACCGGATCTTGGAGAACCTCAACTCGAGTGTTTAGAAGCTCTTCTGTAGTTTGTTGCTACGGCGACAGGGTTGCTGATGCATTCTTCGGTGCTGGTCGACAGGATGCCTGTGTCAACCAGTCGGTACAGCTCCACCTACAACTCCTCCTTCCGCCCGCCCTCTTCCTCCTCCAAGTACAGCACCGCCTTTGACCTCAAGTCAACCTCCTCAGCAAACTACCGGCCAATCACACGTCGTCTTCCAAGCGGCCCAGGTCCACTTGATACATCGGGTCAAAAGCTCCCGCAAGACTTTTCCGTTCGAACAAGGACCCCTACAGGTACAAGAAATGGCCCGCTCAGGCCAAACTACTCAGATATTAGTAGCTACAATTACGAGAGTTACTCTAACAGGAGAACTGGCGTGTCAAATCACGATTTTGGCTCGTCCAGAACCCTTGGACGGAGGTCAGCCAGTATCTCAAACCTCAATATAAAAGACTTTGATAATCTTGGCATCAGTGAGTCAAGGAATTCTCGTAACCGGGACTACACAACAACGTACAGTACGACTCCCCGAAAGAGTAGTTACTACAGGGATGAGGATCTACTCGGGAGTCGGACCTCGTCTCGGACAAGTCGGATTTCTCAGTCAGTGGACAGGGAGAGTCTGTATTCACCGGACCACTCAAGAAGCTACTCCAGAACCTCCAGAAACCTGTCCCGGGACAGCAGTCCTGTGCGGGAACGGGCACCAACTCCCTCCAGGAGACACAGCCTTGACAAACGGGCGAGTCCTACATCACAAACTGTCTCACGGACAGCCTCAAATAGCTCCGTCGTGGTGAGTTTTCTGTTTTAAAGAGGATTTAAATATCATATTTTGAAAAGACAAGGATTTTGATGAGTATAAACTTCTCCATTTTAACAATGTTACATTTCAGTAAAGAAAGTGATTAATTGCCATCAATTTTGTCACCATTTATAACATAAACATATCCATAACAGCTTCGCCTTTTCTATGTGACCAACCTCTAAAAAATTCTCAAATAGTTTGCTTGGATCTCTTCACAAGTAATCAATATATGGCTATTTGTTTTGAAAAAACTAAAATGCAGTGTTGAAAATGTGAGTAGAACAAAAGAATCATTCTTTATGGACAATTTAGAAACTATGTCATGTCTCTTTCAACTTCTGCTCAATGTTGAGGGCTCTTTATTTCTGGACCCTGTTTTGGAAAGTACAAATAGGGGAGTTGAAATCTGTCTTTGATTTAATAAAGACTGACGAAGTGACTCTTTCTCATGACGAGCCCAACCACAACAATCTTTATTAAGAATCATTTTGTGTAGAATTATTTAAAGAATGTTGATTTCATATTAAAGGACTTACTTGGTAACCCAGGGTAAACAGTACATAGTGAAAACTTATCGGATAGTTTACCCTTGGTTACAGAGGATGATCAAATGGCATAGAAGTAGAAATTGAAATTTTGACAAATTTCAAAATATGTTATCGGCATTTTTTAAAGATCGTGTAAAGAAATGATTTAAAAGATAGTAGCTGATTTGTGACGATACAGACATTTCAAGATACGATATGTATCACAATATCTCACAATGATACAAATTAATACGATACATGTCATAATACCTTATGTTCATGGAATTTTGATAGAAAGAAAGATTTGCTACAAGTAAGGGTGATTTTATAGATGTACAGAATCTTATTTTTAGTAAGATTTGTTCAATGTTGTTGGTATATTGAAGCTGCTGATGTTCCTGAAAAGATGATTGTTTGTGAATACATTATTTAATTGTTCCCTCAGCCGATCATTCTTTCTGAACACCAGATAGTCATTTGGAGTAACCTGAAGTTTTGAAGCTTCCCTTGTCTTGTCTGCCATTTTGATCAATCAGCGTTTTTCAGATTGGCAGATGTTTTTCAGTAGAAAGGCTTTGAGCTGGTGTTTCCTATAGCAAGTCAAGTCAAGTCAAGTTTATTGTACTCGAGGCCTCCGGCCCATATACAGTTTTACAGAGTTTATATAGGGATTGAATAAATGACAGTGTATAATTATGTGTTTAACAATTCGTCTCTTAACTTATAAGCAAAACATGTACAAAAGATTTTTTTTCAGGGTTCTATGACAAATGGAGGAAAAGTTGGTCTTCGAAATCTTGGCAATACGGTAAGAGCATCAAAATCCTCCGATGTTTTTTGACTTATCGTGGATGCCTGATTCATAGGGAAATAATCAATTAACCCTGATTTGAAGAATTTTTGTCTTCATTTTGATTTTAACAATTTAACTAACTGTTAATCTAGCTAACTGTCTCATTATCAACCAGTTTAGCTATTCTTGAACCTGTGGAAACTGACTAGGATCATTAAGGACAATTTTAAGAAACAGGTGTTACAGGTTAGCCAAACCCTCAAACCCTAGTAAACCTCTCTTTTTCAGAGATGAGATTTGATCAACTCAGTTTTCAAACCCCCAAACGCTTGTAAACCTCTCTTTTGCAGAGATGAGATTTGATCAACTCACTTTTCAAAGCCCCAAATGCTGGAAAACCTCTCTTTTGGATAGATGAGATTTGATCAACTCAGTTTTAAAACCCCCAAACACTTGTAAACCTCTCTCTTTTGCAGAGATGAGATTTGATCAACTCAGTTTTCAAACCACCAAACCCTGGTAAACCTCTCTTTTCCAGAGATGAGATTTGATCAACTCAGTTTTCAAACCCCCAAACGCTTGTAAACCTCTCTCTTTATCAGAGATGAGATTTGATGAACTCAGTTTTCAGATCAAATGATTATAGGTTGTGTTGAGTAATCAATACTTATGCAAATGGCTTTATTCTTTGAGAAATTTCCAATTTATATACTCTGTAGTTATATAAGGCAACCATAACCAGGGGTTATTTTTTCAAACTTTTCAATTTAGATCTTTATATTATCAATACATAAGCAGCAAAAGCTTTTTCAATTTCAGACAATTTGTAACAAACCATTAGATTCTAGTAAATCATTAATCCTGTGTTTGAGGTAGAGTATGTCCAATATGACATCCTGTTATGTTTGCTCATGTTTTTAGGTCTTTATTAATTTTCCCATTAAGAATGAGAGCTCAATTCATACTATGGGTCAAACATTACACAGAAATAGTTTATATCCTATGTGCCAGTCGCAACATTAAATCTACAACTTTTACTTCAAATATTCGGTTGTATAAGTGGACTGCTAATAGCATGTCTAGTTATGAAGCAAGTTATGAGCTAAGTACCAAGCTATGTATCGTATGATAAGTATCATAACAGTCCAGTTGGTTGGTTCTAGGGATTAGAACTCAGGCCATTAGCCAAGAGGCCAGCACTATGCTGCTGTGCTTCAGTAATGTGGTGAAAAGTTTCACCCTTATATTCTACTATTCAATAATAAAACATCAATGTGTTGATTATTACATGAGAGAAATATGCAAGTTGTCGTGTATGAAATTCCTGTGTAGCCTCTAATGATGTTATAAAGTGGATAGCCAGAGGCTTATTGACCCACTCAGCGTTAGGATTTCATAGCATCTGAATCAGAAGGGTACAAAGGTTGAAATGGCCTTTTAGTGTAGTTATAAACAGTCATTATGTGATGTTTTTACCCTCGTTATATATTGATGCTTTTACAGAATCTTTCCGTGAAGTTATTTTCCTTATGTCATACCATTTGTTTCATTTTCCTGTCACTTATTTTCAATAAATTATCAAGGATGGTTCTGAATTATTTTGGATAGGTCTCCATATTGATTATATATTGATGCCTACAATGATGTTCTAACATAATATACTTGAGTATTGAAGGTCTGTGTTTGTAGCATAATGCATCTCTAAGAGGAATCATTACAAAGTATCAATTCCAAAGACAGTAAAATCATGCTAAAAACTATTGATGCTTGTTAATAAATGACTTCAAAGATAAAATTAGCATTTTTGTGTGTGACATGAAGTAAACTCAATAAATTAAGCAGTAGGTAGTTTAAGGGGACAGTGACATAAGAATTTCTCAATGATAATATTTTTGGGATTTTATAAATTTGATAATATCATCAGTAAAACAACTTCTAACTTGCAATTTAATGTGCTTTATCAACATTGTTTCGTGTTGATTTCAGAGTGTCACCATTGTAATTCTTTGTACATCTTTGAATAAATAATGTATGTCATTGTAGATCTTAGAATATATGTCTTTGTAGATCTGACCATACAACAATCTCACATGTCAGTTATCAGTAAGAACATTGTCATCCATTGTAGGTTTCAGTTTTAATTTTTTTTATTAAATCATACCTAAAAACAGGATGTACAGACTTTAGCAGTGGCTTAACCTAGTTGCAACAACTTTTGTTGAGAAAAAATTCAAGGGACAAATTATATGGAAAAATATGAAAGAAAACATTTCAGCACTCACTTATACAATTCTGGCCCCTTTTAAATAGGGCCCTACTATTGTTATGTCCATGTGACCCCTAATAAGGGGCACAGGGACCACATCCTAAAAAACTAATTCCATCTTCTCAAGAAGCAAGAGGCCTAGAAAACTAAAAGCTTTTTTACAAGAGGATTATAATACATGTATTTGGTTATCTTGTGGCAACTCATATGATGACCCTGTGACCATTTATGAAATAAAATATAGATAGCCTAAAGAACCAATGGCTCTATTTTGGAGATTTGTTTTTCTTGGGTTAGATCTTTTTATTTCCAAAAGAATATGTGCTTCATTATTAAGGATGGGTATCGGTCCATACTTTTAACATGTGTGTGTTTTTTCAAATTTGCAAGTTCACAATTTTTAAAAAACTTTCAGTAAAATCAAAGGGTGTTTTTATTACGTTTTTCTGCAATTTTACACGGAAAGTGTTCATTATAAAACCTACGATATATTGGATATTTTAAGATGACTGTACCGTTACGTATTATGGTGTTTCTGTATTGCAATATACGGATAATACCGCCCACCGTTATTCATTATTATAAATGTTATTGATGAATGTTTCAGTGTTTCATGAGCAGCGTGATCCAGTGTCTGAGCAACACGCGGCCGCTGCTGACGTACTGTCTGAATGAGGACTACCTCATAGACATCAACACCTCCACATCCAGCATGAAGGGAGCGCTCATGAAAGGTCAGTTCTAATATCCTAATGATTATAATCATGCATCCCCATCTTCTACCCATACTGTTGCCCATCCCTATCCCCACTCCTTTCCCCCAATCCTATCCCCAATCCTATCCTTCTACTATCCCCCAACCTATCCTCCTACTATCCCCCAACCTATCCTCCTACTATCCCCCAACCTATCCTCATCCCATCCTTTCCTCCTACTATACCCTGTCCTGTCTTCATACTATCCCCATTCCCACCCCCCCTTCAATAACCATCCTATCCTCGTAAGATCCCCCATCCTATTCCTAAACCTATCCTTTCTCCCATCCTAGCCCCTATTCTTACCCCCAATCCTATACTCATCCTATCCTCATCCTATCCCCCATACTATCCCCCATCCTATCCTCATCCTATCCCTTATCCAAACCCCCATCCTATCCTCATCCTATCCCCCATCCTATCCTCATCCTATCCCCATCCTATCCGCCATCCTATCCCCCATCTTATCCTCGTCCTATCCCCCATCCTATACTCATCCTATCCCCATCCTATTCCCCATACTATCCCCCATCCTACCCTTATCCAAACCCCCATCCTATCCTCATCCTATCCCCCATCCTATCCCCCTGTTATCCTCATCCTATCCCCATCCTTTCCGCCATCCTATCCCCCATCTTATCCTCATCCTATCCCCTATCCTAACTCCCATCCTATCCCCATCCTATCCCCATCCTATACTCATCCTATCCCCCATCCTATCCTCCTACTATCCCCCATCCTTTCCTCCCACTATCCCCCATCTTATCCTCATCCTATCCCCTATCCTAACTCCCATCCTATCCTCATCCTATCCCCTATCCTAACTCCCATCCTATCCCCCATCCTATCCTCCTACTATCCCCCATCCTATCCCCCATCCTATCCTCCTACTATCCCCCATCCTTTCCTCCTACTATCCCCATTCCTATCCCCCGTTCTATAACCACCCTATCTTTGTACGATCCCCCATCCTATTCCTAAACCTATCCATTCTCCCATCCTATCCCCTATCCTTACCCCCTATCCTATCCCCTATCCTTACCCCCAATCCTATCCTAATACTATCTCCCATCCTATCCCCATCCTTTCCTCCCACTATCCCCCATCTTATCCTCATCCTATCCCCTATCCTAACTCCCATCCTATCCTCATCCTATCCCCATCCTATACTCATCCTATCCCCCATCCTATCCTCCTACTATCCCCCATCCTTTCCTCCTACTATCCCCCACCCTATCCTCATACTAAACCCTGTCCTTTCTTCATACTATCCCCCGTTCTATAACCACCCTATCCTTGTACGATCCCCCATCCTATTCCTAAACCTATCCATTCTCCCATCCTATCCCCTATCCTTACCCCCTATCCTATCCCCTATCCTTACCCCCAATCCTATCCTAATACTATCTCCCATCCTATCCCCATCCTATCCGCCATCCTATCCCCATCTAATGGCTGAAATATTGCCCAAGCGGCGTTAAACAATAACTCACTCGTTATCCCCATCCTATCTCTATCCCTAACCCCCCATCCTATCCTCGTCCTATACCCATCCTATCCCCCATCCTATCCCTCACCCTATCCTCATCCTATCCGCCATACTATTCCCATCCTATCCTCATCCTATCCGCCATCCTATCCTCCCCCCCCCCCCCCCATCCTAACCCCCATCCTCTCCTCATCCTATCCGCATCCTATCCCCCATTCTATCATTGAAACCATTCCCATCAAATCAACTGACCTACCCCTGCTCCAAGTCCAATACTTACTAACAACCAACACAATCTTCTGACCCTGTCTGTTCTCAAACGATTATAGAAAGCCAACTGGCATGTGAAATAAATACTTTATTTGATGTTTTACAAATGAAGGCAACAATAACAAAGATTGAAAACATGTTTCATTAATCTAGATGTGGTTATGTGAGAAGGAAACTCGTGTCAAGGAGTGAGATACCTTGAGTTATTTAATCAGGTCTCTTACTTGGTTAACTTGCTGTGATTAACCAGTTATATAAGCAGTAAGACATACAGCTTGTTCACAGGCTGTGGTTAATTGGTTTTATCCCATGTGTTGAATAACAAACTATGTTACGGCTAGGTGTATTGGTGCCAGTGTCTTGTATACATTTGTGAGGCACGAATCAATCTTGTCATGAATTTAACAATCAATTAGGAATCTTCTCTAATGATAAATGATAGATTATAATTATTTAAACAATATTTGAATTAATTATTGGATAATATTTATGGGATATAAAGATAATTTACTTTGAAGATGCTTATTGAAATGAAGATTTAAGGCATAATTTCAGAGAATATTTTGCTGATTTTCAGTTCTGAGTCAATTCCCATGCCAGTATTTCTTGTTAAATTTAATTGCAATCTACAATGAAGAATGTATTTGTCAATTTAAGCTTTCAAAATATACAAAGTTGATATTCTGTCAGCCAGGGTAAAACTCTTTTGCTTCGGGCTTGCAATATTTCTCAGACAAAAGATTATGTGATACTGATTATGTCATATTCTTGTAGTGCTTACAAAGCTCTTACATCTGTAACTTGTAATCAGGTGAATAAGATTTTATACGACAAGTATGCAGGTTGCCTTTGTTTCTATTCCATTAAGGTTGTTTGCCCTTTAGATATAAATGGTAACAGAAGTAGTTCATAATGATATTATTATGTAACATAATGATTGTATTAATCGTTGTTACATTGTATTACAATACTACTTAATCTCCATCTTGGTGCCAGTTGTAACTTTAACTGTCTTCAAAAATGAATGCTATTTTACGACCAATTCCATTTCAAACACAATCTCATTTGGATATTTTAGCTGTTTTTGGTGACAACGGTTATGAGAGGTGTCCAAAAAAAATGTACGCTATTTTCCAATAAATTCTATTTCAAACACGTTTTAACTATAACATAGGTTGTTATTGTTAACAACATATGTTAACTTTGTTATTTGTGTGATCATTGCATCTGCATTAGTCCAAATAATATTTTTCAAGAAGACATAGTATTTTTTATTTTCATCATATATTATCATTAATATTTTTCGGCCATTTTGTTTTCAGCGTACGTGAACATCATGCAGTCCATGTGGAAGGACAAGTCAGACACTTTCATCAGCCCCAACCCCTTCAAGCTGCAGATTCAGAAGTTTGCTCCGAGGTTCATGGGATATGCGTGAGTGGAGCGTAGTTTCACTGCTTGTAATACTGATGATGAAGATCAGTCTTTCCATCAATAACCTGTCACCCTTTTTTACTGGTTCCAAGCAGAGAAATATATTTTTGGAATTAAAAGATAAAAATCTTAATGCTTTGAATGCAGTTATTCTAGTTACAAAATCACTGCTTTACAGATGTAGTAAGCAAGTCAAAACCAATTATTAATCTTTTTTTAGAATCCTTGAAGGACATTTTATAACAGCTATTACAGCTACCAGTGACTATTTATGAAATGAATTTAAGAAAGCCTGATGAGCTACAGAGCCAGTGGCTCATGACAGCGTTTTAAGCTTCATTTGTTGTGTTACAGACAACAAGACTCGCAAGAGTTCCTCCGCTATCTGCTTGAAGGTCTGCACGAAGATGTCAACAAGGTCACCAGCAAACCCAAACCTATTGTCCTGGATGATGACAAGCTTGACAGGAAAAGGTTAGGCACAGCAGAGTTATTGCCCTTGAATATGTTGCTTCACAATACATCCCATTAACAGCTGCTGAACAAAATTTAGAAAATTGTCAAGTTATCATTTTTGATGTTTTGAGAGTATAAGGGAAAACTCTACAGTCAAAACTTTCAGATGATCATTTAAAGGAATTATATTTACTCTACATCTACAAATATGCATGTAACATATATATATATATATATATATATATATATATATATATGACATTGCCCAAAAGAAGCAAGGCATCAAAGTTTAAGAAATTTAAATTTCTTATTGTGCAATTTTTTTTATTAATTGAACACATTTTCAATCAAGTTTTAACCAAAATAAAACAATATTCATTAATGTTATGGTATATTTTTCCTTTTTAACAGAAATATTTCAAAGTGACTATTTTATAAGATAATCAACAAACTAAAGTTTTTGAACCCAAGTATTGTGTAAATCACATGCAGTTATATTGCTGTAATTTTATAGCTCTCATCATCTAAAAAAGGCAGTAGCACGTATTTTGAAAGATTTATTTCTTCAGAATTACCCAAATTAACATTATTAGCTTATGCCAAATGTATTATCTTCACATGGTCCAAACCTTTTTTTTAATCAAACTGATCAACTTTAGTCGTAGAGGAAGTAATCTAGTGTCAAGCAAAAACCACTTGCAGCCATTTCTTTGTGGATCCCCTGTAATTTATCTCAGGTAGGAAAAGTGCATTTGCTAAGCTTAACCAGTCATCTTACACTCCTTTAAAAACAACTTCTTGGGATTAAAAAGAAAATATCTGTTCTTCATCCTGTAAAAAATACTTTTTTTTTGCTCAATTTGATGGTTGAATGAGTTGCCAATAACATATTATTCGCACTAAGACATAAAGTGAAAACAAAAAAATGTTAATAAAACTTTAGTGAAGCAGCTCTAGATAGTAAACAAATGTAAAATTATCTGGGAATTAATTTAGAATTAACTACTATTCTGTCTAACCAGAGCATGTTGTGTTTGAACACCGTACCTCAATTGTTTTTGTGCACATACGAATTCACTTTACAATAATTATGTCTCCAGGCAATCCTGCTGAGTTTGATTTTGGATCCCACCATCTGCTATTGTAAAATTTTTGTACTTTAATGGTTCAATTGCCTTGAGGAATTTGAATGCACACCCTCAGAGTCGGGCAATACCGACTTACCATACCAACAGCTAACCAACTCACTCCCCAGGCCTTATAGAATAATATGGATTTTCGATCTACCCAACTTCTAGAAACTGAATGTCCTCTAAGTCATGCTTTAATACACTATTGAGTAAATTCACTTTTTCATCAGGAAACAAGCTATTTGACCTTTGAAATATAATATTGATATTTTTTTGTCGCAGTGACCACGAGAAGTCTGCTGAATATTGGAGAGCTTACCTCAACTTTGATAACAGCAAAATAGTTGGTGAGTTTAGAATTATTTCCTTTCTTGTTACTCCTAAAACATTTGATAACATAAAATGAGATGGTTATCATGTTAAAAGATTGTTCATTGAGGTCAAAGTAGACGGAAACACATTCAAATGTTTTTTCAAAAGGGTCAGGTTTCAAAGTTTATTTTATGTTTTACAAGTGTCATTTTTATATTTGTTAAATTAGTTGTGTAAATTTTGGACCTGAACAGTTTCACCCTTCAAAATAAAAGTGCTTCACCCATAGATGATATTTGAAAAGCAAAAGGATGAAGGAATCAATCTTTTTACCCATAAGCTGCTATCTTCTTTAACAGTTTGAGAAATAAAAATTTACAAACCTGATGTTGGTTTTACTGTTTATCTTTTTCAGATATATTTGTTGGCCAGCTGCGAAGTGAGCTGAAGTTTTCCTGTGGTCATCGCTCCGTGACCTTCGACCCCTTTTGGGATTTGTCTCTCCCCATCCCCAAGGTTTGCTTCTTCTTGTATCATCAGTAACTTTAAGATCTCCTTTTCCATCATTCTGATGCAGCTAATGTATAAAATTTTGCCCAAATACCGCTTAGCAATATCTCACTCCCACATTCTGGTGTGTTTGTAAAGAACCAAAGCAGTCCATCTAATTTCAAACAGTCATTTATTTAAAAAAAATGTAAGTCCAAGTCTCTGAATATAAGAAAGAAAATTGCCATGACCAAATAATAATAAACAAGTTGTGATAGATCAGCCATTCAGAACAGTTTGAACTTATAGCCAAATTTTATATGAAATTATTATCCTACGCCACAAGGTTGAAGGGGGATGTAGGTTTGGGCTTCCTCTGTCCATGTGTGCACTCTTCAGTCAAATTTTATTCAATGCAGTTACGGCCTAATCTCTTGAAGTTTCAAATTTGACTGTTCCATTGAATCATTCTTGATTTTGTTTTGTGCTTATTGTTTAGAGCATGAACGAGACTTTAAGAGAAAATGTGTTCATTGTTGAAGGGTTTGGCTAGTCGTGACAAGTACAACGAAGGGTTGTACTGGATGAAGCTGCATTCATGGAATCAGAGCAGCAAGACTTCCAGGATCACAATTTGTGAAAATCATGTTTATCATAAGTATTTGCTCATGGCCTCCTTTCACAAAACTAAATTTACTACAGGTTGACTTTAACTCCCATTCTTTAACATTGCACTAAGGTCACCTTAGCGACTTATAATCACCTTAGGGCTCTTTGTGAATGAGGCTGATTTTATGGAGTAGAGTTCATCTTAGGCTAAAGGAGTTTTGAGTAGGTAGCTAGCTGCTTGCCGTTTTGCTTTCCAAAGAGGGGATATTATTAGTTATATGTTTGCCTTTCTGTATTTTTGTCATCTCTTTGCAGAACCGTCATGACCTGAGCCTTGACGACTGCTTTCGGTTATTTATGAAGGAGGAGGAGCTACAAGATGAACCGGTAAGTGGAGCCAAATAATTATGATAATAATAACTTGTTATTATCCTCCTCACATTGAAATTTCATCAATACTTTAATGTAGCCATAGCACCTGGCAGCCACAATGTAACTCTAGTTCAAGTATAGTTCCACCCTTTTTTTTATTCTGAGGGACAGGCAATGGTTAAGTAACCCCCATCTTTTAAGTAACTTTCAGCGAATTTGTCGAGGGGATATTGAAATGGGATCTGTCTGTTCGTCTGTCCTGACACTGTTTTTGGAGCAGAAGTCATAAACTATATTAAGGGCCGCAGGGGCCAAGCCTATTTCAATCTTCTTCTCAAAAAGCAAAAGTCCTAGAAAGCTGTGACTTTGTGAACTCAATCTTAAGCTGACATGGATTTTGATTTGTAACTGTGGTGACCCAGTGACCCTTAATAATGGCCCAAAAAAAACCACTTCGAAACTATTATCTTGTGTAGATTACGTTTATTACCAAATAAAAAATAAGACATAATCATAGTTGTAGATCTATTTTGCCAAATCTTCCACCTGGAGGGGGCGATCTATTTACCCAAATTTGTTGTGTTGATTTGCAGATGTGTGCCAAATGCAAAAGACGAAAACCATGCACAAAAGGATTCTCCATACAGCGGTTCCCCAAGATTCTTGTGCTCCGTATCCTTTCAAATATTAAATTTTAAGGAGTTAAATTTTAGCATAAATGTTCCCCTGGTGCCGCTACTGAGACTGCAAAGATATGTAAAGAGTATAGAGAGAGGATTGGGCAGATGATCTCGGGCTCATTATGCCCACCATATTTCCTTGAAATTGACAGCCCCTAGGTGTATCATTCGAGATAATCTGCAGTCCAGGCAGCAATTCGCACCCGACTTCCATTCAAGACCAGCCAATATATATTTTTTGTAAGATAGGTCAATTTCAAAGAAATATAAAAGTGTAATCTTGATGAACTGAAATGAAATGTTTTTAGTGAATATTTATTCATAATCTGAAGTGAACATACGATAGCAAGTTGTATATGATTTCTGGTGGAGGGAGAATCTCTTGTGTATTTATTTTTACTGAAAAATCAATAAGTCTAATTCAGTACCAACTATGGTTCACATGTTCAGCCTATGCTTGTTGGTTTTGCCGAATGCATAGCCACAATAGTGTTATGGCCTTTTTCCCTACAATGATGCTAGCAGCCATGATATAAGTGAAATTCTCTTGATAGTGGCATTAAACCCCAAATCAACTCACTTCACTTTACCTCGACTCATCTCACCTACCTCATCTCACCTCATTTCACTTTACCTCACTTTACTTCACCTTACCTCATCTCACTTTACTTCACCTTACCTCATCTCACCTCACCTCATCCCCCCTCACTTCACTTCACCTCACCTCACCTCACCTCAGCCATGATATTAGTGAAATACTCTTGATAGTGGCATTAAACCCCAAATCAACTCACTTCACTTTACTTCACCTTACCTCATCTCGCCTCACCTCATCCCCCCTCACTTCACTTCACCTCACCTACCTCACCTACCTCACCTATCTCATCTCACCTCACCTCACCTTACCTCATCCCCCCTCAATTCACCTCACCTCACCTCACCTCACCTCACCTACCTCATCTCACCTCATTTCACTTTTCCTCACTTTACTTCACCTTACCTCATCTCACCTGACCCCACCCCACCTGACCCCATCCCACTTCACCAAAAGTATAACAGTGCCAGATGTAAACTTGAGAAGTTTCCTTAACTCGAGCCAGATTTGAAGAGGTTCAGCCAGGAGAAGTTTGGACGGAAACTGTCAACGAGCGTGGAATACCCACCGAACTCACTGGATCTCAGCGACTATGCAGCTGAGGGGGGTATGTGTAGAGAGAAGGATATTATAAGTCTACTAAATATGACATAATCGCATTGTTAAAAGTGTTCTGAGAGTCTTCTTATACAGGCAGAAGAGAACTGTGGATATTTAGTCAAAGAAGTGTTTTTATTAAGTTCCTTTATTTCACTGAGCAGTAATTCTTTTGTGTGACCAAAATGAAGACTATAGCATTATGCACATGTACATATTAGCATACAATACAATAGTTTAAAGATTTATATAGGGACTTTATGTTGGATTGAAACAAAGACAGTGTCTGTGTTCTCTTTTATGATCTTATAAAACCAATTGTAACAGAGGATACTTTTAACTCTTCATGGGTCCATAAAATTTGGACTTGAGGACTTGAGGGGTCGGACCCGATATGAAACTCTTCTATATACCCAAAGGCCATGTAATTGTTGTTCAGTACATGTTCATCAATGGTATATTTTTGCTTTTTGTCTTGATAGATTGATCTTACACACACACTACTTTCTTAAGGAAACAGTTATCTCCCGTTTCGAGTGAATGAGTTGTTGTTTTATGCCACTTGGGCAATATTACAGCCATTAGCGGCACTCCCGTTTCAAGTCTTCTTAAGGAAACAGTGATCTCCCTTTTTGAGTCTTCGAGTCCAAAAAATTGGATTCACATACAGATGAATCCTAACTTGGGTATTCATGTAAGACCCTAGTAAGATAATTAGAGATAAGTAACCCATTTTGAAGAGAGAACATATTGAGATGTGAAGAATGTTGTAAAGAGAGAGACACACATGAAATACCTGTTAATTGAAGTTATGATGTCTACAGGTGGAAGAGCCCCAGTCTACAACCTGTACGCTGTTAGCAACCACTCGGGCAGCACCCATTCAGGTCACTACACTGCAATATGTAAACACCCCTACTCCGGAGAGTGGAACCTCTTCAACGATACAAGGTGGGTCACCTCTATGATGATATATCAGATGCTATTTCAGTGTTTCTGACTTCTTAAGGAGGCAAATTTATTTCAGCTATCGGCACATAGTATTTGGTTCTGCCTTCTTTAGAATATTTTGTATACATTATAGTACTAATACATGATTGTACACAAATGTTTTGAATTATGCACCCATTTTAGATGAAACAAATGCTTCAATTAATACTTAGATATATGAAGTAATTTAGTACGAACTGTTACACAGAATTCAGTTTAGTGTAACTGCCAGAGTAATGATGTGAGAAGTGAGAAATGCTTAAAAATTGTTGAGTGTCAGAACAGTATGATATTTTTTAATTTGTAGTATCATAGTTGTAAATTACCGGTAGATCACAACTCACCTTGGCAACTGCCTTACTCCTCAAGTCCTCTATCAAAACTGCCCTTCCTTAATTCCTCAGTCAAGCTTACTTCTCACAGCCCAAGCTGTGGTCTGCTCCATATATTACAAAATGAAAGTAAACTGATGTCTTCAAGTAAATTTACTTAAGTAAAAGTCACTGAAAGCTCCTTATTTGCAATATGACGCTTAAAGCAAATGGTCGGAAGGCAGTCCAGGCTAAGGTCAAATAGCCCTGCCTGTTGTTTTATCACTTTCATGTAACATTTATTTATTTGAAACTTGTGTAGTTGATCATGTTACAGAATCAGAGAGGTATTTCATTGATACTTTTGAGACCCTTCCCTTCTAATTTACAACGATTCCAAATGAGATGTTTAAGTTTGAGATTGTGATATGAACATCCACAGGGATTTGTATTGTCGAAAATGCTGTGTCCTAGGTTAAACCGCTGATCAGTGACAACTGTCTACATAGAAATATGTAAAGGGATGTAACGAAAGCAAAATCACATCAATGGCATTTTGTTGTTTTGGACGATAGGTAGTCAGACTAATATGAAAAAATGTTCAACACTCAC
This sequence comes from Phorcus lineatus, assembly GCA_921293015.1. Classification (NCBI taxonomy): domain Eukaryota; kingdom Metazoa; phylum Mollusca; class Gastropoda; order Trochida; family Trochidae; genus Phorcus; species Phorcus lineatus. Next base: position 12,263,623 of record OV121098.1, on the reverse strand, counting down.
CAAAGCTTGCAGTTGAAACAGACTTGTTGATTTTGATTTTCAGAGTATCGCCAGCGAAGTCAAACCAGGCAGTGTCAGCAGAGGGTTATCTCCTCTTCTACGAGCAGGTGTAGGTGGCGCTGCTCTCTAGTCATTCTGTTAGAGACTCACTGATTGGTCACATTGCCCTCCTCTTGTGAAGTCTGAACACAGATTATGTTTCATTTATTCATTGGCTGTGAGACGACAGCGTGTTGTGTGATTGATCTGTTCCTAAGCAACGATTTTGTCAGAATCAACCATCAAGTAAGGAGTGATTGTGTTGGCCCTTTTGTTTTTTGTTCAGCCAATCACAAAACATTTGTTTTATGATCACAGGGAACTTTTAAGCAAGATTATCAAGTTAAGATCTGTTGTGTTTGTTAGTTGGTGATCATTTGCACTCCAGTAATGAGTGTTTTGTGTCAGGATATGATTTTACAAATAAAATTTTGTATTTATGAATGCTGTTAACCCTCGTGCTGCTGAAGCCTAAACAGTACCCAGATTAGAGGTTGTCTTTTTGCTGGGATAGTTGTAAGTATTATACAATTTGTGAATTATTTCAACCTAAAGCTAAACAATTAATGGATCGATTGTTTCAAAATATTACTTATTTAGATATGTCATATTTGAGATAATTTTTAGTCGTGCATTTTGATTTGATAAAGAATATCTGGATATACTTTGTCAGGAATAATTGAGTTTTTCTATAAAAAAAAGTTTATACACATCTAGTGAAACAAACTTCTGTGATGCTTGTCTACCTAGAGCTCTCCTTCCCTTTATTTTAGAGGTCACAAGTAAATTATTGCATATCTTATTTATTTGATTTTACGTGTAGAGATGTCCTTTACTGGTTATAGTAAAGCATACCCGGTTTCATTCTGTCGTCATATCTTCTCAGTTTGTGAGTTGTATTGTTATGAACTGTATAGCATAATCCAGCTGTAAAATGCACAGGTGAAAAATGTTGAAAGGCCAGAAAGGAAATATGTTCTTTCCAAACAGCGAGCACGAGAGTTATATTTTCTACAATAGAATGACTACAACAGAGAGAGTCTTTTGAAATACATGACACACGTAGAATAAGAGTGGTTTATGGTTGAATTATCATCAAAATATCAAAGATGTGGAAAGTATGTTTTTTCCTTTGATGGTTTTGGAATGTGACATTAGCAATATTTTTTTTTTAATTTTGAAGAAAGTTGTAAAAGGTACATTCTCTTAAGTGTTCTTGTCATTCAAGCATTTTCAAATTTGAAAATATTATCGATATCAATAGCTGAATTGCTATGGTCCAAGAAAATCAGTGTATGAAAAATGAAATAGAATTATGAAATATGTAAATGGTAAATTTTAATGGTAGCACTACCTCATAAGTTATGCATAATCCAGCAGTTTTATTATGGTTGTGGACAATTTAGTTATTTAAAGATATTTTATGTGTTATACAGTTGTTGATTTATTTTAAACAAAACAAAACTGAACATACGTCTTTTCCTTATTTGCTTCACCTTATGTTCATGAAGATGAAGTTTTTGGAATAAATTTTTTTTTATTTGACTGTAAACAGCCCTGTGTTGAACAACATGTAATTTACCTGGATGACCTAGCAAGTACTAAATCTCACAAGCAGGACACACACTCTGGCATGTTACTGAACATGAGACTATCTTTCTTTTGAAGGGTCACAGAGTATGTGTTATGTTTCAAAACACAGTAATAACTTCACTTAGCTTATTACCAACTTCATTTACGATGTTACATTACTTCCGTTTCATTGAATTGTACATCAAAAGTATGTTGTTGGAGTAAAATGTTTCAAACTCCATCAATAGTCTTATTTAATCGACAAGTTGTCGTTGTTTCTGAAAATTAGTATCTCAGTGCTTATTGGTTTAGTACAGTAACAATAGGAAGGTTAAAGTCGTGATTTGTGATCGAAAACTGGACAAAGGCACGCGCCAATGATTCCAACGTAATTTTGGAAACTAATATTCACCAGACACAGACAAAGATTGATTGGTAGTGTTAAGTAGGTCTTTAAACTAATAACCATGTAAACTGGACCCAGAATTTCGACTTCCTAACTTAAGGCTTTTCTCCATTTATCATTAAAACAAGAAAATTTCATAATTTGTAAAATTCAGACACGATGAATCATTTAGAATGATTTTCATGTCATTGTTTTTTTGGAGTATAAGAATTTTATTTCAAGTTTTAGGCCACAGGCCCATAGAACATACAAATGTTACAAAACGCAATGAACATTATATAACACGTAATACTATTGATAAATGAATGACGATTCTTTATGAAGATTTAAGCGAGATAAAAATCATAAAACATACTCTGTGTCCCTTTAAGTCTAATTGTTTGTTTTATTAAAAAAAATTTTAGTTAAAATTTTTATCGAATCTCTGTTTTTATTGGTATGTAATAACTTTTATTATTTTGATGTTTAATGTTATTTAGGCGAAGAGTTTTACCATGATTTGTTTTATGTTTCTGAAATCTGTCAATTTTAAAAAGGTATTTAATGCCGATTTTTATGTCATCTTCGTCAATGGTTTAACTTTTAACAATATTTAAATAATATCATGGTTTGTAAAGATTTTAGCAAAACTCTACATAAAATATTTCTTGTCAGTGATCATACAATTCTGATGCATTTGTTATTTTTAAAAAAATGTTTTAATGAAAATTTGACTTTTGACAACTGAAGTTCCGTTAATGTTTTTCTAATTCTTTATTCAGAATGTAATGATCTTGCCATGATATGAATCTCTCAGTCAGATACCGTCCATAGATGTTTTTTAAATAAAACTCTAAACAAGTGTTTTAGTCATGTCCAACTTTTACAATATTCTATTCCCCAAACTCCTTATCAGGTTTGTATTGCGATTGCCATAATTTTTATGATTATTGTACATGGCTCTAAGTAAAGTGTAAAAGCTTAAAAAAGGATACCAGTTTTGGGTTCAAAGACGTCAGGTTTGATACATTATATATATACATGGGTACGTCAGATTGCATGTTTATATTGTGTAAATTATTCCCTTGTTTAAAAAAGTATATATAAGGGTTATGGTATTAAATCTTTGCTCATTAAGTGGAAAATTTCTGCTCACTGCATCGGTCTTATTACTTGTTAAGAGATAGGGCGATAACAACAATTGTGATAGTACAAATTCCCTAGTCTTATTTTGCTGCTGTGAAATGTATCACATACGTAATGCTGAGATAACAAGGGTCAAGACAAAAATTGCTTTTGCATTTTTTTTTTTCAATATTTAATATTTAATTATACAAATATTTATTTGTCATCACAGCACTAATGTCTTGCTAGTCCTTCAACCCTAAAGCTTTTTACTTTTTTCTTACCCAAGTCTTATGAATAACATTATTCAGAATAGCTGAATATCATCTCTTTACATTTCAAGTCTTCTTTGTATGATCACTAAGCTTGTTTATTTATTTTTGGTTTTGAACAGTATCGTATGTGCAGTGTCATATGAGGGATATGACAACTTCTGCAGGAATGAACCATTTCGGCAGAGATTAACTCAGGAATTATCTTTAAATGCTCTTATACTGCAAGAAGTGACTATTAATGCAGGAATTAGCTGTGATTGAAGGCATTGAATATTGATGTGGGGCATAATGCTTAAATTGACCCACTCCCATTATGGCTGAAATATGTCCAAAGAGGCGCTAAACAACAACTCATTCACTTAAACTGGCCCAACTCTAAGCAAACAGATCATATTGACTAAAATTATAAAGTTAATGTGGTCAATAAAAATCTTTTCAATCGCTAGTTTTGGGTCAGTAATATTTAGCACCAAATCACACACATCTTTTAATTATTTTCTTTAGATATATGTATGTTGATATGAGAGAATCTATTTGTTTTGATGGAGAGCTGTGAGAGCTTAGTTTAACAGCTATTTAAATGGAAGCATGACATTTTTATTTGGATGATGATAAATATCTCTTAAAAGTATTGGAACAAAAATAATTTAATGGATGACCAACTTTAGTGAGTCTCGCAATGGCGCCATCTTGATATAAATCCTTTTAATTTTTCAACCATAAAAAGACTCATTATGTGATTGGATTATTTACATCTTTTTGATTGGCTGACTTGGTCAGATGAAGTTCCAAACAGCTCTGGTGGATAAAATAGATTTGGGAAACCTTGAACTGTATTTTGCCTGTAATAATGTAAATAGGGATATAGGCATCATTTTGTCTTAGTGACTGAGTTATGACCCTTATAAATAAAAGAAAAAACAAGTGATTTAATAATTTTTATATTAAACGTTTTTATAGTCTTCAGACACGGTTGATCCAATGATTTATCAACCTTGGACGCTTTTTACTCACCCTGACCTCTCGTTGAATATCACATGACCAAGGTCATGGGTCATTAGGTCAACAATGTCTGAAGTCAAAAATTGTTTAATGGCGCCATGGAGAAAAATAAAAAGTTGGTCACCCATCTAATCCTTACGCTACCAATTTATTGAATGTTATCACTGAATACTTAAATCATATTTATGCACTACATGATAGTTCCTCACTCTTTCGTGGTGAGCAGATATCTATAGATTGTATTTTATAAATGTAAAAATAATGTATTTTTCTGCAGAGTGAGCAGTACAAGTGCATATTGTAAAATAATGTATAGAAAACAACTTCTTCCAAGCAAGCTACCAAATGTTGATTACTTATTCTGTACACTTACAAATCTTGTGCTCACGTCACAAATATACAGTATTTATGATATTTTCACCTTATTCTTGTATATTGTATTGTACATACATACATAGTGTACAAACGTATATTTATTCCATCTGTAGACTGTACAGTAGACGTTGTTATTTTACTGGTTTGTACATCAGACAAACGTTAAATATTTGTGAATAATCTAATGTAAGTTATTGTACATTATCCTGGATGGGAAATCTTATTAAGTCCCTGCTTGTGTTAACTTGTATTTATGTGTGCTGTCTTTGCCCAAGGATATATATAGCTCATGATACTAAAATCTCCATAGGTGGATGGTAACTTTGAGTAGCCCACACCCCACTTAGCTTAAACTATCTAGTTGGATTTTTGTCTTTTGATTTTAATGTTACCGACTCTCAATGGTGTAAGATTCAAGATTGAAAAGTAAAATGTGCAAATTTCTCTTTGATTTGAATTTGAAAATAAAGACAAAGCTTAGTGGGTAGTAAACGGACCACTGTTCTTCTCATTGGCTGATCTTGAATTTATGGATTACTTACTGATCAAATGAAGTCAAAGATTTGAGCGATGTCTTATGTTGCATAACCTAGGGAGCTACATAAACAAATCAAAACACACACCCCTCGTCCCTTCCAATTTATAAACCCAATATATCCATCCCTCCTCTAACCCAACACCTGTATTCTCTCATCCCTCCTTAGCCCTGACATTCCCCTAGCTCAATCTCTCCTCCACAACTCCCTACCCCCACATTCCTCCTCTAGCTTGACACCCCTACCCCTTCATTCCTTCTCTAGCTGAATACCCCTACCCCCTCATCCCTTCTCTAGCTGAATACCCCCATACGCCCTCATCCCTTCTCTAGCTGAATACCCCCCTACCCCCTCATTTCTCCTCTGGCCTGACACCCTACCCCTCATCCCTTCTCTAGCTGAATACCCCCCTACCCCCTCATTTCTCCTCTGGCCTGATAATCCCTATCCCCTCATTCCTCCCCGAACCCCAAGGCCTGTTACAGGCCCCTGCTCACCCATGGTATAACTCCTGGCTCCTCCAATGGTGTTATTAGGTTGCGTTTTTGCACCACATTTAGATATTCATAACGAAAGCACTTCACCACTAACTTTATACATTGATTTGTAAGGCTGCGGCTTGAAGACACCTCCAGTATTACTACAAATGGTGCCTATATTAAGACGGTCACATTGTTTTACTATTTTGACATTTTACAATAACAAATACTGTTTTCTTAATCAGGTACATGTACATAAGCTTTCATATGCTCAACAAAACAAGTTAAGGACCACTCCAATATTGAGATATTCTGAAGTTCATGTCATGATCCATATGCTTTGATACTGAATACTTGGGCGGTTCTTAATTTATTTTGTTCAGTGTATGATATTGTGAATAAATAGGATATTGATTTTGTTTATAGTGCACACAAAGCAATAAGCATTCTTTATTTGTGACACATATATTTACTTTAAAAATATGGACAATTAAACTACTGTGTTGGTGGTAGAATGCTATGCTGTGAAATATGTTTACACATATTTTCTGGCTATTTATTGGTCACACAACTGTTGACAGAAAAGCATATTGACCTCGCCCAGAGCCTGACTCTCTCCTCGGTCAATATGGTTTTCTCAGGTCTATAAACCCCATCATTGACCACCGTCACCAGTCCATAACTGTATAGTTTGCTGTGGAAGGGGTTGTACAGAAGTGTAAATATTTCCCTGTGTGATATGTATAGATCACAAGATGTTGGTTTGCCTTTTCATGCATGCAAATAAGGACTTTAACTTAACTCTATCTCTGCTGTAGGCAAATTGAGTTGCCAAAACTTTCTTATTACACATATCATATTTGCAAAAAGGTAACCTTTACTCACTAAGTAGCCTTAGTATGTTGATCAACAATGACACTAGGTTTTACATCAGTGGTAAGATTTTGTTAAATGGTTCAATGGTGAAATGTGACCAGTGTCATAAGTATCTAACTTGCACATGTCCAGTTTGCTTAGCAGCAATTGTTTCTCATATTTTGTTGTCATTGAATATGATAATACAGTGTGACGTTAGTAAATAAGACTAACAAAAAACGGTGTATCAATAAAATAATTACACTTGAAACTGTTCCGCAAAATTGTTTATGGCTTTTTTTCAAATTCTGTCAGTGAGAACATTAACTCAAGTCTTTTTGATATTATATAACATTTGCTCTTTTAATATTATTTTCAAATTCTGTAAACCTCTCAGCAACATTATTTTCGATTTCTCATTGTAAGCTTTTTTATGGTCAAAATTTCTTTAAATAGCCAGATGGATTGGGAAAATGTTCTTGAAATTTTTTGATAAATCAATTAACATTTTGTCTGAAATTTTTTTATTTTCACATTCAAGAAGTTTTATATTCGTAATTCCCGACTGTGTTATGTGAATACCCTTCAAGCATTTGATTGAAGTTAAAAACTTTCAAGTTGGCATTTTGCAACCTGTTATCGATATCATTAAATGAAATAGTACTGCCTATGAAGGTAATATATATCCTCAGTTTGCAATGCATATCATATCACAGCATCCTTGACAAGACATTACTTACATCAGTCCTTGCTACAAATATCATGGTTTGAAGACAGCTTTCATCAGCAACGTTGAGCAGGCTCTCTGAGATTTCTGTCACGGCAATTAAGTTCAGCTGCAGTGGGCTAAAGAACTAGCACAGAAGTGTTCAGGAAATGCAGCCAGTGAAGAAATTGGTGTGAGAGAATGTCTCGTCAAGGAAGTTTTTCATATTTTAGTATGGTTTATTCTTATTACTCACATGAGAGTTTAGTTCACATATTTATGATGACTTTTTCCAATTCATGTTCTGTGTCAGAATATTTTCACCAAGTCGAAGTCCTGGACAGTTTCATGCATGACCACCAATAAACTATAACAATACACTTGAGAATTTGTTATTTGTTGGCATACTTCGGGAAAACATTGATTGTGTCCTATGGATCAGTCTGATTAAAATCGACCGTGTTCCGAGAAATTGAGGTTTTAAATATAAACTCTAGTGGGATTCGAACGTACTCGATCAGGGGCTGTCCTCTCCATAACGGTCTTAAAGCACCCTCTTTGCTTGCACGTTCTAACGCAATCTCAACTGGCCAATCACAATGACAGCGGCAAAAGCTTTTGGTATCAGAATCTAGGGGCAAGTAACTCCCGTTTACCATTCGTTAACCTTGATCGCCGCTATCGTTATTTTAAACGGCTAATGACTAGGTTTAGTCTGCGCTAAGCTGGTGTAAGAACATGCGAGCAAAGGCAGGTGCTTTCAGACCGTTGTGGAGAGGACGTTCGAAATCGGCTATAATCAATCTCTAAATCTTTTATTCCTCGGAACACGGTCGATTTTAATCAGACTGTCTTATGGATCACAGGGAATTAGAAAGGAAACAAACAAGAAATCTGTTTTAGGTTTGTAAGAGTGCATGTTGTTTGCCATTTGGCAGGGTATGAGATGTTGTACTGCATGTGTTGCAGCCAATGGGGGTCACACTCATTACTGAGGACGACATTGTGTTGTGACATTTTCCCTGTTTGTGGGTAGAGTCGTTATGAGTTGTTTTTTTATTTAACCAAAGTGTTTTTACACAGTGAATTCAATGAAATTTCTTCAAAGATACTTGTCTGGTTTTTTTTTATGACGTTAATGTATTTGTATTTCAAAATGTTGAGTTTACTAACTGGTGAAGTTGAACTTTCTTTAGCTGTTAAGTATATTTATGAATTCTTTCGGTGATGCTGTTGCCCCTATTTGGCTGTTAAATTAGCTTACAAATACAGTAAAACAAAGAAGAGCTGAAGTTAAATTGGCCGACTAGTACATCACATACTGTGTGGCTTCAAGTCACGCTTTGATGATTTTGCCAAAGCTGTCCCCAGTAAGATTACGAGTTTATCCAAAATCGGGGTATAATAGGTGTCTAAATGGTCGAATTAAAGTGTACATTTCATAACTTTATGGCTCGATTGATTCTCATAAATATTACGAATATAGATAATAATTTGCAATAATTAAAATTATGCGTTACACCTCTTTAAACAACATCATTAAATCAAAACAAAACAAAGAAGACATTGTATAACAAATGTTTACTTGCAGGCTTCAAACTTTGAACAAGTTGATAAAAATATACAGTCTGGAGGCAAACAGTATTGCATGGGTAGGTTCTAGTGCTGGCTCCACACTAAGAAAACGTACACAACATACTTCATAAATACTTTAATTAAGAACAGTGCTTTCATTAGTGACCTAGGTGTCATTGCACAAAACAACTTATCACTAAGGCTTCCTTAACATTGCATTGAAACTATCTTAGCGATGTAGTGTTTTGTGTAACGGGACTTGGTAGGCCCCCTTTCATTGGGACTCATCACTAAGGTTACCTTATCTCCCATCCTTTACCATTGCATTGAGACTACCTTAGCGACTTTGTGTTTTGTGTAACGGGACTTTGTAGGCCCCCCTTTCATTGAGACTCTTTACTAAGGTTACCTTATCTCCCATCCATTAGTGAGTAAGTTATTGTTTAAACGCCACTTGGGCAATATTTCAGCCATTAGCGACGTGCCCATCTTTTACCATGGCACTAAGGTTACCTTAGCGACTTACATGTATACGATCCCCATTAGTCCTTTGTGAAAGGAGGCCCAGAGCTTTTAACTTTTATAATTTCATATTGATATAAATCTTCAAATTAAGAATGGTACATTCTTATGTAAGTATTTATCAAGGTTTTGACTGAATAGAACTGTACAACAGGTAGTTTGTAATATACACAACAACGTTCAGATATATATATATATATATATATATATATATATATATGAACACTGCTGTCATGAACAATCAATGCTTTAATCTAAAAATTTCAAATAGATGAAAAAAAGTAAATTAACAAGAGTGCTTACTTCACGTACAAAATGCTTGAATGAAAACAATCTGTGAATAACAAGTAATTTGTAAATTGGGTCATTTTCTAAAAGGGGCAGGTTTAGATAAAGATTTATTTCTCCAAGTTTCCTCAATAACCATTAGTTTCTCCCAAATGTATCATCTCCTAGGGTCAAAACACCTCTTTACTCAACCTGATCATCTGTAGTCATAGAGTAAATAAGTATCAAACAAAAACCACTGGCAGCCATTTTTGTGTGAACACCTTTAAATCTTTAGAGGTATGGAAATGGATTTGCATAGATTAACTTATTTTGGTAACTTTGTTTTAAGACTTTCTTTTGATAAAAAGACATTGTCTTACATTTCTAAACATTTATTTTAATTTTCGTGAGATCATTTTATTTATATAAAAAACTTGCTACTGCACCTTTTACACAAGAAAATAACTAAAAGAAAAGAAAGCCATTGGCTCTGTAGCTCATCAACCTTGAAAGATTTATGATATTGATCATTGTCAAATAAACTTCTTTCTCTGCTTGTGACAAAATGTCTATGACAAATATCAGCATTCAAGTGAGCTTAGAGGAAATAGAATATTAGCCTTTAAGAAAGCAACCTAATTTTTTTTACATTTTTTGACATTCAAAGTCTTACTTTCATATGTTTGCGTCAAACGATTCTATTTCCTAAATCATTCAATTTAGCTATTAAGCTGCCACTTGACCTCTAGTTAATTCCTCATCATCTGATTCCTGAACTAAGTTAAATAAAAGATTAATGATACTAATAAAAATTTACCAAACATGCATTATTTTCTCCTTGCCACACAAGAGCACAAAATTTCAACATTTCATAGCTTTTGAAACCAAAATAATCAACTTGACTCTGACTTTAAAACCTTTCTTTTTGACTCATTACGACGCCTTCATATATTTGCTCACAATCATATGAAGTAATTGAATAATTGTTTCGATCATACACCTGAAAATTTTGTTCAGAAGCTTTTAAGGAGAATAGGAAATCTATCAAAAGGACGCCATTGTTTTGCAAGAAGCTCATCTGGCCTTCAAGGCCAATCAGGTGAGATGTCCACGTAATTAAAAGATTGTGCTTTAGAAAGAAGAGGGGTAATTGGTTAAAAAGACATAAAAATTCAAGCAAACAAAACCAAATATTTTCAGATTAAAAATAAATACACGTACATAAACCTGCATTTAAACATAAAACCTCCACCAAAGGGGTTGCATGTGCCTCTACTCTATATATATATATATGTGTGTGTGAATATATATACAGGAATTAACATTATTCTTCACAGCTATATAAAGCACTATGTCGGCAACAAGTAGCATATGAAAATATATCTGAATACGGATAAAACATCATAAAAACATGAAGCGGTATAGTTGGTAAATGCATCAAAATATTTTTCACGAGACATAATAGAGATACTTTGCTCTTAATAATACTACAGAGACTCGTTATTTTATCAATCTTCAACCAAGAGGCAAGATGCAGGTTTCTTTCACAGGAAGAATACCTGTTCTTTCAATAAATTTCCTATTTAGGAAAGATGAACTTTCCAATATGGAAAGACAATCTTTCCACTGATAATTCTACAGCTGCTATGGTGATGTCACTGATTGAAGAGCTTTTCTTGGATCAAGTTCTTTCTGAAGGAAAGAGAAGAGTTAGGCCTGTGTTTTTATAGAATCTACAGAATATAGAAAATTTTACAAACAATAAGCTTTGACCATTTGCCTGCCAAAGTTGACATACAATATAAATGGTTAGCTCAAAATATTAAGGAAAGCAAGTTTGAATCGATAGTTAAATGCTACTTCTCTCATATAAATTATTATAATTCATCAAAATCTATTTGAGAATAATATCATACATAATTGAAAAAATTTCACACTTTTAAACAGCAAACAATTTAAACCATCTACAGTGTTGAATCAACAAAAAATAACCAATAACATTTACAATGTTGTAATGTGCATAGACACTGTCAACAATTATCAAATACAGCTTAAATGCAAATAGATTGTTTGTACACAGAAAGCACCTGTACACGAATACAGGATTAGTATGAAAAAACACAAAAGACTCAAATCTGTTAATTCTCTTTTAACAAATCAGTGCCCTTAAAACAATTTTGGCAGTGAATCTACAAGATGTAATAAAGCTGAAGCTGCATTTTTAATTCAAATTATTTCATAAGCATACACAACTGAAACTTAGTACACAATCTTATGTACTCTTTTCACTCTTGAAAAGTATAATATTTCAAAAGTAATTTAAAAAATTTAATATTATCAACAAACTTTATGATTCAAATATAATATTCATTCAATAAGAGGAAAATAATTGAAGTCTTATGCAATTCAAACAAAAACAGAAAAAATACCTTTCTCAAATAAATGCTATGAGGAAATTCTAAAGAAAATTCTGGTTATCTTATAATGACTTTTTTGTACATGCTATACAAGGAAAGTTTAACTGTAATCATCATAACGATTAGTAGTTTAACATGTAGATAGTTGATCAGCAGAGTGAATGATAAGATAATGTCGTCATACATCTTGTAACATAAAAAATATATTCAAATATAGTCAAAGTAACCATGGAGATTCTATACAAAAACATCAGTTGCTTTCTATCACATTTTTCAAAATCAACACTTTATATTCCATGTCAACAATTTCATCCATTTTAACTACAAGCCTGTCACGCTCAACCAGGTACCATCCTCTTCCACTGAAGGCTCTATGCCAGTATTGCGACTCTACACATCTCCCAGTACTCATCAGGGAATGTTTTAAACAGCCCACCTTTCTTCAATGCTATCCAATAAGATCACTCCATCCATATAACCAATGAAATTACTTATAACCAACTTCAACGTCCAATAATTTTGCTTGCTTCAGAACTTTTAAACTTTTGTGTAATGTTAGGGCATCATTGCGATAACTAGATACCAGTCAGGCTGAGTAATCTCCCCTGACTTTCCATGGGTTGTTTTGGACCCGCCATTGCTCAAGTAATGCAACCTACAAATCACTCATACGATTAAACATATTCAAGTTCATATGCTTGGTCGTCCCTGACAAAACATTTTGAATTTCAGCCAATCAGATGGCTAGTTTACCTGTTCCAAGACTGACCAACACTAACCTGTTTCCAGATGTGCTAGCTAGTCTCTTCATGTGGTATTGCTTTCTAATCAAGCTTAAAATGGCCTCCCTTTTCCCGATTAAGTCCCTGGGGGTTATGTGCAGAGGATAGGCAAAGAAAATGCTCTCAAACATGAGATTATCTACAAGCTCACAGGCAACAAAGCTTCGAAGGGGGAGTCTGACAAGAATCCATTAGAACCTCTCTCCCGTCATATTAATAAGAAACAAAACGGGAATCATAATAAATGCTCCCCATTATTATATTTATATTTATTTATATTTAACCGCTAATGGAGCTTGTGACGAGGGTTATAGTTTGTACATGTCTTGTTTCAATGTCAAGATTAGTATAACAGTCTAACTGAAGCATGAATATAATTTCGCCAACATGACACCACAATCAACAAACATTGTCAAGCAAGCAAGATCATAAACAAGGTATTATTTACACTTTGTGTCTAACTGCTAAAAACATTAACTTCAAAATATGCCAGTATTGAATGGGGGTGAGCCAATTTATAAAATGAGACAATAAATCTTTGTAATATTATGTACAAAAAAAACGTGATCAACTTATGATCATTTACCAAAGAGATAAAATTTCAAAGTCTTCTCGACTAGAAACACAACAGTATGGCATATTTTTCTTAACACAAAACTAATTGTTTTTTGTTTTCTCAAACAGATAAACAAACATTCAATTGTCCATTCAAACCATCTGACAAAAATGAAGGTTTAGAGAGACATTTCATGATTTATTTAAACTGCATAGTAATATTCAATTGCCATGATGTCTTGAGATAAACATCTACCATGAAGATCACATGATAATTACAATATTTGTCACAAACATAACAGAAACCACTTGAGATTCATCAAAAAGAAGAAAAATATCTTTTTAACTGACAATTATTGTGTAGTGGTGTCATATTCAAACATTGTAAATTGACTTATTTTCCTCTTAGTGTTCCAATAAATATTACCTCCCTTTGTGATTGAATTGAAAATTCACTAAAAATAATTCAATCATCCTTTTGTATTTCAGTTACTTTTCCAGTTCCACGGTCTCACGGTAAAATCTCTTTTCCTCACACTTAGATATCTCAAGTAGTAAAATCCTGACCTAAAATCGAATACCATTGTTTTGATTGATGAAATTTTCAAAGATAGTTTGTAGTGTAATTTTTAGCCGCAACACGAATTTGCTAGGGAAGTGCTCGTATTCAAACAGAGGTTAGCTCAGGAGTTGATGACCTTAGAAACCTCTGTTTGGCGAGAATGTTAAAATATTAGAAGAAATACTTAAGCGTAAGTCTCATATTTTAACGAGTTTGACAGGCAACAAGGAAGGCAAATATTCTCTTTTATCACAAGAAGCCATATAACAAATTGCTCACTAAGCAGGAAGTCCTTCGTTAAAACATGTTCATTTTAGGGACTTAAACTGCATAACAAAATCCACCATAATTGTAATTTGCAACAAAACGATCATCATATCATATCATATGCCCTATAAAGTGTACTAAAACATACTTATCACCTTAAATAACATACTCAGAAACCCTCTAAGGCTTCTTGAATACTTATTTGTCATTTTAAATTTTCAATCATTACAAAAGAATTTATTGATATAATTTTTTGATCGATGGTTTAAAAGAACCCAAAACAACAATGCTAAACAAAGACATGTCTACCTATAGCAAGGCCTGAAAATGATGTAAGAATTATGATGTCAAAACCTGGTTAAAGAAAGCATGCTGTTGGGGTCAAATATGTCAAACGTAATAAATGGTGTAATTTCATCAACAAGTAGTGGTGGTTTCTGAAAATTACCATATCAGTGCTTTTCAGTTAGCATTGTGACAATAAACATGACAAAAGTCGAGATTTATGATAAAAAACCGGACAATTGTGAGCACAATGACTCCAACGTAATTTTGGAAACAGATTTATAGCAGACACAACGAGAAATATAGGTTGGTAGGTCATTTAACTTCACAAATCACGACTTTAACAGATTTACTATCAATTTACTAAACTGATTATCACTAGGATTGTGATTTTCTGAAACATTCACCACTTCTCGATAAAATAACAACATTTATGGAGTTTGACATATTTGACTCTGACAACATACTGTTTGCCCCTTTAATCTTATTCTGACATTATAGTTACTTCAGAGTTCCTTTTCATGATCAAAGAAACAGGAGCTTAAAACATTGACCATCCATCATCTGACTGCAGAGATACAAGTTTTGAAATAAAACATTCATTGTTCAGGCAAATCAGATGTTCGCCGTCATAAATCAACAGAACTAGCTTCAACCTTGACTGAATAAAAATTTTAGAGGAACCCAGATAATGGAGGTACAGAGCGGCGGAGGGTGACGATTCAACAAGACTGACAAACGACCTCATCTCATGAATTCCACAGGGACTGATTGCAGTCAATGTTTTCAGTGAGGCCTCATGCATAATCTGAAATAGCACTGTTAACTCTTCCTCTTCCGAGATCCTCTTATGGTGACATTCCTATTGTCCAAAGCCGTTACAATGAACAAGTCTTATATCGAAGAGTTATGAATGAACAACGCCTACCGATGGTGACCCGGCAGCAATTGGTGACCGAGTCATGCTGCTTGTTGGACTCTCAGCCTGCTCGCCGAGGACTTCTAGACTCACACCCTGGGTCACCGAGGTCGTCGTCAAGGAGACAAGATCAACAGTAGAGGGCGCTGAGGCAGTTGAGAAAGCAACAATGTTCACTGTTGATGAAGAGGAAAGGGCATCGACTTTCTCTTCAGGAGAAGCTGAACTGTTTGGTAAACACTGAGAGTTATGTCCCTTTGATAAACCTGGAGATTCTTCACTCAACGGTAGTGAGTTGTTGGCCTGTTCAACCTTTGAAGAATGTTCAAAGGACGTTGATTGTGAGTTATCTCCCTTTAATGATTCTGAAGATTCTGCATGGACAGTTAGGGTTGATGATTTGTTGCCAATTTCAACCTTCAAAGACTGTTCACAGGAAGGTGATTGTGACTTATCTCCCTTTACTGAATCTGTTGAGTTGGAATCCCTAGGAAAATTTCCCTTTGAATTGTTTCCTTTTCTAAAATTACTTCCAGAAGGATTAGCAGCCTTTGATGAATCAACAATTATGAGATTGTCTTTTTCACTGAGATTCATAGGACCTGACGACATATTAGGTTTGTTTTGCATCAATTTCTCATCAACATTGCTTGGAACTTGTCCCATACTTAGATTATTTTCTCCTTCCTCCTTCTGAAACACTTCAGCTCTCGACTGCAAAGTCCGGAAATCTAACACATCAGATTCTGAGGTTCCCACATTAGTGTTTCTGTCACAACCTTTCTCTGAACGCAATACACTCTGTGATTGGCTAAAATCTGATGGCGTGTCCCCCGATTTGCCAAAACGAGTAAACTTGTCATCTGATTTGCTAAAACCAGTTGCCTTGTCATCTGACTGGCTAAAATATGCTTTATTATAACCTGATAAGCTTAAATCTGCAGGCTTTTTACCTGATTGGCTCAAATTTGTAGGCATTTTACCTGATTGGCTCAGATCAGTTGGCTTGTTACCTGATTGGCTCAGATCAGTCGGCCTGTTACCTGATTGGCTCAAATCAGTCGACCTGTCACCTGATTGGCTCAAATCAGTAGGACTGTTACCTGATTGGCTCAAATCAGTCGATGTGTTACCTGATTGGCTCAAATCAGTAGGACTGTTACCTGATAGGCTCAGATCAGAAGGACTGTTACCTGATTGGCTCATACTAACAGACCTGTCACCTGATTGGCTGCTTTCACAACCTTCTTCCAATTCCTTTTTGACTTCTGGTTTCTCCTCTCTGTCATATGACTCTTGTGAACTTGACGAATCTAAATCTTTCGAAGATTGAACATTCTC
The DNA here is from genome assembly GCA_921293015.1 of Phorcus lineatus. Taxonomy (NCBI): domain Eukaryota; kingdom Metazoa; phylum Mollusca; class Gastropoda; order Trochida; family Trochidae; genus Phorcus; species Phorcus lineatus. The sequence continues at coordinate 12,246,779 of OV121098.1, read as the reverse complement.
ACATATTGGATCTTTTCCCGAATCTTTGTTTTCTGTTTCCTTTGCTCCTTCCCCCTGCTTTTCAATATTTTTATCTGAAATAGAAATATTTATTTGTGAATTGCCTGCATAATATGTGCTCTTAACCATACCGAGATGTTGTTTTCTCATCACCTAAAAACCTGGGTTCAAATCCTTGGCATATACCATAACACTTTTACAGACTGATTCTTCGCTTGGCACTCACTGAATAATGGCTACTTGGTGTTGTGAGCAAAACCGAATCTCAATATGTACTTGTAGTGGAGACAATAAAGAGTTCTTATCTTTATTATCATATCAACAGGGTACTAATTTTGTTCCAAAATAATTCTTATTTCATTAAAAAAAATTAATTATGAGTTATACTGAACAAAAAATACAAGCAATATTCCATCTCCATCTTATGAAATTGTCTTTGAAAAATGTCTTTGGAATTTGGATGCTAATAATGAGAGTACAGGTAAAACGCGGTTCCTTACCATCCCCTGGCCGTTGACTAACAGGAAGGAGATGGTTGATCGAGTGTTTCCGCGCCTTCCTTTTACGACTCCCGCTCACTGCCTGAGTTGTGACTGGTTCGCTCTGCAGCTTCACGTGGGGTGGCAAGGTCAAGGTTGTTATGTCAGCTGGAGCTAAAAAAGAATGATCAGAATGCAAGGTTTTTTATTGTTTTCTTCATAACAGAAAATTTTCCTTTCTATATCGACGGTTTCAGAACTTTGATTTGTACAAAGGGAGGTAACTTGGGTGATGTTGACATAGAGAAAAGAAATTGGCCCTTTCACTCCTCCATGCCTGAAATCAAGCCCTTAAACATACAGCTTAAGTGTGAATTCAGAAATGTTACTGCTCAACATACCTTTTGTATAGTTCCAGGGATTGGGGAAAGGTAGGGGCAATTTGTAAAATTACAAATTTTATGATTGCTACAAGGAATATTGCCCATTAAAAAATGTGAAAATAATTATGCCCTAAAATTGGCCCAATGTCAAAGGTCTCTTTTCCCAATTCCTGTAGTTCCATAGCAAAATGTCCAAAACATGGCACTAAAAACAGTGGCGGGCCCAGGGTGTCAGAAGGTTATGAAATCTACTGTTAAATGGATGACCAATAGGGGTGAACCCCCTCCTTTTGAATAAGTGAACCCCTCTTTCAAAACTCCTGGATCCACCACTGTAGAAAAGGTCCACACAGCAATCAATATCTGCCATTAATTGAAGCCAGTGCTCATTAGAGGAAATATTTTTTTGGACTCACATCACTTATCTCCATTAGCAAAGTGTCAGGTTATCTTTTGAAGAAATTGAAATTTTTAATTTGTGTGAATTAAGACATTTTTACATATTACATTTTATTGTCTCCACCTGGAATATTATACCCAGACTCTCTTCATGGTGGAAAATTGGAGAATAATGCCAATACACCAGTCAATGGTTGTAGGCAGCTTTGAAACAAACCTGTGCTAGGGGAGGTAACTGTAGCTGACTTTTTGCCTGACCCGTCGCTATGGTGACGGATCTTGGTTGTTGCATTTTTCTGTCTGTTGCCACGGGACACTGGGTCAAGGCTGCAGGGTGGCAAGGTCGCAATCTGGGCTTCAAGATCAAAATCCCTAAAACAGATAAATTTAGTTGAGGTCATATATGTATAGTCATGAAAATGGGTGAAACATGATTTGATATCTATTCATTAAAATGTTGTTTGGAGCTCAATCAGGGGAAAATCGTCAATATTGTTTAGGTTTTTATTTCATTTCTGACAAACGTAACAGTCGGCTGCAGTACAATACTATATGGGTTTTACGAAAATATCAAATTTGTTTCTGATTTTCTTGTTTTTGTTTTCGGGGGATCCATAAACCATTGAATAAAAACATCGCCATGAACATTGATGAATATGATGAGCTAGTTAAAGCTACCAATACGAATAGGGAGCTTTAGCAAAAAGTAGCCAATGTAAATCTGTAATAATACCATTGGCCCTAACAAAATTTATAAGTTTATTTATGGATATTTTGGGAGTAGCATAAACAATCTTTTGTGTAGATGAAAAGTTTTCTGAAATATTTCAGGTTAAGGTATGCCAAAGAGGTACTGAAAGGAATAAAAAAATATCAAAATTTTCCCTCTTTTTATCGTTTGGGGCTAACATTTGGCAACATTTCTCATCAGGGAGACGGGTAGAATTTTTTTATCCAATTTAGTCAAAATCATAAGAGGATTCTGAAAATCAACTAAATAATCTTTTTTTATTCTTGTTTCAACTTAAAATTATTGAAATTAAGCTAAATTAAATTTTGTAGCCAGTTATTTCTTAAATCCTAATTTTCTTACGTATTTAATTTCTAAATGCCCTTCAATCCCTCTCAGAAAGCTAAGTGGCAATACTGACCCTGTTTTGTATTTTTTCTCCTCCAAGCCGTCAGAATCTGACCCTGACCGTTTTGGCGTCGGTCTTCGGACTTCCTGCACTTCTTCCTCCATGACAATATCCTCGTAACACCAGAGGCTGTTAGGAATAAACATTATATACCAAATGAAAACCTTATAGCACCAAAACTTTCCAAGATGTCGTGTTAAAAGGTTATCTTGCATTTCATTACTCATGACGTTAATCTTTGACTTTCAACAAGAGCATGTCAAAACATAAACACCCCCCCCCCCCCCTGCCACTTTAAGTAAGACCTTATATGAGTTCTGAAAAAATAAATTGGAAAGAGTTTTAGCTAAATACGATGTGCGGTGGCAGTGGAAACTGGACATAAACTGATTGCAGCCCTGACATAGTCGGGGCTGCTAATAAACAATTCTTAATTACATATCTAATATCTAATATCAAATATATATCATATCTGATCACTGACGATCCAAACTGAAAATATTCATCATTTAAGTTATTTGAAAAATATGTTTCTATTCATGTCAAGAACTTGTTCAATCTAAAAGTCTGGAAGGAATTAATGCAAAGTTGCATTAAATCGGCATAAATTACAGTAACAGTATCTGCACTACTTAAATTCTGCATACAAAAACGTAACGATCCTCAGACCAAAGTATTTTATTGCATCAATAGAAGGCAAGAAATCAAGTCTTAAAGACATATTCTAATTTCTTTCTTGATTGACCAATGCCACTGAATGTTATGTCATTTTACAGATTTCTCAATGTAACTCAATTTTTTTCCTTTTTCTCATAATGGGCGAATTGACCATGCTTCATTGATTGAAAAAAATGCAACACTTGGTGCATAAGACTAAGAAATAACTTTCCAAGTAGGTCAAATTTCTCCTCTTATTATTAGTAGAAAGTGTGAATTATTTTTTATGTTCTAGGATTTCTGCGTTTTTCTCACTATAGTAAATCAATACTTAATGACACTTTATCATCATCAATGAGAAGTGAAAAGAGTTAGAAAGAAACAAAACTCGAAGTCGCTCACCTCTCGTCCTCCGAAGTTTGCTCCGCTCTACGTGCAGCAAGCCTCTCTTTTGACGGCTGAATTATTCCCTCATTTATCAGCTCAAGATATCGCTGACCACGATTTCGTCTTCTTGACTTCCTAACTGGCTGATATCCATCATTTTCTTCCTTATCCTTCCCATCATCCTCTCCTCCACACAGGTAGTCATGTTCATACTTATCTCCCCTTGTTTCCGGGGTAACAACATCTTCTGTAGGTTCTGGCTTCACTTCTTCTAAGGGCAAGGTCACTGGCCTTTTTTTGGCTTTTACTTCACTGGTTTCTGCTCCAAGAGCTTCAGATGCTAGACGTTTCTGGTTTTCATTTGTTTCAAGAAAACTTTTGACGTCAGGTACACGTAAAATAGGTTCATAATCTTTTTTGACCTCGGCAGCTGCTTCACGCTTCTCATATAAATTGTCAACTAAACTTTCAATTCTTGAATTTTCATGTTGACCATCACGGCAACCTTCTCCAAGAACCCTTTGCCCAACAAGTTCATCTGCTATGAGACTCTGCTTCAGCTCTTCAATGGTTGAAACACCTTTCAGTTTCATCGCCTGTTGAGCGATGTCTGTCCCCAACAATTTTTCAACAATATGATCAACGACAAGCTTTCCACACGAGACGATGGCATTATCATTCTGATCCGAGAGACAGCCGGCTATTGTTTCTGATTGAGACATTCGTCGTGACCTTTCACCTTCACCTTTGACCTTGACAGCAGTGTAGCCTGAATGATCGCTGGAATCATCGCTCAGCTTCCCGTGATCATTTGCAGATTCGGACCAACTCCTTACTCTTTGAACGGGAATTTCTTTCTTTTTCTTTGAACTATGTGTCGAATCTTCTTTGCTCATGCTGCTTTCTGATTGGCTAGCAAATACATCCACTTCGTCTTTTGAATCTGACTTTTCCTTCAATGCTGCATCATGTTCTTTGACCGACTGTACAAGCTTCAAAATGTCAACAATTGGTCGCCGTTCTGCGGACCTGAAATTGGAATCGGACTCTGACTTGCTGCGTACTTTCCCTCCAGCTTGCCTTTCTCCCATCATCCACAGCTGTTTCTTTGGCAACGATCTTATCCGTTTCACTCCCTCCATTTTAGTGGTATGTGACTTTTGGTTGGGATGGGTTATCTCCTCCTGTTGGAGCTCATTTGCACACATCTGGCGGCAAGGAAATAACATCTTTGAAATTCATAAACAACTTTTATAACTATAATACCAATAATAAGGCATAAACTTAGAGAGATTTGTTTACCTTATAGCAACGATGATGTCGATGTTTTCTTTCTAAAGAATGACTTTTCAGTAATTTTATGGCCAGTAAAAAGTAGGATCTCCTGAAGAGGCACAGAGTATGTTGTTTGGATCAAATATGTCAGACTTCAAAGTATTTCTAGTTGTAAAAACTACAAAATTATCTTAAAACTAATATTTTTTTGAGAATTTTACATAAAACTGTCAGAAAAGCAATGGACAACTTACCTCTGCCAGTGCAAGTAGTGCTGATTTTGATGCATTATATTTATCAGGGGAGGTAACTCTCTTATCACCCTCAGAGCTCCCTGGCCGTGAGGTCATCGACTGCTGACCTGCCATCAACAGTAGACTAAGTCCGCCCATTTTGGACGGGTCTGGAAGTCAAACACTATTTGTCAAAAAAACAAGTATTCCAACTTAACTGGACAAATCACAAGGAAGGAGAAGTTGTGGTTTTGAAGGTGAAAGGATTCGAAAATTCTAATCTCTTTGAAATCAAATCATTAATTCCTTCCCTAGGCTTATATTGGGTTGTTTATTGTCACTTATCTATAGTCAGATCAGAGATGAGTGACAAGTTACAAACCAACATAAGGCTACAGGGAGCGAATCAATGATTTGATTTCAATCAGACTGGAAAACTTTGTGTTTTCAATGCCATGCCCTCTTCAGTATGAAGTTAGCATTTATCATTAGGTTTCTCATTTGATTATCAAGAACCGCAGGTACTGAAAACTCATGGGGCTTGTGCTAGTTGCTATGCGGGGGAAAATGGAAAAGAATCTGCTTTGATCAATATCCAGTCAATAAAATAATTTACAACCTACAAGGGCAATCATATCAGGGTTCATATTTTTCATACGATGCCCTAGGGCAAAATATCACTTTTTCATGGTGACGTCACAATTCGCCTATGACGTTGTGTTCCAAATGTGCCTATGCCTATGCTTGGATGTTGATTTTGATTAGTTTCTTTGATTTCTCAACTTCGGTAATAAACAGAATATCATATTTCATGCCCATGACATACTATGTTTACGACACTCGTGCCTTAATATCAGTATATCCCTCGCTCTCCCACAGGAAATACTAATATTAAGCACTCGTGTCGTAAACATAGTATGTCATGGACACTCATATAATATCCTGTATTTCAAATAATAATTTACCTGCAAGTTTGCCCGGCATTATAGTCCCGTCTAGATGAATGTCCTGTGCTGATTTGACGACCCGCGCGTTGGTTGGTCTGGTTGTCATCTTGGTCGGTGTCTGATGACCTTTGTCCGGGTTGTGCCACTTGTAGTCGGGGTTCGCTTTCATAAAGGCATCTTTGTACTGCAAATAGTCACAAGGCAGGGCTTAAGATAGAAGTAGGGGTGTGTGGGAGAGGAGGGGGGGGGGGGCAGTTTTAGCCCGCATCCTTAAGTGGATCCATGTAATTTACAGTACACCACTTCCTTCATAACCCTCCGTGGATAAGCGCCGCCCCAGTTAGTGACTAAGGCAAAGCTTAGCATGGCTTGAGTACTTCAGCAACTATCCGTTGAGGTCATATGTCAGTAAACAATATCATTACTGAAACAGCTTACAAACTTCAAGATTATCTTCAGCAGCGCCCACATCATTAATTTCATTCCCCGAAATGTAAAACTATATGAAAATAACTTGAAACAAATGTTATTACAGATTAAAGGGTCATAGATCATAATTAATATTTCTATGTAGATCCAAAAATCTACAAATGGATTGACTTTGTATGCCAATTGAGGCAATATTTTGAAACTGTTATTCCTCGGAACAACACTTAAACCAGACTGGTGTTCATTCAAGGAATTGGGAAAGGTAGGGTCCTTTTGCACATTGAATGAAAAAATGCCCCATTCAAGTCATAGTCTCATTTTTGTAAGGCAACTAAACTGAACTAATTATTCTTCACGAACAAAATCTGATCACTAACACAAATATTTCCTGTCGCGTTTGCAAAGATTTTCATTTTTATGCCCGTTTTACAGTTTTGGATGAAGCAGCTTATTGGCATATATGCCGTTTCAGACCGATGAGGTACCGAATCAAGTGCAATCCCATCACGAGTACGAAATACCGGAAATCTAGTCATCGCAGCGCCGATACTTATGACAGACACATTCTTCATTTAGTTTACCACCTTTTTGTTATTTCTGTATTTGAAAAGCGTAAGCTATTAGCTATTTTCATTGGATATTCAGCTGGGAAATTTCATGTGTTCTACGTCACGGCCTTAGCGAAATGACGTGGTAAGGACTAACGCTCGCCAAAGACATAATATTAGGGTAGGGTAGGGTAGTTTGAACTTCATTATTGAGGGCTAGAATGCCTGCAGAGTTCTGAAAATTTTTGCAAACGTCAGGGGAAAGATTTCTGTGAGTGGTGAACTATTTGTCCGGCATGCTTTACAATTTGACTTGCAAAAATGAGACTATGACTTTAAAATTAAAAGTTTTACTATTGCTTCTAAGGGGAATAGCCACTTAAAATTTCTGAAAATGACTAAAAGCTAGGAATAAGCATTTGTCAAAGGTGTATTTCCTGAACCCTGTCTTCTTCTGTCAAATCTTGCTCTGTACATCTTGCAGTCAAAATCCAGCATGGATATTTCCACTATGATTGATTTTTTCAGACCCATTAAAACATTTCTGTACCTGTTTAGCGAGCGAGGTATACACTGATTTTTCCGTCTCCCCAAGGTTAGCCCAGAGGTCACCCAGTATGCGGGTCACACTGCGGTTGTCAAGGTCTGGGTTCTTCTCCCGCACCATGCTGCGGTGCCGCTTGCAGAAGATGAGGAAGGCATTCATTGGACGACGTACATCCGCCTTCTTCTCCGGTTCTGGTGAATCCATCTGGAACACAACAAAAATGTTGATTTGTTAGAAATGTGAAAATAATCAAAGAGGTCCTTATTAGGTAAGATTTCAGATGAATGATTTGGTTCTATCCTCGATCCACAGTTTAGAAGGTTTTTATTATAAGAAGTTGAACTTTGTATCAAATTTGCGAATAATTTATATTAAAATGTCAATTAGTTTGAAAATATTCAAAATGGGCTTTTATTGGGAAGGCTGGTTTTGGTAAATAATGGATCTATAATTCTTTCCTCAAGTGAAATAATTTTCAATTTCTGTATTTTCTGAGAAACATTTATTTTAGCTATGGAACTAAGTTATTATTTTTAACAAATTTATTATAGAGAGGGTCCTAACATTGTTCTGCATGCAATCTTTGTTTTTTCCAACCTTTTATGCCTAACATACTTTTACTGGAACCTAAGATGGATAAAGATACTTAGTGATTAAATATCTACAAACTTTCAAATAATTAACTGTAATAGCAGTGACAATATATTTTTTTCAAGAATCTTGATACTTAATCTGACGATATACGTATCATGATAATGGATCTGTATTGTGGTACGTATCATGAACTTTGACTTTGTTTATTTTGCCTGTACTGAAAATCCCTATGCAATATTTAATCCTGACTGTGAGATAATGTGATATTTATCATATCATGAAATGTTTGTATCGTCACACCTCTAGCAATATCAATCAGCAATCAGTTATACCGTAGCAAGGTTTTATCCCCTCGCTGCGCCAAAGAGTGGCTTATTTTTCAATAGTTTTTGTTTCTAATTTAAATGATTGCACTCACTCATCTGAAACTAACACAACTATATATATCAACCTCAGTAGCATTCTAAAAATATATTTTGAAAGTGTAGTTTATTGATCAAAACTATTTTCCTACAAATATACCCTGTCAGGACCTGGTCATTTTTCGCTAATTTTTTAAACTTTTTTTGAGGTAATAACATACTCAAACATAACAGCTGCTATCTTTTATTCCAACAATTGTCAAAAATGGAAGTGAATAAAAAAAAATGAAAAAAAAATGATAACAATCTTGTAGATGGGATAAAACAAAATCAACAACCCGAATTATAGAGTTACCTCAACACGCCCCTTTCACTGACTTTTAGCAAGGCATTTACATGTCACGATTTTCAACACATAAGTCACTACATATGACCCAAATTGTTCTTCATATCATACACGAACTTGTATCCCAACTTCCTTTAAAGTACACAAAGTCATTTCACCAAAACATAGTATTTGTAAAGATTTTTTCATTTATAAATGACAGCAAAAACGTAACAGTCATTTCCAGGTAGGCAATAGAGCATTTTCTTCCTCTTCCGTCATCGCATTGTAATACATTGTAGCTGTGTCACGTGGTCTATTGTCAATGTCACAAGTCCCATGAAATGAAAACCTATATTCACGCCAAAGTTAGCTTTCACGCTAGAAGTCAACATCATCAAATCAAAACATAACGTTAAAATTTCAGTCTGAAACGAGTCTTCAAATGTATTAAATTTCAGTTGACAGCGCGTTGTATTAGAAAGAAAAGACGTCCGATTTGAAAATGAATATATTTTGATTGACAGATTCCACCAAGCACCTGCCTCAAATGAGGTCGGCCCGAGTCATGAAAACAAATACCTTAAGAAACCCATGAATCACGTGTCGGTTTAGAAACAACACTAACATGCATGAAATTAACATGCATGTCAATTTCATGAGAGACTTATGCCAAAAAGCGAACCCAACTGCACGAATCGCACGGAGGGCTGCAGTTCCGGCCAACATACGGGTCAAATCAAATTGCATGTAAATTTCTCACAGTCGTCAGCTGACGACTCTCGTCGAAATCATCGGACACTTGTGACTGACTTAACTGAAATTTTTGATAAATGGATGATCTATAATCATGTTTTAATTGTCACTTTCTTGTTATTTAAGCCAGTCGGTTCGGGAAAGGTTGTTGTTGTTACAAGCCCCCCGTGAGCCCATGAAACAACGCTACGAGGTGCGTATGTCAAATTTCAAAATCACATTTCAACACAGAGTCAGCTCGCTTATATAACTTAAACATGTTTCATTTTGTCGTAGTGAGACATTATCCACAAAGTTTGACCCGTGTTAATCGTTCAAATGGCGTATTTTGATCAAAACAGACAGCTAATTACATATGCAAGCCACTATGTTACTTGGCTTTTTCTGTCAGTTCGGATGTACGACCCAAACATGCGGCAAGCCAATCTTCAATGAAAATAACTATTACCATCGGCTCAAAAGTCAACAAGAAGTGCCTCTCGATGTAAACTTACCGTTGTCAGTGATGGTCAGGGGTCACATCGGCTGAAAATGGAGATTATCAATTTCACCGAGATCGGCCACTTTCTGAACGGTAAAGAGACAAAGTGGGCTCCTATGTCGGCCCTTGAAGCCGGGACATAATGCTTTCTTACGACTAATGTTGGATGAAAATGTCATTTGATGACCCTCTAGCGAACATGGGGTGAAGTTTGTGTTGATTGTTTTTATTTGAGAAAAGTGTTATTGCTTATGAAATACACTAAAATTACTCGAATGAAGAAATAAGAATTTTATGGATTTACAACTTCTTTATTGCAAATATTTTGATGTGTTATCTATTTCAATAAACAAGTCTTCAAAACTTTATAAACATGTACATTGATGGCTGGTAATAATTCTTACTAATGTTAATGATACGTAAAATAGATGCCAAAGTTTAACATATTTTATGAATTTTAAATATACAAAATTAATTAATTTGTCGTTGTATTTATACAGTACCGTGATTAATGTAAATTATGTTAGGAATATTGTGATGTAAGTAACTAAGGTTATGTTAGTAATATTGTACCATTTCAAATTTGATATATGTCATGATGCAATTGTTGTCAGTAATGTTAGTAATTGATGATAGTAAGGTTAGTTTTTAAAGTAATGTGATGATTGGAAGTTATTCAAATAAGGTTAGCAATGTAACTAATGTAGTGTATGTGTGCATGTAATGCTAGTTAAATAAGTTTAGCAATGTGGGTATATCCGCGGCTTATAACTATTTTGACTAATGTGATTTACGTTAACTAGTTCTGTGATGTAAGTATTGCCTGAAATATGAGTGATGTTTGTAAAAAGTGTTTTAAAAAATTCTTAGTTCTAACCAGCAAGTGTGAATTGTGTTTTGAGAATCAACAAGCCTCCCTAAATCTTTGACGAGCCCTGCAATGTGTATGAACTGAGATTATCTAAAACACCAAAAAGACAGATGAGTTCTTTGAGAGGCATTTAGAAGTTGGTGAGATGTATAGAGAACAAGTTCTATGGATTTACAACATCATTATTGCAGGAATGCGACGTTTCGATGTAGATACTAACACCGTTATCAATCAAGTGATAACGTCGTTAGTATCTACACCGAAACGTCGCATTCCTGCAATAAAGAAGTCGCATTCCTGCAATAAAGAAGTTGTATGTAGATTCTAACACCGTTATCAAGCAAGATTACGGTGTTAGTATCTACACCGAAACGTCGGTGAATAAAGAAGTTGTAAATCCATAGAACTTGTTCTCTATTCAAGACAGATGAGGCTTGCTGTGGCCTCTTCTAAGTCAACAATTCCCCATCTGAAAACATTAACCAGAAATTTGCTTGTAGGCTGGTAGCTTTTTTTAAAGTAACATTTGATTTAAAGTGACACAGAGAACGTTTTATTATTTTTTTCTGTGGCTGAAATTAGAGCCAAAATACCATATGTCCCAAATTAAGTTCAAATCGCCCTCTAAAGTTGAATCTTTATCGCTTATATCCCCAGCTTATGATATTTTGGTGTTTTTAAAGATTTATGAAAAAAGGGCCATGTAATTGTCTGGAAGTTGAAATCTGCGTCCAATTTACATATATATTAGTTAAATGACCTTCTAAACACTACCAATCAATATTTGTATTTGTGTCTTCTGTAAATAAGTTTCAAAAATTACGTTAGAGTCATTGGTTAGGGTTAATAATGCCTACCAGGAAAAACGCCTACAAGGAACAATGTCTACTGTGATTGTTGTTACAGCGACATGCTCACCTGCACACAAAGTGATTTTGTTTTGATAAGACTGTAGGCATTCTTCCAAGTAGGCATTAGTGAAGGCCTGCGAGTCATTAGCTCTCGCCATTGTCCGATTTCCGATCACAAATCGGCAATGAAAGGAAGAAGTAAAGGAAACCGGGGCAGGTTGGGATATGTGGTAGGTTCGGACACCCTTTATATCTATTGATTCCAAATACACATAGACTCTTTGTTTTTGTCTATGTATTTCATCACAAATCATAATGATAAGTATTAATATCTTTAAGGATCACATGCTAACAGGTGCTCCTGTTGATTTAAGATGAACTGCCTTAATTACTAGATCGATGACCAAAACAACTTTCAGTGAGTGGCCTTGTTGACCACCCATACTGTAGACAATGCTGCTTCAGTATCGCCACGAAACCGATGTATCTCTACGGATCATATAGAGAAGGCATAGGGAAAAGTCATCACTCAGTTGGGTATCCCGAACACATTGCAGCCGATACAGCCTCTTGACAAGACTGTACACGGCTGCTTGGATAAATTCTGAATTTACATGCAGGCCGAACCAAGGGTTCACACTGACAGTTTATGATGTCACAGAATTACTGGAAACATCATACCTCAGGGCATGTACAAATCAATAACGTTAAAGAAAGTGACACATACCCACTTGATCAAATTTGTTTGGTGAAGAGGAATTTCTTTTTTCTCTTGCATTAGATACATCAGAAACCGCTGGAACAGCAAGAACCTCAAGATTCAAGCACCCAAGATGGTCATGGAACCTTTAGATGCAAACATCCAAGATGGACAAAGCGAACATTGAGATGCAAGCACCCAAGATGTACACATGGAAACTTGAAATGGAAACATCCTTTTGTACACAAAGAACATTGAGATGCAATCATCCAAGATGGACACAAGGAATCTAGAGGTGGAAGCACCCAAGATGGTCAAGTGGAACCTTGAGATGCAATTTCCAAGATGGTAATGTATCATCATCTTGGAAATTGCATCTCAAGTTTCTTTATGTCCATCTTGGATGCTTGAATCTCAAGGTTCAATGTGTCCATCTAGGATGATTGCATCTTAAGGTTCTATGTGTTTATCTTTAATGCTTGCATCTCTAGGTGACCACATGACCATCTTTGATGATTGCATCCTAAGGTTCCATGTGTCCATCAAGCTGGTTGGATGCAATCAAAGTTAGTTAAGCACTAACGACGCCGTTTCAAACTTTACCTTTCAAAACGCATTAGTTATTTCCGTACGCTTATGCGTAAATATGCACTTATAACTTCGAGTCTTCTTACAGAACGCCTTTCGCCGTATTTAGCATCATTGCATATGCCTTTGTGACGACAAATATTTTTTATATATTTTATTTTCATCGGCTGATAACATGCAAGGTTATTTACGTTGCAATATCTTTTCCGCCAGGGAAACCTACCGGAATCCCGAGAAAAGGTCGTATTAGAACAGAGGTTGTATAGGAATATTAATGACAGAGCTACCTCTGTGGAAAGAGAATGAGATATTGTTTAGGTGTCTCTTTTCTCTGCAACAAAAAGCCGAGAAAGCTGAAATCTTAAGCCTTTGTAGATATAAACTATAATGTTTGTGACTCTCATGATAAGAAAACGACCTCAATAACTACTTTCATCTCCTTCTCAAGAAGACAAAACGGCAATAATGGCTGAAATATTGTCCAAGCGGCTTTGAACAATAACTCACTCATTCAAATAGATACATTCATAGAAGGCCAACGGTTAGAGCAACATCCCCTATCTGGAAGCATTCAAATGTTATATTTTGCCGTAAGTTATGCTGATTAAAGGCCTGACCAGCTACAAAACCAATGGGTCTATTTTTGTTGTGTTAATTTACTGAAGATATCATAAGGCAACAAAATCATTTTAGCGGTATGAATTGCTCTTGACAAGAGACAACTATTATGATAATAATGGTAAGATTCATCATCCAATACTGTGAGTTCATTAACGGATGGTGCAAAAGCGAAATGGCGATTTGATTGTTGCGATATCTACAACGTAGATAGTTTGTAGATATAGCTTGATCGCACGCAAGCGACATCGATGGTGAAAGCCAGTTTTGAATGACAAATAGAGATTCTCACTCTAGTGTTTTCTTCACGCCGCTCATAGCTCAAAAATTGCTAATGCGATAAACAATATATCAATCAAGTGTTTCTGAAATATAATATCTCTGCACAAGTTGATAAACGTTTCAAATATCCGACGCGTGCCAAGGTTATAATTATCTACTTCTTTTTTAGGAAAACTGTTCGTCTCTGATCCCAACAGTACCATTATATATATGTATGTGTGATATGATATGCGGTTATATAATTCTGACGTCATCATATTTATAACGTCATAGCATTTTGAGGAACTTTCATGATGATGTAATCGCTTTGTGACGTCATATTGTAGACTTTGTAGCAGACAATAATCATCTAGCAGATATCTGAACCCTGATCTCACACGATCGGTTTATCCTATATGGAACACTATTTTGGGTGTAAATGTTGTTTTATGTATTGTTTTAAGAATTAACGAGATAGAAAGCCTACACCTATTGGAATTGGCGACCGATGCCGAATTATTATAACCTTCCATAGTTTACATTTTTGTCTGGAGTTGCTATATGATAAATGATCTTTCAGGAGAGCCAAAGTTCATGCCTGTTGCACGCAAATTATTAACATGAAATCAACTGGTCACTTGCATGTGTAGGGCATGCAGCTGGAAACCTGGCATCCTGCGATTTCCCTCGCATATGGGCAGTGGTAGGGGAATCTTACACCTGATACCTCTCAACAATCACTGTAGGCATTGTTCCTTGTTGGCGTTTTTCCTTGTAGGCATCATTAAAGAGCCACTCCGTGAATTTCATAACATATTATTTACCTTTGATACGAACCTCAATGTCATATGTGGTGATATAAAATCAAAACATCTTAACTTTTCATGTCCAAAGACATATATATATGACAAATACTTGGTTACCATGAAAATCTAAAAACATCCTTATAAATGCACAGAGGTGTAGATATCACGTCCAATATACATGGATACTAGTTATATAACCTAACACTATCAACTCATAATTGCTCTCCTGGATGTTTTAGATAAGTCTCAAAAATTAAGTTTGACGGTTTTCGATCATAATTGCGACGTTCTACCTTCATATTCTCACTGTAAAAAGTATAAGCTTTAAAATGTGTCTTTTTAGTAACAGTAGATACTTCGCGATCAAATTACACCAAATGATTAAGTTTGGCATATATGACTCTATCATCAATTACTAACATTACTGACAACACTTGCATTTTAACAATTTAACTTAAAATTTAACCCCAACCATTTAAAGCATGCATATAGGTGATTTGAATGCATTTCGTGTTGACAGAAAGTATCTCCGTAGGTAGTAACATATGACCGCAATGTCTGGTTTTTGTTTACTAATCACGACGATTTACCTTTTTATATATACTAAACACACAGCCAAAACTTTAAAATACTTTTTTACAAACAAACAAAACGTATAGTTTCAATAGCACAATTTATATATGTTTTTATTTGACTCTTAAAAACATACTCCATGTCACTTCACTCAAAAGCTACTGACGCACAACAGTATTTCGTAGAAGTAAATAATGCATTTTTTCTTTATATAACTAACCATCTCCACTGAGCTGAATTTATTATATTATATAAGAAGGTTATAAAATTGAATCTAGAAATTCGAATGTATTCAATGCAACTATGTTTTAAATTCGCATGAACTCCAGTGCCTCTTACGATACGTTTCCATATAGTGATTTGGCCGTCTTAACTTTTCCATTATTGATTGCTGGTCAACTCTACAGAATGTTAAGCTTAATTTACTATATTATGTAACTAGGTAAAAAGTTGATTCCAGAAGATCGAATGTATTCAATGTAACTATGCCTTAACTCCGCATGAACTACAATGACTCTTACGGTAGTTTACAATAGTGAGTTTGGCCGTCTTAACCTTTCCTTTATTGATTGCTGGTCAACTCTACAGAATATTAAGTACTTTATTGCAGCGAAAGAAAGAGAAAGTTAAAGTGAGTGCATAATTCCTTATCAAGATGCGTGTTGTGTGAACCTCATTTCAGTAAAGCTGGATATTTGTCGCGTGATAAGCATATCCGAATATCGATCAAATACCATCACACTAATTAATATAAGACTGATTATATAATTTACATTCTATTAAAACTAAGTTGTGTAAACATTAGTTCCATCTTGCCCCTGCATTGTCTCCAATTGACATACTAAAGTGAAGATACCCTCCAATAGTTTTCAACTACTTTCCAACCTCCAATAGTTAGTTTTTTTTATGGTAAATACATATATTATATAGGGAGAAAAAAACCCACATTAATGTTGACTTGCAAAGCAAAGCAAAATAAGAAAGCTTTTGAATTAATTTGAAATGTTTTGACACTAAGTTAACATAAATTTGACAGTGGGTAGCGCCCTCCAATAGTTACAAGTGACTTAGTTTTAAGTTAGATGTGGTCCTCGTAAGTCTCCCATTAGTTTGGCACGCGTGCTCGTCCACGGCCTTAACGGCCTTGGACGAGTCCCTCGTGCCAAACTAATGGAGACTTTCTCGGATAATATCCATCACGTAATGGGCTACTGATAATCTCTCGTGTGCACAGTCACTTGTCGACGCACAAGTGTCTATTCAAATTCGGCAAGCAGATGCCCGTTGAAGTTATATGTTGTGATTAGTCGTACGGCAAGTAGTTGCTTACAACTTGCAGGAAAGTAGGTCAAGGATGGCTCGCGCTGACCCTAAGAATGGAAACCACGGACAAAACAAGAGTTTTAGACACAAAATCTCTTCAATAATGTCACTTTAGAATGCAAACCTAGTATAAAACATCCCAATGCACTCGCTAAAGCGGTTTTACTTCTCTCCCTGCTTGACAACATGTTACCTTTTGCAGCACTACACGTGTAAACAACAATGGCGGGAACTCGCACGTGGACTACCTCTCTGTTTGACATTGAACCTCTTGGATGATTTTCGTGGTAACAAAGGGGTTTGTGTGTGGGATATTTTTCGATGATGACATGATTTGTAATTACGGTATAAATAGCGCCAAGTCCGATGCGACAAACTGCGCAATACGTCCCCGGATGTCCCAGCTAACTAGTGCTTTCGATTTATCGCAGAACTAGACTTTATTCCGTTTCACGTCTCCTTTGGTAGGAGTAAATTATTCAGTTCATCGTAGAGATAACTAGCAATATCTTTCTCTGTCATGTCACGTATTAGTCTCTCGTTAGTACGGATACTACAAAATTTTCGCTGATTTCTTATCTAGTCATATTGCAGCGTAGACCCTAATAATTTCTTTATTCCTGAGACATTGTCATTCTTAACGCATAGAAATGTGCAGAAAACGGCCTGCTTCCCGTGCAATGTCTTGCTAAAGTGACGTTACGAACAATTGCTAAAATGAGTATAATATACCGGAGCAGGGCTCTAGATAATATGCGTATCTGCGTAAAATACGCACGGGTAATTCAGATAAGTTTCATTTCTACATGTTTGATCTTTACATCTCGAATAGTAGCCAGCTTGATGCCAACCTGAATGAAAACAAAGACTAGCGAGTTTATATTTCATCAAAGAGAGATCACTCGTTTACTTACAGATTAAACGAAATTTTACAGAAAGTTTAATAAAAAGACTTACATCGAAAAAGATGCTAACTTGGAATGAGGATCTGAAAACGATAAACCTCGAAATACTCTTGTTTTCATGAGGTAATTTTTCTTCTCAATTTTTATTTTGAGGAGTGAAATTAATACCCCCGAGTTCAAATAATTATCTGGAGCCCATGCGAAGAACCTTATTCGATGTAAATCCATTATAGTATCTCAACTTGCGCTGAAATAGCCTACTCGTTGCCTGGTTTAAATGGTTTGAGCACATTTGAAATGTAACATCATAACCAATGTTAGTCTATAAATTTGTTTAACGTGACATTTTATTTGAATTTGATACGTGCAAAAATTCATACGCATTGATTTTAAATTAAACATATCACTCGACTTACATATATTAATCCCATAAATGACAACTACAACTGCAATATATAGCATCCAATGAAAATCGAAAATCAGCCATATATATGCAGAATTTAAAGGGGAATTGAGCATGTTGTTGTTGTCAAGTATGTCCAACTTCATTATTATGGTGTAATTTCATCGACCAAGCCGTGGTTGTTTCTAAAAATTTACATCTTAATGTTTATCGATTAGCATAGTGTCAAAAAACAGGAAAAACTTCGAGATTTGTGATCGAAAACTTGACTATAGCGCGCGAATGGCTCAAACGTAAGTTTTGAAACTTATATATAGCAGACATTGCGAGAAATATAGGTTGGTATTCCTTACTAGGTAATGTAAGTAATAAACATGTAGTATATTTGACTCTGAATTTCGGCTTCTTAATATTTTTTACGCCTTTTTTAATTAACAATTAACTGCTAACAAGAAAATGTCATAATTTTCGTTGAAAGAGATATAGATGCAACTTTAGATAGACGATTTGAAATTAACTCAGGTCATGTGATATTCTGGCTCTATGTAAGCCTGAGACAAAATCATGAAACATACTCTGTATCACTTTAAACTACTTATAATAATAGATATGAATATGGAAATATAATGTTTACAGGCGTTCGATCTTTCAATTGCGAATTGTTCATTTCTATGTCTTGTAAATGGTAAATAGATAATCTCACCCAAGTGTCAAATAATATAATATCAACATCGATTCAATCAATTAGTACATTTGATATCAGAATACACGAGGATGCAATTTTTTGTATCATTCAAAATAATTCTTTAACAGCTTCAATTCAGTAATAGAATTAATCTCTGACCATAAAATTACTTATTACCTACGAAGGCAGTTATATCGGGTTTCGATTAGTTTATTTAAATTTGCAACTTCGGTATTAAACAAAATATCCAATTCGTTCCCATGATGTACCATATTTACGATACTCGTACCTCGATATCAGTATATCCCTCTGATATATAATATGGACACTCATATAATATACTCTATATCTTGATTAGTGAGATTTTTACGTCCTCAGAATAATTACGCCAAAGCACTGCCATATATCGTCAGCATTCAGTGGTCATAACATTGTTATTAGTGTTCTTAGTGATGCAAACACTTTTTGAGGACATTAACTGATGATGCAAAAGCATTATGACGATTTGATTGTTGCGAGAAGTACAATGTAGATGTCGTTTTTAAATATTATACAATTATAAACGGGTACCCGAGGAAAACAAAAGTCAAAGACCCGAGGAAAATGAATATTGACAGAGGACGGAGTCCGAGGTTGCTTTGGTTTTTCTCGTGTCTGTAAAATGTTATTGGCCGAATTCATCAGTCCATAATTGTTTTATAATGTTTCGAATTAAAATTGAAAGTATACAACAAAATAGCTAAGGTAATTTGGATCAAATGTTCAACATGACGGGTTGTGACGTCCCGATATCAATATCATGACGCCATGTAACATTGGTTCACGTCAACATGTCTTTATTTTCTAGTAATTTAAGTCGATATCCCCTTAGGTCGGACTTGGAGGGGAGTTTATATGCTTTTGTATTACCTAAGCTTATTTTTCCGCAATACGATTGGTCGAGGGCCGTTCACACGACAGTCGACAGAAAAGCATATTGACCTCACCCTGAGTCCGACCAAAAGCCATATTGACTTGAGTTGATAAATAATTTGATATTTCTCATATATTTTTTACAATTTAATAATGTGCGGAATGTCCTATGAACATTATCTACCAGCGTTAAAGTGTGGACGATTTTGATGTCTTCAAGATAGAATGTTAAAATGACACGGATTATGTTTTATTATTTTTTGTCCTTAATTAAAGGCACTATAGCACGCATTTTCGTGCTCAGTCTATCCAATTTGAGACATACGTGGTTATATATAGTCATATTGATGCAATAAATACTTATTCTTTAGAATGAACTTGAAATCGATAATAAAACACCGAAGCAGACTGCTTGAAATACTAGGAAATTTGTCATTTTAATGAATGTTAATAATTACACCGCCATGGGGATTGCGCATATCGTATGGCGTATCATATATCCTAAACAATGCCCTAAACAAGCTGGAGACATAATTGCTTGTTATTACAAATTCTTTCTCATTTCAGGTTAAATTCTTCTCGACTGTTTGTAATAAAATAGAGTTGAACACTTAAAAAGTAAAGGGCCTAGAATTTGTAAAATATATATTTGAATAATATGCTTATTTATCCTCATCAAGTGTTTCTATGTTATTATTTCCCAAGAGATCTAAATTGGTCTGATCGTTACCAAAAAAAGCAACAGAAATACACTCCTACGGCTTGGCGCCTGTTGATTACAACGAATGAAAGCGATTTTTTATAGAGATTTTGTGCCACAGATTTCAAATTCAAGACTTCAAGATTTTGCTTCTGGAAAAAATTCAGAATTGTAGGGCATCAACCAATGGTCCTCAAGGTTCATAAGGTCAACAATTAATAATCCTTCGTGGCACAATTGTCTGTGCATAACATTCTAGTCATTTTGGTTCTGGAAAAGAAGACGGAAGTTGGTGTTTAGGGCGTGGCTCCGAAGCCCTCATTTTATATCAGAGTCATCAAATTTAGAATTCATAATCTAAATTTTCCAGAGTACATGGGCACAAGTTTTCATCCTTCGAATCTGTCAGTCCTTTCGCTCTGGAGTTTCAAAAGTTATCATTCAGATCGCCTAAGATATTTCCGGAAGCTTTACAAAAGCTAAACTTATTCGAATATGCACCTTGCACTCTGAGTCGTCTTTACAGAACATATACGCCTCATTTTGCGACTGCATCATTGCAAAGGCCTGTATGACAACAAATAACAGCATCGTGGAAATCTATATACCCCAAGGTCCATAAAAGCGGGAGTATATATAGCAAAACGAGTCAGTAACAATTACTAAAAATCCCTGCAAATCTCAGCAAAGTCAAACATACAACTTAACCCTTAAAATAATGGATATCTAATCTATCCTTAGTAATTAGTAATGTTCCAAGCAAACGACAGTGCTTTAACACGACGCCACGCACTATATCAAACAGCATGTGTATATAAATACAACGTCTTAGTAATGTTGCCAGTGTTACTGTTTTACGACAGGTGCCCCTAATATGTCACACGGCATATTTTAAACATCCTGTCATAATGGTGTAACTCTTGGCATTCGAGTGCTACTTAGTATATTGTTACGACGTCCAATCATTATGAACCAATTAACTTGTAGAATATATATATATTCAACTATTAAATCACCATTTATCTAAAACAACCATTTATTGTGTGAGAATTACCATCTATTGTGGCTGAATTGGTTGAATATTCATCTTATAATTTACGAGAGGAGATCCAAGGGCTCATGTTTTGATGGTGATAATTATTTGAAAAAGTAGATCGTTTGAAACGATTACGAGAATCGTTTAAGATAATGTAGGATGTTTCTAACGCCTGCGCCAGGTATGTTCATATATCATTGATTCTTACATCAAAAGACATAGCCACACGGTTTGATATGTTATATAAGGTAACAATTCTCCTCATTAGTACGAAAGTTAAGTAAAAAAAAGATGGTATGCTACAAATGTCAGTAAAGTAAACTTATATGTAATTTTAACCTAATTTAGAAGTATCCTGTTCATTCCTCGGGACAATTTACACTTTAAAGCGATAAATAATTATTCATAAAAAATCACATGGTTTAACTATATGTGTTATTCAATAGTAACATTCATCAACTCGTGTTGATATATATATATATATATATATATATATATATATATATATATATATATATATATATATATATATATATATATATATATATATATATATATATGAGATCAAAAGACAATTGGGCGAGGTTCACTGAAACACACTCAATTTAATTTAATTTAATTTAATTTAATTTAACAAAATATATTGAAAAGCCTTTGATGTGTTGAATCATGATAAGAATTAACCTTCAATCAATAGTGAAGGGCAACTTTTAGCAACTACCTGTAGCTTCATTCCAACACGAAAATAGACACCCAAGAGTTATGTCCCTTGGACGTCCACTCGTCCGCCGATAGTGAAGATTTTAAACACTTCATTCAATTTGTTCTCTTTTCAATACTTCCCCTTATTTTCTGACATTCTCTGTAAAGCAACCAACACTTTACCAAAACTCTATTTGAAAGCTAAAGATGCTACACGTGTTTTTCACGTAATAATAATTTCCAAAACGTGTATCTTGTCATGCCACACATTCAAATGTCATATTGACAGTTAAATGTTATAACAAATTAACAAAAGTTTAAACAAATTAAACTGTCAAGCTAAGTCTGGAATCACGTGCATTTGCGACTTCCTGACGCACGCACGTGAAATGAACAACAGGTGGTTGCCCGAAGCCCATGTTGCGTTTTGGCGAACGACTGTCAATGTAAACAACTTAGAATGAAGAATCGTGAATTTCTTCAGAATACTCATCTCTTAAAATGGGATAAACTTAAAGTGACACAGACTATATATATTTCGTGATTGTTAATGTGGCTTTAAGAAAGATCCAAAATACTTTATAACCTGAAATTAGTTAAAATCATCTCCCAAAACTTGCATCTCTATCTCTAAAATGCCAATTACCATTATGATATTTTATTGTTTTCATTGATAATCGGAAAACGGCTCTATAAATTTGTCAGAAGTCGAAATTATGTGTCCAATAAACGTATGTATAAGTTAAATGACCAACTTAACTCGTTGAACCCATGTTTGTCTTTCGTTTAGAGCATTTGCGCGCGCCACTGTCAGCGTTCCGATCCCGTATCACGACACTAACCCGTTTAATGCATTATACTGAACAGATAAGCATTAGGAATCTGATTTTCTGAAACAACCACTACTTCTCGATAAAATACCACCATTTATGAAGTTCGGCATTTAAGACAAGAGTAATAATAGCTTTAAGAAGTATGTCCAGTTCCATGATCTTAAATTGTAATTGCCACATAAGTGATTTGTGCAACTAATAAACGTTTTATAAAATATTCCAATTTTCTTTGATTTTTCATATTTTTTTCCAAAAAAAGGCACGATGTTCAGCCATGAGCATAAATCGCCCTTAAATGAATGTAATATTGCATTATCTGTCTTTCTATTCACTACAAAATTTTATTTTTCATCACTTCTCATAAATTATTCCAATTTTCTTTCATTTTTTTAATGATTTTTCAACCCAAGGTTGCATGATCTATCATTCTAACCAATGCAAAAGTTTGTCCTGCAATTCATATGTTTTTGAATAAATAATTCCTAATTTCCTTAATTTTTTAAGGTTTTTGCCCCAAAAATGCATGTTGCCCATGGTTGATTTTGGTTGGGTTTTTCATGGTTCATCAGCACTGCTAAAGGGACCATTTAACAACAAAATTTGTCTGTTATCGAAAATGTCCGGGTTTTTCATGATTTCTACTTGCCTATTACATTTGTTGACTTATTCAAATATATGTGTCGGACACGAAATGACTAGTACTTACCTCCCCTGAATTTGATAGGGACAAGTTTTAAAATGTTTTATAACCAACCAGATGTATTCGAAAACTCAACACTAATGACAAACATTTCAAGCAATTTATAATGCAAACGAAATATGCTTTTGTTTATCAAATAGGCTTGGTATTCAAATAGCTCAAGCACAAGTGTAAATTTCCTAGTATCAATCTTTCATATAAAATGTCATAGTTAAGGACGCCCTATCTCAAAAGTGCTATCTCCATATCAATGTAACGTAGCTCTAAAAACAAATGTATTGTACAAATTTCCATAACAGTGCTATTCTCAGTTGAAATTTCAACATGGTCAGAAGTCAGCTGAGTGAACTTGACAGAGGAAGAGCCATTGCGTGACTTCAACAGAGTTTTGCACAGAGAATCGGTTGTAGCCAGAGTGTGATTGGAAGACTATGGCGTCGTTTCCAGGCAACCAATTCGATCAGTTCAGAATCGCCCCCACCACTGGACTCTATACCTTATCGTGGTGTGGTTGTTTGTGTGCTCCAGAGACCATGAGAGCTATGCCAGCTGGAGCTCACATGCTCCTGGTAGGGGAACCCAAGCTGGACAGGTCGACGGGTAGAAGCCAGACCAAATTTGAGTCCTCCTTAAAGCTGCTATATATCTCTCACTATCCTTTTCTTTTCGTCTGTTCCCTCATCCTATCGATCCCCTTCTCCCTGATCCATCCACTCTCTTTTGGATGCTTGTCATCCACGTGTTTAATAAAAACACGGTAAACCCCAACTCAATCACTCAGAAACGCCAACGGTCTGGTAGGCCAATATCAACGTCGCAACGTCAAGACCATCACGTCATCCAAATGGCCTTACGTCAGCGCGTTGTTACAGCGAGATGTCCGAGAGATGAACTGCGAAATGCAAGTGGTGTTCAGATATGGGATCAGACAATAAGAAATCGTCTGCGAGCCCACAACATTAGATCTCGACCGCAAGCGGTTCGACCACTTCTTCTTCAACGCCATAGGGCAGCATGTTGTCATTGGAGACGGCGACAATGGGGGCGGGTACTCTTCACTGATGGAATTGAACGAATGGATTTGCCTGCATACTCTCCTGACCAATTGAGAATGCATGGGATGAGTTGGGCAGACGTGCGCGTGACTGTCAAAGGCAACCTGATAATCTTCAAGAATTGGTGCAATTTCTTCAGGCAAAGTGGCAGGCCATTTCCCAGATGTTTTTCGTCGTCTGATCGACAGCATGCCTCGTCGTTGTGTCGACTGCTTACGAGCACGTGGTGGTTTCACTCGTTAATAACAAAGTTATCGAATTTGAGACTGTTTTGTTGGGTGAGTGACTGAGTGAGTTTGGGTTTGACATGCTTTGAACAATATTTCAGTTAATAAACACGTGGATGAAAAGCAACCAAAAGAGAGTGGACAGATCAGGGGAAAAGGGATCGAAAGGATCAGGGAAAAGACGGAAAGAAAAGCATAGTGAGAGAGAGACAACAGGTTTTAGAAGGATTTAAATTTGGTCTGGCTTCTACCCGTCGATCCGTCCAGCCCGGGTGCCCTAACCAGGAGCATGTTAGCTCCAGCTGGCATAGCTCTCAGGGTGTCTGAAGCACGCAAACCACCACACCACGTTAAGGTATTGAGTCCAGCGGTGGACTTAACTAAAGTAAATTTTGTCTTGTTAAAACACTCGGAAAGAAATAAGATTTCGTTAGTTATTGTCATATAGATCATACACAAGTATTGTGTTAGGTCTTTCAATACATTGTATAATAGTTTTTTACATTGATGACTTCATGAGCAAACTTCATTCGTCTGAAAGTCGGTCGGTACGTTTGGACATTGTACATGTCTTATACGCTTGGCCGAGTCTTGCATAATAAACATAGACTATCATTTCCGACCATTTATTGATTATTGAACACGTACTACTTCTCTTTATCTACATGCACATAGTTTCACGGGTAAATAAAATTGGCCATTTTTTTCGTGACTTCAAAAGAAAATAAATATGATGAAAGATTGTATGTTAAGAATAAGAACATAAATGGCACCACAGTGTATAGGTCTACTACATTCTAATCGATGTGGGTATTTTCCTCACTAAACTCTTTAAAAATGTAATTTTTTTGAATATATATTCTATTTACCAGATATGATTTACATTATAATACTCGTTCAATAAAACCATTTTCATTTTAACCATGTATGTTATTAATAATGGTGGAGTGATTGAGTTGGGGTTTAACGCCGCTTTCAAGATTATTTCACTTATATCGCGTCTGCTAGTATTATAGCAGGGAGAAAGCCCGCAACACCACTGTGGCTATGCATTGCGGTGAAACCTGCGAGCATCGGCTGTAACTAGCGAACCATAGGTGGTACTGCGCTGAGACTCAGTGCAGCATTGCACCCAAACCTGACTGCGTGTAGAACAGTTCTCTACTGCAGACAAAGTTGCCGAGCCCCTGGCGGGATTCGAACCACGGACCTCTTGCTAACCACTGCGCTATTCCGCCCCCAATAATGGTGGATCTCTCACTGATATTTTATACAGGCACGTATTCAATATGTTGTCTGCTATGAATACATCCAAGGAAAATACTTATATATATGGTCACATTCAATAAAGATATTGTGACAAAGGAAAACAAAGTTTCTTTGATGCGGTAATAAGTATCTTTAAATTACTTGGGTGACGTACGTTGTCCCCTGGTTTTTGGCTATCAAATTCTGCCTTCAATGCTGTCTCACAATACGAAAAGTGCACGGTGCGTGTTTGAGTCACGCTTCAATGATTTTTCAAACCTTCTGCCTTTCAGATTCGAGCGTACTTTTTAAACGGGATGAAAAGTATAGACTATTAGCCTTATTGAAGTGTCTCGATTTAAAGCCCATTCCAGCCCGACAGATAATGTACCTAGATATACGTTAAGACCTTGTAGCAGACATACGGTTCTCAAACCACTTCTACTATCAAAGGTTAAGCATTTATTCTCATCTTTGCTAAATTCAATATAAGGCGTTATTTAAAGACTACAAAAAGTGCTCTACTTTTATATGGAAGAGTAAACCAGATATGGTTAAATATAGTTATACTGATAGTGGCTTCATTCAAAATGAAATAGTTCCAACCTTTTCAAAAATCTTCTTTCGAGAGACACTATTAGGACAATCCCACACATCTTATCATGTTTTCCTACCTGTATCCTTTCATATTATTGTTACCTCATCCTGTTATCATTGTTACCTTGTTATTCCATCCATATGTAACTTGCGTATAAAAATGATGCATCTTAACATATCACCAATTGCTTGAAAACGGTATAAGAATCTATACCGAAACGTCGCTACCAGTACAATAAAGAAGTTGATTATCCATAAAATTCTTGTTGTCCTTATACCGACAACTTCTAGAATGCCATTCAAACAGACATACTATTAGACTGGAAAGAAATTGTAAACTTACAAGATCTACAATCACAATCTTGATTGAACAACGGCAATATCCTAACAGGCAGACAAAATGTTTTGAGTGGTTTGAAAAAGGTGTTGTTTTTGTGAATAGGCTGCAAAATAAAGAAGGCAGACTTTTAACTTATGAGAACTTTCCAGTACTTTTTCAATTAAAACTAACTAACCAGTGAAAAAATAATTTTTAAAAAAAACCTTACACCCGATCACTAAACATAAGCAAATTGAAATAAAAGCTGAAAACTGATACATTAAGAAACAAAATTGATACCATAATTGGAGGTAAAAAGTTCGTCTTACAAGCTAATCAAAATGGAAAAGCGTCTACAGTTTGCTAAAAATTATTTCAAATAAATGTTTGATAATCACTGGCCTAAAATGGTTGCTATATAGAATTATTCATAGTATTTTATGAAGAAGAATTTTTTCCATTTAATTGGATATAAATACGCGCCACTCAGTCCATTTCGTCTGACCGAAATAGAAACAGTCAACCATATGTTGTGGGAATGTGAACCTAATTTTAGATTATGGGGGAAAAAAATCATGGTTTAACTCTGTTCAATAGAAATCATCAAATAAAACTATTTTATAGGGAATGAAGGGTTAGAATAATAACCATGTACATGCAGTCCTTGAAAATGGCGTCTGAGTCTTCCTCCATTGAAAGCTGTCACCAAATATGAACACTCTAGGTGCTAAGCTTCAAGAGTTTGTCGTGGTGACCTTGAAAAAGACGTCAAGGTCACCAAGGTCGACTGGCATCTGAGTCTTCTTCCATTGAAATCTGAAAATTTATTTGAATTTTAAAGCAGATCACCTATGCTAAGATAAGCTCATATGCCTTGTTTATTTATAGTTCAATAATAACTTTGATATATAGTCCATGTGACATGGGTAAAGGTATTAACACACGATGTAAAGGTGCCTTGTAAAGTAATTGTATGACAACGTAAATAGGTGGTCGTAGGTATTCCACAAGAAAGAAATTATTCAATTGAGCAAATGTGAGCACAATCAATTTACAACTGTATTCGCGTTAAGATATTCAAGTGGTTTCCCACTGGCATACAGAACGATACTACGTTACATTAACCAGGCAAGTGGCAGAATGGGCGGAAGCACATCTCACATCGCAAATGGGTCTTCAGAAACCATCTATTGCAAGTGTCTTGATATTCCACAACAGTTTGATCTGAAAGTCGAAGCGAATGCCGGACTAGAGAAAATTGGGAATGTAGGTGGGAAAGTTGACTATATCGACAAAAGATCCTTCATCGAGGCTGGATTTGCGGCAATTGCTCCAGGAGACTACCTTGGTTTTCACTCTTTGAGTCCTCATATATCAATTCACACTAAAAGCGGAAGATTTTATTTATAAAAACTACAACCCGGGACGGGATATATCAGTGATTGTGACCCCTGAATTCACACTGATGAGAACAGTGCATGGGAAGATATGGCTGGGTAGAAATGGACGCCAATACGGAAACACTGGGGGAAAACTCCGGAGAAAAGGTTTCAATTTGACAAGAACAATGCATGATGGGGACTTATTCAAAACAGTAGAAGGAACATCGTAGGAACCAATCACACTTGAATTTCTTTGTTTTTCGGACTTATTCATTAATTCTGTGGTTACGACTTACTGAAAACAGCATCTCAGGAACCCGTGACACTTGAATTTTATTGTTGTTTTGCGGACTTGCTTTGTGAGTGTCAACATTCATTAATTTTGTGGTTACAAAAATACGGATGGAGGAACTGTGATGAAATCCCGTCAATATTTGAATCAATCATATATATGTTTATGGAATAATAAAGAAAGAGTAAAACAAAGCCTCTGTTAATGAAAAAAGCAGGATTCGGTTATATTGATGTTTAAATTTCACTATCATTGTTAATTGTTTACAACAAGCGTTGTATTTGCTTTAATAGACCTGAAAATATGTATATAAATTAGATGGTTTCAATGTTGAATACCCGCTTGATTTCACTTTTGTTTTAAGAATGAAAGTAAATAAAAATAGATGTAGAGATTGAAAAAAATTAAAGTTCTCGGTTTCATCGTTAAAAAGATTAGATAAAATCACTCATTTAATATCGAAAAAAATACAAGCCTAAAATCCACCACTGAAGTTTTATGTAGTCTTCTAATTGCATAAGCCCTCAGCAATGCCAATTTCTATACTTCTTCGAGGTCTTTTTACCTTGTATAACACATATTGTTATATCATGTATTTATCGATATGGAATGTTATTTGTCTCGAAAAAAAAGTTTTTAAATAACGGTCATATATGTTTACACTAGTGACCTATGTCTTATTCGCAAAACACCTTTTTCTTTAACTTAACTTTCGTGACAACTTAGTACTAAAGTGGATGATTCGTTTGTAGTTACAACAATCAATCACATGTTATAGTTATTCCTTATACTTTTCCGAGTGTCAGTCTGATTAAAATCGACCATGTTCCGAAGAATAAAAGTTTAAAAATATTGACTCTACCGAGATTCGAACTCTATATGTGTAGGCTATCTTCTCCACAAGGGTCTGACCGCAGCCTACTGTAAAACAAACTTTCTGGTTAACGAACCCAGTAGTGATATGTGTGCTTTAGCATAAAATATTTAAGAACTCGCCAAAAACTCCATACTTTTCTGCATACTTTTTAATCAGGCAGATGATATGTATCTACTTCTAGGTGAGTTTACCAGAAAGGTGTATTGAGCAATGTAGGTGTATTGAGAAAAGTGTAGGTGTATTTGTTGAAGTGGCGGTGTTTCGATTAATGCGAAAAATACAATAAATATATAACACCAAGGAACCGGTGTAACCTTCAATTGATATCAAAATCTTATAAAAATGTGTGAATAGACACACATTTTTTAAAGGGAAAACATGAACTATTCACCTAAGTAGTACTGGAAGTTGTAGAAAATTAATCATCGTATCCACGTAAAGGAGACATCAAGGTTCCGAATTCATATCGCCCAATAACAATATTATCTTGTTTTGGAAAGTTGTTCACGTCAATTCTGAATGGGGGACGGGATAGCGCAGTGGTTAGCGCGTTCGGCTTCGGATCAAGAGGTGCAAGGTTCGAATCCCGCCAGGTGCTCGGCAACTTTGTCTGCAGTAGAGAACTGTTCTACACGCAGTCAGGTTTGGGTGCAATGCTACACTGAGTTACACCGCAGTACCACCCATTGTTCGCTAGTTCCAGCCGATGCTCGCAGGTTTCACCCCAATGCATAGCCACAATGGTGTTGCGGGCTTTCTCCCTGCAATAATACTAGCAGCCGCGATATAAGTGAAATAATCTTGAAAGCGGCGTTAAACACCACCTCACCTCACCTCACATATTTGCAATCATCATACAATTGACATATTTGCTAATATTTGCTCAATCCTGAATGATAGAGTAACCAATTTTCATGAAAGAAACAATATTTGAAGTCCCGCTCAGGCAGGATTCAGGAAGGATTATTCGGTAACCTTTTTGTAATACATATGCTTTTAGAGATTTTAAAGTTTTAAAAAAACGAAATTATATTGCATCTTCATTGTCTTTCATAAATAAATGAGTGAGTGAATGAGTTATTGTTTAACGCCGCTTGGGCAATATTTCAGCCATTAGCGGCGAGGAATTTAATGAAATGAAAATGATTGCAAAAGCAAAAAGGTATTACAGAACGAAGGTGGTAAAAACATCAGCAAATATAAAAGAGTTGGTTAAAAGCTGATACAGAAAGTTTAAAATTCTATTACTTATCAAATGGATTAATTGCCTTTAGATATTCTAAAATACGGTGTTCACCGAATTGATTAAAAAGTTGGGTAAAATGTTTCCCTTACTTGTTCAGTTTCCAAGCACTCCTTTCATAAATGACGTTGAAAGCTTTTTCGGGAAAACTATTGAAATGGTGTTGACCTCGAATATTGTGAAGACATGAATACAATTGATAAGTTATCGCGCTCGCTACCACAATATGCATATATTGGACTTAGTCTTTTTCCGCGATAGTGGTCAAAATCAGGTTTTTTTAACCTGTTTAAGCTTGAGCGCGATGACTTTCTTAAAAATGCATATTTCATCATAAGTTTCATCAAATTTACATCACATTGTGTTCTATTGATTGAGCAATACGAATTTTCTGTCCGATTCTTGGTTTGGGCTCCAGATTCGAGCTTAAACAGGTACAGGTAGCTGATTTTGACCAAAATCGCGGAAAATATATGCTTATTGTAGCGAGCGCATAACTTTCTTAATATTACAAGTCTTATTTCATGAAAAGTCTAGATAAAGTAATTGATTTTGATGATCTAAGCATGATTTACTCTTGACATGACTTTACTTATCAACAAGGATTGCGTTCTGAAAAAAAAACCAATTGCAACACTCATGATCATTTTGAAAAGGAAATTATTTTTGTATAGCTAAGTTTACTCATCTGTATACGTCATGATATTCCCATTAGTAACATTGGCCTACCTTTTAAAACAGAATTCTGGCGTGACATATCCTGATGTGACAAACACAAGAAGAAATTATTCATACACATTCCTTTTTAAAATATCGTTAATTGAATAAGAAAGGCAAATATTCCACATATCAATCAATTGTGATCATACTATTGACGAGTTTCCTGCCCACCAGGCAACTGGTAATTCTTAGATAGGACTTGTCGGAGAAGAGGTCAGAAAGGCTGCCAGGCTACTTAGTTGTCTATATTTCAGAAGTTGTCAAATTGTAAGAAGGACGGTTTGGTTGATTTTTTCACAACCACAGGTTGGTCAGGGGAACAACTTATTTCGAACACTGGAGTGAGGGGTTTAGATTGTTAACGTAAAGGATCAAGGCATGTCCGGATGATTACATGTAATTGTCGCCCTAAAAAAATAATTGTGTTGTAAATTTTAAAGGGCAGCTGATTTAATTAATTCGGTATCATTTCAAAACTGTTCAGGTCATTTGCATTTACACACTCAAGAAACTGTTAAACTGTTATATTCGATGAGCTAGAACGACATTTGACATTTGCAACAATAAGTTTCCAATTAGCGGTTGAAAATTGTCTTAGATTTGAGTCATGTGCTATTAAATTCAATTTCGTGACTGTGGGGTAGAAGTGTAGATACGTCGGGACAATAAATTGTGTCGTAAATTTTAAAGGGCAGCTGATTTAATTAATTCGGTATCATTTCAAAACTGTTCAGGTCATTTGCATTTACACACACAAAGAAAGTGTTAAACTGTTAAACTGTCGATGGGCTAGAACGACATTTGCAACGATAAGTTTCCAATTAGCGGTTGAAAAATGTCTTTGATATGAGTCATGTGCTATCAAATTCTATTACGTGGGGTAGAAGTATAGACTCGTCGGGACAATAAATCAAATTAGGTATTTGAAACCTGATCGCCATACATGTATCACGTGCTTAATGACGTCAACCATTCCCGAGGAGAAACTGCAAACAACTTTATCAGTCAAACTGAAACCGTCAAGTGATCTCAGGAGAAGTGCTTCAATACATCTCTTCCATCTTTAAATTTGACAATGTGAGTTTTTTTAAGTCACATCTTCAAAACCTCACTTATGGTGTCATGTAAAATTTAAAAGTCATGTCTGTTGCTGAAAACAACAAAACCTTATCGGTTCGGTACAATGAAAATATATAGGTTTAAATGTATATGTATAATTATGTTACAGAGAGGCAAATACGCGCGTTGATGAGTAAAATGTAATTTTGTATAATCATGAAGTAGCTTAATCACTATATTTGAGTTGTAAGTGCTTGAAAGGTTATATTTCTAGTATTCCCGTAAATGGAACGTGTCATTCCGTTTTAGATTTATTTAACTTGATCATTTTCTCAGTGGTAATATGGGCGGAAACACGACGTCTCACGTGGCTAACGCAACAAACGAAGTCATCTACTGCAGATGCCAGGATAACCCTACACAGATCGATTTCGAAGTTGGCTTGAATACGAAGGTCATCCAGGCCGCCATAAGGGATAAAACCCCGTTCATACCTGCTGGATTTGTGGCCTTGGCTCCACGCGACGTCCTTGACTTCCCTTCCTCCCACCCTTTTCTGTCGATGAAGACAACTAGTGGAAGGATAATAGCAGACAACTATAACCCGGGGACTGATGTCTCAGTAATCATCACCCCTGAGTTCACACTGCAGAAAGCTAACTACGGATCACTCTGGGTCGGAAGAAATGGACAAACATATTGAGCCTGCATTTCTTGAAGATTGAAAGTAATAATTCGACCTAACTTGATAATTAATAAACTAAATTAATAAATATGTATAAAAACTAAAGTCATGTGTATTTTTGTCGTCTTGAGCTATGATTTGTGTAAAATTGATGACGAACTTCATACTAAAAGATCAGAATCGAATTAGGACCGACTAATTTAGGGAATAACTGTCACATGATACAAAGAAAAGGCTTTTTACATATCAATAATGGTTAACTTTGATTTTATTTATCAAATGTTTGTAGAACTTATAATAGTGAACTGGTTTGTCATTATTCAACACGTTTAGGAACATTTTTCTGCTCAGTAGTACGGTTCTATTTAGGAATTGTGTATCTTTTGAAAAAAACAACAGATGGTCGTAATCTAATGGAATGTTATCAATGTACCGGAAGTAAGACGAAGTGTTTTTTATTCAAATTTTTAAATAGGCAATATGAGAGCACAGACAATCGATGTACCGTTCTAACAGGCAGTAAGGTTTAGAAATATATCTCATTTATTAACAGTGTTATCAAAGCATTCCATTTAATCATGTAACATACGTATGTTATGATAACAAAAAACTATAGCATTGATCTCAGCTAGAAAAAAACTCTTACAACAATAACTTTCTTATCATGGAGGTTTTTTTTGTTGAGAACACATTGTTATCAGCATTCTCTCCCGACAGAGGTAGCTCCGTCATGAATTTCTATACAACCTCTGTCTTAATTCGAAGGTTTCTTGTGCACGAACTGTAGGACGCTGATTGGTTGCAATAAATGTTAGTTGTGCAATCAGCGACGCCGTTTCAAAAGTTATCATTCAGATCGCCTAAGATATTTCCGTAAGCTTCCCAAAAGCTAAACTTTATTCGAATATGTACCTTGCACTTTGAGTCGTCATTACATAACAAAAATGCCCCATTTTCCGAAATTTCATGCATTCGTTGTTTTTATTTGCTGAAGTATAGCCAGGTAGTTTCAGTTGCAATATTGTCTCGCTAGGTGAAAGTGCCGGAAGACCGAGAAACTTTCATATTAAGACAGAGGTTGTATAGAAATTTATGACGGAGCTACCTCTGTTGGGAGAGAATGTATTATCAGCGACCCATCAGCATGTATAATCAAATATTATATTACACGGCATGCTCATTGCCTTGTTAGACCCTGCTATAATATACATGTCCAAACCATGATACCATTAATCACAGATATTCACTTTTATTTTATATTCATACCGAAGGAACGAACCAATGAAAGTATTTTTATATTGACTTTCAAAGTCTAATTTGAACAGGTTTCCTTAATCCTAAACTTGCTGTTTCAATCATTTTCATTTCATTAAATTCCTCGCCACTAATCGCTGAAATATTGCCCAAGCGGCGTTTAACAATAACTCACTCACTAATCCTAAACTAACAAAGTAAAGGGAGAGACCCATACTTATCATATAATGGGCAGTGTTATCGGTGCAATAAACCCATCTTGTAATCATGTTATCAGATCCCTGATAACAATGCAAATGAGGGTAACTAGGTCGCACTACTTTCGCTAGCTCTGTACCGAGAAGAGCGATTCCGAAAACGTTTCCTTGGCAATACAAACGATGTGTCGAGTTTGGTGTGACGTAGCGTCAACGTAAACAAACATAGCCGCCTCGTCAATCGGCGATAGTGTTCACATCGATATCAAAGGTACCATCACAGCTGTTATTGATATGTATAATGGGAGCAAACACTACTAAGTGCACATAGTAGTGTAGAGTATAGAGGAAGGTTTGAACACTCCCGCCTGACAAAGATTCCAACATAAGTGCCACGGCAGGCGACGGGTTCTCTCGGTTTCAATTTCAAATGTTTTGAACGAGTTTATATATATCTAAAACATTTATGACGTATTTTGTGTGATGTTTTATTCGAACAAAACGATTACACTTTTGTTGTAAAAGGTTTGATAAATTGCACTATTTTTCTCTTGTGTGACGTCATTTTCCTATGATGCGAAATAGAATGTGAGTTTGCCTAATGATGACGTGGGTATATTCATACGCCCTTTTCGTTTGTAAAGGGGACACAAAATAAACCGAAAAAGGAGGTTTATTTCAAAATGACATTATATGATAAAGAGATTATTACCTTCGTATCATACCCAAGAATTAGGGACATTCGTAAGGGAGGTAATTTCAAAGTACTTGAAGAGTAAAAGCATTTAAAATCTCTTAGTTTTTCACACTTCAAGGGAACATAACTCTGCTTGGTATCTCGCGCCGGCCTAAGATTTTAATTACCAAGACGTTTCACACACACATTGCATAAAAAAAAAAATGATCACGATTGTTGCCGTTTTAAAATCTAAAAACATAAATCTTTGATGATAATCTCTTTTAAGTATTGTGTTTTAAATGTTTCGATTCTAGTTGATTAAGAAAATACATTTATATATACATTTTACTCACATTCTAGTTGTTATGTAGTATAGTTTATCTGCAAGAACTAAAATCTCCTATCAATCTATTGATTTTAACCCTTTGAATTTATTTTTTAAGATATCTAACCAATTTGATCGTGTAAATGTTTTTGGCTTCTATCAATTAAGATACTATTTATCTATAATAGGGATTTATAGTGGCCTGTATATTCGATTTAACTTGTTATATTTCGAATATCTTATATATGCATTTTATATGACATCGGAATAACTGTAATATTCGTCTATTAAATTTGCTTGAAACGTCAACTTTGGTAAACGCGACTGTCGCATTTACTAGTATTGCTATTTGAAGATATTGTTTGCTAGAAACAGCAGCTTTGATGTTTAATGTAATGCCTCGATATAAAGTCAGGGGTATGTTTAACAATCAGTAAACAGCTCAAGGGAACATTGCTTCCTAAATTAATAAAAAGAAACAAGGACACTAAAAGAGCATTTTTTAGTATTTATACGACAAAAATCGAAAAAAATAACTTACAGCTAACAATGATTAATGAATTAAATATACGAAGATAAATATACTTTGGAGAAATGATATTTCTAGTGACTTATATTATCTGCATAGTGACAACATCATTCAGTAAGAACATTTCTACTGAGAGTCGTCAGATAAACGCTTTAAATGACAGGAAAATTTATTGCCCCTCATGTTCGATACTGACCGTCTCCAACCGTGGACCAAGCGGAGAGCATCTGTCAGCAATTCTCTCACCCTTGCCTCATTGACTGTTTTGAGTTTCCTAATTATGTGGTTATCCCTTTATCACAGTGATTAAGGTCTTCTATTTGCTGTATTAAAGAAAGTCTATATTTTGACCTACATTTGGTATTTTCACAAAAATAACTGAGGATCGCTCGACTCCCTGATTAATGTTTATCAAATTAATTGCAAGAAAGAAATCTCAAGGATCATGAATTGGAATAACATTAATCTTTTCTTTGTCCTTTAGCAAATCCGAAAACACATTTTTTAAAGGCAAAGCCAAACTCATTTGGTAGTGTCTATACATATTAAAAAGAGAAACTTTCGTCATTTCAAATTTTGGTATCAATGGACTTAATCAGAAATTGAACTTTAAATTCCATTTAGTTAGGAGCCAACCGGGATAATATAAGACTTAAATCTTAAATCTGGACTTGGCTTTCAAAAGGATAAGTACCCAACAATACTTCATTTCATTTCAGACTGAGGCAACTAATCTTGCAAACATTTTATTGACTTGAGACGACTCTTTTTTGTTTTCCACTTAAGTATGGATGACAGACTGTAGAAGGGCGAGAAGTGCTGGTAGCCCTGTCCATGACTGTAGAATATTGGAGCCTTCATTACAGTCTAGGTCTTCATTTACCAAGTAATCCAAGTTTTGTGTTAATGTTTAAAGCGGGGCAGCATCAATTTTAAACAAATATCAAATACATGAAAATTTTGCCTAGACATGTTTCCGGTGACTGATTGGATATGAGGCACTGCATGAAAACTTGTGATATTTAGATTGAGGTCAAATGAGTATCATTTTATATTATGTCAATTGAACTAGGGCATTACTGAAAATTTCATGACTTAAACATTGGTTTTTACTTTTTACAATACAAAGGATTCATTAACTATATTGAATTGTTTCAGGGATATTCTAGAAGTTGATAGTATAAGGGCGATAATGATATATGGATATACAACTTCTTTATTTCACAGTGGCGAAATAGTAAAAGGATCTATAATGAAACGTCGCCATTGTGAAATCAAGAAGTTGTATATCCATATATCATTGTCGTCATTAACCTACATTGTAATAAAGATGACTGCGAATCCTATCTGTCTCAGTAAACTTTATGCGATAGTTAGTACCGAGCATGTACATGTGGTCGTAATCATTATGTAAGCATTTTAAAAACCGCCACCCACAGTTGCCCCCTACTGTCAATTGCTTTGAATAGTGTGCTCCACTGGACAGTATGGTCTCAAATTACAAGATATCATCAGTTTGAGAATGTAGCAAATGATATAACCGGATGTGACGTAATAAGATTCCCCAATTAATGTTATCGTGAAGGCTCGATTGTAGCAAATATACGAAAGTGCACCCAATAAGCATTTCTTAAATTCCAGAGCACTTAATTTTTATCTTCTGAATATGAAAATTTAACATCCGCTTAGTAATATTTGATGTTTGCACGTGCTCATAGATTTTGATAACTTCTTAGTATGCTGCTGATATATGTGGTGGTCAACGTTTTGATTGTAAAGCTTGGTATAAAATATAACCCTTTTGTTCCTTATTGTTCATATCATTAATTAAGTACGTTTCTAACACGCATATTAACCATGATTGAACACATTCCTCCACATTATCTTCTTTTTGGAGTATCATAAAAAAAACGTGAGACAAAAGATGAATTCGAGATAAAACC
Organism: Phorcus lineatus; assembly: GCA_921293015.1. Lineage (NCBI taxonomy): Eukaryota > Metazoa > Mollusca > Gastropoda > Trochida > Trochidae > Phorcus > Phorcus lineatus. Next base: position 12,208,740 of record OV121098.1, on the reverse strand, counting down.
AAAATTTAGTCAACAACAAATGAAAACATTTTTGTAGATAATATCACATTGTTCTGAGAACAATTGACGCCCTAACATGTAATTTATTGTAAAATCATAATAAAAATATTTCATTAGTAACTATCGTTTTTTCATTTTACAAATATATTGCAAAATATTAATTTATGTTCAATAAGTATTATATTTTCCAAAAAATATGAATTGCTAAACGTAAGACCAAGCTTAATCAACCAAAAGCTCTAAACCTTAAGCTGACCAGCAATCCCGCTTGAAGTCCCAGCTAAGTAAAGGGGAGCAACTCGCCTTGTTTCTAAGAATTTTAGTAAATTTTTCTGTACCAATTTTTGACTGGAAAGCGCACCATGGTGCATCTTTTGAAATGCAATGTTTTTAGATTTTACTGTCCATCAATATATGTAGATTAGAAATCAATGCTGGCACGCCTGCACAACGTTATAGTTTTGTCACAAATCAAGTTTAAAAATAGTGAAAAGCGCATATTTCTCCGAAATAGCATGGCGTTGTACAGAGCTGACATAGGTGTTTTGTATTTCAAATGGCACCATGGGTATTTGCAGTAAAAATATGTAAAAAATATCTTTTTATTGGTAATTGAATGCTATTTCACAATTGATGCTGGCACGGTTTGTCATATGAATGGTAAAGCAGTTACATGGCTCTAAAAAACTGGTCCTACAGAAAGCATCACCATTTCACGGTTCACTGGTTCGAGCGCTTCACTCACTGCGTCAGCTCTGAATGTCCCTGATTCTTGGACATGGTTTTGATATCGTAAATATCACTATATAAACAATAAAAACTATGTATTAGGCTCGGTAAACCTCGCCTAATACAATTTTTATTGTTTATATAGTGATATTTACGATATCAAAACATACTCTGGTAATAATCTCTATGTCCAAAAGAAACGATACCAACTTTTTTTCCAATTCTTTTTTTTAAAAGTGAAATTGTTAGTATGAAAACATGCCAATTCGTATTGCACATCCCAAACACAGCATAATCCATAAAAAATACCGGGAACACTTGATCACTTCAGGGAAAAAACGTAACTGACGTGAAAGTGACATTTCCCGCTCTAGCATGTTCTGCACGTGCATGAAAACTGTATAAAACGACTGATCAGACACGTTGATATCACAGCAACAAAAAAACCACAAGTTATGCCACGTCTGACAGCCATCCAGAGAGAGAGAGAGCCGTTGGAATGGTTCAACAAGGAGCGTCACATGTCGACGTCGCCAGAAGGTTGGGCTGCGCACACATCACTATCACCAGGTTGATGCAGCGGTTACGTCTGACAGGTCATACGTCAGACAGGCCCAGGAGTGGAAGACCACGTGTAACCACGCCCCGTGAGGATCGTTACATCCGGGTATTACACCTGAGAAACCGCACCGTAACAGCGACATCCACGGCGGTGACAGCACTGGAACACAGGACCAGTCGACAGACAGTCTACGGGAGACTACGGCAGTATGGTATCCGGCCACGTAATCCCTACCGCGGACCGCACCTGACGCCTCGACACCGGCACGACAGACTGATATGGGCCAGGCGAGTTCTACGTTGGCAACGGCAGGAGTGGGCACGCGTTATGTTCTCTGATGAGAGCAGATTCCTCATTTTCCGAAACGATGGACGGCAGCTTGTATACCGAAGAGTTGGTGAACGTTTGGCGCCTAACTGTGTCCTACAGGTCCGGCCATTTGGAGATGGAGGGTTAATGGTTTGGGGTGGCATATGTGGTGACGTCACAACAAGGCTTGTCGTAATTCGTGGAAACCTGAATGCACAGCGTTATCGTGATGACATCTTACGGCCTGTTGTGGTGCCCTTTCTTCAGCAACAGCCTCGTGGAATCATTTTCCAACATGACAATGCAAGGCCACACACAGCAATGGCCATGGCCCGCATGTTCACCGGACTTGAATCCCATCGAGCTCTTATGGGACCACCTCGATCGGCGAATCCGACGTCGCCATGTGCCTCCAGTCAACGTGCAGGACTTGGAACGATGTCTCCTCGAGGAATGGCAACGAATCACTCCCAACATCATCAGACGTTTGACGTCATCAGTCCGCAGGCGTGTTCAGGCATGTATTGATGCTCACGGTGGACATACCCGCTACTGACTTGATTTTTAGACGTGTGGTGTGTCATTTCCCGTTGTTTCTGTGATCAGTGTTCTAACGAAATGTTTATTTTTCGACCCCACCGATCTTTAACGGCTTGTCATATTGATTGTACAGATTGGATTGAAATGATTTTGTGTACAGATGTTGTGAAAGGATTTCTCAAAAGAATAACACTAATCCTAAACTTCTGCTTTGTTTAGTTTTTCTTTTCTGTCGTTGCAAACAGGTGGTATCGTTTCTTTTGGACACTAGTTTATATATGTTCACGACCGCTGAAATCTATAATGTAAACAATGACACAGATCAGCCAGTCGTTAACGAGTCCTGTCTATGTCGTCACAACCCCCCTTGCACCTGATTGGCTAATAAAACGTTTCGCGTCTGTTTTCCGGAAGTGTTTAAAAAACACGTTTTTTCTGCTTTTTTCAGGTGGATGTGAACCTAAATAGTTGTTGATATTTATTCTTAACTGTGTTATGAAGTATTTCCGCTAATTGTACCCCCTATATGGATATATTATCTGTAATACAATATCAAATACAATTATCATTCGGTCCAAGGTTGGCAATCTTTATCATATCATATAAAAAGAACTGACTTACATTGATCAATTGGCTTGCTGTGGGAAGTTAAAGTCATTGGTCTCTATCATGGTATTTCTTCAAAGAAAATATAAAACAAATTATTGCTCTTACTAGATTGTGATGCTCTTTACATGTACTTCGCATAAAAAAACTCTGCACTTAAAAGGTTTTCTTCCTATCTAGATGGAAACAAGCAATCCGTGGTTCGAATCTAGAAACTTTGATTGCGGTAGAGAACTGTTCTACACGCAGTTAGGTTTGGGCACAGTGCTACCTTCAATATGTTGTTGACAGGATTTGGTCATTTCTCCTACGTCGGCAATATTTAGTGATCTTCAGCTAGTGAATCTATCATTACCAAAAGTTTGAACCTGTTAAAATAAAATGAGGATAAAGCTCTCGAAACCAGCAGAAAAACTTAAAACATAAATATCTATAACCATTCTCTCCCAACAGAGGTAGCTCCGTCATAAAACTCTATACAACCTCTGTCTTAATTCGAAGGTTTCTTGTGCACGAAATATAGAACGCTGGTTGGACGCAATCAAAGTTAGTTGTGCAATCAGCGACGCCGTTTCAAAAGTTATCATTCAAATCGTCTAAGTTATTGCCGTAATCTTCCCAAAGGCCAAACTTTATTCGCAAATATGCACCTTGCACTTTGAGTCGTCTTTACAAGAACACAAACGCCTCATTTGGTATTTTTGTATGTATGTACATGTATGTATGCATGCATGTACGCATACGTAAATATGTAGCTCTATCTGCTGCCAAACGACAAAGTTTGGTTTAGCAGGCAAGAAATTGGACAGAACACGCTGCAGAAGGTCATCCCGGAAATGGTCAAGGACGCAGGACTGACTGGACATTACACCAAGCATTCTTTACGTGCTACAGCAGCCACAACACTCTTCAGAGCTGGCGTAGATGAACAGCTAATCATGGCACAAACAGGACACCGAACTCATTCAGGTACGTAATGGGATTTAATGAAGAATAAATATTTGTTACAAAAATGTCATCATGTTTTTTCTAAAGAATGATTCAACAAACAGTACTTACTTAAAAATAGTTCACTCATTTCAATTTCCTTTTCATTAAAGTATATAGGCCTACATATGATATTGTTTCTCAGCAGACTTCTAAATGGTGCCAAACGTGTTCACCCAACGCCAGTTGACCAGCAGCCTGACCAACAACCTGATCGCGGTACTTGTTCTACAAGCTTAAGGGCTGTGACAACAAACGTTGATCTTGACGATTCGCGTTACACCTTTGTAAACTGTTACGTGACTTTCTCTCTTTCTCTTCGCTGAGGGGTTTTTGTTATCATTTTTAGAAGATATGAATGTGGATACTTAAATGATTAAGCAACAAGAATGCTAAAATAACGTGCCTTTATCGTACTTCATTATATATAAACAACACCGCAATTAATATCTATTGTTATAAATTACATGGCAGAACAAATGTTATGGCTCCTTGCTTCCCGACACAAACTCGTCAGCGAGTGACTAATTCTATCATATCCACAAAATCACATACATAAAACTCTGATAACTACTTCCATCTGACGTCACTGTCACAGTGGTGCAGTTGATAAGTTGTTAGGCTTCAAATCAGTAGTTGGGTGGTTCGGTTCCACTCCTTGCCAATGTAAATTATTTCTTTATTGAGGTATGATATCTGATAACATGCGGGTAGATTAAGATATCACTTAGAAATCGTACCCTATGGTGCAGTTACACGAAGATATTTACCCCCATATAACGAGACTGTGTTGTGTATGTCGTTATATTGTACGTGTATTTCGGGACGTCTTAGATATACGTCATAAACATGGATTACAACGATTCGTAATACAAATTACTATTGAAAGTACTCGTATTACAAATATCATGTAATCCAGTGTTTGTATATCTATGGTTATATTTGTCCTTAATTTTTAGCTCATCAGGTCTGAAAGACCAGATTCTTCTCCAGAACCAATGACTCTAGAGAGCTGAAATTTTATGGGCATACTCCTTGGCAAATGGGAATTCTAAATTGTAGGTTTGGTGACCACTTGACCCCAAATGGGGTCACAGGGGTCAAACCTGAAAAACCTATTTCCATCTTCTTTTCCAGTTCCAATAGGTCTAGATAGCTGAAAATGTGCCTGTAGACTCCGTGGCCAACGGGGATTCTAAATTTTAGGTTTGATGACCCCATGACCCCAAATGGGGTCACAGGATTCAAAACCTAAAAAAACTAATTTCATCTTTTTCCCTAGTTCCAAAAGGTCTAGAGAGCTGAAAAGGTGTGTGTAGACTCCTTGGCCTACGGGGATTCTAAATTGTAGGTTTGGTGACCCCATGACCCCAAATGGGGTCACCGGGGTCAAAACCTAACAAACCTAATTTCATCTTTTTCCCTAGTTCCAAAAGGTCTAGAGAGCTGAAAAATTGTGTGAAGACGCCTTGGACACTGGGGATTCTAAATTGTAGGTTTGGTGACCACTTGACCCCAAATGGGGTCACAGGGGTCAAACCTGAAAAACCTATTTTCATCTTCTTTTTGTTAGCCCTTCAAACACTGTCTAAAGTCTTGTCACCCCGCACAATAATAGACCATCCCTCAAGCTTGGTGTGAGTGAGTTTGGGTTTAACATGTCGGCAATCTTTCAGCTATTTCACTAGGTCGACCAAGACTTTGATTGACGTTTCAGTTGCCTGACTCAAGTAAACACGTTTGTCACTTGATTTGATATACTTATATCTGAATTTTCTTTTCCAAGAGAGCATAATTTGAAAAAAAATATTATAGTTTTGCCGTAATTGAATTATTAATGAACAAAACCTGCTAAGTGCCCTTTATTCCGTAATTTATGTGGCTATTTACTTTTGTTGATTTTTTCTCTCGGGGTTATTAGATATAAATGCATTTATGGTTAGACAAAATTGACCCGACACAAGGACGGACTGAATAATTTTACAGCCCGTCCTCAACCAAAATTACCCGTCTCGGACGTTGGGACAGGCTATCTTTCCTACACTGCCCATGACCCCATGGTCTAAACCCAAACACCTATTTCTATCAAAAGTCTGATGAGCTACAGAGCCCATGGCTCTATTTTTATATGTATACAGTGGTATTCCTCTAAGGCAAAAGAGCTGTATTGGAGTCTATCAGTTAAAAGTTATACACTCAGCCTGTAAACTAAACTCTTGACTCCAAGCTCATGTATCACGTTGTCGCGCATGCGCACACCATACCTGAAGCTTTTAAGCCAGGGTGCCGCAGCATGCGCTAACTAATCTCCTATGATTAGATTAGCGTTATAAATTAGTTATGGTTCAATAGAATATATTAAAAACAAGGCTCTTTCACTCATCATTCATATATTAGTTATCATAATGTTTCACAAATTATCGTAAATATTTTGTTATTTAAGTAAGGTTAATTAACGTATTGTTAAATGACCCTTGTGTGAGGCAAGCTAGCAACCGAACACAAGACACATCACTATACTAAGTAGTGAAGAATAAATGTAAATACTATGTAAATGATATGTCTTATATGTGATTGCTTTGATATTAATTTGATCGTTAATGAACTTTTTGGTAATCTTGCGTATGATAAATTTCTAATTGAAGTAACTATGTTGATGAATTGTTTAATGAATAAATTGAGTCCAAGTTGATGTCAAGCTGTCGGTGTTCTTTTCTAGACTTATCGCCCGTGTCATCTGACCCCGGAATCACATAAGGTCCCGATAACGGTCGATGTTACATTGGTGGAGAATAGGGGTAGAACTTTTATGTAATCCTGATTATGATAAATTTCTAATTGAAGTAACTATGTTGATGAATTGTTTGATAAATAAATTGAGTCCAAGTTGATGTCAAGCTGTTGGTGTTCTTTTCTAGACTTATCACCCTTGTCATCTGATCTCGGAATCACATAAAAGAGCCCGATAACGGTCGATGTTACTACGTTACATTAACCAAGCAAGTGGCAAAATGGGCGGAAGCACATCTCACGTCGCAAATGGGTCTTCAGAAACCATCTATTGCAAGTGTCTTGATATTCCACAACAGTTTGATCTGAAAGTCGAAGCGAATGCGGAAAAAGATAAAATTGGGAAAGTATTTGGGAAAGTTGACTATAACGACAAAACATCCCACATTAAGGCTGGATATGTGGCAATTGCTCCAGGAGACTACCTTGGTTTTCACTCAAAGAGTCCTCATATATCAATTAAAACTGTAAGCAGAGGAGTTATTGCAAGAAACTACAACCCGGGACGGGATGTATCAGTGATTGTGACCCCTGAATACACACTGATGAGAACAGTGTATGGGAAGATATGGCTGGGTAGAAATGGACGCCAATACGGAGAGAAACACTGGGGGAAAACTCCGGAGAAAAGGTATCAATTTGACCAGAAGAATGCATAATGGGGACTTATTCAAAACAGTAGAAGGAACATCGTAGGAACCAATCACACTTGAATTTCTTTGTTTCTCGGACTTATTCATTAATTCTGTGGTTACTTATTGAAAACAGTACCCCAGAAGCCCGTGACACCTGGATTTTATTGTTGTTTTGCGGACTTATTCATTAATTCTGTGGTTACTTATTGAAACAGTACCTCAGGAGCCCGTGACACCTGGATTTTATTGTTGTTTTGCGGACTTATTCATTAATTCTGTGGTAACTTATTGAAAACAGCACCTCGGGAACCGTGACACTTGAATTCTATTGTTGTTTTTTGGATTTGCTTTGTGAGTGTCAACATTCATTAGTTTTGTGGTTACAAAAATACGTATGGAGGAACTGTGATGAAATCCCGTCAATATTTGAATCAATCATATATATGTTTATGGAATAATAAAGTAAAACAAAGCCTCTGTTAATGAGAAAGGTATTGATGTTTTAATTTCACTATCCTTGTTAATTGTTTGCAACAAGCGTTGTATTTGCTTTAATGACCTGAAAATATTTACATTAATTAGATGGTTTCAATGTTGAATACCCGTTAGATTTCATTTTGTTTTAAGAATTAAAAGTAAATAAAAATAGATGTAGAGATTGAAAGAAATTAAAGTTCTCGGTTTCATCGTTAAAAAGATTAGATAAAATCACTCATTTAATATCGAAAAAAATACAAGCCCAAAATCTACCACTGAAGTTTTATGTAGTCTTCTAATTGTATAAGCCTTCAGCAATGCCAATTTCTTTACTTCTTGATGTCTGTATTTACCTTGTATAACAGATATTGTTATATCATGTATTTATCGATATGAAATGTTATTTGTCTCGATAGGTTTTTAAATAACAGGAAACTATGTCATTTATGTTTACACTAGTGACATATGTCTCATATTTCGCAAAACACCTTTTTCTTTAACTTAACTTTCGTGACAACTTAGTAGTAAAGTGGATGATTCGTTTGTAGTTACAACAATGATTGATATGTTATTGTTATTCCTATACTTTTCCGAGTGTATGAGCTGATACACATAGAGGTTGACAAGGAAGCCTTTCGTAGGCTTTTTCTTGTTTGAAAAATTTATTTTTAACGGTCGAATTAAAAATCTATCTGTCCATCTGGCTGTATTCAAAGGAAACAATATTTTCTTGAAATAACCTTATAATTTCTATGAAATAAATGGGAAGTGTGTGTGTGTTGTTTTTTTAAAACAAACTTTCTGGTTAATGAACCCAGTAGTGATATGTGTGCTTTAGCATCAAATATTTAAGAACTCGCCAAAAACTCCATACTTTTTTGCATACTTTTTAATCAGGCAAATGACATGACTTTGTATCTAGTTCTAGGTGAGTTTACCCGAAATGTGTATTGAGCAATGTAGGTGTATTGAGAAAAGTGTAGGTGTATTTGTTGAAGTGGCTGTGTTTCGATTAATGCGAAAAATACAATAAATATAACACCAACGAACCGGTGTAACCTTCAATTGATATCAAAATCTTATAAAAATGTGTGAATAGACACATGATATTATATTAAAGGGAAATTTAGGGAAAACATGAAATATTCATTTAAGTAGTACTGGAAGTTGTAGAAAATTAATCATCGTATCCACGTAAAGGAGACATCAAGGATCCGAATTCATACCGCCCAATAACAATATTATCTTGTTTTGGAAAGTTGTTCACGTCTGTCCTAAATGATAGAGTAACCAATTTTCTGGAAAGAAACTTGGTTTGGTATCAGATAATCTATTTATAATACATATGCTTTTAGAGATGTTAAAGTTAAACAGAAAGATATTATATTGCGTCTTCATTGTCTTTCATAAATAAAAGAGTCAGTGAATGAGTTATTGTTTAACGCCACTTGGGCAATATTTCAGCCATTAGCGGCGAGGAATTTAATGAAATGAAAATGATTGCAGAAGCAAAAAGGTGTTACAGCACGAAGGTGGTAAAACAATCAGCAAAATATCACAGAGTTGGTTAAAAGCTGATATAGAAAGTTTGAAATTCTATTACTTATCAAATATGAATTGCCTTTAGATATTCTAAAATACATGTTTACCGAATTGATTAAAAAGTTGTGAAATTGAAACATTTGGGTAAAATGTTTCCCTTACTTGTTCAGTTTCCCAGCACTTCTTTCATAAATGACGTTGAAGGCTTTTTCGGGAAAACAATTGTAATGGTGTGGACCTGGAATATTGTGAAGACATGAATACAGTGGATAAGTTATTGCGCTCGCTACCACAATATGCATATATTCAGCGATTTTGGTCAAAATCAGCTTTTTGTACCTGTTTAAGATTGAGCGCGATGACTTTCTTAAACATGCGTATTTCTAAACCAAACTTTCATCGAATTTACATCACATTGTGTTCTATCGATTGAGCAATACGAATTTCCTGTCCGATTCTTGGTTTAGGCTCCAGATTCGAGCTTAAACATGTACAGATAGCTGATTTTGACCAAAATGTATATAAAGTATATATATATATAAACATAAAGTCCAATATATGCTTATTGTAGCGAGCGAATAACTTTCTTAATATAACAAGTCTTATTTTATGAAAAGTCTAGATAAAGTAATTGATTTGGATGATCTAAGCATATGAATTACTCTTGACATGACTCTACTTATCAACACGGAATGCCGTTTCAGAAAAAAAAATCGCAATTGCAACACTCATGATAATTTTGAAAAGGAAATTATTTTTGTATAGCTAAGTTTTCTCATCTGTTAACGTTCCTACCCATAATAACATTGGCCTACCTTTTAAAACAGATTCGTGGCGTGACATATCCTGATGTGACAAAAACAAGAAGAAATTATTCATACACATTCCTTTTTAAAATATCTTCAATTGAATAAGAAAGGCAAATATTCAATATATCAAGTGATCGTGATCATACTATTGACGAGTATCCTGCCCACCAGGCAACTTGTAATCTTTAGATAGGACCTGTCGGAGAAGAGGTCTGAAAGGCTGCCAGGCTACTTAGTTGTCTATATTTCAGAGGTTGTCAAATTGTAAGAAGGACGGTTTGGTTGATTTTTTTACAACCACAGGTTGGTCAGGGGAACAACTTATTTCGAACACCGGAGTGAGGGGTTTAGATTGTTAACGGATCAAGACATTTCCGGATGATTACATGTAATTGTCGCCCTAAAAAAATAATTGTGTTGTAAATTTTAAAGGGCAGCTGATTTAATTAATTCGGTATCATTTCAAAACTGTTCAGGTCATTTGCATTTACACACTCAAGAAACTGTTAAACTGTTATATTCGATGAGCTAGAACGACATTTGACATTTGCAACAATAAGTTTCCAATTAGCGGTTGAAAATTGTCTTAGATTTGAGTCATGTGCTATTAAATTCAATTTCGTGACTGTGGGGTAGAAGTGTAGATACGTCGGGACAATAAATCAATTTAGGTATTTGAAACCTGATTGCCATACATGTATCACGTGCTTCATGACGTCATCAATTCCCGAGGAGAAACTGCAAACAACTTTATCAGTCAAACTGAAACCGTCAAGTGATCTCAGGAGAAGTGCTTCAATACATCTCTTCCATCTTTAAATTTGACAATGTGAGTCTTTTTAAGTTACATCTTCAAAGCCGTACTTATGGTGTCATGTAAAATTTTCAAGTCATGTCTGTTGCTGAAAACAACAAAACGTTATGGGTTCGGTACAAAATATAGGTTTAAATGTAAATGTATAATTATGTTACAGAGAGGCAAATACGCGCGGTGATGAGTAAAATGACATTTTGAATAATCATAAATTAAGCAGCTTAATCACTATATTTGAGTTGTAAGTGCTTGAAAGGTTATATTTCTAGTATTCCTGTCAATGGAACGTGTCGTTCCGTTTTAGATATATTTAACCTTATCCTTTTTTCAGTGGTATTATGGGCGGAAACACGACGTCTCACGTGGCTAACGCAACAAACGAAGTCATCTACTGCAGATGCCAGGATAACCCTACACAGATCGATTTCGAAGTCGGCTTGAATACGAAGGTCATCCAGGCCGCCATAAGGGATAAAACCCCGTTCATACCTGCTGGGTTTGTGGCCTTGGCTCCACGCGACGTCCTTGACTTCCCTTCCTCCCACCCTTTTCTGTCGATGAAGACAACTAGTGGAAGGATAATAGCAGACAACTATAACCCGGGGACTGATGTCTCAGTAATCATCACCCCCGAGTTCACACTGCAGAAAGCTAACTACGGATCACTCTGGGTCGGAAGAAATGGACAAACATATTGAGCCTGCATTTCTTGAAGATTGAAAGTAATAATTTGACCTAACATGATGATTAGTATATATATAACTAATAATATATATATCTAAGACATATATCAAAGACATTAACTAAAGCCATATGAATGTTTGCCGTCTTGAGCTGTGATTTGTGTAAAATTGATGACGAACTTCATTCTAAAAGATCAGAATCGAATTAGTACCGACTAATTTAGGGAATAACTGTCACATGATACAAAGAAAAGGATTTTTACATATCAATAATGGTTAACTTTGATTTTATTTATCAAATGTTAGTATAACTTATAATGGTTAACTGGTTTGTCGTTATTCAATACGTTTAGGAACATTTTTCTGCTCAGTAGTACGGTTATATTCAGAAATTGTGTATCTTTTGAAAAAAAGCCCAGATGGTCGTAATCTAATGGGTGTTATCAATGTACCTTGTGGTACCCTGACCGAAGTAAGACGAAGTGTTTATTATTTAATTTTTTAATTAGGAAATAATGAGAGCACAGACAATCGATGTACCGTTCTAACAGGCAGTAAGGTTTAGAAATTTATCTCATTTATTAACAGTGTTATCAAAGCAATCCATCTAAACATGTAACATATATATGTAATGATAACATTGCATTGATCTCAGCTTGAATAAAACTCTTACAACAATCAGTTTCTTATTATGGAGTTGTTGTTTTTTAGACCACGTTATCAGCATTCTCTCCCGACAGAGGTAGCTCCGTCATAAATTTCTATACAACCTCTGTCTTAATTCGAAGGTTTCTTGTGCACGAACTGTAGAACGCTGGGTGGATGCAATCAAAGTTAGTTGTGCAATCAGCGGTGCCGTTTCAAAAGTTAGCATTCAAATCGCCTAAGTTATTTCCGTAAGCTTCCCAAAGGCTAAACTTTATTCGAATATGTACCTTGCACTTTGATTCGTCTTTTCAGAACACAAACGCCCCATTTTCCGACATTTTCATGCATTCGTTGTTTTCATGTCTGAAATATAGAGAGGTAGTTGCAATACTGTCCCGCTAGGGGAAAGTGCCGGAAGACCGAGAAACCTTCGTATTGAGACAGAGGTTGTATAGAAATTTATGACGGAGCTACCTCTGTTGGGAGAGAATGTGTTATCAGCGACCCATCAGCATGTATAATCAAATATTATATTACACGGCATGCTCATTGCCTTGTTAGACCCTGCTATAATATACATGTCCAAACCATGATACCATTAATCACAGATATTCACATTTATCACCGCTTTTTATTTTATATTCATACCGAAGGAACGAACCAATGAAAGTATTTTTATATTGACTTTCAAAGTCTAATTTGAACAGGTTTCCTCAATCCTAAAGTTACAAAGTAAAGGGAGAGACACATACGTACATATTAAACGATATGTGTTTTGGCATTTTCATAATAAAGCTGATAATGTCATGTAGTTACAGTGGTTAAGTCTGAATAACATTGTGTCAAGTGTGAGGTGTTGTATCCGTCCTCTTTTAAACATGTTGAAGCTTGTCATGTCTTTTTAGGTCACAGTAAGATTGTGAATTTGGAGTGTAAGTCGTGACAACTTTATTCATGGATAAGGTAATACATGGTTGGTAACTACAGTGAAGACACTATCGTATTGAATAAGGTGTGTACATAATACGAGTCAGTGATGAATAGGAAACAAAAAATATATACAGTTGGCACAATCTGAAAAGAATTTGATTGTAATCACATGATGAATAGAGAACAAGTTATATGGATTTACAAATTTTTATTGCAGGATTACGTGGTTTCAGTGTAGATACTAACACCAACAAGCAAGTGAGTAGTATCTACACCGAAACCACGCAATCCTGCAATAAAGAAGTTGTAAATCCATATAACTTGTTCTCTATTCATCTCACCAACTTCTAAATGCCTATCAAATAAGTAATCACATGATCACAAAAATGATGTACTCCTTTACATCTGCTATATAGGTGTACATTATTACAATTAACAAGATGCGAAGAACTAGGTAGGGAGTAATTCTGGCAGCCATCAGCTCTTGAGCATCTCCTCCACATTGCTTTAATTTGCACCAGTCTCCATCACCGGCTAATTTAAACCGTAGCTGCCAATAAGTCAATATTCATGTTTAGAGTAGAGCGGAAAAGTGGCAATTAAAATATATCTCATTTGACTATCGCGATACACGTTAGCAGCCTTTGCGACAAGCAGTGTTCTAAAGAAGACTCTAGTTTCTTTCCTGGATATTGTTGAAGGTACAGTACAATATTCAATGCTTTGAATCGGTTCATTTTTGCACCCGTACACGAACCTGCACCTTGAAATCCTGCATATCAATGGCGCTAGTAGCTTTATCTGCAGCCCTTCACCAAAACTATCACACATAAACTGTTTACCTACTTCAAAGATAATTACTTTTTATTATCAGAGTCTCAACTTTGACATGTTTGTTTGAATTGATATGACTTCGGTTGATAATGCATCAATTTTTGATAACTTTCTATCCGTATTTTCAAGTTTGTCTAAAATGGCAGAATTGTAAGGATTGCAGGTTACGGGTAATTGGATAAGGGCTTGCTCCATATCCAAACTGAAAATGGTATTGCTTGATACATACTTGAGGGGAAGGCACCGCCTCGAGACACTGTCTCGGTGAACGTTTATTGGTTGATATATCACTTGTGTTGACGTTCTTTTCCAACGAATTTTACAACAACATCAATGTCTCCACGGATTGCTTTTTTAAACATCGATTACATGTCAGTTTCTTCTTGTGGATTTAGTAAAGTAATTTGATTTACTGTTGCGAGTAATAGTACATTGAGATTTGTGACAACGTTGTTCTAAACTGTTAATCCTGCTCAGATCTTCATTATTTCAGTTTTCATATGGTGATGACGAGTTTCTTGGTTGTTCGCATTCTGAAAAAACAAATGATACCTTATCAATGTTTTGATATTATTCTTTAAAATGAATATCACAACTTAAAAAAATACAATGTTTTTCTTAAGTTATATATGACGCAAACAAATTATGATTGTATTTATTAATTTGCCGAAAGACATTACTGCTTTGGTAGATGCGTGACCTAACGTTGAGTGCTTTTCCACGTTTAATGTTGATCGTAATGGAAAGAATTTGGCGTCTTATTTTAACTTCTTTCTTTTGAGCAAGGGTTAAAGCTCCGTTTGTTGACAAAACCATGTTCATATCGTTACTAACTCCTATTTGATATTCATTTTTGTTCTATTGTTTGATGTTTTTCGGGTAAATCAAAGCAGAGGATGTAACTCCTAGATTGAGATTAAATAAGTTATCCTTAATTATACATATCATTTACCTGGGTTCTTAAGTTCGCTGTACGTCTGTTTGTCGGAGTTTATGTGATCCAGCTCACTGTATGGATCTGAAGCTGTTGTAGAGCGTTCTGAAGTTCTGGCAGGGTTTGTATTCCTTTGATCTTCAGTCGGGCCTCTGATCAAAACAAATGTATATTAAGCCAGTATCTTATATTAATATGGCATGAATTCATATATATATGAATGCGTTGTTTTGTTGGAATGTAAAAAAACACATGTATATCAGAGTAGTACTCAAGCCAAAGAAGCATTGATAAGATGTTCAAAGTTTCAATCTATAAAGAATCTTTAAACATAACAACCTTTATTTGTTTCAGATTTTGATTGTTCTTACCTTCTATGACATTCTGAAATGGTAAAAAATATCAATATGTTAGATCATTTTTTTAAAATCGAAACACTTCAATGTCATGTATGGTATCTATAAAACAGTGACAATCAAGCGAGTATAGATTTTGAAGTTCAGCGTATTCAACGAATCAGGTCCTGTCAACATCAGCTTTAAAACTTCTTGATTATTGATCGAAGCACATCCGACCTGTGTGGTTATGCACTTCTTTGGGTTTAAGTAAAATCTTTTATTACTCGCCCGTGTAAGATACCACAGTGTAATATTTATACGGCGATATTAAACTAGTGTAATACCGCTCCCCGTATGACGTCATAATATTGTGTGGTTGTGACGTCACAATCTTGGCACCGACGTCTCAATGGCGACTTAGTCGCAGAAATGCTTCGTTCAGTACACTTTCGGTAATAATGCTTGATAACTGAGGTCAAGTAATAAACAGAATACTAAACTTCCTTCCATTTTATACTATTTTTATTAAACTCGTTAATGATTTGGTATCAAACTCGCTTTCGCTCGTTTTATACTTAATCATTAACTCGTTTAATAAAAATAGTATTAAATGGAAGGTCGTTTAGTATCCTCTATTTGGCAAACATGTTAAACTATCAGCTCTGGAGGTTGCTTGAAATATATAATCAACTTTGATGATTCAGACTGAATGCATACCTCGATCAAATCTACCTGATCAAATCTACCTGATAAATCTACCTGACGTTTCATGGCGAGCTCATCCTGTCTCGGGGTAAAACGTAAAGCTGATGCTTCACTCTTCTTACCTGGGTGTAAACTCCGCTATTAACTTCGCTCCGTGACCTATGATTCAGCCAGTCAAATACTTTTATCGCAATGCTTTGCTATTAAATTGCAGCCAACCAAAGATAGTCCCTCAAACAACAGTTGACTTTGGCTCTTCTACTAAATGGCGACGTCCATAGATAGACAAACTGAAATCGAAATGGTGCTCTTGTCCGAGTCAAATTTTGCTAACCCGTTTAATTCGTTGCAGCAAATCATACACATTTTCCCATGAAATTATATTCGCATCTCATTAAAATATTTGCAATAAACTTCAGATGATTCAAATTTGAGGGATCGGTTTGATTTTCGAAGGGATGGGCGCCGCAATATGAAATTGCCAACTCCCCTTTCAAGCACTGTGATTGGTTGACTATTTTTAGAAAGATCGTAGTTTATCGAAGTTTATAGGAGTACACCCAGTGTAAGAACAGTTGAGTGTCAGCTATACCTCTTGTCCAGCAAATTTTTCACAGCGTTTGATTCACGCTCCTTATAGGTATCATGGTACTGTTGTCAACATCAGAATTTACAATTTGGACCGCTCTGGTACAGCTTTAGAAAGCTTCTATAAAAAGGACATTTAATCTCTGATCTTTCTTTATATAATTTTTGTATCAGCTAATACAGTGTTTTTGCAATATATCAGACATCAACCAATGTCATGGTAATCAAAAAATTCAATGTTGCGAGAATTCTAGTTAAAAGATTTTTATAATCATTTCCTTCAAATATAAACATGTAGCGTAATTCATGTCAAATATGCAATGACAGATTGCAGATGAGTTACACTGGTAATAAGTTGAACCTTTGTACTTCATTGATTTGTCTTAAACAGTCTGCAATGTATAATCAGCTACCTATTATAAACGATAACTTGGTAGATAACACTTTAGTTTACATACGTAATTTCTGGAGGACTCCTCTCCTGTACAGGAAGAACAGCAGCAAGACCAGGACAGTCAGGAGACAGATGTTGATAACAATTGATGCTATGAGTCCCCCGCTGAAGCTTGAGGCTTTTTCTGGAACGATAGTTATAACAATAGTAGTATATAACATTTGAGAAATTGCTGCAGAAACGACTATACTCCCCTATAAAAGCAGATGGTTGTTTCTGATCGACAATGAACAAGAACAGAAAGACAATGTTTCATTTAAGACGGTAAAAACTTTCCTCACAGCTCTATCATTGTATAACAGCTGCCATGTTGACTTACATGTCTGTATTACATGATTTGACCCCCTCTGTGTATTCCCTGTCAGTGTGCCCTCACAGTTAATCACATCCTGTGCGACTGCTGGGACACTGCACACGTAAGGGAAACATTTTACCCAAATGTATCAATTTCACAACTTTTTAATCAAATTGGTGAACACCGTATTTTATCCTTTCTAAAGGTAATCAATCTATTTGATAAGTTGTAGAATTTTACATATTTTATATCTTTTAACCATTTAATTTAATTAAATCTCACGCCGCTAATGGCTGTAATATTGCCCAAGCGGCGTTAAACAACAACTCTATTTGCTTTTGTTGAATTACGCGAAGTTTGCACTAGTACGCAATCAAGGAAATCTCGGTTCTTCTTTGCAAAGGAAAAGGTAAGACAAAAATGTAGATAAGGACTGTGAAGATCATATTTATTATCCTGCATCGAGACACAAGACTCTGTACAAACGATCACCTGCTTCAGCTGTGGTGACATTGAGTTCAACCATCTGGCTACTCCCATACACATTGGTGGAGAAGAGTGTGGTGCCATAACGTGTTGAGGGCTGGAGTCCAGTCACTTCTGTTGATACTGTGGAGTTCTCCCCTGGGTCAGGTACTTCATTCTCCAGAGTGTTTATCCAGGTGTTTGCATAGGATCTTAATTCTAGGTGAAATATCTGGGAAGCTCCACCATTGTAGTTAGAAGTCCATTTTATTATTAATGACGTTGAACCAACAGTTGTAACATGAAAGTTGTTTGGGGTAAAGGGAGATGCTAAAAACGAAAGATTTTATAAAGACAATGATTTAAGGACAGAAATAAACTTTTTGGATAAATTTCTAAACTGAAATAAAAAATGGGCTAGTTTTAGCAAATACAAAAAGCATCATCATTATCATACACTGCAATAGGTAACTTTTCCCAACTACATATCATTCAACATATTGAATTTGTCTTCATAATGCTCATTTTAACGAATTTTTCTTTCATCTGACTGTTTGCAAAGCAAAACCCTTTCAGCCCTTTAAACCTGTGACAAGTCAGGTTTGGGTGCAATGCTACACTGAAATTCAGCGCAATACCACCCATGGTTCGCTAGTTCCAGCCGATGCTCGCAGGTTTCACCGCAATGCAAAGCGTAAACACCTCACGTAGGGGATGATAGGGAATATATGAAGAATCCTTGAAGTTATATCAGCCCTTAAACACTGTAACGTCGGTCAAAACCTGTTACACCTTTACTCAATGCTCAGCCCTTAAACACTGTAACGTCGGTTTGAAACCTGTTACACCTTTACTCAATGTTAGCCTGTTGAGCTACTTATCAGTGTAATTCATATCCATCTGTATGATCTCTCGCATGGTAACCTCTTTGTAACTCATTCATATTGACATTGCGCTTAATAGAAGCATTTACATGATTTTAGCTATAAACCTGTATAGAAATGGTACAACTAACATTGTACATTAATGTTGAAGTGTGAAGACGAGGGAATTAGGATATTACTTACACACCACATTGATGTTGACCTGAGCTGAGTCTGAGAGTCCCGCACTGTTTCTAGCTGTACAAATGTACAGATGAGGGTTAATAAGATTTTACTCACATTGTACATTGATGTTGACCTGAGCTGAGTCTGAGAGTCCAGCACTGTTTTTACAAGAGTACAGACGAGAGTATTAAGATATTACTCACACTGTACATTGATGTTGACCTGAGCTGAGTCTGAGAGTCCTGCACTGTTTATAGCTGTACACGTGTAGGATCCTCCCTGACTCCTGCTGACTGTTCTGTCCAGTACAGACCCGGACTTGTTGTAATCTCCAGGACCTGTCCACGTGTAGCTGGTGTCTGAGGGGTTGCCAGCTGCGATGCCGCTGCTGCAGTCTATGTTTAGGTTCGAGTTCTCAGTCACATCCTTGATGTTTGTGAAGGAGGAAGATATCTTAGGGGCGTCTGGAATGGAGCCATTTGCATATATTTGGAAACTTTTCTGTTTTCTGTTACATTCACATATTTGGGAAATGAGGGAGGAATCATAGGGGCATCTACAGAAAAGATAAATTGAAGATATTTTAGTAATAAATATCGATGAAATATCATAAGCAGTAATTTACCATGCAACCCCATGACACGAGGCAACTGAAAAATTGTAAGATCTCTTAATGAAACAAAACAAAGCCAAACTTAAACTTGTGCCAATTACTTGAAACGTTTCATTCTTCATGTTGGGTAATTTTTTATCAAAATCTCTAAAGCATTTGTTTTCCTATTCAAAACACCAAGATATACTACACAGCAAATATATCCCTAAAATTGACCTTCCAAATGGAAAATCAATATCCCTTGGAAAAGGGGGTGTTAATGCTCTTCACATAGCAAATGATCTTTCTGTTGTTTAGCGATGATGTATTGTATCAACGATCCGTACACTGAACCTCCAGCACTGCTCTGTTAGACTGAGGTGATGTTTGACCAGCGATGTTGCTTGCTGTACACCGAAGAGTGCGACCCTGGTCACTTTTACTGACGACGAAAGTCACAGAACTTGTCGTTGTTTTCAAAAGTCCGGATGTTGAGTTGCTTGTCAGTGTTGTTTGTGGAGGGAGACCACTCCAGTTGACTGTCGAGGCAGGTAGAGTAGCTGAGGTCACACAGGTCAGGGTCATTTCTGTTCCCAATATCAAGAAGACCTTTTCATTGTCTGAAGTTATCTCTTGCATGGTGACCCTGGTCACGGGAACTGCATTTGAAATCATACTTTTAATTTCACTACATCAGTGTGGAATGTTAAATATGTTTAATATTGATTCAAATATATATTAACACGACTTTGTCAAAGTCTCAGTAATGATTTAATTTCTAATATGTTAATCTTTAAAATTTACTAATTAAAAAGGAAAAGTGATAATCGCAACGTGATATTCTCAACATAAAACCAGTGCAGCTGATTTTTTACTGACATTAATGTAAGTGCATTTCATCAGATGAAAGTAAAAAAGACAACCTACCTGGAATACAAGACAATCAACATAACCACCGAAATAAACAAAATCAATATAATCGCATGACCAATTGAGTTTAAATTTGAAGTTTTCAGACCTGGAAATTGGATGCTGGAGCTTGTTGCTGACCGAGTGTAGGTTGGTGGATCAAACGAGTCGTGTTCTACGCTAACAGTGAGGGAGATATTTCTGTTGAAGAGACTTGGAGTGTTTCCAGGGAAACTTAGTGTGTTGATGGTTTGTACCTGGCCTACTGGACAAGATGTCTGGGAGGTGGAGGTGCTGCTTGGAGGAGAACCACTCACACCCTGTACACAGGAGAAGTAAGATGCAATGATAACAAACAAGATGTCTGGGAGGTGGAGGTGCTGCTTGGAGGAGAACAACTTACACCCTGGTCACAGGAGAAGTAAGATGCAATGAAAACAGGTGAGGTGAGGTGAGTTGGTTTTTAACGCCGCTTTCAAGATTATTTCACTTATATCGCGGCTATGCGTTGCGGTGAAACCTGCGAGCATCGGCTGGAACCAGCGAACCATCCATGCAATGATAACAAACAAGATGTCTGGGATATATAAACAATAAAAACTTCATATCAAATATATGAAAAGTATTAGGTACCATTATCTTTATATACCAATACCCTGAAAAATATGTAACAAGATCCTACATAGCAACCACCTGTTGATATTTCCAGTTGAAGGAGGCTGGTGGCTCCGCACAGGGTGTGGTGACGGTAACGGTGACTGTTTGCTGAGGAGTCACCGAGCTAGGCAGGGCAGAAAAGGAGGGTTTGAAGCTCACACTGTTCCAGTCTACCACAGCTGGGTAAAGAACAAAAGTTAGATTGAATTACATTCTTAATTTTAAAGCACGTTGGTAGGTGAAACATTGAAGTAGAATCGCAATGATGTAAAGTAAACAAGAGCATTAGATAGCACCTCTCACTTTTACACCCGTGCTTTCCAAAGTGCTCCAAGAAGCTTAAGATACAGATTCTGTACTTTAGTTAAAAGCCTTTTGAAAAAAATGAAAAAAATTCAAACTAAAGTTTAACCCATTCTGAAAGCGAACATAAGGCGCTTATGAAGCTAACCTCCATCTAGTTTTGGCAAGATGAAAAATTTAGTCATGGTTTTAGTCCTCGGGAACCAAATAAAGATGACACGCAAATGGAGGTTTAACCCAAACCAGGGATCTTGGTTGAGGCATGTCTGTACATCATAGTCATCAAATGTGTTTTTCTAATTCCGGTGATAAGTGTCTTGCGTTATGATCGTAATAGAATACCAACGGAAGAAATAGGGAACATTTGCATTGAAGGACAGAAACATACAAAAGAAACATCTACAGATAATGTTGATTTAATGTGTCTAGTTTCTTTACATTCCAACCATTAGAGTCCAGGTTATAAGCAAAACAAAATTTACCTGAATAAGTGAGCAAATTGAAATTAAGTATGCAATGCAAGAACTGAAATATAAAAAAGGAACATCTACACAAAGTGATCAAACGCATCAAATTTATCTATATTCATACAATTTGTTTCTGAGTTACGAAAGGATAAAGTTTGATGGAAAAGCAGAGAAATGAATAAATAATGCAAATTAGGGAGTACCTTTAGAATCCCTCACCATAAAATTCTCGTGGTGTATGTTTATAAAAGGTAGTTCACGCACCTATGGCGCCCTTTATATAAGAAAAGCACGCGATAGCGGGCTGATCTCCGTAAGGAAACATTTTTGACGAAAATAGAGGTCATTTTCGTGTCTATCAACAAAAGTTTAATTTAAAACTTCGGCTTAAAGACAATTGTTTTAAACACGAATTTTAGTAGTAATCAAAAACATCCATCAGATCTTTGGCAATCGAGGGAAAATCCAGATGACGTATCTGGTCGCTGATTGGTCAATTCTTACCTCACGTGACGAATGTTTCCAAATAAGGAAGAGGTAACATGGGGAAAATCTCATTACAGAAACGTTGATGTTTTTGTTTATGTTATGTTTTTGTAGTTTTCCGTTTATGATGCTGCCTATATTGGTCACAGGAGTGTTTTAACGACTGAACATCATTTTATCTGTTAGGAATTATTTTGTGTATCATCTTTTGAATGAGCATAGTTATTTTTAAACAAAACTTGGAAGGATTCACAGGAAAGACCTAGCCTTAGTGAAAATGTTGATATTTTCATTAACTTCCACGGTAAAGTGAAACTAAATTTGCACGCTACTTAATGCATTTAAAATATTGACAAAATACTTACCCAGCAGGCACACGACGTGGCAGCCACGTCGCTGCCAGGTGGTAAATTGGTCGCCACGTCGCAATCGCAGTGCGACGTTTTTGTCACGTCGCTGCCACGTCACGATGAGGTTGCCACCTTCCAGTCGCAGTGTGACGTAGCATGGACGTGGCCGTTACGTCGCGTTACAGTTTGGTTTTCTCGTCGCACGGACACGTCTCTGCAACGTGGCTTTACTACGCTTATGTCTTTTCAACATTTTGAAACTCGATGACAATAAAAGGTGAATTAAATAAAGTCCATTTTAAGCAATAGAATATTTACTCAAAGACGATCGAACTACAGTGAAAGGTGACAGAAGCTAAAATGTGAATGGGAGAGATGATCTTGTAAAATTATGAGATAAGAGAATGTTTTTATCTTTCCTAACCAGCTTTCACATGTCATCCATACAATGATATTTCTATCATACATAGGAAATTAAAAGAAATTAATTCCAGAAGTTTTAGTGTGTTCTGACTAGACTATGTATGTAGATCTAGCTTCCTACGTTTTCGCGCCAACACAAATAATGATGACGTCACTATAACGTCACAACACAAGTACTGTCACAGCCATGTTTGACGTCGCCGTAAGGAGTGAAGTCATGTTTACAATGCAGTTACCGGCATTGGCTTCGCCTCTCTTACTTAAGGTAAGTACTCTTTCTTACATTTATAAATGTTTTTCGCTTGGATTAATGAAAATAATTTGAGTTATCACAATAATCACGCGTTGATATTGTCAGTGACAGTGTCACAACACTCAAGGGCAGAAGTTGAACCCCCAGTTCGCTGTACACAGCAAATTGTGTAGTGAAAATTTAGAAGTCAAAACTGCCGTTTTAGTAGCATTCAATTAGGGTGATTCTGTAAAACCTTTCCTTGAAATATTGTATATATTAAAAAAGCCACATTGTAAAGACGAGAGCAAACTAGTTTTGCTGTCACCCGCCCGGCTTCAAAACCATGGTCAAACTCCTTACCGTGTTTCGTTATAACTCAGCGTGCTTGATGACGCATCTTTGGTCACAAGTGTTGCGTGGAGTTCGTGAGGTGTCTGATCAGCTGTTTGCGAGTTCATTTGGTGCAGGACTTCTTGGGTTTAGTTTGTATTTTGTTTGATGGATTGGAGGCATTTTTTAAAACTTGTTATGAACTAGTTTCATAGGACAAAAGATATCTATTACATAATCTAATTTAAAATTAACTCATTTAAAAGAAACTAAATTACGATACTTTTTAATGTGTTTACTTTTCAACTTATGAAAAGATACATAGAATTTAAATCAAACTGTAAAATCAAATTCACTCAAATAATAAACAGTAGTTCAGTTTGATTGTTTAGAATAATATATATCAGCATGTATTTGAAATTTATTTTCTATTTATGCGTAGGAAAAAGGGAACGTGAAAAAATTAACAGGGTAAGAATGATATTGCTAAATGGAATAAAAAAGCTAAATTTGGATGGTGTTAAGAACAAAACAATATTTCAAGAAGATATTATAGCTCATTTGAAAATTGTAAAAATCTAGTAGAGAGGATACAATTTTGGGCGATCTTACTGAAATTCAATTCTTATTAATGACAATGGTAAAAAAAAGGTTTATTTCGTAAACACGACCCATTTTGAAGGTTTATTGTAAAAAAAATTCAGGTAAATTCAGGTTTTCCTTCATTTTAAGAGACTTATATGCATGAAAATTGAAAACAAGTATCTGTTACGATAACTAAACATGTACAGCCGTGTCGGGTACA
This sequence comes from Phorcus lineatus, assembly GCA_921293015.1. Classification (NCBI taxonomy): domain Eukaryota; kingdom Metazoa; phylum Mollusca; class Gastropoda; order Trochida; family Trochidae; genus Phorcus; species Phorcus lineatus. The sequence goes on along the minus strand of OV121098.1, from coordinate 12,184,460 downwards.
GATACGCGGAGGGTAAAGATCCTCACTCGCAAAAAAACTAGTAAAGCAGGATGAGTGTTAGCTTGTAATAGATATATGTCTATATATATGCATCTTAAGGCAATTTAGAAGATATCATGAAGTTTTTGAAAGGGTAAAAAGGACTTAAATTTTGATAATAGGCACAAAACTGGTAAAAAAAATGACAAAAAATAAATATTTTTAGTGAATCTCTAAACTTTGAGTGAGGTGGTTTTTATCCCATATACTGTATACCGTAGTTGTATTGGAAGAATGAACATGTATCTCTTAAGTGCGTAGCTTTACCCGACAGCACTGTACAAATGTGTTTGTCAGTGACACTGAAAGTTTTCAATCGACTACCCCCTAATTGCACAGGTCGGCATGTGTAGGCTAAAGATATGCACGCAGGGTTTGAATACACCTACATTTACATTATTATGATTTTGATAGATTTTAAAACTGTTTTCTGAAGTTAAGGTAAGGAGACTAAGGACAAACCGATAGTCGAACAATAGTTCGGTTTCCACTGACAATTGTTATGTGGGAAGGCGAACTGTTTGATGACGATACGTTTGGTAAGTATATTGTCAGTTTATTTTGTGCCACTAATCAATATCTAAGTCCTTTTTACCTTTTAAAAACTTCATGATATCTTTCAAATTGCCTTGAGATGCAAAGACATCAATCTATTACAAGCTTACACTCATCCTGATTTACTTTGTGAAGTTTTGTGAGAGTGCGTATCTTTACCCAACACGGCTGTAAGTCTATAAAAAAAAATGTCACCGTCTGAACATAATTGGCACAGGTTTGTATATGCGATCGGCCTCTAAATTTGTTTTTAGATTATCATCCTGTTCGAATAATCAAATACATCAGTCATCAAATAAACTGAAAGGCATTTAAGAACTTTGATTATTATTGACAAATGCACTTAGCTACTTATTTACATTAGTCTTAACAACCGGAGTCGAACCTATCAATGCATAATAATAATATTCCACACGTGAAATTAGGGGTTAAAGAATTCTTTCGGCATTTAAACATTGTAAATAAATCCGATGACATGTCGTTTTGAGATAACTATAATATTTCTTGATAGCTTTCAATGTTGGATAAAATACCTGATTTTACCTTACAGTGTGCTGCATGAGAAGACCAGTCTGAGGAGACGAAATAGACAGGGTAGATAGCACGTGTGTGAATCTGAGCACGCTCCATCCGAACAGGGAACTCATAAACTCATATTATCAGGTATTATGAATTCATATACTTTCAGACCTATAATTGAATTAAAAGTCCTAATGAAAGTCAACCTTTTTTAATACGTTTAAATAAAAATTTAATACACTATTTAAAGATTACACTTAAATCTTTTTATTCATTTTATAGGCCAGCCATCCCTTATTATTGGCGTTAAATTTCAATTACAGACCGCTGCTTTACTGATGAACAGTGCTGTGAAGATAGAAAAGGTACAGTGAAGATAGACAGAGACGCATGCATTTCTTGTAATTTGTGCTTGAATAAATAATGCAAACTCTATTCTTCTGTGTTTTGTCTTTTAATTTATTACGGCCAAGTTACTTAGCAGGAATATATTCCATATTTGCTATAATAGAAACCGGTCTCACTTAGTCAAGAAAATACTCTTCTAAATGTTAGAAAATACAAAATATAATGCGTTTTCAGTAAAAAGTTATTGTCACTATCACCTTCCACTCGCCGGTATCTGTCAGAGGCCTTCATCTATTGAAGCAAATATGGTACTTGCTGTATATCACAATGTTTAATGTGAAATTCCCAATGGGTGATAGAAGGAGTTATGATTACGTTTTTCGTTTCAACACAAGGAACGCTCAAGTGACATGATCATATGCTGACGATTTCGCATAAACGTACTCGCAACACATTTCAGCTCGGTAGGTGGTCATTTACCACGTCGCCAGCAAAACCTGGTGCACATGCCACCTAAAGGCGACTGAAGGGCAACGTTGCAGCGCCACCTTCATACAACTTGGAAGACAGTCGCCTTGCCACGTCGCCGGCAAACCATGAAATGGTGCAAATGCGACCAAATGGCGACGGAACGGCAACGTTGCCTCGCAACCCTCATACAACGTATCTGCCACGTATTTTTCCCACGTCGTATGGACGTAACCTTGACACGTTGTAGACACGTCGCCTTACCACGTCGCTGGCAAACCATGAAATGGTGCAAATACGACCTAATGGCGACGTAACGGCGACGTTGCCGTGCGACCTTGATGCGACGTGGCTGCCACGTCGTGTGCCTGCTGGGTATAGATATATAGATAATTTTCATTGAAACTTACCTTGTAGTAAATTTTATTATAAGATCTAATCATACTTTTTTCTTTGATGACTTGTGACAACTCGAGGCCTGGAAATTTACACCTCGGGTCGGGATATTTACTATTCAAGATGAAGCTAGGCTTACATTAATACATTTAACTTTACCCTTGAAACAAAATGCATCTAATCAAAGGGATGAGAATATCATGATGTGTCCAGAGGTTAACTCGTAACTTATTGTCAGCAATCGAAACTAGATGCACCGCTAATCAAACAGCGTATCACTAGGTCATGTTATTTATTATATCATTTATTATAAGAATATGGCAATTCTTACACAAAATGACTGACATCAACCTAAAATGACAGTACTATTTAACCTCTGTTAAATGCATAATCTAAGAGGGGATCCAAGGGTTAAATAATATCGCATAACTGCGCATGTCCGGTAAGAAAAGTGTTCTCGAATTAAAAAAAAAAATTCTTTGCACGAGAGGTAAATTTGGTGAGGGATTCTAAAGTTAGGCCCAAATTAGTTAGGGACTAAAACTAGTAAAGGGAGATCTACACTTTATACTTTAAAGTGTTTAATGTCTTTGTGACGATCAGTCGGACAAGCTGCCGATATTCCAAAGGTGCCAAGGATAATCTCAAAACAATGGTTTTCTTGATATCAATGACATTTTCTCCTTTAGTTCATTCATATACATATATAATTGTGACAAATTTAAATTCGTTGGGATTAGATATATCATTGAAGGTAAGCTTACATGCAAATTGAGTTATTGGTAGATCCCCCGAGGTTCCCTCACCCTCCTGATAACAGTTCCAAGTGCCAGCATCTCTTGTGGAGTTCACAGAGGTGATGGTGAGAGTTGTAGTTCCCTGTGTTCTGTTCTGAGTCACATTGTATAAAACAGATCCACAGGTTCCTGATGCCAGACAGGCACCCTTTGCAAAAAAAGGTTTAGTGACGAAACCTACAGTAGATGTTATCGTCACGTCACTAATACAAGTGATGGTCAGAGGGAGATTGACCACAGCTTTCCTTCTGTCCATTTCAATACGTGGAGCCGAATCTGGGAGGAGAAAGAAAGATATGCAGTCTTGAATATCACCTCACTAGTACAGCCGATGGTCACACGTTGAAATGGATTTTGTTAGAAGCTTGCGTTTTAAGTGCTCAAATGTTGCTTGTTAAATTAGTAAGAACCATAGTTTCAATAACCAGTATTTTTTCAAATTCCTGAATATGCAATATCAGAGCTTACTTACTTACAAATGAAAGGATTAACCATCCCACCCAATACCACATGAGTTGCTTCATGTTGGTTCTTGTAAAAGCTGGAACTTGCTTGAATAGTCTACAACAACAAATTATGAATGTAGTCCTAAAGTTACATTTTAGAATCATAAAAAAGCTACATTCAAACTCATACGAACAAAACGAGCTTGCGAGCGGGTTAAAATGAGATTTTGATTGTATCTTTGACATAGTTCTTTTTCCATTGCAAACACTCACACTGACATTCATATAATTTCGCACCGTACTAGGTACTGAACAGCAAATTTTGTTTTGGCTCTGAACGAGTAACATAGTGCAAGTAAAACATATCCCTTTTAAAAACTTACCACACGTTTGTTCCGTGAAATTTACGATATTGAGGACTAGCAGCGCTAAATAACGATGAAAGACGCGTTCACAGAAATAGATCAAAGCCAGGAAAGGAGATCAGAGTTATCTGCCTTATTACTTTTTAATCATGGCAGCCGCCATACGCCGTCATTTGTTCGTGTCTTTTCGTCTAAATAGGTAAAGTGCAGTTGATTAACAAGTAAGGTGGACAAGTAAGGTTGTGGTTTAGTATAACCAGAATATATAGGGCACTTTCAAAACTTAAATTTCAATTGTTTCTTGACGTCACATGATTGTTGCATTATTTCACTTAGTGAAAATACGGATTTTATTTTCTCCGATAAACGGCATATGTCACCATTTGAAATATAATATATAGAGGATATTTGACATTTCTCGTCGAACACCATCTTTATCTCGTGAAGTAAAACAGTTATTTTCACGAGATGAGTTAAACATGGTATTCGACGAGAAATTTCAGATGTTCTATTTATTATCTTTCCCAAAAAACCTCGTAAATGACATGAACTATATGAATGGAGTAGGGAAATCGCATCGCTAGAGCGGCCGTTGCATGACGCCATTCAATGGTTTCTTGACGTCACAGGTGACGTCATATGATTGTTGCATTATTTCACTGAGTAGAATACCATTATTATTTCACTCAGTGAAAATACGGATTTTATTTTCACCGATAATTGGCATATTTCACCATTGTAAATATAATAACATTACGTTTTATTCCTTTATCTGGATTTGATGTAATGATAGGACGCGGACCTAGATATAACAATCGTGTTGATGTTTAATTTTGCGGTAGGCACATACATAAGGGTCGTAGTAGTTAAACAAGAATACTTCTTAATCGTCTGAGATTAATCTATTTATCAACAATCAGTCGTCTTTCCCTCACCTAAATGAGAATGAACTACAACTTCAATGATAATAATGTGGATATATGGCGCCTTTTCCACGTCATAAGACATGCTCAAAGCGCTACCTATATCATTACCCTGAGGGAAGTGTACTTTCAAAGCTGCTACTAAGCGCTAAGCGCGACCGTATAGGTCCGTACAGCCCTATATTCAGGTACCCATTTTAACAGCTGGGTGGACTAAGTGCAATGTGGATGAAGTGCCTTGCCCAAGGACACAACACAGTTTTGGACCAAGGTCACAAATATCTGGTGTCTCCACCGGGATTCGAACCCGAGTCGTCGGCGTGAAGGGCCAGCACGCTAACCACTACACCACTGTGCTACAACCTTGATTAGTTTAAGAAAAAGTACAAAAGAATTATGCTAAAATTATGGTAGTTATGGTATGGTATTTTTCAGACCACGTGGCCTACATCTTTTATTTTGTTTGTGATTTGAAATTGAATAAGGCACTGTCTGATATGACACTATTACAGACATTTATTCATGCACAATCGAATATGTTTGGAGATTAACAATATCAAAATTATTAAATTATGAGTTTCTCAGTATGATTTTACAAGAGGTGAGGAGAGTTGGTGATTAACGCCGCTTTCAAGATTATTTCACTTATATCGCGGCTGCTAGTAATATTGCAGGGAGAAAGCCCGCAACACCATTGTGGCTTTGCATTGCGGTGAAACCTGCGAGCATCTAGCGCCGAACCATGGGTGGTACTGCGCTGAATTTCAGTGTAGCATTGCACCCAAACCTGACTGCGTATAGAACAGTTCTCTACTGCAGACAAAATTGCAGAGTCCCTGGCGGGAGATTTTACAAGAACTTGGTCATTTAGTTACCATAGATCAATATTTGCTTCATACCGTAGTCAGATCATCTATCCTCACCTGAAATATCAGTAAATAACAGCTAGAATCCGAAAATCACCAGAGCATATCATCTCAATTGACGTGATCTTTCCTTCTTTCTCCTAGTTTAAGCATTTTAGAGATATTGAAATTTGGGTTGACCTGATAAAATAAAATGAGCAAAAAAAGGCAAGTTGTATCTCTTTACCTTTAACGAATTTGAACATGGAAAAATTGTTCTTAGTTTCACTTACTTTTAAAGTTGAAACTGCTTCTACAGGTTTATTTAATAGTGCTTTATTTACCGGCAGAGTACAAGGGAAGGTACAACACTCTATATGAATATACAGACTGGAAATCATATACACGTGTGAGACAAATCTGATCCTAGCCTTCTTCATAAACATTATATCATTGCTATCATATGTCATTTATTATATGAATGGATTATTTTCGTCTTTCTGATTGGCCTACTTGGTCACATGACAGCAATGACGTCAAGCGATGTCAACATGTGTAAGGTTGATATAACAATCCAAACACCTCCGGTGTATAAAAATTGATTTAAAAAATCCCGGTATACCGGAAATATCAGAAGAATGGTAATTCAAGACCTAATTCATATAATAAAACAATTATAGACTTCAGACTCAGTTGACCCAATGATTTATCGACCTTGGACATGTGATATTCACCTCGGCTTCGCCTCTGTGAATATCACATGTCCAAGGTCGATAAATCATTGGATCAATCTCACTTGAAGTCAATAATTGTTTAATGATCATATGAGTACAGTATGAAGAAGAACGAGTTCTATGGATAGTCAACTTCTTTATTGCACGAATTGCGACGTTTCGGTGTATAACGGTGTTAGTATCTACACTGAAACGTTGCAATTCGTGCAATAAAGAAGATAATAACTGGTTCTTCTTCATCAATCCAGCTTCTAAAATGTCCCTTAAGGAAGTGAGTACAGTTTATTAACTTAAAACCGCGCCAACGTAATTAACAAATGGCATAACATCAAGTAATATGCTACTCACCTCAAAACACCCTTTCACTTCCTCTACCTCGTCTCATGTTCCCTGCTTGACATTGCTTATGTTCGTTTGAATGCACACACACCAATAAAGACAGGACATATGTAGCTTATATTTCAACTCTGTTACCTGTCCTAGTTTCTGATCGTGTGCACCCGATTATATCATTCACTCCCTGGTAAGGTGTACACAGAGTTTCTCTAAGGGGCTGCATTGGAAGGTGTGAGTTTACAATAAACATTGATTGTAATCGCCGTACAGGCAATAGCACTAGCTTGTGACATGGAATAATGGCTGCTTACCATCTTATCGTGCTAGTACTCTTCCCTGTACTGATCGGAGGTGGGTCTAAATAGAAGTAGATTTTACTTGGTAATTCGGAAGATTGATCATTGTTTATCTTAAGGAAAGAGACAACTGTTCTCGAATGATTTTTATAGTAGTTCACAATGATTTTATAGTTATTCTTGTACTTTTGATAATGCTGTTCTGCTGTGGGGGTTCAATAACATTTTGCTGATATTTAGCTATGGTGTGTGAACCGGTTTCAGTTCGTGTGCAGTCAGCTACCTCAATAAACTTCCTGGTAAAGTGTGAATAGCTTCATTGTCAAAGAATGACACAGTTTTTTCTGCGGTTTCACTACGTATACACAGGGTTGGGTTAGTCTTTTTATTATGTAGTTCATGGTGAATTAAATGGGGAGTGTGTATGTAAGCATTATATCTCAAATGACAGGTTATTATTGCAATGTACATTATCAAACGGAATAACTATGAACATAAAATCGAGAGAACATACACTTTGATCACACTATAGTTTGACATGTTTGAGAATATCCCCAAAGTGAGAGGGGAACGCTCTGAAAATCATTGCAGCGTGACTGGCTTCCTCGCATCGCGCGTCGCATTCGAGGCTGTATAAGATCATTTATGCATATGTTTAGAAGAATGACGAAAATGTTTTTATTCAAGTGTCACACAGCATACAAGCAACTTATAATGACATTAACAAATAGCATATGCCGTTCGGTCAATAATGACCTAGAAATGTTTAGAAATAAAATGCGATAAAATGGTTACATATATTTAGATAAAATGAATAGATTATTTACATGTTCATAACGTTCATGTATATATTATTATGGTTGAAATAACAGCCCAAATTTGGTAGAAGGATACTTTAATAATATCAATGTAGCGATTTACTTTGTGGTGATGGAACAATACATAAAATATTGTTAACTTTTACGCAGGTTAGATAAAAAAAAACCTATATTGTGCAAGATTCGGCCTTGCAACCCTACATTTCTAGGAATTAGCCTCGGAGCCAGAGCAAGAAGCTGTAGTGTAATGTAACTGCAGTTACGTCAGGTTGATGGCAGTACGTTTGAAATATGTTTACATATTTGCAATCGGGGGCGGGATAGCGCAGTGGTTAGCGCGTTCGGCTTCGGATCAGGATGTCCGTGGTTCGAATCCCGCCAGGGGCTCGGCAACTTTGTCTGCACTAGAGAACTGTTCTACACGCAGTCAGGTTTGGGTGCAATGCTACACTGAAATTCAGCGTAGTACCACCCATGGTTCGCTAGTTCCAGCCAATGCTCGCAGGTTTCACCGCAATGCATAGCCACAATGGTGTTGCGGGCTTTCTCTCTGCAATAATATTAGCAGACGCGATATAAGTGAAATAATCTTGAAAGCGGCGTTAAACACCACCTCACCTCACCTCACATATTTGCAATCATCATACAATTGACATATTTGTTAATGTCCAGTTGACCACATCTAAGCTTTCAGATTGTTAATATCTATATGTCAACACGGCAAATAAACCGGTGCTAAAACAGATTTATAAAATGACCAAAGATGTTACAAAAGAGACCAGTATGACGTCAAACAAGACAGCTACGCTTCAGTCACCACAGCATCTGCTCGCCAACATTTATAAGTCTTCTAGTCGTATTTCACATATTTATCAGCATGCTTAGATAAATAATGCCACTCTTTTGCAAAACGCTTTGTAAATTTAATACGGAAACCTCAAGTCGGAGTCAAAGTTTTAAGCAAAACCCAGGATAAAATACGATTGAAATTAAGTATAAATTATTTTCGCTTACAAAGATCAATGATATACCGAGTCAGTTCACAGGTCAGACGCCATCACTGACAGGTCCTTCATCAGGAGTTCTGGGTTCAAGTGTTCATCTCATCTGTACAATTCCCGGAGATTTGAGTATTGTTGGATTCTTTCCCTTTACACGAGCAGGTGTTGTAGGTTCTCTTTGCACAGTTAATATAGCAACGTGTTCCCAGTTCTCAGCGACAGGTGGATATTCTTGTGCCTGTGTGTCCGGAAGAACTCAAGAGTTCTACCTCAACATCAGCTCACTGAGAAAACAGGATGATGACACATGGAGATGTTCATATAACGTTGTCAACAGTAACAACCTCACCCTAAGCGTATACTGTGAGTCTGTATTCAAGATTAAAAATTCGTAATTGTCTCTACTTAATCTAAAAAAAATTCTTTGATCTACTTTTCACGGTATATTATACCCATATAAATATGCTTCATACATAAAGGGTTTAAAGCGTTGGTTGCTGAACTTTGAGCCTGTTAAGTCTTTTGGTTTCCTTTTTCATTCCTTTTATAAAATACTTGAAAATAAATTTAAGAATTGTAAAGCTAAGCATAAGGAAAATTGTTTTGCATTTATTCAGTAGAATGTGTGACACCATTACTTTAAAACATGGTAAAATTATAGGGTAAGTGATTTAACTGAAACAATTACATTACAGAATGTTAATAGTCTCTATCAAATTCATCGAACGGATTAAAATAGAAAAATGTATCATTTGATATTTTCTTTAAAAAACCAAGAATAAACCTATACAGAAAACACAAAACACAATTCAAGTCCCTTTAGATCTTCTATACATTACAGATGCCCCTGAGATCTCTTCCTCCTTCCCCAACAACAGGGACGTGACAGAGGACTCGAGCCTCAACATAGACTGCAGCAGCGGCCTCACAGCTGGCAACCCCTCAGACACCAGCTACACATGGACAGGTCCTGGAGGTTACAGCAAGTCCGGGTCTGTACTTGACAGAACAGTCAGCAGGAGTCAGGGAGGATCCTACACTTGTACAGCTAGAAACAGTGCAGGACTCTCAGACTCAGCTCAGGTCAACATCAATGTACAGTGTGAGTAATATCTTAATACTCTCGTCTGTACACTTGTACAGGTAGAAACAGTGCAGGACTCTCAGACTCAGCTCAGGTCAACATCAATGTACAGTGTGAGTAATATCTTAATACCCTCGTCTGTACACTTGTACAGGTAGAAACAATGCAGGTCTCTCAGACTCAGCTCAGGTCAACATCAATGTACAGTGTGAGTAATATCTTAATACCCTCTTCTGTACACTTGTACAGGTAGAAACAATGCAGGTCTCTCAGAAAGTATTTATTGATGTGTGAGCTCTCTAATTTTAACGGTTTGTTGCACTCCAATGTTTAAACATTAAAGACAGTCACCAACTGTTTCTAAGGCGATAAAGAAGCAAACTTAGCTTCAGGTGAGAAATTAACATTTTCTGGTAATCTGCACGATAAACAACAATGATATCGCATTTATTTGGAATCATTTCTACTGTGATCACTTATGAATAACTCACGAATCTTGTAACGCAAGCCTTGTTTTAGGTAAATCATGTAGAGTGAAAGGTATAATAATGTAATACACAGTAGAGCGGATTTTATATATGTATCGAACCCCACCAAATTGAATTCTGAATTTATTTTTAATCAATACCTTTGGTATGTAAAAAAGCAATAAATAAACCATAACGAATTCTGCATGGACATGTAGCATAACGACATACAAAATATGTTACTCAACATATACAAATGTCTCCAATCCAGACGCCCCTGATATCTCTTCCTCCTTCCCAAACATCAAGGATGTGAAAGAGAACTCGAACCTAAACATAGACTGCAGCAGTGGCCTCACGGCTGGCAGCCCGTCAGACACCAGCTACACATGGACAGGTCCAGGAGGTTACAACAAGTCCGGGTCTGTACTGGACAGAAGAGTCAGCAGGAGTCAGGGAGAATCCTACACTTGTACAGCTAGAAACAGTGCAGGACTCTCAGACTCTGCTCAGGTCAACATCAATGTACAGTGTGAGTAGTATCTTAATACTCTCGTCTGTACTCTTGTAAAACAGTAATGGACTCTCAGACTCAGCTCAGGTCAACATCAATGTACTGTGTGAGTCTAATCTGTCTATCTTATTTCAGATCTTGATCGCCCAATCCTCACAATAGATCAGTCCGAGGTGAGAGAGGACGAGAGTGTAAAACTGAAGTGTTCAACCCAGAGTAATCCGACCGCGTTGCTGACAGTACGGAACGTTGACAACGACACTGTTGTGGTGCAGCAAGAAACAAATGATCTAACATACACCATTCAACGAGCTCAGTGTCTTCACAATGGCCCCTTTGTTTGCTCTGGTGAAAATAAGGCCACTGGAGTATCATTCAGCCCGATGATACCATTGAATGTTTTATGTAAGTAGCAAATATAGTTAAAATAGTAATAGTAGTTACAACTGTTGTCATGACCCTTCAGATTCTCAGTCATTCGTATTATGATAGAGTTTGATAAGATAATTGTGATGTATGGACAAACAGCAACCTTAACTAAGGTTAGCTTTAACTCCCATTCTTTAACAATGCACCTTAGGGCTTTGTGTAAGGAGGTCTTGTAACATCAGACCTGAGTGACCCATAATGTAAGAAATGGGCAAACTTCAATGGGAACCTTCCTTAAGAGTTGAAAAAGATGATGAATGTTCTCAGGTTCGCCTCGACGTGACACCAGAAAACCGTTGAAAAAAACTGTTTCAAGTGGGTTAGATGAGATTGCATCTCTACTACTCAATGTGATATCAAACCCAGCACCTACCTTCCGCTGGTTTCTCAGCAACAACCAACAGATGGTTCCTATACCAAACATCACAAAACATGAGGTCATTTCCACAACCACGTTCTCCGTGCTTCAGATACACGTCACTCACGTCAGAGATTATGCATCGTATGTGGTAGAAGCGACAAGTAACCGCGTCACATTTACGATGACGTTTAACTTGCTTCCTAAAGGTGAGCGTTTTTCTCTTACAGGTTGTAAGAACCACAATATGTGTGTTTTCAAAACTAATAAAATAACAAAACGTTTTCTCTTTGAGGTTGTAAGGACCGCAATATGTGTGTTCAAAACTAATATATTGACAAAACAAGTCACCATATTTTTTCATTAAATATATGTCTCATAAATTAAAAAAAAGGAACTCTTTGGGGGCTTTATTGTTTACTGAAAAGTTAAATTATATCAGTTTGAAATCTAAGTTTGATGACAGGCTTATGACAAAAAAATAGCAAAGTGATGCGTTTTTGCGAAACGATTTAGCCATCACTTTAAAAAACATTTTTTTTGCAAATGTTGAACTTGTTTTGAAGAAAAGTTGATTAAAAAAATACCACTTCACACCTCACCACATTTCAAATATTATTTCTCTGACATCACCTTTTAAAAAACTGTTTTGTTTATTTTTAAGTTATTGAAACGTTGCTTTTATAATTTCAATTATATGATAAACTAGGTTCGAATTCAGAAGAAGTTCAATCAGACAGACTCGGAATGGGGATTGGCATTGGAATTGCTTCAGTTCTACCGGTTTGCGTTATCGGAAATATCGTCATCGTCCTGTTTTTTAAAAGACGTTACTCACCAATGAAGAAGGGTTTGTTGAATTTGATATTGGATAAAGCAGGAAATGTGTTGGTTAAGAATAAAAATTCACACGGAAATCTATTGATGTCATCTGTTTTCATAATATGAATGAGAGGAATTTGGTATTGAATTGAATTTTACTAAGCTTTCGTTTTTAAACTACTTAACTATACATAGAGAACAAAGTTAAGCACCCCCCTATTTTCAAAATTGCAAAATGCATCTGTGGAGAAAAAGACGACAATATGACTAAATGGATCCCCTTGACATAGAAACTAAAGTTTTTCGTGACTTTGTATCTTTAAAATCATCATACATGATGGCATTTAGAGAACTTAAGATAAAAAACGTAATGGTACTGATTTTTCACCCAAAATAACTATCGTCCGTTTGTCAAAAGTATACGATGGATTCTGATGTTAGTTGTCATGAACAACAATTTTGTTATAGGGTACAAATTTACACTTTAAAAAAACACGTATCCTTCACAATAAGGACATAATTGGGTTTTGAAATTTGATAAGAATTTTCGATAATTTTTAGAAAATGGCCATAACCAGACGATTTTGGAATAAAGGTGGTCTTCTTTCACTCTGACTCAGTAACCCTATACTTCTTTTTGCTTTATAGTCGTTGTTACGGTTAAAACTGCCCCATTTAGTCCCTTTTTATGAATGGGTCATTTTCCAAAAAATGAGATTTTGGAGGTCCATACGGCTGTAACTAGTGACTTTTGCTTAAGAGATCCATAATAAAGTTTGATAAGTGGAATAGGAATAATGGAATAATACACATTAAAACAAAACATATTGACTTTCTGAACATATTCACCTTTTGATCTCAAAATTACCAATTTGTATAACTGCAATTATTCAAAATATCCGAAATGATATTTTAATGAAATTACGTTCTTAAATTGCAAAATTATTATTCTATCATATCATACAATTACTTTTACTGCAATGTGGTCCTCTTTATTCTCAGACAAAACTTACTGGTGAAAAACTTGGGGGTGCTTAACTTTTTTCCTTATGTATATTTAAAATGATTTTAACAATTTCAAAGAATAAAGTGTTATTCTCTATTTATATTATCTATGGGATTTTTCAGGCGTTGAAACAAATTTGGATATACCAAGGTAAGTTGAAGCACAAGGTTTGTGATAAACTGATGGTAAATTGATTCCCAAACATGTTTACAAGGTAAAAGTATAATGAATTTAACATTACCTCTTCGAGCAAAGTGAACAGTGTTAGAACTTCAGCATACAAGAAAATTAATATTGTGCAGTTCTAACTTACTAAAACGAATAAAATACATTCGAGGCATGATGTGAACAATTCGACCTTAATCTAAACTAAAATAAACTAATCGAAATTTATGACTATATAACAATGTGATGGTATGATATGCCGGAAAGATTGTTTTATACCATTTCAACTAAATTTGGTAATCACATCGAGAACAATTTTATGGATAAGCAACTTCTTTATTCTCTGAAAGTGACGTTTCGACATAGATTCCAATGTTGGAACTTGACACTTTCGTGACAACGACATAAGAATCAATGTCGTAACGTCGCTTTAAAAAAATTAATCGGTTGTTTATTAATAATTGTCCTTAATGTTTATCTCATCAACTTCTGTAATGCCAATCAAAAACTCGATTTGGTAATTAAATAATTCTAATTGATGATTTTTGATGTTGCAGAGAGATGACAGAAGCGCACAATAACGGTAAGACGATAATACAGTCCCTTGTTATCCAGTTTGATGGGGGGCGTGATAGCGCAATGGTTAGCGTGTTTGGCTTCGGATCAAGAGGTCCGTGGTTCGAATCCCGCCAGGTTCTCGGCAACTTTGGCTGCAGTAGAGACCTGTTCTACACGCAGTCAGGCTTGGGTGCAATGCTACACTGAAATTGGGCGGGATAGCGCAGTGGTTAGCGCGTTCGGCTTCGGATCAAGAGGTCCTTGGTTCGAATCCCGCCAGGGGCTCGGCAACTTTGTCTGCAGTAGAGAACAGTTCTACACGCAGTCAGGTTTGGGTGCAATTCTGCACCGAGTTTCAGCGTAGTACCACCCATGGTTTGCTAGTTCAAGCCGATGCTTGCAGGTTTCGCCGCAATGCATAGCCACAATCGTGTTGCAGGCTCTCTCCTTGCACTTATACTAGCAGCCGCGATATAAGTGAAATACTCTTGAAAGCGGCGTTAAACCCCACCTCCAGTTTGATGCACATAGAATTATCATTATCAAATATATAGGGAATGGATTTTAAACATAATGCTCCGAGATAATTAACAAATCTTAAACAAGCCCATTTCTGTCCTAGTCAACATCTTGCTAATACTTCATTTGAAATAGATTTGCCCCAGTTGTCTCCTTTCCCGATTGTTAGTAAAAAGTAAGGCCTGAAGCTGAAGCAAAATGTAACAGGCGAAGAAATTCAAGTGCTTAACAAAACATTGTCATTAATTGCTTTTTGAACGTGGGTTAAGACCATGAAAAGATAAAGCCCACTTACTTGCAAGTTAATTGAAACGTTGTCATATTTATGAGTTGGAATTCGAGTACATAAATACAAAGTCATTTTGAAAAGCGGAAACAATCTTAAAAGAAAAATCAAAGTTATTGATTCAGATTTTCCAGAGTGTTTTCAAGGACAATCTTTGATCTTGAACTGAATAAATATTGGTTGGGGTTTTTTTCTTTTGAAGGTGATGTTCATTTACGTTTGGTCAAGGTTATGGAATACGGTTGATCGATCGATGGTCAACATGATATTGGTCGAGTTTTTATAAGTTGATATTGGTCGAGTTTTTATAAGTTGATATTGGTATGAGTTTTTATAAGTTGATATTGGTATGAGTTTTTATAAGTTGATATTGGTATGAGTTTTTATAAGTCGAGGGATTTGTGTTATGGTCATTTGGCTTGTAGGATATTTAAACATTAAACTTTTTTCTCTATCAGAAAACAGACGAACATATTCGGATTTAACACCTACACCAGGGAATGAATATGAAGAGCTGAAAGTAAACCAATATGAAGGTGAAGTATATCTAAAATGATGTGGTTATCGCTTCTCACGTGCCTATGGAATTACGTCACTATTATGACGAGGTAGAATTAAATAATTATACTAGCCATGCTCCACCCTAACATCACGGATACTGTAAGTGTCCTTTCACAATCTTTAAAAATTGAAGACAAGCCGCGCTATCGATTCTCAAATGACTTCTTTGATCCTGAACTCTTTTTGCAGCATTCTTTCTCTGTTCTTGACTCTCTGCTCCTGACTATAACCCGGTAGAACTACAAATAAACTTCGGCTTATGGATAGACCTCGTTTAATTAGCCTATTAAGCATTTCGATTACTTTTTTTGTAATTGAATAAGATTTGACAAAGACATTTTGTATTAAAAGAGATATATATTATTGTGACAATAATTGTAATGAAAAATTAATCACGTTGTTACATGTGACAGTAATAGAATTTAATTTTGCCATTAAAAATATACTTTTTTTATCTTCCCGTGGCAATAAATACTCATTTGGTAAAACCTATTTATTCAGTTTAGAATTTTAAGTAATATTTTGTTAAAATTCTTTATTTCCAAATAAACTTTTTACAGCAAAGGTTTTATTATTTCAGATCCGCTTGGAGATTACCAGAATTCTTCTAATGATTAGAACGTTCATTTTCCAATATCCATTAATATTGGAATCTTATTAATACTTTGTAGTACGGGGTACGTTTGTACTGCCGTACTGCGCGGGAGAACGTGGGAAAATCGACAATAAACACTGAAAGAGCAACGTGAACATATTCCCTCGACATCAAAACATATGTATGTTGGCAATTGCACTCGCGAGTCAACTCCCCTGAAATTTAAGAACATTAGGAAAATACATTGGAAGCGATATAAGACGATTTCACCAGTGTTCTTATCATATAGCCAGCGATTTTCATATTTTGAATAACATATTTAATATTAGGCATTTTGACTTTAGTATGTGAATTTCAGCAACTTTAAAAACAATTAAACTTAACTTGTTTTTCAGGTTTTCTAAGTTCAGTGTTCATTTCTATTAATTGTTCTTTTATCTAACGACTATACGTAAATCAACGTACAAAAGCTCACTTGAAGAGAAACTGATTTCCAAATGAATTTCATGTGGCGTCCTAGAATTTGAGTTAAAAGGTGAATTTGAGTCACATCTTGAGTATGGTGCTTTTATAGTATTATAGTTTTTCATGTTATTTTTAAATAACTGCAAAAATAAACTTATATGTAAACATTTTATTGTTATTTGTTCCCAATTATGAACTTTATCTCAGTAAACTCCGGCGGCGCCGAGAGCTACGAAACAACGCTTGCATTGGCTGCTGTGTCAGCAGTTTTCACTCGCAAGTTTGGTGAAAGAGCCTTCTTCTCAATTGCTAGACCAAATATATGGACAAGTTTAGCATCAGAACTTGAAAACTCAAAAAAACAAGCAAGATTTTCCCTGACATCTGATTCGAAACTCTCAACTATACTAAATAAATGGCTTAAATGCTTTAACAGCTCTCAATATGCGACAACTTCCAAGGAATTGGGCACAAATCGATTCCGTATTATACTGGATGCGATAGACATACTGATTGAGGCCTTCAACATAATCCTAAGTCATACCATAATCGCAAACAACATCATTCAATCATTCTTCAGGCTGTGTGCGCCGCAGACCTCGAAATTGTTGATATCATGGTTGGCTGGACTGGAAGCCAAATTTCTCCAGAAATCCTCTTTGTGGCAGACATAAGAATTCAATGCCAATAGAAGCGCTACCATTAGATCGGAGACAGGGCTTATTCGCTGAAGCGGTGGCTTATGACCCCTTTCAAGGAAAACAGATAGTTTCCCCCTTTACAACCAGAGCCATGAGAGGATATCCAGGCTTCTCAAGGGACGATTTAAAAGCCTTAAATGACCTCAATGTCCTTTCGCTTCAAGGAATGTCGCTAGCGTTTAGTACAATGTCTGCGTAACATACTGGGTCACAAAAAGGTAACTTTTTAGAAAATATGTGTGTGACTAAAACGAATATAGAGGATACAACATCGAGTGAGTGAGTTGGGGTTTAACGTGCTTTGAACAATATCTCAGTTATTAGACACGTGGATGACAGGCATCCAAAAGAGAGTGGACAGATAAGGGATCGACATGATGAGGAAAAAGACGGAAAGAAAGGCATAGTGAGAGATAGACATCAGGTTTTAGAACATCGACGCCTACGAAGAAACGGTGGATCTGATAGACTAACCTAACATACGTCGAAAGGTGGTCGAAACAACACGAACCATCTCCAATAATCGCCACATGAGTCCACAAACTTTCAGGAACTGTCTGAGGGACAATGGATCGCGTGCAGTGGCCAATTTTACTGCCGAGACAGCAGCTTGTCCCATAGACAGCCACCACTAGACTCGATACCTTATCGTGGTGTGGTGTTTTGCGTGCTTCAGAGACCCTGAGAGCTATGCCAGATGGAGCTTCCATGCTCCTGGTAGGGACACCCAAGCTGGACAGGTCGACGGGTAGAAGCCAGACCAAATTTGAGTCCTTCTCAAACCTGTTGTCTGTCTCTCACTATGACTTTCTTTTCGTCTTTTCCCTCATTCTTTCGACCCCTTTCTCCCTTACCTGTCCACTCTCTTCTGGATGCTTGTCATCCACGTGTTTAATAACTGAAATATTGTTGAAAGCACGTTAAACCCCAACTCATTCACTCACTCACAAATCATATCCAGAGACAAAACTTGATAGGTTTGTAGTAAACGATAATGTAATATCAATATGAAAGTAATGTAATCGATGATCGAACACTTTCAGTATATTGCAAATGATCCTGAATAATTAATAAGGAAAATAATCAAAATCTTGTCAATCGGGTAAAAAGAGTGATTTAAGTGAAGGTTGAACTATCACAAATAGTGGAACCTTTTTTGTGATAAATAAAAACTACAGATGACCTTCGTAAGCAACTTCTAACTCGAGTTTGTTGTACCCGAGGGTGGTTTATGGAAATGCGTTATGTTATTTAACCAGCTTGCTGATAGTCTGTAAAAGTTGCTGATGAGTGAGGTCTTCATTGACATTCATTAGCTACTATTTTGACTTCCTTGAGCGAGGCTAGAAATCAGTTACACGTTTAAGCCTGTCGAGACGTTTAGAGAGCTGTATCAGTTTATCCTTCAAACGTTTCATATTTTTTGCTCTATATGCCCTTGAAGGAATCAAACTCTCGTCCTGGTACTTGTCACCATACGGATTCCGATTTGAGGAACGAAAGTTCTCAAGTCGACAGAGATATCACGAAGTTTCTCATAGCGATCCATTTCCTTTATTTCCAATTCAGCTACCTGCTCCTCAAAGATATGGTCGAGATCCTTTCCAAGTGCACCTGCAACTTGGCTGTGGCGACTTACTGTTTCCTCGGTGAAAACACCAGAGGCGCCATTCAGAGATTCTAATGGCAGAAAATTATAACGGGACAAAATTTAGTATTGTTTTGTAACCAAAGAAAAAGTAACATGATATTTTTGTAGGATGTTGTTTGCATGATGTATGTTGAAGGATATCTTCAGAATTTAAAAACAACAACATTTCATATGATTACATATGTAAAATTAGACTTTCATGATGACATTTTGGGGAATTTCTTTTTATTAATTTCACTTTATATTGAAGACCTTTATGATGCCACCATTGGACTAAATACCTTATCGTGGTGTGGTGGTTTGCGTGCTTCAGAGACCCTAAGAGCTATACCAGCTGGAACTTAGGGACACCCAAGCTGGACAGGTCGACGGTTAGAAGCCAGACTAAATTTGAGTCCTTCTAAAACCTGTTGTCTATCTCTCACTATGGCTTTCTTTCCGTCTTTTCCCTCATCTGTCAACTCTCTTTTGGATGCTTGTCATCCACGTGTTTAATAACTGAAATATTGTTCAAAGCACGTTAAACCCCAACTCACTCACTCACTTACCCTGTTGAAATAACTGTCCTGTTCCAAACAGCGTCTATGCGAAGCCTCTCTGGCAACCACAATTCATGAGCTTTTAAACATATTACATTTAAAACATTTAGCATTGTTAAATTTTAATCTCGTCATAAAAATCCTTTAATAGGGCAATGTTATTAAGATTTTATTCTATGAACTCAATATTTCCTTTCATTTATAAATGTTTCTTAGAGTAACACATTTTAAGATTATAATGAACTGGTATTTTGTTAATATGCATGATTTTTACCTGGAAGAAATCTGTGGCCTAGAATAACGTATTTGCTATGGTTCTTGTTGTGGAAAAGGACCATGTCATGTCTCCAGTGGGCAAGCATGTCTTCACCATCGTTATCGCGGACAGCGTCTCGCCAAACCATGTCCATGAGACCCCAGTACGTCAAGCCTTTGACATATTGGTTTACATGGTCATGTGGCTCTGGTCCCTTCCCGCGGTTCTCCTCACAACAAGAGCTACAGAACCAGTCTCCATCTACAGTATAATTCCAATATAACTTATTTAAAGAGTATAAAGCGTATGGCGCACAATGTATGAAATACCTTAAGATGTACAAAATATCATCATTAAAACTGTTTCAATGTCGATCACAATTGAATCCTTATCAGTTCTTACAATCACGCGTTTTTTTCTGTTTAAAAAACATTTGAGTTCATCAAATAATCGGTCGTAGATGTTACAAGCACTCAAATGAAATATATGTGTATATATACCAGGAATCTTTGTTTCTTTATGCCTACACACTGCAGGTGGAACCATTCTCCTCTAGTACAGGAGAGGTTTTCGCAAGCAACCATGGATACCTTATTACCCAGGTCAGTATGGCAGACACAATACTGATAGGGGGTATCCTGACACTCCTCTGAACAGTACCCGTCTCCATCTGGTACCTTATTCTCGCCCATGCCAAGGCACTCCAAATGAAAATTGCTGCCGTTCGAGCAAGTTGGGTTGGAACATGCCAACATTGCAGTCTCGTTTCCTAATTCTTAAACGTAATTAAGAAAATAAAATATCATAAATTGACGAAAATAAAAGTATTGAATGCCAAACATGACGTATTGATATAAAAAAGCAGGTTATGTGATTGATTGTTACTAGAGCCGTACTGAAAAGTATTATATTTCATACAATTAATTAGTCATCAAAGTGCAGATTGCTTCTATTATTTTTTCAATATTTTAAAAATGTAATACCCTCTTTGCAAAAGCACAATGAGAAATTGGTTGACTCCTCTGTGCCGGTCACGGACAGTCAAACTAGGTTCATGACTGACGAAGCAACATCGTGAAGTTGTTGCTTTTTTTATTTTGCTGCTGTGAAGTCAGGGATGTTCGGCTCATCGTCGAGTGACGACATTTGGAGAATGTGCATGGCGCCAAGCACAACATAACAACGTGTCACGAAGTGTCACGAAGTGTATGAAATCGGCAAAGGAGGAGAAGCAGTCCCCGACATCTTTCTTGACATTTCTGTGACCGAATACGTTCTTTAGGTGGCCACCACTGGACTCAATACCTTATCGCGGTGTGGTGGTTTGCGTGCTTCAGAGACCCTGAGAGCTATGTCAGCTGGAGCTAACATGCTCCTGGTAGGGGCACCCACGCTGTACAGGTCGACGGGTAGACGCCAGACCAAATTTGAGTTCTTCTGAAACCTGTTGTCTATCTCTTACTATGCCTTTCTTTCCGTCTTTTCCCTCATCCTGTCGATCCCTTTCTCCCTTATCTGTCCACTCTCTTTTGGATGCTTGTCATCCACGTGTTTAATAACTGAAATATTGTTCAAAGCACGTTAAACCCCAACTCACTCACTCACTCTTTAGGTGGAACAGAGTACCCTTCTCTGTGCCACTGGATCCACTGAAGAATGTATCCATGAGATTCTGCTCGTGTTCGGTAGACAATAAGATTATACATTCAGTTATTCGGTAAAGATTTCAAGAACTTGTTATCTGTTATTAAACTGCGAGATCAAAAACCGATATTACTTTAACTTTGAGATAGTACTAAAGTTTGATACAATACCTGCATGAGGAGCATTTGCTTGTGGACTTCTTGGACTACAGGCTGAAATCTAAGAAGTCTATGACGACAAGTCGCCCCGTTGACCCGTGCTTTGTGAGCATCGTTTTGACGCTCACAAGACAACCCATGGGGACCAAGCAGACCATGGGGTACACATCCCCGTCTACTTCAGGAACATACTCGTGAAGCTGCTCAATTATCTTGATGGTTCCTGTGATGGTTGATGGGTTCTGGTGTAAGACACCTAGAGTAGTCTGTGATAGAAATGTGTGATTTTTAAAATCATATATTAACTTGGCAAAGCAACTGGATTGAACTAATTGTTTATGCCGACCAAAACGAAAATCACTAACAACAAATCTTTCCTGTCGCATTTGCTTCAATTTCGCTTTTAGACTCAATGGAGTTTTTTTCCAGGCATAGGTTTTTTTTAGAACAATCTTGAGTCTAATTAAATTTGAGACATACACTATAGATAAGGTGAATGTTGGAATTATCAAGAGTTCTCTGAATCACTGCTGTGCTACATGAAGTCTGCAGAATCTTAGGCTGCTTTGTACAACTCATGCCAATAGATGTTCCAGGACTCAAAAATGCTTTGTCATCCTTACTTATTTCAAGTGCAAATCCATTACAAGTAGAATTCATACACAGATGCTCTTTTGCAAGTTTAATATGCTTCCTTTGATGGTGAGTGAGTATAGTACCTTTTGCTTCAGTCTTTGGTGGCTTTTTGAAACAAAATAACCCTTTTCAAAGGTTCCTTGAAGCTTGGCTGCTTCTTTTAGAGCGAGAACGAGCTCTGTTGTAAGCAGCAATACCTGACTTTATCAGTTTTTTCCCCGTGGGGTATCTGTAAGAGTCATCAATTCACCTTTTTTAACTCGATGGGCTGTATACAGAATCATGTCGTGACGCCTGCCATGAGCTGTTGAAGTGATTTCCGCAAATTATTGGAAAGAGATGAACTTTTTCGTAAAATAGATCGTTTTTCATGCCAGGTTTCCTTGACCTTCTCAGCTGTGTATTAGCTCATTTTACTCTCTGAAATATTAACATATTATGAAATGTTAACAATGTTTTCTGCTTCTAATAAGAACATGATAAGTTTCCTTACTTACTACAAATGAAGCTTGATTAAATACAACAAAACTAATATGTCCTAATCAATTTTAATGGGCAACACCATTGCCAAACTAAAATACCTAACCGAATCATGCATTCACTCACCAGTGATAAAAAAATGACACCCTTGTCAAAATATTTTAAAAATTATAAAGGAAACAATTTCTGTTGTGATGCATTTTGATGAAAACACACAATCAAAATTAAAAAATAATCTCTTTTGTGACAAGAGCATTACACATAACGCATCTTAAAAGTGCACGTATCTAGTCCATAGTTCTGTGTGGGAAAGCAAAAATCATGTTATTCATTGATTTATTTGCTTCATAAGCAGATTTAATGTTTTTATCCTACTCCTCAGAATCTGACATCTCACTTGAGGATCTTGTGACAGGTGATGAATCTGTGTCATCTAAATCAGAAGAAGAAGTCATACTTGTTTCTGGATCAACAGAAGGTTCGGCATTGCAATAGGATAGGAAATTACTCTGAATGTTATCAAGAATAGCATTGCTCATAAAGTTGACGCACCACCTGGAGAAAAAGCCTTTCTCTATCAACCCTTCCAACCCACACAGACTTCTCTTGACAAGTGATTGGGAATCCTCCGCAGATACCATATCAAATCTTAGATGCTTTTTATTGACAACAAACAGCAATTCTCTATCATCTTAATGTCTCAGCTGTGGTACTAGGAGCTTTGCAACTTTCAACATTTGATTTTTTCTTCTTTTAGTTTTCCTTTGCAAAGCCTTACGTTTATTCTGCTTTTGCAAGCGAGACTTTCTGTGACTGAAATCAAAATTCATACTCACAAACGTCTTCTCTACATCTATTTTCTTCTTTTCAAGATCATCGATCAACTGTAAGACATCAAAAGACAGCTTCTGTAAAGTTTTTTACAAATTCTGTGTTGAATTTATGATGAAAGGAGCAAAATGTCTTTTTCAGGACAAGCCCTCCAGTCTTAAACTGATTACCATCATTCTCCTGAACCCTGTTGCATAACTGTGCACACTTGTTCTGCAGGTCACGGACGTACTCCAAACTCTGCTTAAGACCACGTGTATCATGAGGTCTTGGGGTATAATCATTTAGATAACGTCCATGTGCAGAGGGGTTCGAACTCATGCAAAAATCTAAGCATTGGCATAAGTTCTCCCTATCACTGATAAGTTCATATTTTCATTTCCTCTCCTTAGCAAACTCCTCTCGAAACTGTTCATCATTTGGGAGGGACGATCTAGCAGCGTCATGGAATTCATGAAATATTTTGTTGTAGTATTTTCTTCTTTCTCCTTTAGGAGAAAACTGTCTAAACTGTAAAAGTCTATATATATCAACAAGGTATTGAAACATAGTAGACAGTAACAAAAGACTTGAATATATACCTGTATATTACTCTGACAGCCTAGCAAAGGCTGAGCTGATTTTCTAGTTTCGGTTTATTAAGAGCAAGGGAGAGAACTCACAAGGATATTTTAAATACTAGCATTAGTAGATAAGCACTCTTGCTGTGTTCAAGTCCTGAAATTGTCAAATTAAAACTTATTTTTGACCTTTTTCCTTTTTACAAAGTTTTTTGGAACATTTTTCAGCACTTCTTTAAATATGGTTTTATTACTGTCTTTTTTAAAATGACCCTCCCCAAAAATATGTAATATTTTTTATGACCCTCCCCTGATGGTTTTATATTTTTTTGTGACCCTCCCCTGAAACCCCCCCCCCCCCCCCCCGTAATAAATGACCAGTCCCTTATAGAACGACTCAAATTTGGTCTGACTTCTACCTTTCAATCCCGGTGACCCTACCAGGAGCATAATAGCTCCGGCTGGCATAGCTCTCGGGTTCTCTGAAGCACGCAAACCACCTCATACGATAAGGTATCGAAAGATAACTCGCCGGAAATCCTGATCTCGTCGCAAGACTAAACCAGGGCGGCAGGCCCCGGATACAACTTGAGAAAAAGTGGCATGTTATCCTTCATAATCTTGCAACGTAAGACACAACGTTCGGTTCAATGTTACAGTCCCACCAGGGCCTCGGCAACTTTGTCTGCAGTAGAGAACTGTTCTACACGCAGTCAGGTTTGGGTGCAATGCTACACTGAGTTTCAGCGCAGTACCACCCATGGTTTGCTAGTTCTAGCCGATGCTCGCAGGTTTCACCGCAATGCATTGCCACAATGGTGTTGCGGACTTTCTTCCTGCAATAATACTAGCAGCCGCGATATAAGTGAAATAATCTTGAAAGCGGTGTTAAACCCCAACTCACTCGCTCACTTTTACAGACGAGTAACGCATCTGTGAGAAGAATTTAAGCATGTTTGAATGCCAACTGCATGCATACCATTTACTAATTACAAAAATTATGGATTTAAACTCATGATTTTCTCGTGCCTTTGCATTTTCTCCCCACAAAGGTAGCTCCGTCATAAATTCCTATACAACCTCTTTCTTCAACGAAGCAGTTCCCATACCGGCGCAAAATTGCAACTTAAACTACCTGGCAATATTTCAGCCAATCAAAACACCGAATGCATAAAACACATATTTGTTGTCACAAAGCCTATGCAATGATGAAGTCGCAAAATGAGGCGTATGTGTTCGGTAAAAACGACTCTCAGTGCAAGGTGCATATTCGAATAATGTTTAGCTGTTGTAAAGTTTCCGGAAATAATTAATGCGATTTGAATGAGAACTTTGGAAACGGCGGCTCTGATTGCACAACTAACTTTGATTGCATCCAATCAGCGTTCTACATTTCGTGGCCAAGAAACCTTCAGAGGTTGTATAGGAATTTATGACGGAGCTACCTCTGTTGGGAGAGAATGGTGCCTTTCTTGTTTTTATGAATGATCTAAAAAATAAAAAAGGACTATTGACCCACCCATGAAAATATGGGGATGACACAATTACCAGTGAATTCTCAAGTCTGCTATTTTAGCACAAAAGACTAAACTTATTTGAAGTTAAAACACAACAAAACAAGTTCCTCTGCGGACAAAACTTTAAACAGATGTAATATTTCTTTTCTTCAGTTTTTGTATGTATGTATGTTGCTTGCGTGCGGGTATGTGCTCGTCTGTATGTGTGTATATGTTTATTGCACGTTTGGCTTCGGATCAAGGCGTCCGTGGTTCGAATCCCGCAGGGGCTCGGCAACTTTGTCTGCAGTAGAGAACTGTTCTACACGCAGTCAGGTTTTGGTGCAATGCTACACTGAAATTCAGCGAAGCACCACCCATGGTTCGCTATTTCCAGCCGAAGCGCGCAGGTTTCACCGCAACCCACAGCCACAATGGTGTTGCGGGCTTTCTCCCTGTAATGATACTAGCAGCCGCGATATAAGTGAAAAATCTTGATAGCGGCGTTAAACATCAACTCACCTCACATGTAAAGGCATACAGTTTATACATGAAGGGGAAAAAGACTACAAATTGATATCCGATGAATTTTTGAATAAATTTTCCTTCTAAAAACGTAGAAAAAAACCTCTATAACGAATGTTTTTTCAAAACTTGTTTTATTTCTTGATGAAACCATTACCAAACTAATCTTTTTACAGCATAAATAATTCATAACAATGAGATATGTGTGAGATGAAAGAAAATCATCACGAAAACGTCTATGGATAATACAAAGCAATAAACACAATAATAATTTTCATTGAGTATGGCCCAACATCACGGTGTAAAGTAACTGTTATTAGTTCGATAATCTTTGAATGTTAAGGAGGCGGAAGTACTTTTTTTAAACATCTTCAAAGAACATTAGTTTATGCTAAACGTATTATCTTCAGCAAGGCAAACATCTCAATACACAAACCAATTGTTCATAGTCATCGAAGAACTCGCCTATCAAGCAATAACCCCTTGCGGCCATTTAAGTATGAACACATTTTGATCGCTTCAACACATTTTTATTGTTTGAGTCATAGAAAAGAATTCGCATTCGCATGTTTCATTCGTTTAAGACATTTCTATACAAAGTTTTTGCAATTATGTAACATTTGACTTTTATTTCTTGCGATTATTTGATTTATTTACATAAAACGTGCTACTGTCCCTTTAACTGAGATTTAAATTGTTTTATGATTCGATTAAAAAGGTTGTCGATTCGGCGGTAGTTTCTTTGGTTGGTTAAGATGAAGATGATGTATTAGTTTCTGTGTCGTGGCCATTATTCACGAAACTGATGTTTGCTGCTGCTGCTGTTGGTGTTGTTGTTGTTGTTGTTGTTGTTGTTGTTGAAGACGAATATAATGACTAATGGAAGCTGTAAAAGTCTCTGCAGTTTCATTTGGGTTTGCTGTCATTGAAGGTGAAGATGGCGTAAAGCTATATGTTATGTGACAAAAAATATGTTGATGATGGAAAATAGTTGTTGTTGAAGCTTACTATGTGCCAAAGTTAAGGGGCATTTTAGAAGCTGGATTGATGAAGAAGAACGAGCTCTTATGGATAGTTAACTTTATTGCTTGGATTGCGACGTTTCGGTGTAGATACTATCACCGTTATCAAGCAAGTGATAGTAAGCTTGTTAACATTAGGGTCGGTGTTTTGTGTGATACATATCCTGAGACCTATTCTTCAAAGATGTAATAATTGTTTGAATGCCTTCGACCTTTGACCATTGTTGATGCGGATTCACTGACGCCGTTGGTGGACCTTTAGGTGGTCGTTGTACTAGCTCTAGTAGATTTTGTTGTTGTTTTGTTGTACGTGTTTCGATCGTTGGTGATATACTGGAAGCTGTTGTTGCCGATGTTGATCTAATATTAGGTCTTGTATAGCTAGTGTAGACATTAAAGTCTTGATTTTGATTATACGTTGTTGCTCCTGTACAATGTCAGGAGCTTTTTCTCGAATGTTCTTTCACGAGGTGAAGTCTCCAAATGACAATGTGTGCATACCTTTGCAAATATGGGTAATCTTGTAAAGCTGGAGGTTACTGACGGACGGTCGTTATACTAGGGCAAAGCTGTCAAAGAGATTCCTACCAGGGTCATATTTGATGTCTTCCGCACAAGTCGTAGATTTGAGTTTACAATCACCATAGTAATCATCCCAGCTGTATCCTCTGAAACAAGTGTAGAAACGTTTTACTTCCGGTTGACACACAACAATTTCTTGACAACTAAAGCATGATGGGTAATATCCGTCGGGTAGGCCATGGCAGCTCTTTACACACCCGCTTTCAAATGTTAACTTTCGTGTGAATCCCTTTCCTTTAATATAAACCACTTTCTTTGTCTTCTGGTGTGGCTTAGATGAGCTCTCTATGGTTGTTGTTGATGTACTTGTAGGTGTTGTGGTCGTTATTGATGTACTGGAAGGTGCCGTGGTCGTCGTTGATGTAGTGGTTGGTGTTGTTGTTGTTGATGTACTGGTAGGTGTTGTCGTTGTCGATGTACTTGTAGGCGTTGTGGTCGTCGTTGATGTACTGGTAGGTGTCGTTGTCATTGTTGATGTACTTGTAGGCGTTGTGGTCGTCGTTGATGTACTGGTAGGTGTCGTTGTCGTTGTTGATGTACTTGTAGGCATTGTGGTCGTCGTTGATGTACTGGTAGGTGTCGTCGTTGTTGATATACTTGTAGGCGTAGTTGTTGTTGTCGATGTACTTGTAGGCGTTGTGGTCGTTGTTGATGTAGTGGTAGGTGTTGTTGTTGTTGATGTACTGGTTGGTGTTGTGGTCGTCGTTGATGTACTGGTAGGTGTCGTTGTCGTTGTTGATGTACTTGTAGGCATTGTGGTCGTCATTGATGTACTGGTAGGTGTTGTTGTTGATGTACTGGTAGGCGTTGTGGTCGTAGTTGATGTACTGGAAGGTGCCGTGGTTGTCGTTGATGTAGTGGTAGGTGTTGTTGTTGTTGATGTACTTGTAGGTCTTGTTGTTGATGTAGTGGTAGGTGCTGTTGTTGTTGATGTACTGGTTGGTGTTGTGGTCGTCGTTGATGTACTGGTAGGTGTCGTTGTCGTTGTTGATGTACTTGTAGGCATTGTGGTCGTCGTTGATGTACTGGTAGGTGTCGTCGTTGTTGATGTACTTGTAGGCGTAGTTGTTGTTGTCGATGTACTTGTAGGCGTTGTGGTCGTCGTTGATGTCCTGGTAGGTGTTGTTGTCGTTGTCGATGTACTTGTAGGTGTTGTTGTTGATGTACTGGTTGGTGTTGTGGTCGTCGTTGATGTACTGGTAGGTGTCGTTGTCGTTGTTGATGTACTTGTAGGCATTGTGGTCGTCATTGATGTACTGGTAGGTGTTGTTGTTGATGTACTGGTAGGCGTTGTGGTCGTAGTTGATGTACTGGAAGGTGCCGTGGTTGTCGTTGATGTAGTGGTAGGTGTTGTTGTTGTTGATGTACTTGTAGGTCTTGTTGTTGATGTAGTGGTAGGTGCTGTTGTTGTTGATGTACTGGTTGGTGTTGTGGTCGTCGTTGATGTACTGGTAGGTGTCGTTGTCGTTGTTGATGTACTTGTAGGCATTGTGGTCGTCGTTGATGTACTGGTAGGTGTCGTCGTTGTTGATGTACTTGTAGGCGTAGTTGTTGTTGTCGATGTACTTGTAGGCGTTGTGGTCGTCGTTGATGTCCTGGTAGGTGTTGTTGTCGTTGTCGATGTACTTGTAGGTGTTGTTGTTGATGTACTGGTTGGTGTTGTGGTCGTCGTTGATGTACTGGTAGGTGTCGTTGTCGTTGTTGATGTACTTGTAGGCATTGTGGTCGTCGTTGATGTACTGGTAGGTGTTGTTGTTGATGTACTGGTAGGCGTTGTGGTCGTAGTTGATGTACTGGAAGGTGCCGTGGTTGTCGTTGATGTAGTGGTAGGTGTTGTTGTTGTTGATGTACTTGTAGGTCTTGTTGTTGATGTAGTGGTAGGTGTTGTTGTTGTTGATGTACTGGTTGGTGTTGTGGTCGTCGTTGATGTACTGGTAGGTGTTGTTGTCGTTGTCGATGTACTTGTAGGTGTTGTTGTTGATGTAGTGGTAGGTGTTGTTGTTGATGTACTGGTAGGTGTTGTCGTTGTCGATGTACTGGTAGGTGTCGTTGTCATTGTTGATGTACTTGTAGGCGTTGTGGTCGTCGTTGATGTACTGGTAGGTGTCGTTGTCGTTGTTGATGTACTTGTAGGCATTGTGGCCGTCATTGATGTACTGGTAGGTGTCGTCGTTGTTGATGTACTTGTAGGCGTAGTTGTTGTTGTTGATGTACTGGTAGGCGTTGTGGTCGTTGTTAATGTACTTGAAGATGTTGTTGTTGATGTACTGGTAGGCGTTGTGGTCGTCGTTGATGTACTGGTAGGTGTTGTTGTCGTTGTTGATGTACTTGTAGGCGTTGTGGTCGTTGTCGATGTACTGGTAGGCGTTGTGGTCGTCGTTGATGTACTGGTAGGTGTCGTTGTCGTTGTTGATGTACTTGTAGGTGTTGTGGTTGTCGTTGATGTACTTGTAGGTGTTGTTGTCGTAGTTGGTGTACTTGTAGGTGTTGAGGTCGTTGTCGATGTACTTGTAGGCGTTGTGGTCGTTGTTGATGTACTTGTAGGTGTTGTTGTCGTTGTTGATGTACTTGTTGTCGTTGTTGATGTACTTGTAGGCGTTGTGGTCGTGGTTGATGTACTGGTAGGCGTTGTTGTCGTTGTTGATGTACTTGTAGGCGTTGTTGTCGTTGTTGATGTGCTTGTTGGTGTTGTTGTAGTCGTTGATGTACTTGTAGGTGTTGTGGTCGTTGTCGGTGTACTTGTAGGTGTTGTTGTTGATGTAGTGGTAGGTGTTGTTGTTGATGTAGTGGTAGGTCTTGTTGTTGTTGATGTACTGGTAGGTGTCGTTGTTGATGTACTTGTAGGCGTTGTGGTCGTCGTTGATGTACTTGTAGGTGTTGTTGTCGTGGTTGGTGTACTTGTAGGTGTTAAGGTCGTTGTCGATGTACTTGTAGGCGTTGTGGTCGTTGTTGATGTACTTGTTGTCGTTGTTGATGTACTTGTAGGCGTTGTGGTCGTGGTTGATGTACTGGTAGGCGTTGTTGTCGTTGTTGATGTACTTGTAGGCGTTGTTGTCGTTGTTGATGTGCTTGTTGGTGTTGTTGTAGTCGTTGATGTACTTGTAGGTGTTGTGGTCGTTGTCAGTGTACTTGTAGGTGTTGTTGTTGATGTAGTGGTAGGTGTTGTTGTTGATGTAGTGGTAGGTCTTGTTGTTGTTGATGTACTGGTAGGTGTCGTTGTTGATGTACTTGTAGGCGTTGTGGTCGTCGTTGATGTACTGGTAGGCGTTGTGGTCGTAGTTGATGTACTTGAAGATGTTGTTGATGTACTGGTAGGCGTTGTGGTCGTCGTTGATGTACTGGTAGGTGTCGTTGTCGTTGTCATTGTTGATGTACTTGTAGGCGTTGTGGTCGTCGTTGATGTACTGGTAGGTGTCGTTGTCGTTGTTATTGTTGATGTACTTGTAGGCGTTGTGGTCGTCGTTGATGTACTGGTAGGTGTTGTCGTTGTCGATGTACTTGTAGGCGTTGTGGTCGTGGTTGATGTACTGGTAGGTGTTGTTGTCGTTGTTGATGTACTTGTAGGCGTTGTGGTCGTGGTTGATGTACTGGTAGGTGTCGTTGTCGTTTTTGATGTACTTGTAGGCGTTGTGGTCGTGGTTGATGTACTGGTAGGTGTCGTTGTCGTTGTTGATGTACTTGTAGGCGTTGTGGTCGTGGTTGATGTACTGGTAGGTGTCGTCGTTGTTGATGTACTTGTAGGCGTAGTTGTTGTTGTCGATGTACTTGTAGGCGTTGTGGTCGTCGTTGATGTCCTAGTAGGTGTTGTTGTCGTTGTCGATGTACTTGTACGTGTTGTTGTTGATGTAGTGGTAGGTGTTGTTGTTGTTGATGTACTGGTTGGTGTTGTGGTCGTCGTTGATGTACTGGTAGGTGTCGTTGTCGTTGTTGATGTACTTGTAGGCATTGTGGTCGTCGTTGATGTACTGGTAGGTGTTGTTGTTGATGTACTGGTAGGCGTTGTGGTCGTAGTTGATGTACTGGAAGGTGCCGTGGTTGTCGTTGATGTAGTGGTAGGTGTTGTTGTTGTTGATATACTTGTAGGTGTTGTTGTTGATGTAGTGGTAGGTGTTGTTGTTGTTGATGTACTGGTTGATGTTGTGGTCGTCGTTGATGTACTGGTAGGTGTTGTTGTCGTTGTCGATGTACTTGTAGGTGTCGTCGTTGATGTACTAGTAGGTGTTGTTGTTGATGTACTGGTAGGCGTTGTGGTCGTAGTTGATGTACTGGAAGGTGCCGTGGTTGTCGTTGATGTAGTGGTAGGTGTTGTTGTTGTTGATGTACTTGTAGGTGTTGTTGTTGATGTAGTGGTAGGTGTTGTTGTTGATGTACTGGTAGGTGTTGTCGTTGTCGATGTACTGGTAGGTGTCGTTGTCATTGTTGATGTACTTGTAGGCGTTGTGGTCGTCGTTGATGTACTGGTAGGTATTGTTGTCGTTGTCGATGTACTTGTAGGTGTTGTTGTTGATGTAGTGGTAGGTGTTGTTGTTGATGTACTGGTAGGCGTTGTGGTCGTAGTTGATGTACTGGAAGGTGCCGTGGTCGTCGTTGATGTAGTGGTAGGTGTTGTTGTTGTTGATGTACTGGTAGGTGTTGTCGTTGTCGATGTACTGGTAGGTGTCGTTGTCATTGTTGATATACTTGTAGGCGTTGTGGTCGTCGTTGATGTACTGGTAGGTGTCGTTGTCGTTGTTGATGTACTTGTAGGCATTGTGGTCGTCGTTGATGTACTTGTAGGCGTAGTTGTTGTTGTCGATGTACTTGTTGGCGTTGTGGTCGTCGTTGATGTACTGGTAGGTGTTGTTGTCGTTGTCGATGTACTTGTAGGTGTTGTTGTTGATGTAGTGGTAGGTGTTGTTGTTGTTGATGTACTGGTTGGTGTTGTGGTCGTCGTTGATGTACTGGTAGGTGTTGTTGTCGTTGTCGATGTACTTGTAGGTGTTGTTGTTGATGAAGTGGTAGGTGTTGTTGTTGATGTACTGGTAGGTGTTGTTGTTGATGAAGTGGTAGGTGTTGTTGTTGATGTACTGGTAGGTGTTGTGGTCGTAGTTGATGTACTTGAAGATGTTGTTGTTGATGTACTGGTAGGCGTTGTGGTCGTCGTTGATGTACTGGTAGGTGTTGTTGTCGTTGTTGATGTACTTGTAGGCGTTGTGGTCGTTGTCGATGTACTTGTAGGCGTTGTGGTCGTCGTTGATGTACTGGTAGGTGTTGTTGTCGTTGTTGATGTACTTGTAGGTGTTGTGGTTGTCGTTGATGTACTGGTAGGTGTTGTTGTCGTTGTTGATGTACTTGTAGGCGTTGTGGTCGTTGTCGATGTACTGGTAGGTGTCGTTGTCGTTGTTGATGTACTTGTAGGCGTTGTGGTCGTTGTCGATGTACTTGTAGGCGTTGTGGTCGTTGTTGATGTACTTGTAGGTGTTGTTGTCGTTGTTGATGTACTTGTTGTCGTTGTTGATGTACTTGTAGGCGTTGTGGTCGTGGTTGACGTACTGGTAGGCGTTGTTGTCGTTGTTGATGTACTTGTAGGCGTCGTTGTCGTTGTTGATGTGCTTGAAGGTGTTGTTGTAGTCGTCGTTGATGTACTTGTAGGCGTTGTGGTCGTTGTTGATGTACTTGTAGGTGTTGTGGTCGTAGTTGATGTACTTGTAGATGTTGTTGTTGATGTACTGGTAGGTGTTGTGGTTGTCGTTGATGTACTGGTAGGTGTTGTTGTCGTTGTTGATGTACTGGTAGGCGTTGTGGTCGTGGTTGATGTACTTTTAGATGTTGTTGATGTACTTGTAGGCGTTGTGGTCGTCGTTGATGTACTTGTAGGTGTTGTTGTTGTTGATGTACTTGTAGGCGTTGTGGTCGTCGTTGATGTTCTTGTAGGCGTCGTGGTCGTTGTTGATGTGCTTGTAGGTGTTGTTGTTGTTGATGTACTTGTAGGCGTTGTGGTCGTCGTTGATGTTCTTGTAGGCGTCGTGGTCGTTGTTGATGTGCTTGTAGGTGTTGTTGTTGTTGATGTACTTGTAGGCGTTGTGGTCGTCGTTGATGTTCTTGTAGGCGTCGTGGTCGTTGTTGATGTGCTTGTAGGTGTTCTTGTTGATGTAGTGGTAGTTGTCGTTGTTGATGTACTTGTAGGCGTAGTCGTCGTTGTTGATGTAGTGGTAGGTATTGTTGTGGTTGTTGATGTACTGGTAGGTGTTGTGGTCGTTGTCGATGTACTAGTAGTTGTTGTCACCGGCCTTATTTAAAATAAAAGTTGCCATCAAAATTAATGTTAAATATACCTCTGATCAAAGAAATGAGTTAAGGATGTTCGCTCCTCAGTCACAGAGACAAAACTCAAATAACCTTTAATTATAATGTTCTTACAAAATAAACCAAAATGAAGCGGAAATTTCTCACTTTTAATGATTTCTGATTAAATATTCATCAAAATTAAGAAACGTAGTATAAAATTTTTGAAATAATTCACAATTTTGCTGACTCAGCAATTTTTAACTGTTACTTTCATTTGAGCAAGTTCTATAATCTGTTTTTCTTAGAAAGTTGATGTTCTTGAATGAATATGATTTGTATGTATGCGTTCAGGTATTTTTTTAGATAATGAGTGCGAGAAAGCATGTTTTTAGTACAATATAGCTTGAATGTTGATAATTTAATTGAAATGTCTGAATACATGTTGTGCCGTAGCGGCTAAAAAGCTACAGTACCATGTATATTTTATACTTTTTTCTGGAAGAAATCTATGTTAACTCAAACATGTTTTCATATTAAAAAAAGTTTAATACAGGAACTAATTTAAATTTAAGATTTCTCAAAAAAGGTCATCATTTCCCAATTGACTCCCATGCTAAGTCTCTGACCGACAAAGGGATCTTAAAATATCTCGAAAAAACCCACACTAACCCCCATTTTTTGGGGTTGATATTTCAAGAAAGTACACTAAACTTTTGAAAAAAGTTAGAAAAAAGTTTAATACTTCAAAAGCTATTGTACGAACTTGGTATCTGTTAAACTTGTAAATTGGGTCGAAAGACTATTAAGGCAAAGCATTTCGTGCAGGCGTAAGGTAAGCATCCTAGGTAACAATGGATGCACTCTCTCAAAAAAGGTAGCTCCGTCATAAATTCCTATACAACCTCTGTCTTAATTCGAGGGTTTCTTGGTCACGCAATGTAGAACGTTGATTGGATGCAATCAAAGTTAGTAGTGCAATCAGCGACGTCGTTTCACAAGCTATGATTCAAATCGCCTAAGTTATTTCCGTAACCTTTCCAAAAGCCAAACTTTATTCGAATATGCACCTCGCACTTTGAGTCGTCTTAATAGAACAAAAACGCCTCATTTTGAGACTGTTTCGTTCCACGGGCCTTTGTGTCAACAAATATGTTATTTATGCATTCGTTCTTTTCATTGGCTGAAATATAGCCAGGTAGTTTAAGTTGCAATTGCTAGGGGAAACTGCCGGAAGACCAAGAAACTTTCGTATTAAGACAGAGGTTGTATAGGAATTTATGACGGAGCTACTTCTGTTAGAATAGAATGCCATGGGTGGTATTAGAAAAAAACTTTAGTCCAGGAAATATTTTCATAATTAATGTTCCTTCATGAATGATAATGGTTCCTTGTGCTTTTCTTTCCATGAGTGCAATTAGTCAAATCTAGACTTGCTGAATTAAAACCTACACTGTGGTAAAGACTCCTATATATTAGCAGGACTAGAATATTGTGCATAACACCTGGTATTGTCCAATACAATATAAATTACCTACCTGCAGTAGCCATGTCTACTACACTCGCCGCAGTTGTCTGTGTCGTCGCAGGAGCTGGTGACGATGTTGAAGGTTTCCCCTGGAGGACATTTGGTGAAGCTGTAGTATGTCCAGAAGTAGCAGTTCACGAAGCCATCGCACCTGTTACACTCACGGTGCTTCCCGTCAGAAAAGCCGAAACAGTTCCTTCTCACACACGGGTAGCCTGCAAAAAGAGATAAAGAATAGTGCAGTAGTAAGTGATGAACGTATATACTATTGGTCATGAAAAAAATGGATAAGGAACTTTTCCATAAATAAGAAATTACTTTTTTTAATTGAAATCAAACAATGTCACGAGTACACAACTCACCATTTACGTTTTAAGAAAACACGCTCTTTCCAAAATATGGCCTTATCCATTTCTTTTTCATGTTATAGTTTCTTTTGCCCCTCATACCATATGTCTAGCAAATGGAACATGTAAATATATGTTCTAAAGGCATTTATACAACCTATTTATATTTTGATATTATCAAATTATGTTCAACTGTCTACAGAGTAATAATAACTATCCAGTGGACTAAAATTTCTTAATTTTCTATAAATCATGCTAGACAATAAAACACGTTAAACTTTCAAGTAAAAAAGGTCATTTCTTATTTATAGAAACGGAAATAATATGTTATAGTTTCTTTTGCCCCTCATACCATATGTCTAGCAGATTGACAGCATTTATACAACCTATTTATATTTTGATATTTCAAATGATGTTTAACTTTCTACATAAAATAATAACTATCCAGTTGACAAAAATTTCTTCATTTTCTAACAATTATGCTAGACAATAAAACACGCCCAGGTATTGAAATATATAAAATTGGTCATATTTTGATTTTATAAAAATGTCAATACGAAGTCCTTAAAGACATACAATGCCATGTTTGTAAAGTTCAATGCATCATAGGGGCTCCATTCTGCAATACTTTTTATGTACTAATATGGTAGAGAGGCCGCTTATCATTCGAAAACCGAGGTTCGAATCCCGGCAGCGTAATACCAAAAGATATCAAGTCGATTGTATAAAATTTTATATGTAATGTATCACTTAGTAGTTCAGTGATATGAACTAAACAAAATACAATAGTCTAGTGCTACAATGCCCAGCTTGTATTTTGATTCATGTATATATGTATCATATTTAGTAAACAAAATCCAACCATCATTGGATGTAAAATAAAACATCACACCCCGCAGCTATTCTTTCCTTGTTATCTTTAATATCTTGATGGAAGAGTTCATTATTCTTAAGAGATCAGGGTGTATCTGTTATGTGCATCCACCCATAACTGTGTTTTGATAACAGTGTAGGCGAAATGAGGACAGGCCATCAAGTCACCGTCACGAGTTTTAGTTACATGTAACTAATTGAAATACAATCTGTTTTAATGAATACTTAAAATTTTAACATGAAGTACAAAATTTGTGACGCTACGCGAATCCATTTCCCTAACTGAAATGATTAAAAAGAATTCACACTAAAATGGTCGCCTGTAGTTTTCACTGGAAACTTGACATCTTGTTTTAAGACTACGGGTAACAGATTGTGGTAATGAGATGTTTTACTTCTAAAGAATCAATCTTGCTACACTTACGTCTCATTGGGGGATTTTGAATAGTAACCTTTTCAAAAAAATGCTACTGTTTCTTTAGAAGATGGCAATTATTGTATCCTAGCTTGCGTGACGTCCGTTATGAGGACAGAATATTTTCTAAACTGACACTGCACTTCGTCTTTATGTAAAAATGCACAAGATAAGTTTCCGCTGTTCATTGTGCTAAAATAATAAAGAGTTATTATTTATTATTGTGATTGAAAAATGATAATAATTATCGTTACAACTCACTTTTATGGTATTCCTGTCCACTACAGATTACTATGGTCAATATCGCCAACAACAACGGGTAGGTATGCATCTGAAATCAAGAAAATATTTTGACATATGCATATGGGTTTGATATACACCTGGACAAAAGTAATGCAACACCGATAAGAATGTTGTCATTTGTCAATCTTCCAAAACCCACATAAACCATAAGGGTGTTAAAGGTTTTTTAAGAATTTGTTTGACAATGCAATGAATAGAATGGAAGCATATGTCTCTTTGAGCGAGAATATGTTTGGTGAAAGTCATTGGCGTTATTTGGGTAACAACAAATACTTCCGTCTTTTATTTGACCGTTTGTCAAAGTTACTCATAATGCCGCTTTAAAAATGCTGATGTGATTACTTCAATGTTTTGTTTTCTCCCCTTTATTTAGGATTGGTTAAAATTTAGAAAATCAATTTATCATGGATTGTTATTTCATCGATCGAGTATCAATATTTTATGTCGTCAATGGGAAAGCAGGTCTTTCAATAACAATAAGAGTCAATTGCTATAGTTTCGTAAGGTAAAGGAATATATAAAAAATCGCATTATACTTTCATGCTTGAATAACCAAAATAAATATGTTTTATGTTTACATATATTGAATGAATTGAAAGGATTAATTCAAATTTTCCAAAATAAAAATTTAGTTTTTACCAAATTATTATCTTCACAGGCTTAAAACATCTCTTTGCACTACCCCATCATCCTTCAGGATATATTCAAGTATGAGGCAAAAACCACTTGCGTTCATTTTCGTTGGATTGGAAAATGCATTGACATACATGTAGCTTAACCGAGCATGTTACGTTCGTTTTCTAAAACTGCTGATTAAATAAATTGTCTTGCAATTGGAGAAATTTATTTTCTTTTTGAATAGATCACTTTCATTAATTTTTACAATATGCTACTGTCCCTTTAGTTAATTGTATATAGCACATGTAGAATGGATAATATGTTTACTTTATATATCATAATTTTATTTTTTATCTTAAAACAACTTTTAACTATTAAAGAAATATTTTCGCATAAATTGTAAACATGACTCACCGTTAAGTTCATCAGTAAAACCAACAACAATCCATATCCAAATAACGACTCCAAATAATGAAGCGGACACCAAAGTTCTGTTCATAAATATATATATTTATATATATATACCTGGATCAGAGGTGGCCATAACTCTCATATCAACAGTCAATTACAAACATTAACAATCAACGACATAAATCTGTAAACATTTATTACAAAATATAAATACGTCATTTGACTAATTCTTTGCAAATGGTTTACGTTTGACATATATATTACAAGAAAATACTGCTTAATTATTTTTCATTTCTTTGCATGTCAACAACTAATTCTTTAAGGCGCTATTCTTTACTCCTTGTTTAGTGTCGATTTATCGATGACTTTATATATCGATCCTGCAGAGAAAAAGTTATCGTTTGCTATCTTGAGCTGTAAAGTGTATACCATTTATCCTATGAGTGCACTAACTACTGTCACTTTATTTGATTTATACAGAAATTAATCCAGTAAGCTATTAGCCAAATGAGTGGCGTAAAGAGGGTCGTGTCGGGTCACTTGGGGTCAAACAGGGTGACCAAAGTCCTTTGACCTTTAGGGTGTAAACTGGTATATACTTTAAGAGCTTAAAGGGTCAAAGAGTACGTTGTTGGTGTCGAATATATGAAACTTCATAAATGGTCGTATTCATTAGAGGACAGTCTGATTAAAATCTACCGTTTTCCGAGGAATAGAAGTTTTTTTTAAATGACTCAAGCGAGATTCGAACAGACTATCAGAAGGCTTTCCTCTCCACAACGGAGAGAATAGCCTCGACAGATAGAGCTCGAAATCGAGTCAATATTTTGAACTTTTATTACACAGTCGATTTTAATGAGACTGCAATAGAGGAATAATGGTTGTTCCTGAAAATAAAAATATAAGTGCTTATAAGTTCACCATAGTGACAATAAAAAGGTTAAAGTCGAAATGTATTATCGAAAACCGGACAATGGTATGCGCCAATGACTGAAACATGACTTTTAAAATCTTATCTACGACAGATATCAAGACAAAAAAGGTTTGATGGGGTTAGTCAAGTTATATAACATAAAAATATGTAAATGGGAAGCAGAACTGCAACTTCATAACTTTTATATGGTCGGGTTTTTTATCATCATTGAAAACAGGATTATATCGACAGTTTTGACAGTTTAGAGTTAAAAATGAAATTTTATCGAGGCAATTTGAACTTGTTTCAGGACAAATGGTATTTTGGCTCTATTCAAGCCACATACAAACTTTATGAAATATACTCTGTGTCACTTTAATTTTATATGAAGTTAAAATTTATTGTTCTTATTCTATGACTAGCCTGCTGTATTTAAGATATTTTCTCCAATATCGGTTAGCTTGCAATATTAACCCTGGGTAAAAATAATAAATGTTGAAGTTACAGATTAAAATGTTCACCATTTCGTTTATTTAATTTCAAAACGTGTCTA
Organism: Phorcus lineatus; assembly: GCA_921293015.1. Taxonomy (NCBI): domain Eukaryota; kingdom Metazoa; phylum Mollusca; class Gastropoda; order Trochida; family Trochidae; genus Phorcus; species Phorcus lineatus. The sequence continues at coordinate 12,144,439 of OV121098.1, read as the reverse complement.
TGAATGTTTTTTGGAAAGATTTCATCTCTGTTATATTAAATTGATTTTGTCATTTAACTTGAACTTACGTCAAGACGAACGGACAATATGGACATTCGTGTTTGCTTTTACAAAATATATAATTAGGCCTTCAAGACAAGTCTGGAAGACCTATTGTTCTTTTCCGTATTATTATTTGTTCTTTTTTGTGTCAATCGGAAAACGGCTGCTTCAAATTCGACCAAATTTGGTATGCTGATAGCCCTTATTGAGGAATACGAAGCTTTTGGGCCTAATTGGACCATGCGTTAAAGGCACAGACCCACTCAAATTTTCAAAAATTAACATAGAAAATCTTTTCAAAATGTACTTAGACACCTACAACGTTTTTTAAAAGATAGGCAATGACATTTGAAGGAAAAAAGTAAATCATTGCGAATTCTTAGCATGCATAGTTTCGCCGCCATATTGATTATTTTACCTGTTTACATTTTCGGACCCCATGCACCTTTGACAATCTTCTTCGCCCTTTAAAAATCTTCTTCTCCCTTTGACAATCTTCTTCTCTGAAGATACTTGCAGTAGAGAGCTGAATTTCATAATCAATGTAGCTGAAACATTGTAGTTTTGAATTTGACCTTTACAAGGTTCAAACCTTAAAACCTTTTTTCTCAGCAACCCTTCAAAGTCGAGCGACATATCTCATGTGACCATGTTCAAAGGGAGATTACTCAAAAAGTTGGACTCACAATTGCACCATTTTTGCAGGAATGTAAGACCTGTTTGTGGACTTGACGAAACTATCGATCGCGAACATGGTCATTTTTGTTCACAATTAAGGATCAAAATCGGGGAAAATCTTTTCAAAATGCACCTAAAGACTTGAAGCTTGTTTTCAATGGAGCATCATAACAGTACAAACAAAAAAGTAAATCATGCAAACTCATAACTAGCATAGTTTTTTTCGCATTATCAACTTCATTGCAATAATCACAGTTTGTGTATGAGATTTTGTCACATAATTAAGTAACTGTTTACCGCTAAGACAAAAAAGCATGTGAAGGTCAAACTCTGTGTGAAGGTCAAAGAGGAAGTCTTGGCGGTCCTAGTTTATATTTGTTAATGTTTGGTCTTGAGCAAGGACATATGTTTTTTCTTAGACAGGCAATAGATTAATGTTTTAAAAAAAATGTCACGATAAAACATTAGTTTATGCAAAATGTATTACCTTAAGGGGACAAAAAACACCATTCCATTATTCAACTCGATCAAGTCTTAGAGGATAAAACCAAGCAAAAACAAAAATAACTGCCGGCAATTTGTGTGAAAATCTTTAATAAAGTAAAGAAATAGATTAGCAGAGCTTTACTGATCATGATACTTTGAACTTAAAACTACCTCTATGTTGTTTTTTTTTATTTAAAAAACGTCCTACTTTCTCTTTTTAAACGTATCTTGGTACGAGGCGAGGAGGAATCGAAACTAAGTCTGCCGGGTAATAGGCCGACACTCTATCAACTGAGCTGTGGTTTATGAGTTTAAGGGTGGCGTCCGTGACTGCCCAGAGGGCACTTTGCCTACAAACATAGTTTTTTGGTTTTGGTGGTTTTGATAACGAATTGTCATTGACCCCGTCACTTAAATAGACTCTCCCAAATAATTATCTAGAATTAGCACACACGATATACCACGCTATGACCCGCAATCAGATCTTTATTATTGAATACTTTCCTTAACTGCCCTAGTCTACAGCTGCATGCCAAAAGTTTGTTCACATACCTGTATATACTAGTGCAAATATCATGTAATTTGAGATGCCTTTGAGGTATCGTAGCGTTGTGAAAAATAAAAGTATAATATTGAGTTTTCAATACACATATGCAGATCCATTCTTCTTTAAGGCAAATGTTTATCGTACCCCACAATTACCCGTAACAGTTTTGGCAGATCACTGAAGTGACCAGGGGTCAAAATTCCGAAAACATTAATTTTTATTTTTCTCCATAAAATCCTTTATAAGTTATCATCTTCTTACAAAATACGTCACGTTTATACCTTAGCACAAAGTCAATGTGATTATGTTGGTTTTAATCTGGGAGAGTCAATATGGAAAATTTTATTTGACATTTAACGAAATCGAAATTTCAAAAATGTTACTCCCTCTGTCTTTATCAATATGCCAAAATTCGACTTTTTGCACCAGAGATCACACGATCCCAAAAAGAGTTAAAAAACGGTTACTTCACACTTGGACAGTAGGTTATTCATTGTCAGTTATGCTGAAGTTATTTTATTGACGTTCAAGCGAAACCCAAATTACATGATATTTGCACTACGATTCAGTGGTAAATGAACAAACTTTCGGTATGCAGCTGTGTAAGCGTTTAAACCCATTTGCCAAACTGACATTTACTTTAAGTTGACATTAAATTAATTGCCCAGTAGATGTTGCTTGTACAGTAGTAACATAACTTACCAGACTATACTTTTATACTTTTCTGTTTCTTAAATTACTTTTGACCCATGATCAATAAATTCGCTGTACAGTGTCCAGTTTAGAATTATTAAATCATTAAGTTTCGCGTTACAAAACCAATCAGACAAAATATGTTTATTTTCAGCAGCATGACAACTGGAGACAGATATTAACAACGTTTTATATGATTATTCTGACCGTAATATAAGGTACCCATAATAATATTTTTTAAATTATTTATCTATTTTTAACACAGAGATATATAACACTTTTAATTCATGAATAAACATTTTCAGAATAAGCTCATTCAATTATTGGTACCCATATTAGCTGGATTGACTTAGATCTATCGATATAAGTTAGATTAAACTAAGACTGTATCGTAATAGTTTTTTTAAAACTATACCGTACCTTCATATACCCACAACTAAGTGTACTCACGTTGCAGCCAAGGTCATCACCAAAACTTTCTTTGGACATTTTACGGGTGCTTCAATTTTTGCTTTTCCGATTTACTAACAGATTTACAGCTTGTTACTTGTAAAAGTTTGTTACATTACTTGCAAATATCATTTAAATGGGTGTTTGAAAGATAGTCTCATGCAATCATCTTCCCGCTAAGCTTTATGATGTTTGTGGAGATGACGAAACATCATGTTCCGATCACATACCTTATTAGCTTATTCATATTTCCGCTGAAATACCTTTGGCATGGATTTGTGACACACTGAAATCAAAAGAAAAACTAAATCTTTCTAAAATTTCTCTTAAAACTCTCCTTTCAAAACATTTTTGTAAGTAATGAACTTTATGAAAATATGTTGTCGAAACAATTACGAAAACATGCTAAGTTCATATCTGATTGCTGAAATATGAAAATCTTTATTTTAAACTCCATTCCTCTTTGGCAATGCCAGAATTGTCTCCGGCAAACCACGCATATGTAACTTGTATATCTAGTGTACATTTGAACCCCTCACATATTATTCAAGAGTATGGCTTGTACATTGTAGTGTTATACGTTGGTGACAAACTAACATTTTAAAAAATGTTGACTTTATATAGGAAATTATGAGCATTGTAATAGGTTCTTGTTTACTAGCTGTATGTTTGACTTTAGCAGAGGTAGGTATGTACTGTTAAGTGGAGGTTTTATAAATCATTTATTGAATAAAAAATAGTTTTCATATGTGCACATGTGCATATATCACCTTCGACTAAGAACGATTGTTTCAGCGCTAGTTTAGTATTTAGAAAACAATTGTACGTGATGTTTTCTTGATGTTTCAAAATTCTCGAAAAAGAACAGAATTGGAAAAAGAAACAACTTATTGCAATCCGAAGTGTGCCTTTTATATACATGTAGTAACGAATATCCATAACATCTGAGTTGACCCTCGCTCTCGCTCAGTTGATACAGACAATTACACTCGTTACGTTGAATTGATTTGATACACTTCCTCATGTTAAAGTCTCATAACCTTTCAAGGATTTGTCTTTTAACGTGTTTTCAACAATATTTCAGTTATCAAACTCGTGGATGACAAGCATCCGGGAAAAGTGGAGAAAGGGATGAAATCATGAGGGGAAAGAAAGGCATATTAAGAGATTTACAACACGTTTTAGAACTACTTAAATAAGTATGGCTTCTACCCTTCGACCTGTCCATTTTGGGTGCCCCTACCAAGAGAACGTAATATCCGGCTGGCACAGAACTCTTTCGTTTGTTTGAAGGGTGATTTTGCACTGAAATTTTGCCAGAACCTCATGAGGAAAAAGCATCATTTTCATTCTCTGAATTACATGATTTCTTCAACGAATTCCCAAGGCCCTCAATATAAAACTTAACGTACTTAATAGTCTCTCTGTATTTGACAATAAAGACATCCCCGTTGTTTAGACCCCAACGGAGCGATAGTTTGTCTAAAACTATGCGGATTACTATCCGTGTTGGAATCTGAACGCCAGAGGATTATCGAAGATTAAAGGCTTATGCCGCATGTGGTGAGATCATCCTTCGAGATCGTGAGAGGTTCCGTTTGTTCCAACTAATCTCATTGATTTATGGTTATTGAATAAAAGGCTGATTAAAATCTGTTAATTTGTTTTTCTCATATCATAAGAATTTATTTCAAAGTGAGAAAAGCTGTGCTACTTAGATTTTACTGACAGAATTTTATCCTCGATTAAGGATGAACGATTATGTAATACGAAAAGCATGAGAAAAAAATCAAATGATTTGCTTAAAACCTCTGTCGATATCTCTTGAATGAAAATATTTTCGATGTCGTGTTTTACGGCCATATAGTTTCGTTGCATAACGATAATGGTTAGTGCTCGACGGTTGAAACCAATGGGTCAAAAGTTCAAACCTATGTTTTGATTCCTACATGAGTAAATTCAGTCTTGAAAAATTGCAATTTTACCGAGTCCCTTCGCTTTCATTTGAAAAGAAAAGTTTCAACTGACACTAATTTAAAAACAAAATATCATCGTACAAGTTGTTCACGATGAACAGAGAGGCACGTGCATACCGTGCATAGTAGGAGTTAGCATGAATAACGTATACCTGAATTAAACAAAGTAGCTTGACGCTATTCAACCCACTTTGCACGTTACCTCTGTTACAAATCTAAAGATTTTCTGAGAATTCTCTTTGGCTGCGATTGAAGTTATTTGTCAAATCGGAGAATCTATCGAAACGAATGCACGAACATGCCTTTTTACCTATAGGAATAGGAATCTGACGAAAAGCAACTTCAATCTCTGATACCTTCGACAATGTTTTTATCTAATGCAAGTATAGCATATACGGACGTACCAAAGCAAAGGTTTACACACTAATTTGGCTGCATGCTTACACTTGACCATGGCCATTGACCATAATAAAAACGCAAAATTTTCTTCACATTATCAAAGTTATATATACATATTACTTACTTTTATGAAAAATGTTCTAAACAAACAAACAAACTACTTTAAATCGAATGCTTCTTTAACAAAAATATTTGTTTTGGATAGCATATTAATGTGTAAGTAACTTATTGTCTACCCAGGGATCGTGCCTGGAGATCGTACCGGTTTTGCAACTGTTTTGAAGACTTGAGCCCCTTCACCTGTGCGGTTTGAACATGTACCTCTCGAGATAGAAACCAGTCTGAGGAGAACGATTAATGATATAATTCAAATAAAACATAATTTACGTTTAGTAGGGAACTTTATGAGAAATACATATTGGCCTACTTGAAACTGAAGTTACGTAGGAAAACATGAATGAATTGGACTGATTAAACTCTTTGAAGAGAGTGAACTTACACAAGAAATAAGAGAGACCATACAATTCCTGATAAAATAAGTACAAGAATGGCTATTCCACACATGTAAAATGCTGAAGCTATTTTATTGAGGTCCAAACTAAACCCAAATTACATGATATTTGCACCACGATTCAGTGATAAGTGAACAAACTTTCGGTATGCACCTCTTTGAGTGAACACTATTTTAACAATGTTGTAATAAAACCGGCTCCTTGTAATTTATTGGTTACCAGTTTGTCAGGGTATCAACGAATAAGTTGTGAATTGACAAGAATGTCATTAAACAAGAGTATATATTTGTGTCAGTCTTCATCTGTCATGATATATGCTACTTTTAGATCGCAATGTTTGACCCGCTCAGTCTCCCGTGGAGGACGGTAATTGCCATGTCAGAAGTGGACCATGCCGCGCTGACCAGGTCCGTTGTATGACCTTGTCTCAGTCTAGTCGGGTCACCTACTCCGCTCTCTGAAAGTCCCTAGATAGGAATGATTGTACCATCAAAGATAAATTTGGTCATTCACATGTTATTCTATTTTGCTCCGATATAAAGAAGATGAAGTTGATTTATCTTTGAATATCTTTTATCCTCTGATGAGGTGGGTTCATTCTAGAATGTACCCACCTCATCAGCCCGTGCATTATAAAGTGGGTACATTCTAGAATGTACCCACCTCATCAGCCCGTGCATTATAAAGTGGGTACATTCTAGAATGTACCCACCTCATCAGCCCCTGTATTATAAAGTGGGTACATTCTAGAATGAACCTACCTCATCAGGCCGTGTATGATAATAAATAAATAATAATAATAAACGTTTGCCAAAGATAATTCGACTTCATCTTCTCTTTTATATATATAACTATAGAGTTTGGACATTCTTTTTTCATATTTGAGATAAACAGTATTGGTTTGGCACAGATTTTTTTTCAAGAAGATGCTTGACGTAAAATATAACCCGAATCAATATCACTTTGTAAAGGTGGAGGAAAAATCATCAAAATAAGATTTACAATGACATTGAGTGTGTTATTAAAGTTTTGAAGGTGATCATTGTATCAGGACGAGCCACATTTTGCTTAAAGTTGGCATCAGTATAATGAAACCATTAAGGTCTAAAGTCGTGTTTTTTATCGAAAACCAGACAGTGCATAGCCACTGGCTCAGATCAATTTGTTGAACGTTACTTAGGAAACTTTTCAAACAGCAAAACAGACTATTTAGGTCTGCATAGATCATATGACATGTGTAATGAGACAAGTTATCTAGACTGCGACAAGACCGATTTGCATTGAAAACCAGTAATTGTCCTATTTAGCAAGGGTTTTGATTCTGCATAAATGGTATATCTGAACGTAGGCCTATGAAAACCAGAGAGATTTTTAAAGAAATATCTTTCTCTTCAAACATGAGTTATTGTTGTCAGTCACAGGTGTGTCTGTCGAGACAGTTGACAACTCTCCGATGACATTTAGAAATGGACAAAACGCCCATTTTCACAAAGGAAAGCAAATTTCTGGGGTTTATGGCACAGTATGTGTCATTTCACTATGGATTTACGAAGTGATTTCGTAAGTAGAGCCGTGGCAATAAATGGCATGGCTACCAGCATGGATTGTGCAAAATGACATTTATCATGTCACTAGGCACGACATAATCCTATCGAACATCGGTGGTGTGTATGTCAAGACGGGGTTTCTGTTTTCTCTATATATACACTTGAAGGGGAGATAGAATTGTTGTTGTACGTTGTTATTCGGAGTGGAAGTGCATAGCATCGTGAGTGGGCTTACATCATTTTTTAATATATTGTTTATATGTAAAATCTTTTTTTTGTACTTTTGAGTTGTGTTAAACTTTTGTATAATCACTAAGCTTAAATAAATTAATAATAATTTTGGATTCATTTAAAATAATTCGTTTTTTTAAACACGTAGCCTGGTTTTAAAAAATTCTAAACTTTCTCTTCCCTATTATGTAAGGTTTTCTTAATAATGATAATCGCTTTGATAATTGTATCATATATCAAACATTTAATCATTTCCGATTACTTTGAATTTTGAATGAACTGGAAAAATTGGATGTTAATTGAAAAAAGGAAGTTGTCATACATTTGTCATTTTGGACCACATAATGTACTTTGGCACAACAAAAAATCCAAATTAATGTTAAGAAAATTATTCTTTATCACTTTAGTTTTTGTTGTATTTATAACAAAGAATTTTTAAAACCTAAGTGCATCAACACTTTTATGGTAAATTTCACGTTTCAGATGCAATTTTTTTTTCACTTTTATTTATGTTGTATTTATAACAGAGAAGTCTGAAAACCTAAGTGAATCAAAACTTTTATGGTAAATTTCACTTTTCAAATGCAAATTATTCTTTATCACTTTAGTTTATGTTGTATTTATAAGAGAGAACTTTGAAAACCTAAGTGAATCAATACATTTTGGTAAATTTAACGTTTCAGATGTAAATTATTCTTGATCATTTTAGTTTATGTTGTATTTATAACAGAGAATTTTGAAAACCTAAGTGAATCAATACTTTTATGGTAAATTTCACGTTTCAGATTTAAATTATTCTTTATCACTTTAGTTTATGTTGCATTTATAAGAGAGAATTTTGAAAACCTAAGTGAATCAATACTTTTATGGTAAATTTAACGTTTCAAATGCAAATTATTCTTTATCACTTTAGTTTATGTTGTATTTATAACAGAGAATTTTGAAAACCTAAGTGAATCAATACATTTTGGTAAATTTAACGTTTCAGATGTAAATTATTCTTGATCATTTTAGTTTATGTTGTATTTATAACAGAGAATTTTGAAAACCTAAGTGAATCAATACTTTTATGGTAAATTTCACGTTTCAGATTTAAATCATTCTTTATCACTTTAGTTTATGTTGCATTTATAAGAGAGAATTTTGAAAACCTAAGTGAATCAATACTTTTATGGTAAATTTAACGTTTCAGATGCAAATTATTCTTTATCACTTTAGTTTATGATCTATTTATAAGAGAGAATTTTGAAAACCTGAGTGAATCAATACTTTTGGTAAATTTCACCTTTCAAATGCAAATCATTCTTCACATTTTAGTTTATGTTGTATTTATAAAAGAGAATTTTGAAAACCTAAGTCAATCAATACTTTATGGTAAATTTCACGTTTCAGATTTAAATTATTCTTTATCACTTTAGTTTATGTTGTATTTATAACAGAGAAGTCTGAAAACCTAAGTGAATCAATACTTTTATGGTAAATTTAACGTTTCAAATGCAAATTATTCTTTATCATTTTAGTTTATGTTGTATTTATAACAGAGAATTTTGAAAACCTAAGTGAATCAATACATTTTAGTAAATTTAACGTTTCAGATGTAAATTATTCTTGATCACTTTAGTTTATGATCTATTTATGATAGAGAATTTTGAAAACCTAAGTGAATCAATAATTTTATGGTAAATTTCACGTTTCAGATGCAAATCATTCTTTATCATTTTAGTTTATGTTGTATCTATAAAAGAGAATTTTGAAAACCTAAGTGAATCAATACTTTTTGGTAAATTTCACCTTCGAAATGCAAATCATTCTTCACATTTTAGTTTATGTTGTATTTATAATAGAGAATTTTGAAAACCTAAGTGAATCAATACTTTTTGGTAAATTTCACCTTTCAAATGCAAATCAGTCTTCACATTTTAGTTTATGTTGTATTTATAAGAGAGAATTGTGAAAACCTAAGTGAATCAATACTTTTATGGTAAATTTCACGTTTCAGATGCAGTCTTCTTCGCTGTTTCTGTTGGCAACATGTCTTGTGCCGTGCTTTGCATTTTACAATCCCGGAACCTTCTCCTTTGAACAACGTGAGTGATTTTTTTCAGATTTTTCAAAAACATGTACAGCTCCATACTGAAAGTTCGTATCCGCAAATATCATGCAAATATGGATGACATTGAGGCATCGTTGAATAGCGAAAATCGATATATGGTATACTATACCAATAACAGATCTGTTATCTTTATTTTTCTCTACAAAATCCTTTATGCTTGATCAACAGCTTTTACATGAATAATGTTTAATCCCTTACACTGGGTAAATATGATTGTGCCGATTTTTTCTCAGAGAGTCGATGTAGAATATTTCTATCAAAACTAAGGGAAATTGTAATTTTGAAAATATTACCCCTTCTACAAGAGAGTTTGGCCAATCCAAAATTAAGTTGAAGAATGGCTAATTCGTATATGGCTATTTCATTCGTTAGTTTTGATGAAGTTATTGTATTGACGTCCAAAGTGAACCAAAAATTACATGATATTCGCTCTGCGATACAATGGGAAGTGAAAAAAATTTCAATTGTTATTATCGCATTTTCGATATATTTTCTTCACACCAGTGTTACTTTATAATCCCTGTCGCATTATGCAATTATACAAGTTTTCTTAACATGGCTGTGATAAAATTTTGTACACAGATTACCGTCTTCGTTATAAAAGAGAACAATACGAGATGGATAATAAACGTCTTAATTGCAATATATGCGAGTTCATTCTTCATAACGGTGTTATTATCAGCACCGAAACGACGCATGGATTGGAATAGATAAGGGATCTCATCAGGTGGCATTTGTTTCGTAAGAAATCAGCGACGTCGGAACGGTTTGATATTTAAGCGGGTGATTGATACTTAGAATTTATTGAAGGTGAAGGTCATAGACAGGGCAATCTGACACCAACCTAATGGCATAGTTCTCAGATCAAAAAGGCGGCGAAGTACAGTTGACAGGTTGGAACAGATTTCAGTGAGATTTGCACATAGTAGGGACGAAAAGACGTCTTCTCAAAGCAGGCGGGAATAGAAAATATGATTTTCTTGAATCAACATCAAGCAATGCAAAAAGGACAGCTTCGTTCAACCATATAATCATTCTTTGAGAATTTTCATAGAAAACAAACGTATTATAAGGAGGGAAATGGTAGCATACTTATTTTTTTAATCCTCACAGTTTCCATATGGATAACATCGACTCATGAACTCCGATTTCAGAACCGCCGATGGAGCATGGTAATTAGGTTGTGTATGGTTTAGAAGTGAATTATGAAAAAAATTAAGTTTTCAGAAGTAATATGTTAATAAATCTTCTTGAATGAATTATTGTTTGATACACAGACCACCAGAGATGTGTCCAGACTAACGGCTGCGGCTACCAAGATGGCCGATTCCCGAGTTGCACGAGCTGTGGGGAGTACGTGAGCTGTAGAGGAGGCCAGTACACGGTCACCCAGTGTCCTTACAGCTTGACCTATGACATTTTCCTCTCAATTTGTATACCTGGCGGATTTTGCGAGTAAGTGAATTTATTACCATTAGGGTGAACATTTTTTATGATGACATAATTTCAATATGCGCACATGTGCAGTTATCACATTTTATAAAACTGTTTTGATTGTTCCTGACTCGTCATCAATTTTGCATTATTTTGCTATTTTAACACTTCGATTAAGATAAATCGTGCTTAATAGAATATCCACAAATTAACAACTAATTAACAATAAGACTATAACAAATGCATTGCCATACCGTAGGAAATCTTTCTTCACTCGTATATGAATAACTTTATTACCTGCTAAAATTGTCAAATCTAAGAACCTAAGAATGCTTCCGCGAATTTCGATAACAACGTCTATTCAATGTCTACCAACACCTTTGTAATTCAATCTCATTGAACTCAGATCGAACCTATAACTCTTATCTCACTGCGTTTCTGATTTGAGTATAGCTCCAGGGGGCGTGAAAGGTGATCTTACCATTCAGCGATGAGGTAACATAGCCATCATCACGATAAGATAGTTAAGCGGGCCTCTAATCATTTGAGCTTTTAGAAGCACGTTACAGATCAAATGAAGGTTCGAACTGCTTTCATTGAGATTGCTCTCAATGTTAATGCATATGTTGACTCAACAGTCTGGTTATATTGTTTACAGCGTTAGTAGTCTCGTTCAAGTACAGCCTCGGAATCAAAACCCGAGCACAACGAGTAGTCCGGACATCGAACCTCGGGTCAGCGATGACCCCTCTGTCAGCACAACCACTTCAGCTGGTCAGTCTACGGCAAGTCAGACTACAGGGACAACATCTTCAACCTCATCAGCGACATCAACAACTTCAACATCATCATCATCAACAACAACACAAGCCTCAACAACAACAACAACAACAGCATCAACATCAACAACAGCATCTACTACAACAGCATCTACAATAGCATCTACAACAGCATCTTCAACAGCATCTTCAACAGCGAATCCAACAACAACAGAGGTCACACCGGAAATTGAAAATCGCGTAACCGGTCCTGGGGAGACAACTCCTGCAGCAGATGATTCACCGGAAGTGCAAGGAAGGGAGTTAAGAATCATAACTCAAACTAATGGTCGTTTCCGTCGAAATCTCATCTTTGAGACCGGATGTTTCAAGTCATGCGCAGGACTGCCTTCCGGTTCGTATCCGAGTTGTGCTGGCTGTAATAAGGCCCTTATCTGTTTTGGAAACCATGAGAAACGGAAGACATGTTTTCTCGGGGAAACATTTGATGACGCAACGGGAAACTGCCAGAGATATTCGTCCACTTGTAGGGTGGAGGTGAAGCGATTACCTACTTCTTACTTCAACAATATCGGATACAGTGACTTCCTCTAGCACTGATTCATTTTTCTCATAAATTTATGTTTCTTTTACCCTTGCATGCAACTACCTAAATCTGTATTATTTCTGAGCTTAAAGAGCCACTCCGTGATTTTCATAGCATATTATTTAACTTTAATACGAGCCTAAATTTCACATGTGGTGATATAAAATCAAAAAATCTTAACTTTTCATGGCCAAAGGACATATATATATATATATATATATATATATATATATATATATATATATATATATATATATATATATATATATATTAAATATAACATACTTCACATAGTCGTTTGAAGAATCATTTTAATCCGATACTAGTATTTCGTCAATAGTATTGACTCATCAGGGATGAAACGATATGATCGTTAACATCGCATTACAAGCGTTTTTATAACAAAATATACCAAAATATACGCACAATGTACAAGGATATATTGTAAATTATGCTAATCAGGTGACATCATGGTTCTTCCTTGTTGGTCTTCTGATTACGATCGGTGTGCATAATTCCGAGGCTTCGCCCCTGGTTTGTCCTTCGACTTCTTCTTCCCTCCTAAAAAAGGAAGGTTATCAAAAATGCCACCATTTGTCCGTTTGCCAATGTATGTTGTACCATTGTCATTGGTACAACATACCATTGTCATATGCGTGTGTCATATTCTTCAAACGACTATGTGAAGTATGTTATATTTAATCTATATGTGACCTTGCGTTTGAACCAATTCAACTTTTCATATATATATATATATATATATATATATATATATATATATGACAAATACTGGTTTAACATGAAAATCTAAAAACAGCCTTATAAATTCACAGAGGTGTGGATATCACGTCCAATTTACATAGATACTAGTTATAAAACCTAACAAACGCTATCAACTCCTAATCGGCTCCTGACTGTTTTAGATAAGTCTCCAAAATTACGTTTGACTATTTGACGAGCGCCAATTGCCGGTTTTCGATCATAATTGCGACGTTCTGCCTTCATATTGTCACTGTAAAAAAAACCCAATAAGCTTTAAAATGTTTCTTTTTGGTAACAGTCGATATTTCGCGATGAAATGACACCATTGATTAAGTTTGGCATATACGACTCCAACAACTCACGGAGTGGCTCTTTAATACGTCATGCACTCTTCATTCAATGGTTTGCTATTTTCCATACCAAATATTTGAAAATTCTAAAACGCATCATAAAATTTGGAATAAATACAGAATAAAAGCCAGTTATTTTCATAAAGAAACAAATATACTTGCAGAATATGATTTATTTTTAACCGTTAGTCTTCTCATTTATCATTTAGATTATTTCCTCGCTTTGAATAAGCAAATGACGTGATATTATGTTGGGTTTCATTATTATTCACAAGTGGTCAATAAATTATTGGTGTTTTTAAAAAATTGCGTTTGAATTTTCCTTTCACATTTGACTAACACTATACAAAAAACTGATTTAAGCACCATGCATGTCTTACAGATGTGTAGCGCCTGTTATTAACAAAATGGTTGTTTGAAATTTTATCACGACAGAGGTAGCTTCGTCATATTTCCTATACCTACCTCTGATGTTATACGAGCTCTTCTCGGGCCACCGCCAAATTCACCGTATAGAATACCATGATGAATTTAAGTAAATTATTTCTGCTGAGAAATATTATTTTAACACATTTCGAAAGTTATTTCATCAAACTAAAAGTAAATATATTGATATATGTACACAGGTATCGTTGTTAAGACATATATTTTGAAATGACAGTTCATAGGATAACCAAGTAATTTTAGTTTTTACAAAGTGTTTTAGCAAAGTGTTTCATAAATCCCTGCCAATGATTTTCCTGTATATATATAAGTATCATCGGTATGTGATAGGAATATATTTTTCCCTCATCGTTTTGGTGACTGATGCTTTAATAAGTCGATTGTAATTATAAGTGAGAAACATCATTATAAATGATAAATGCACTGAATTTGAAACAAATGAAATTTAAGCATGTCACTGTTATACGTTCTTATTGCTTCTCGGGATGTTTTGAAACCTGCATGGACCTCCCGTGGGCTCAATAGTATAGCACTCATGTTGATGCTGACTTGCCTTCATCTTGTCTTAAAACGTATACGCTGTCGCTCCTGTCCGATACCCTGGGTTGCAGCCCGATTCAACCCCGCGCTGTGACATATAACTTACACTTATTCTATCTTAAGATAGACTTAGAAATACAACCAAGGATATCGCTTGAAAGTCTGCGTTCTTTGTTTTATATCACTCTAAAAGCAGATTAATCAACCTTTACCGCAACTTCTTCGATAAAATGCGAATATCATGTCATGATTAAATGTGTGTGACTTTCGGTAATAAACTAAACAAGATTTAAAAACTGGAGTTAGACATGATTACCTTCGTCGAAGCGATTGCACTTGATATGTGGTTGGCACATTTTATCGCTAACCATCGCGATAAAAAATTGATTGGCTTGACTGTATGTCACATTCCTCTGGGTTTATTTATTTTGTAATTATTATGTAATTAGTTTCGAAATTTTTTACGTCTCCTATGATTGGAAGAATGTCCTTTATTAATGTGTTTTATTATCGTTAGCTTGTTTCTAACCCTAACCCTAGCTATACTAACAAACGACGTTCTCACATTTTTTCACATTATTTTAGATGGTAGATTGGTTACGTCAGTTACCTTCATAACCAGGGCCTGGATTTTCGAAGCTCTCTCGGTGCCAAGATAGTCGTAAGTGCCATTGATTAGCATTGACTTACGACTATCTTAGCACTAAGAGAGTTTGGAAACTCTAGGCCCAGGAAGTTATATGAACGTTATTCCACTATCTTGATGTAAGGTAGTTTTTAAAAATAAATGCAACGTTTTCTTAACGTAGTTTGGACGTTAAATCAAAACATTTTTATGTTTCTGTACAAAGTTAATTTTTGATCGCATTTTTATCATTGCACTATTGCAGATTTAAATATCAAAAACAAGCGATTTTCACAATGTTACAAATCATTTATCTCCGAGTCATTACAATGTTAGGGCAACGACATCCTTGCGACGTCTTCAGGACGTTCAACTTCATCTTCTTTAAATCCAAGAATTTCAAATAATGTCTATTCTGTGACTGATGATAAGTTTAACCATGACACAAAATTTTATAGAAATATAAGGGTACGGAGACATTACATGTAAAACAATGACGATACCATGTTCTAACTGTATTTGTATCCAAAGAGCTCCATCTTCCCACGGCAAGGTGAAAATGTATCGAGATAGATTCCATCCATTTTCTACCTTGCCCTCAACGGTAACAAAACCTGTGATACGAAGCAGCGACACCTAACGTCATCACGAGTTACCGCCCTTACTAGCAGCTAACCTAACCAGCTGAATGAAATCACCGTTTACATTCGAAACCTACGCCTAGCCTTGAGACCTTATGATAAAGAAAATCCAAGCGAAAATTTCATATTATGTTTTAGTCAGATGGATTATTTGCAGGTATTCACTGACAGCACCAAGAATTCAATGTTTTTTGTCCTTCTATAAATGATCCTAATTCAATGCATAAGCAGTAGATTATTTACGAGAATAAAAATGCTTGTGACAATGGATTTTCATTAATAACTGAAATATTGTTCAAAGCATGTTAAACCCCAACTCACTCACTCACTTGAAATGAAAAATTTGCCTGTTTTGAACGTGCAGCAGTCAAAATATTTTTACCTAATATATGCATTTACTGCCGTGTTGATATTTTCGATCAAACCTAGTCGGCATAAAGTTTTCACGCATCCCATCTTTCCGTGTTCAGAATTTGAGTAAATCTCATCGTTTTCTCCAACATAACACAGAACGCTGGCGCCATTAAATAAGGTTTGACAACGAATATTTCGCGATAATTTTGTTTGAAAACGGATACATTTCTATGAAAAACGTTAAAATTGAAATAATGAATCTTTAAAATTCCATTCGTGCAATAATTTCGTATTGACGTTACTTTTAAACTTTACAAACTCTACAGTAAATATCGATCGACCTCAAACGTGATAAATCTACCCTGTATCCATCTAAATATATGCCTGAAATTACATTTGAAATCATTTATTAAAATAGTCTTCTCTTCAATAGCGACAGGTCCCTACCGCTCTTTGCCGTCGACATTTGAAGTTCAATTTGAAAGCCGCCTTCTGATTGGCCTATCAGAAAGGCCTGCAGTGGGCTAAACTCTTAGCACAGAAAATGTGGGCCGTGATGTCACGGGCGAAGCGGAAAGAGTTCGAAATCTTTTCGTTTCGGCCTTGGCGTTGTGAAGATGAAAGAGCTCTTGCACCCTGCAACTGTCAGGCCGAATGTCTCGTATTTATTGCATTCAGTTGCATCCTCCATTCAAGATGACAACATCGTTGAGTTCGATATAGGCCTACCTACTTCAAGGTCATTGGCCTAAAATTACATGCTAAATGAAGCCACCAAGTAATCAAGATACAATGGTATTGTGATATTACTTCGAAAAATGATAAAAGTTCAGTTAACACTATTTTTTATTAAAATTACCAAAATATATCATGTGAAAACAAACTTTTAAAAAAATATAATAGCAACTGAATATTCTGTATGAAAATGTATTAAAACCTGAAATATTAGTAAACACATATATATGTATATATCATTTGAAAATTATATATCAAACGCATTTAAATAATCTAGTGACTAAATACGCTGAATAATATGTGGGTTATTGTTGAGCAAACGTGGATTGAAAATGTATGATAAATCAAACATTACCATCGAGGACTATTTCTGATTATTAGTCTCACGAGTTGTTGTGCCTGATTGTTTATAGATAGAGATGCTGGTTCAAATACAAATCAAACGCAAATATAGATTAAAGAAATCCTAAGCAATTTCATATAGAGGTAATTTACAGGATAACGCCTTTGATATGCAAGCTGATTGCATTAAACATTTTAGACATTACAAATATTTAGTAAATTAAGTTTTGTATCCATATCCAAGTTGGATGAAATGAGTTATCTACAGAATCATAAAAATTTACACAAAAATGAGTATTTGAGTATAGATGAACCCAAAGCATCAGAAATAAAGTGTAAAAAACCAGTTCAAAAGAAGCAGGA
Source organism: Phorcus lineatus (assembly GCA_921293015.1). Classification (NCBI taxonomy): domain Eukaryota; kingdom Metazoa; phylum Mollusca; class Gastropoda; order Trochida; family Trochidae; genus Phorcus; species Phorcus lineatus. The sequence continues at coordinate 12,126,810 of OV121098.1, read as the reverse complement.
ACTCTCTAAAAGACTTATCTCTGAAGGAGTTTCTCTTGATTCCTAATGGAATTTAAACGATCTTTTTTCAATATCTTCTACAGATATTAAGCATTTCACGTTATATAATCCATTCACTGTTTATCCTCTGAAGTCAAATCGGTTGAAACAAACATTCACTGAAAGGTTCGCGAAAACAGTTCAATAGGAACTCGAATGAAACGTACATAAAAGTAGAAAAAAGGTGAAGGAAACGTTCATAAAATCTCATATCAAACACGATTACATGCCTTAGAATTGCTTAACTTAAGATGAATGAATTTCGACAAAAACACTTATGATTTAAATAAGAACTCCAATGAAACGTTCATAAAATAACTATCAAAAAGTGAATGAAACGTTCGTAAAATCTGTTTTAAAATAAATAACAATTAGTTCTCCTAACAAACGAAATAAGACCTTTGTCTGAGGCTTGCGTTACATCTAGTTAATATGCAAATTTATTCAAAGATTATTGAGTGATTGGCTGTCTGTCGTCCTTTCTAGCCTTCCTCTTAGCCTTATTCCGGGTGAAGAGTCTGTAAATGATGAAGATGATACCACCTGCTATGATGATGATGGTGAAGACAGCGGCAATCGTCAAGACATCAGTGCCAGCAACCACTGAAATAACACATTAACAACATTATAGACATCCCAATTTTCACTAATATTCAAATTGGAATCTTTAAGTTTAATTTAGAATCATTGAAATTAAATCAAGTCATTGTACAATGTTATATTTGAGATAACTTTATCTACAAATGATATTGATTCATTGTTGGATCGAGAAACGTTCTCGGGACATTAAACCCTCTTAACAAATCTGAATTAACAATATCTTTAGATATTAAGTAGTGTCTGTATCGAGGAGTTTAAGAAATGAATTTATTACCCATATGGTTATTCATAAGCAGCGTCATATTTTCAATATGAGCACATGTGCACATATCACTTTTGCCTAGCAACGATTGTCATAGCGCGAGTTACGGTATTTCGTCTTCTGTGACGTCATAAAATCATTGTTCGTGACGTCACAGTAGCGGGCCGGCGGAAGGGAAGGATACCCAATTCTGAATATTTCCATGCCTTTGAAATGGAGTAGAATCGGTAATAAAGAAATTATCGAGGAGTTTAAGAAATGAATTTATTACTCGCCCGTGTAAGATACTGCAGTGTAATATTTATACGGCGATATTAAACTAGTGTAATACCACTGCACGTATGACGTCATACTATTGTGTGGTTGTGAGGTCACAATGTTAGCACCGCTGTCATATTGGCTACAAAATCGCGGAAATGTTTCGTTCAGTACAGTTTCGGCAATTATGGTTGATTACTGAGGTCAAGAAATAAACAGAATACTAAACTTCCTTAAATCTAATCTAACTATTTTTTATTAAACGTTTTAATGATTTAAAATTATTATTAACTCGTTTAATAAAAACAATATTAAATGGAAGGTCGTTTAGTATTCTCTATATAATGTCCATTTTCAAGATACTGTTGTAAATTTTGCTTACTTTCTCTGGCAACTTTGTTGTCTGCGTAGTACGTGAACTTGAATCCCTTGTGCGTAGAGTTCATATGGTCAGCGTCGAAAGTAAGGAGGAGAGTTTGACCGGTGCCTCTGTATTTCGGGGTTCTTTTCCCACACCATTCTCCTAGTCTTTCATTAGTCTCTTCTTCGCCTACAATGATAAAAAAACAAGATGTCACTTTCAGAATATTTGAAATAAATAATTCGATAAAGGCACCGTTGCCAACATCGATGAAAGCAAACAGATGACACTTATAAATATATATTTCCTACACACCATCGTTGACGAAGCCCATATCATTGCAGTTATCCGGCAGATCGGATTCATCCACCTCAACCACCACAACGAAGTCAGATCTATAGGACACGAACCTCCACGAACAAATGGCGTTCCTGTAACAAGAGGTCAAGTTGAAAGGGACCGAAGGATTTACTTTTTAAAATGTGTGCTTTATTATATAAATGTATGTACTTATTAATAATCTACATTGGAGGGGGAAAATCTCATAACATCCGTAGTCATTAGCAAGGTCGCCCAGTATTAAGCGAAAACACAGGTGAGGCCAATTTAAGGTGAACACCTTTTATTATTTAGAATACCAGAAAAGATTCCAATAGAACCGAACCTTGTTCATTTTTGGCTGAACAGGGCTGTCTTAGTGATGGTGACATTAATTTTAAAACACATTTCAGCGAAACTAACCTTATACTTCCCGTTTAATATCGGAGAAAATAAAGTTATGATTGAAGATGATAAAATATTATGTGTGAAAGTAATCACAAAATACCTCATATTGCGAATGCGCTGTTAATTGTATCATTATTGATATAATACTGAAAACAAAGTATTCCTTTATTCAACCGTAACGAGTTCCTGAAATTAATATTCAAATGGTGATATGCTCTTGTATTTTTTTCGAATTTGATGTCATCAGTTTTGCTTACGAGCTCATTTTGGTGCGAATCTTTGATAGATCAACAAATCACCTACAAATGTAACCAGTTTAACGAAAAGTTTGACCCAGCGTTTTATGTTGCCGAAAACATTACGATCTTTGTCAATATGTCCCCTTTTTACGATTAAAAAGATGTCCTTACATGATTTTTTTAAATTCATTTAACTACTTTACAGAATGACTTGTTAGTCATTCAACAATAAAAGCAAATGCTATTAATAACAATGTCTTTGCGCCCATATAACAAGTGTGGTAAACAAAAATATGAATGTCATCGAAATAAATTGTCTTATCCGGTTAGTCGGTTAACCTGTGTGTATAAAAAATTTGGAGTAAAAAGTTATAAAGTTGTATGAACATTCTGATAAAAATTCTTATTGTCGCTTGTTTGAAATCCCTCTGTTTAAATAAATAAGGGATGTCATCTATGGAGTAAATTTTTATTGGACAAAAAATATATACGAATGAAAACCATTGATGTCATTCATCCGTGAGACAAAGAGGTTTTTGAGACACATCAATAGTATTTTTCTTTGTGCATTTTCTGTAATCATCCGTATCTATGTTTCCGAAATTTGTAAGAAAAAAAATATCATATACCATCGATGTAGAGACACTCTTTCCCTACTTAGGTGGCTCCGCTATTAATTCCTACACAAGCTCTGTTCTAAAAGGAGATTTTCTCCGGCTTCCGGCAGATTCCCCTACCGGCAAAATATTGCAACCTAAACCACTTTGCTATTTTCAGCCAATGAAAACACTGAATGCTAGATAGATTTGTCGTCATACAGGCCAATTCAATGATGCAGTTACTAAATAAGGCGAATGTGCTGCGTAATGAAGACTGAAAAGTGCGAAGTGCTTATTGGTTAAAATTTAGCTTTTTGGAAGTGAGAGAATATTGTATATACTAAGGAGTATTAAGTTGGAGAACTTCTTCCTCATTCTTTTCTTCGTGAATACGTTGTATCGTTTAATTTTGTGTTTAAACTTATTTTATTCACGATTAAACGATACAAAGTTTTATACCGCTAACTTCAAAATATCGCCAAAATTAATTCATATCGACGGTCCTACAATATTTTATCAAGGTTAGTATGAACAGTATGACATGATATCAAAAACTGTTGTTCTAAATGCATTTAGATTGAACAGAATCGTAATGAGAAGAGACTTATCAAAAACTGATTCTCCGGATATGCTGGCCAAAGTATTTCAGCACTTACAGTGGATACCCGTTAGGATAGTTGGGAGTCATTAAGGTCTTCTTGGTCCGGGTGGCTAAAAGTTCCTCGTGCCGTTCACAATGCTTGATATCTGGTAAACGAAAAAATCATTTAGTACCAATAGGGTTAAACATAAGAAATTATATAGTTTCAATATGTGCACGTATGACTTTAGCCATACCACGATTATTGTAGTCTACATTGTTCTTTGTATTATTTGACCCAAACTGAGAGAGATATAATTCTTCTTTCAATCATTTAATGCTATAAAATGTTTCATATTTTTCTCGAATATGTTAAGAACGACTCCTGGTTCTGGATTTTCGAATGCTAAGATAGTCCTTCGCCAACCATGAACATCAGAGAAAACACGAAAACGCCAAATTGTTCATCAATATAAGAAATGGTTGTTAAAAGTAATGGCTGGTGTGGCTCACCGTGAGAGGCAACTTTAAGAAGGGCAGGAGAAGGGGACGCTCCTACCGGCATCAACTTGAGGTCCTTGGACATGCTTGAATAAACAGCCTTGCCTTTCATGCATGACATATTCTTCTTTGATTCATCTATTTATTCAAATATACAACATATAATCACAAATCTGCAAATTTATGAATTTTGTACTAAGTGTAGGAAGGGTTTGGGGGAAGGGTTTTTTGGCGGAAATGCGCTACATCCCAAGAAGAATTCCATTTATTGTAAAGGTTGAGAGAAGTATACAATGATGGTGTTGGATCGGGAACTGTAATTCAGTAAAAATTAAAATCATAATTAAAAGAAGAAGATAATAGTTAACTAAATTGAAACTTAACTAACACCCCCTCCCCACCCCAAAGACCCCCCACCTCTACAAGGAAATACTGTATCCGCCTCATAATGCAAGGATCTCTGTCCAAAGGTTATATCCTATTTCGGAATTAACATAAAATTTGGTAATATTGGTACCTTCTTTCAGTTCAAAATCTAGGGACGGGAGTTCAGTGTCGTTACAGTGAGGTGTAGCGACTTCCACACGTGCGACGGTTTCTGGGGCCAGCAGGGTGGTTGCACAGAATGTCGATCTATAAAACAAAAGAATAAGATTTAAATGTTTGATATCAGCCTTCTACAAGGAGACCATTCTTGTGGATGTCTTTTGCTCATTCAAGAGACACAACCTGCTTGTCTCTCTCTCCCTCTCTCAGTCTCTCACTGTCTCTGTCTCTGTGTGTCTCTGTGTGTGTGTGTGTGTGTGGGTGTGTGGGTGTGTGTGTGTGTGTGTGTGTGTGTGTGTGTGTCTCTCTCTCTCTCTCTGTCTCTCTCTCTCTCTCTCTCTCTCTGTCTCTCATTGTCTCTCTCTGTCTCACACTGTCTCTCTCTCTCTGTCTCTCACTATCTCTCAAGCAATGGGAAAATCAAGTGTTCCTACCCTGTTTTAAAGAGGGGAAACCACATGTAGGTTGGAGTGGGACCAATTCTGGTGTCGGAACATGTCGTAACTGTAAAACAAGAACAAGTTAAAGTCACTATCGCAAACCAACATTTCCCAAATATAACTTAGTTATAAACTTAGGAAAGGTAATAGACGTATCGATACGGATATCGGTTCATTACTCAAAGGTGAAAGCCATTTAATGGATGCAAAATTTATGATGAAACATATCATATCGTATCCTCTCTCATATCTGTAATATCTTTTCTTATCTCATCAGTTCAAATAATACCATACTACATTATACCTCCACATTCCTAACATATCTCATCACAACATACCATGTCCTTCTTATATGCACATTTCTATGTATATTTATCTTTGCTTACCATCATGCTGCCTTACACAAGTATCGTAAGAACTGTCTGTACATAATCACATGGTAGTATATCGTATCAAGCATTTTCTTTAAAAAACAGCGTAGAAAATATCAAACCTTAGGATATTTTTATTGCATATAGTACATTATTATATATATGCAAGACTCGACTTACGACAGGAACAGTTAGCTATTATGACGTCATCGCACAATGACGTCATGAAACAGTCTAACAATCAAACAAGCCACAAATAAGGAAATCTGCCATAGATTAGAGACCCGCCACAGATCTGAGTCCTATATATATATTCGCAAAAAGCTGAATATACAACCGAGCTGTCACATTTTCTTCACCTCCACCCCAGGTACCCAGTTAAATTGCTTGATGAACAAAGCTTCGCTCAAGTATTACTTTTCATTTGCCATGTGATAATCCAAGCATCCCTCAACTCAAATGTCAGTGTGGAACAAGAAACATCCCTTCATCAAACTTTGAGTTTATCCTGCAACGAAGCGGGTCATCCATCCATCTACAGCTGCATGCTAAAAGTTTGTTCACATACCTGAATATACTAGTGCAAATATCATGTAATTTGAGACGCCTTTGAGGTATCGTAGCGTTGCGAAAAAGAAACGTATAATATTGAATTTTCGATACACAAATGCAGATCCATTCTTCTTTAAGGCAAATGTTTATCGTACCCCACAATTACCCGTAACAGTTTTGGCAGGTCATTGAATTGACCAGAGGTCAAAATTCCGAAAACACTTTTTTTTTTTTCCTCCATAAAATCTTTTATAAGTTATCAACTTCTTGAAAAATTAGTCACGTTTGTTTCTTAGCACAAATTCAATGTGATTAAGTTGGTTTTAATCTCAGAGAATCGATATGGAACATTTTATTTGATATTTAACGAAATCGAAATTTCGAAAACCTGACCCCTTCTGTCAATATCAATATGCCAAAATTGGAATATTTGCACGAGCGACCAGACATTGCCAAAATGAGTTCAAGAATGGCTATTTCACACATGGACAGTGGGTGAACCATTGTCAGTTTTGCTGAAGTTATTCTTTTGACGTTGAAATAAAACCCAAATTACATGATATTTGCTCTATGATTCAGTGGTAAGTGAACAAACTTTCGGTATGCAGCTGTATGAGATGCTTCTGTCGTTGCTGAACTGCACGTGCTTTTCCTCTAGAAAGCGTTAATGCTTGATTACTTCAATTATTTATTTTTTCAGTTTTCAGAAGGATTTGATTTACTTACCAGTAGTACTCATTTTTGTCACTTTAAGGTAGAATGGTTTAGATTTTTCATTGAGAGTGGTTTTAAAAGAGACAGTCAGATCCTCTCCCTTGCTGATGTAGTGCCAGAAAGGACGGTCTGGGCTACAGTGGTCGATGATATCTGAATCACCTGGAAAGTAGTTAAATAAGTGATTATTTCTTCATCCATTAATGAAAGAGAAATAAAACCACTATAGAACTGGGGAGAATATGGAACATAATAAAAACAATTAAAAAGTGGGCGTGGCTCGATGACGCCGACCGGGGATCCCCGATCACCTGAAATACTGGAAACTACCCGTCATGTAACACAGAGTAGGTTGCATAATTTTATGTGGTGTAAATAACAGCCAAAATACCTTATGACCTAAGTTACGTTCAAATCGACTCTATACATTTGCATCTTTATATCTATGATGCTATTAAAATTATGATATTTCCTTTTTTTTCAATTGCAATTAAAAAGAGCTTTTTGTATGTGACTAAGTAAAACACATTAAAATCTGTAAAATACTAAAAATTTACGACTTTGCTTGAAATTTGGCACTGCACCCATCCTAATAAGGTAGAAGACATGGGTAAATTTGAAAAGATTCGGATAAATTTAGGCTGCAATCGGTCGAGGGTATAAAAAAAAACAAGTAATTGTCAAAAGAAATTCATTTAAATAGATAACTAAACAAGTTCTAAAGCACAAGTGATGTATGCGATCATTCATTTGTGTAAATTCTATGATATAAGCAAATACATACCATCAGTGACTATAAAATGATTGTTTTTGTCACATTCCAGTGATTTAGGCGAGTGCCAGCCCATGAGCTCAAGAGAATATACAGAATCAGCCTCGGCTGGCATGGTGTAGCTGCAGCGTTCAACTCTGAAATATGTATAGTTCAATAGAATATAAAATGCGAAGGTTTTCTCTCACACTTGAAAATCTTAAAATTGATATCCGTTGGGCTTAAGAACCGTGGCAGCTCCTCAGCGCAGGGCTCCATATAATTATTTGAATCCAGGGGTATTTCACTCCTCCAAATAAAAATTGAGGATCAAAATTGCCAAGTGAAAATGAACTAGGCGTATTTCAAGGTTTATCGTTTTCAGATCCTCATTACAAGTTCGCTGTATAAGGGCTTGCGTTAAACAAAAATGCCCCCCAAACATGAAGTGTGATTAAAAAAGAGATCATTCAGATAAACTAGATAATCTTCGTTTCCACACAAGTTGCCATCAAATAGGCTTCTGATCGAGATGTAAATATCAGACATGTTGATTGAAACTTTGTTTTGACAACCCACGTTCACGCATGTAAACAATAACTGACTCGTCATGTGGGAAATTTATGCGAATCCGTTACTCATTGATTTCATTTTTAATGCGTTTATCTGAATTATCCGTGCGTATTTTACGCAGATACGCATCTTATCTTGAGCCCTGCCTGAGCGCTACGCGTGTAGGTCCGTACATCCTACATTCACAGATCATTCTTAAACTGTATATATTGTATGTTATTGTATTTATGATTTTAAGTATCTTATAACTCCTAATGGAGTGGCTCATGGTATTTTATGTAGATCATGTATGTTCTTTTAAAGGTAATGTAATTTTTGTATCATAATTGAGGCGAGACTCAAATAAAATACTTGTCTTTCTGTCTGTCCAGTATTCAACGATTATATCTGATGACCCGAATATCTCATAATCGTTACACCGACGTTCTCCTACAGTTAGATAAACCAAACCAAGGAGTTACCTTTCTGACATAAATTAAGTTTTTGAGTAGGTAGAGTAGTGAGGAGTGGTTGAGTTTAAAGGCATTTTGGGATAGCGAGTGAGTTATTTTTTAAAGCCGCTTGGGCAATATTTCAGTCATTAGCGGCGCATTTGTTGATAACAGTTACTCGATTATTATGCGCCAAATGAGGAAAACCTATATGTTGCGAACGAAACATTAACCTAATTATATTATCATTATTTACACACAAAAACAACAGTTTAATTAATGTCTAAGTCGTTACAGAAAAAAGACTAGAGGTATGTGTGTTTCAAAATACTTTTTTTTTTGATGCATTCAATTAAATTATTACTATTCTCATTAGGACAAAAGCTTACAGACTATTCGTGAGCAAATCTTGAATAAAATATGTTTATCATTTCATAAATTATACCAATCATTTTTTGGTTCGGTACCAAAATGCAAATTAAAGACTATCCATTACTAGCCAATACAATACTGAAAGAGTACTAGTATCTCAAATGTATTTCCATAAATGTATTAATCCACAATTTTTCTCTAATCTGTTTTAATTTAGTATAGAATCAATCGGGTAGGCTTATGTAGTCTGATTCGTCTCAATCGTGTTGGCTGATAATACAGTCTGATTAAAATCGACCGTGTTCCGAGGAATAAAAGTTTCAAAATATTGGGTCTATCGAGATTCGAACTCTATCTGTCTGGGCTATCCTCTCCACTGTGGAGAGGATAACCTAGAGAGAAAGAGTTCGAATCTCGATAGAGTCAATATTTTGAAACTTTTATTCCTCGGAACACGGTCGATTTTAATCAGACAGGCTGATAATATTGCCATTGTTTATTTTCTAAATTACTGTGATTTTTCGCACTTTAAATCTTACCCATAATCCTGAACATTGATTGGTTGAGAGCATGGTCATGTGATCTATATTGCAGAAGCTAATTTCAAATGAACTCTCAAATAAGTGAGTTGACGGTAAAATGGTATATACATGTTAAAATAAATGCATTGTGATAAATTTGAATGGAATTTTTTTCTCGTTGCACAAAGTTTCTCGTTCAGAGGGTTAGACAAAATTTGTACTACTCCGCTGTCAAATTTCTCATATAATGAGAAGCCACATTCGTGTGTTCATAAGAGTTTGAAATAATCTTTGATATAGTTTATTTTCCATTGCATTAAGAAATAAAGTATTATTTAGATCAAATGAAATTACAAACTCGAGTTTGTTGTCAGTAATCTGGTATATATAAATACGTACATGGCGTTATTTCTTATTCATCTATATTGGTAAGCATTCAGGTTTCAAAATTTTCGATAAAATAACACCATTTACATCGTTTGACTTATATGAAGCCAGCTACTTATGCCTGTATAGGGTTAAGCCATTAACTCTACCTAGACATCAACGTAGCGCCGAATTTCTGTGTACAATATCGGGGATTATTAACCATTCATCTATTTATTGATTATGTTCCATGTGTATACTATCTATCAAAAGTAAGAGTTAAGAATAAAATGTGAGGTTTGATATGAATAAATAATAATTTCAAAACTGTTATAAGTAAGAATCATTTGTCATACTATGCATGTTTTTCAAATATTTATCGAACTTTAAATTGTAATAAATGCACACTATAACGCGCCTTTTCCACACCCTAGGGCATGCTCAAAGCGCTACACGCTATATACAGGATACTATTTACAGTCAAATTGATGATGTTAGAAGTAATATTCAGCAAAGAGATGGGTTTTCAGTCTTGACTTAAAAGTGTCAATATTGTCCGAGCTTTAACACTTTGAGGGAGTGAGTTCCATAGCACAGGAGCGTAGTGAGAGAAAGCTCGGTCCGAAGGATTTTAGTCTGCAAGAAGGTACGACCAGAAGATTTTGTGAGTTTGATCGTAGGTTGCGTGCAGGAACATACAGGTGAAGCATATCTGACAAGTAGGAGGGAGCCAAGCCGTTTAGGCATTTGTATGTCAGACAATACATTAAAATCAATTCTGGCGCTAACAGGCAGCCAATGTGAATTGTGAGTTCGTTTAGAGGTCTTGCTGATGATGCGAGCTGAACTATTCTGTGAATTGTCTCGGTGATCAGTCGTAATTAAAAAAGAATACAAAGACAATTAATTGAATAAATCTTTCATCACGCGATGTTATTGCAAAATGTTTAATAACATTGTTAATTTGAAACAGCTATGTCTTTAATATATTTCAATCAATCTTTATTTCCGTACTGAAGAGGCTTCAGGCCTATAGGACATTTACAGAAATAGTTGGGATTTACATAAGTATAAAATAAATAGATATAATTATAATCATAATAATTATTAAATTTATATTAGATGAGGTATTCAACTTTTATTTTTAACAGTAACAGATGTCATTATTTGGTTAATTTTTTATGCAACTATTATGTAAAAGTTATGTTAATCTTCTACTTGATTGATTCTGAAGAAATCTAACTATTTGCCAAATAAAGATATAAATAACAGTCTGATTAATTTTGTATTCACGGCATTATGACTGCGTGTCAATTATGACAATTCACTATACATGTACAACTTAAAGAGCCACTCCGTGAGTTGTTGTAGTCATACTCAATCAATGGTGTCGTTTGATCGCGAAGTATCGACTTTTACCAAAAAGACACATTTTAAAGTTTATTGGGTCTTTTAACAGTGACAATATGAAGGTAGAACGTCGCAATTATGATCGAAAACCGGACAGTGGCGCGCGTCAAATAGTCAAACGTAATTTTGGAGACTTATCTTAAGCAGCCAGGAGGGCAGTTAGGAGTTGATAGTGTTGTTAGGTCATATAACTAGTATCTATGTATATTGGGCGCGATATCTACACCTCTGTACAATTATAAGGCTGTTTTTAGATTTTCATGGAAAACCAGTATTTGTCATAAAAATGTCTTTTGGACATGAAAAGTTAAGATGTTTTGATTTTATATCACCACATATGACATTTAGGTTCGCATCAAAGGTAAATAATATGTTGTAAAAGCACGGAGTGGCTCTTTAATGACATGGAGTGACTAAATCTCAAATTGAGGGTAAATAGTACTATGGATTGAACATTAAGTTATGGTTTCAATTCTTATAATCTTACGAAATATTTGGTATCTTTACAAACGCATATAAAGAAAATGCATTTAAACAAGAGGATGCTATATACTTACGTGTTATCCTTGGGAAACTTAATAAAAACTGGGTAGTCTCCGATAGGAGCTTCCCCTCCACAACTTGGTGTGACTGAAAGGAAGAGTGTAAATAAACCTTTCAAAACAAATTCGAACATTAAAAATGCTAAGAATTATGAACTTCATACCAAAACAAAAAACAAAAAAAACCGAATGAATTTGAAAGAGGTCACAAATTCTGTCCTGCGAAAGAAATTATCCTTAGAATTTTTTTTATCTTACAGCGCCCAATTGACGTTATAGTGATTGTTTAAGTATACTTACTTATGTATATCTCACTGAAAAGCCTGAAACGGTCTAGAAACAACATTGTCAATGATGGTACATTTACCATTTAGTGTTTACAGCGCTCTAAAGGTTTACTTGTTATGACATGTCAAATTACAATTGAATTCACAAAAAGCTTTAAAAGTCCCAACCTCTACCCAAAGAGGCAACGCATTTCCTCAAGTAGGCTTTATGGCAATAGAATGTCAAATGACTCTTACTACGCGTAAATTGACCTGAAAGCGTTTGATGGCGTTTAAAAAACACTTGAAGAAAATAGTTACATCAAAGGGAGGCTACTCCGTACTTACGCGCTGTAGCTGACCTGTATTTCCGAAAATTTTAAAGTATTTAAAGACGCTTCAAAATAGTTTGCTTCAAGGGAGGCTACTCTGTACTTACGCGCTGAAGCTGACATGCATTTCCGAAAATTTTAAAGTATTCAAAGACGCTTCAAAATAGTTATTCAAGGGAGGCTACTCTGTACTTACAAGCTGGAGCTGACCAGTATTTCCGAAATTTTTTAAGTATTCAAAGACGCTTCAAAATAGTTATTCAAGGGAAGCAACTCTGTACTTACGCGCTGTAGCTGACAAGCATTTCCGAAAATTTTAAAGTATTTAAAAACGCTTCAAAATAGTTATTCAAGGGAGGCTACTGTGTACTTACAAGCTGGAGCTGACCAGTATTTCAGAGCGAATCCCTTCGCTTCCCTGTTGCCGTTTGTCGTAAACGTGATGAAAGCGTTCACTCCAGATGATTGAAATATCACCATGTCCATTCCACAAACCTTCTGCTCCATTGTTCCAGCTGCACTATCAACTGATATGACAGCAAATTAAGTTGATTTGAGTTTTTACGTCGCTTTCAAGATTATCTCACGGCTGACTATTAGGCCATTTTCAATACAGACAAATTTTGTTTTCTAATGGTCCCTTTAGCAGTGCTGATGAACCATGAAAAATCCAACCAAAATCAACCATGGGCAACATGTATTTTTGGGGCAAAAACCTTAAAAAATAAAGGAAATTAGGAATTATTTATTTAAAAATATATGTATTGGAGGAACAACTTTTGAATTGGCTAGAATGATATAACTGCAAATTAAGTTGATTTGAGTTTTTATGACGCTTTCAAGATTATTTCACTTATTTCACGACCGACTATGCATGCGAGCAAAGGCTAGAACTAACGAATCATGGACAGTAATAGCTAGTGTCTCTACTAGACAAAGTTGCCGAGCCTCCGACTGGATTCTAACAATTAAGGATCAGTTAATTCAAAGACTCACATCCTAAGATGAATACAATATTGTACTGTTTGCACTCAACGAAGATTGTATTCAACGCTTACAGTATTCAATTTCTAGCTCAGAAGATAAATAGTAGTGGAATCGCCTCAAATGATGTTTCATCAATGTATATAAAATTTATGGTTCGTCATGTATTCTTATTGACTTGTTTGAATAATTCAACGAAATTAAAGAATTCGAAGTTTTGCCATTTTGTAAAAATATTTAAATGCAAAATAAATAGGGCTTCTATTAGAGGCTTAGCTTTATAAAACCTCACCACTATAAAGTTTTATATTGTCATCACAGCCATCGTTTTGGTACAGGTGAACTTCTAGACTCTCGATGTACACGACCTCTCCGGAATTAGCTGTTATCTTGAAGGTGCAGTTTAAATTTCTATAATAATGATAATAATAATAATAATAATAATAATAATAATAATAATAATAATAATAATAATAATAAATAATATTAATAATAATAATAATCTATAATGATAATGAATGAATGGGTGATAAATGTATGAATGAATGGGTGATAACTGTATGAATGAATGGGGGATAAATGTATTAATGAGTACAGTAATAAATGTATGAATAAATGGGTGATGAATGTATGAATGAATGGGTGATAATTGCATGAATGAATTGTTGATAAATGTTTGAATGCCTGTATGATATATATATGAATGAATAGTTTATAAATGTATGGATGAATGGGTGATAAATGTATGAATGGACGGGTGATAAATGTATGAATGAATACAGTGATAAATGTACGAATGAATATATTAATAAATGTATGAATGAATGATTTGGTAATAAATGTATGAATGGATGGGTGATACATGTATGAATGCATACAGTAGTAAATGTATAAATAAATGGGTGATGAATGCATGAATTAATGGGTGATAATTGTATGAATGAATTGTTGATAAATGTTTGATTGAATGGATGATGAATATATGAATGAATGGTTGATATATGTATGGATGAATGAGTGATAAATGGAAGAAAGATCAGAAAAAATCAGTAATAGAATGATAATTGAATAGATGACACACTAATTAATAGATGAATGTATGAGAACATGTGAATGAATGAGTGATAACTTGACGAAAGAAACAGTATTAATAAGTCGTTTAATGAGAAAAGAATATATATATATGAGTCAATAATAAATTGATGGATGAATGAAACGGTAGTGCATGACGAATAAATGATATATAAATGAATGGATGAATGAGTTAATGAATGAATTATAAATGGACGAATGAATGATATATACATTGATAATTGATTGATATATGAATGGATAAATGATATATATATATATATATATATACACAAGGATGAAGGAATGAATGATGCATACAAGAATTAATGAATGATATATACATGATTGAATGAATGATACATGATTGAATTAATGATATATAAAGAGATGAAAGAATTATATATACATGAATGAATGAAACTATATAAAGAGAAGAATGAATGATATATGAATGGAAGATGAACAATATATAAAGATATATGATTGAATGAATGGCATATAAAGAGATGAATGAATTATATAGACATGGATGAATAAACCATACTTAAAGAGGAGAATGAATGATATATAAATGGACGAATGAATGATACATAAATGTGTGGTAGACTACTCACGCAGGGTACATAGCCGGGTAGCTAGGAGACATCACATATTGTTGTGCATTGGTGGCATTCAGATCTCCTGGACATTGTGCCACTGTAATTGAAGAATACTATTGTATTATGACTTTCAACAAATCTTTTAAAAAATACGTTTTCAAACGTGAATATTAAGTCATCGGTGTTTCCTATTTTCAGCTTCAAAATCGTATCTCTTTTAATGAATCGATGTTTGTTTGTTAAAATCTTATACTTTTTCTTACGAGATATACCGAAAGCACATTTATTTTTCAAGCTATTTTTAAAATTTAATTAATTCTAATTAAAATACGTTTACGTGTTGCGGGCTAAATAACCCAATAACTGACGTTGATTTGACTGAGGATTAGCGTTTTTCTTAAATCATCTTCCGGTTTAATGTTTGTAGGAAGATAAGTCATTATAAAAGGGAATATACAATTGTTCATGTCAAAGGTACATTTACATATTTTCCAATTAACTTTAAAAAATCTATTTCAGAACGATAATCATACCAAAAAGATAGTTCATCTAAGAAATGGATATTATCGTCAAAATATATCTCAACATATATTATTTATATATTTATATATAACGACCAACACTCAGATAACTCTCAGATAAGATGCCTACTGTCACATGCATGTGTAGATATTCGGGCTATAAATAATCTTCTAAAAGACTTGAAGCATTTATTGTCATATTGCATTAATCCGCATTTCATTATTCGTCACAGTTTAATCATAAAGAATAGAAGGTATTCTATTGTATTGTTGATGTCCCAATATGCTCAAAAAAATTAATTTGAGAAGGGAAATTCGTGTTATTTTGCCTTAAAATGTATGCAAGTTAAAAGGACTTTGAAATGTAAACATTATGAAGGGGTACAAACGTTTTAATTTTTTTAATCAAAAACAAACAAATTATGATAAACATGTAACTCTTTAAGTAAGCAAATCGTGTGTACATATACATAATGGTCCGTCCAAGTACACGATTTTATATAAATCCCATAAATAATAGTTTAAACGGTCCTAATGATTCTAACCAAAATTTTCTTGTTTCGTTAAACAACTGTTAAACAGTGAAGCTGATAAAATATTTTTCATGAGTTCATAATCAACCGTATCATGGATTATTGAAAGACAATCTCCGATTAATGATTTAGACGATTGCCAGGTTGAAATTTTTAAGACCAATATATATAGGTATACATGTGAGGTGGGGTGAGGTGACATGGGGTTTAACGCCGCTTTCAAGATTATTTCGCGTCCGCTAGTATTATTGCAGGGAGAAAGCCCGCAACACCATTGTAGCTATGCATTGCGGTGAAACCTGCGAGCATCGGCTGGAACTAGCGAACCACGGGTGGTACCGCACTGAAATTCAGTGTAGCATTGCACCCAAACCTGATTGCGTGTAGAACGATTCTCTACTGCAGACAAAGTTTTCGAGTGTGGACTCGTCAATACTAGTTGAATTTAATAATATTCAACGCGGTTCTCTCTGTCAACATTGTACGGAGGAGTAAACACTTGATACCCGGCTTTTATCGTGTTAAGTTATAGGCTATGGAGGGTCAGGTGAATACACATAATAACATCCGAGCCGCTTTCACTCAGTAGCCGTCAAACGGAAATCATTCCGCGTCACGGCTTTAAAGGTTTTATGGCTTGTACACCTCTTTGTTGAATTTTGAATTTTTACCTTTGACTCATTTTTAACCTATTTTTTACGCAAATCCATGTTCATACCCTCACTAATGTAAGGCTACAGGCTAAACGCAACCTTGTGCACAATAGATATGAGTAAAAACATTGATAGCATTTAGCAGTGTTAAGCTAGTGTTAAGCTAGGAACTCTAAGAAAATTGTCATTATTTTGTAAAATCATCACGTCGCATTTAAAGAGATAACATACTTAACCTTAGAATGGCATGTCAGCCTTTTATTGTATTGTAATGTTTTAACGTATCATTGTATATATATATATATATATATATATATATATATCCATGTACCTCTTATGCTGCAGTTTGCAGCCTGAGTGTAATAAAGTTCAGTTCAGTTCAGTTCAGGTTACCTTTTGTGAACACCATACCTTGATTTAGACATTGATGAATTCTAATGCATTTTAGTATGCATGATAAAGGATACTGTTTAAGCATTATTATTTATTTTTAAAGTGACAGAGAGTTATTTCATAAGTTTTATAGAGCAAAAATACCATCTGTCTTGAGTTCGATTCAAATATCGTCCCTTAACTTGCATCCCTATCTCCAAATGCAAAACTGGGATAATTTCTCTTTATCAATGACAGTTTTAAAAAACGCAATATCGATTGTAATAAGTCAAAAATTTGCATCTATGCTAATTTACGTGAATATTAATTAATTGATCTACTAAATACTTTTAACATAAATGTTTCACTGTATCTGCTGTAAATATCTTTCCGAAATTACGTTTGGTCATTTGCGCCATTGTCCGGTTTTCGATCATAAATTACAACTTAAACCTATATATTACCCCCATACTGAGAAGATGAGCAACAAAAGAGTAATTTTCAGAGACAACAGGTACTCCTCGATAGATTTACACCATTTATAAAGTTTGATTTATATCACTCCAACAACATATATTGTACTCTGTGTTCCTTTAAAGGCTGGTGACAAATCTCGAGCAAGACATTGTCAAGCGGCTATGCATGAGCGCAATCGCAGCCGTACTCAATAACTAGTTTTGACACATGAACATCAGTGGACCGCTCCCAGTCTTTATCTATTGCACGTCATGGTTCGATTGTAAGCGAAAACATGGGAGTATACTCTTCTCAATGCTACCACTGAACCGTTGAGGACCGACTTTATTTGACACCTCTCCAAGTATCCAGCGAAACGGTACAATAGGCTACAAAGGTAGATAGGCAAATGGTCGCGGAACACTTTAAAATGGTTGGTTTGGGCTGTAGTGTATTTCTGAGGGGCCGAACCATGTACATCACATAAATTCTAGTAATAGAAACGACCATTTTAATGTTCGAAGCTGACTTTGTTTATTCATGGTAAGGTCCTAACTGCTATCCTTAGGCATAACACAGTGGATGAATATACCTCTTCCACAATCTGAAATTCAATATCGAAGGTTAAGGGTATTTAATACATTCTATAGGTTCGAATACGACCATGCCTGTTTACGGTAGCATAAATGACAAGTCTTTCTGGGTGCCGAGGTTTTTTAACTTATCTGACACATTCAACAGTAGCGGTGTGGTATTTTCCGATTATTCGCATACGTCGTTCTCCCATAGGTTGGTGGAAAATAAGAGTACGCTTTCAAGTCCCGCTGCATAGCCTCTGTTTTCATTTCTTTAGGAAATGATACCGAAAAGCACCTTCAAGCTCTTAGGACACTGTCACAGATTTCTATTGAGAAGTAGGGCATTTCTTTTAGAAAACCAATTTAATCTTACGACAACAAAACAAAATGTTAATAATTGAAAGACACTATCCTTAACCTTTGCTATGCGGAAAAGGTGTTCACACTATAATGGCCGCTTTTGGTTTTTGCTTGATACGAGATAATTACTTTATGACTAGAATGACCGGGTTGAGTAATGAGATCTTAGACCCTCTGGGTATCACACATTTGGCGACAAATTATGTTAATAATCATGAACATACGAATTTGTATACGAAAATGACGGAGCTACCTCTGTTGGGAGAGAATGGTTGATAAGCGACAATTTGAAGAAATAAAAATTTCCCAAAATGGGCCAATGCATTTATCTTTTAAACTTTTATTAAACAAATCTCTTTTACATGTATGATGTTATAAATCAGAAGCACCAAGTTTTCAAAACAATGAATAATTCTGAAAATTTCGTCAGACAAAGAGCTTCGAAGCTAAAATTTAATGAAATTCTGTTGACAACGCCCTGAACATTTACAGAATTCTATTGTAACAATGTGCACGTGTATTTTGTGCACATATTCAAACTCACGCTAGCAAGAGTATAAGAATCGTGCAAATTGTGCTCTACTTACAAAAAACTGCACTTAATTCGCGTGCATTTTAAAAAGGACGGTCTAAAGGGAAAAAATAGAAGAACGTGCAAAGTTTGGAATGCGTATCATTAAGTTTGCGCAATGTCTACATCCGACTTAAGAGTAACATTTCGACATTCATGGAGAACGGATCTTTAGGAATGGGAGAAAAATCCCCTGTCAACGTTAGATTTGTTTCTGCGATAATCATTGCTATTTTGTCACCTACTAAGTGTTTATTAAGTTTACTTTATTTATTTATCAGTCCGTAGTTTTATTGATATAATTTTAACTAATCACATTTTATCACTTGTTTTTCTCGTTTTCTTATTTCAATAATTTTTAAACTTTCTAATTTGCGTTTTCCGTTTATGATTATTTAATGTATACTTTACCGATTTGACCTTTTTTAAAATAAGTATTTAAGTAAATAACTAAAATATCGTGCAAGAGTTGAAATACAAATATTAGGAAATAACAACGTGTAGGCCTACTACTCTGTTGAAATTTGTTTACGTCTTTCCTTTTTACCGACTTTGAAGTGCTAACTGTTGTGTTAAAATAATCATTGGTCTCTAACTTTTTTTCTTGCATTTAGCAAATTATATTCGACTTTTAAAGTAAAATGTGGAGACAACATGTATTCTAAAGAGACCGCCCTATTATTGTCAACACATGATATATAAAGTATCATTATCTTAAGGTTAGCTTCACAAGGCTCTTTTTAGGTGAAATACGCTTTGTCAACGAACCAATGACTCGACATTTCAAGACCTTTCATTGCATTCACTCACGAGAGATTTCTTTTTCCTTTTGTTTACACCGAGGTACGGGTCGTGTTACAAGTATGCACATTATTTAGATCTATTTCGTGTGTTCTGCAACCCAAGGTAACTGTAATTAATTACATATTTCATAATTAAGTCAGATTTGATATATTTGATTTACTGATCGCATGAATAGCTCAAAGCTCCACGCATCGCTTAACATTAAGCGAATCCTGTGGTTATGAAACATGTTTATATATTTATATATATGTATATATTTTTATATATATACATTTATATTTATGTATATTCATGGAAATAAGTACGTGCATATTACATTAAAAACGTTAAATGTATTTCCTTAACTAAAAGGGTTGTTACGAGTCATTTATCATTAAAGTTTCTCTTTTTCAAAATTAACCTTAGTATTGTAGGAACATGTCCAGTTAAATATTAATTATATTCAAAGTTTTTTTTATTTATGTGATTACGAAAATGCTAATATACTTGTGATAAATGGATAGAAATGAAACTATAAGTTTAGTTATCTATCGAATCTTTATTCCATGCAATGACTATATGTGTATATAGACAGAAGTGTTGTCTTGGACTTATACAGTATCTGTTTCAAGTACAAATTAACTACGTTAGGCATCTCAAAAGAAAGCGAAGTAAACTAGTGAGAGATCGACCTTTCGTTTGACATTTCTTTCAGCATATACCATCTATCTACTATCACCTGTCAAACAGGTAAACGACTGTCACACCTGAATTCACACAGGTAACTCAGCGTATACCACACCCTTACAAGCAGTGTGTCGATTTTGTAATAAACAACAGTTAGTTGAAGATAATTTCTTACCTGCAGAAAACACCTGTAGAAATGCAATCAGGAGACAGGTGAGGAGTCCAGCCGCCATGGTGGAGTTACTCTTTACCTAACACGGATGCAGTAAAACTTTCTTATGTTGACATTCAGAACTGCCTGACCGCCCTTGTCACTGCATGCAGACACTAACAAATCGGAAAGTGACGAAGATTTCCGAATGTCCTAGACCGGTTCCCATATTGTATGGTCCTCGCTTGGTTGAGTCAGGTTGTTTGCAGTGTCGGTGAAATACCTTACCGTTTGCTTGCCCCAATTGTTGTATGTACCATGTATAAAGTAACTTGCTATGCATGTGGAGACTCCGTGATGTGAATAGGGGCCTTGAGTTAAAAGCGTTGAATGGCTTACGACATATACGAGCTTGAAGTGGTCACAACGATGTCAGAGGTGACGATATATACCAGGATGGGTTTGAGTGCATTACTTATGTTGAAGTATTTTTAGATATGTTTTACACTTAAGTGAAAACTTTTTTTTCAATTATATGGTCACGAATAATGCCGCAAGACTCGACTATAGCTTGCCCATAAGACGTTAACGTTGGAAGATGACAGTTTTTATGGAAGGGATGAAAGAACCTTTAGTATGCATTGGTGGTCTAGTGCAGAATGCAACAAAATACCAAAAATATACTGAGAACATTCTATTATTATTATTATCATTATTGATGAATGTACATGAATGTGTCTGTCACTGTGCAATAGAGTATATATAAGCGCATCCATGATGTGATCATGTAGATATATGATTTAGGAAACCTAAATGTAAAATTTGCAATTTTTAAAAAATCTGTACATATGTAAGAGAAATATTCAATTGTGTAATGTGTATATGTATTAACCAAATAGAAAGAATAAATTTATCCCAGTGTTACGTGTATTGTAGACTTTAGTGATGTTAACTTTATTTATGTCATATGAATCGTATATTGATATATATGTGTTGATGATTAAATCCATTTATTTTCTTTATTGTATTTTTCGCTTAAAGGTTACGGAATCCATTTCCCTAGCTGTAATGATTGTAAGGTGTTCACTCTAAAATGGCTGCATGAAAATATCCTTTGATGTGGTTTACATTATTCTACAACTAAGATTAATTCAATCGGGTAATTAAATTTTAGATAACGACGTAACAATGTTATGACATCACAGCATTGCGAGTTAAAGATCCGCCCCGTCTTCAGGGAAACGTATGTCAAAACGTACATCAATCAACTTCAATCAATCCTACAATTAAGAAGTTGTAAATCCATAAATCTTGTTCTCTATTTCTCAATCTCATTGAAAACAGCTCGAAACTTGTCCCTCGTACCTTACTGCATTTCTTGCGAGGTACGGGGGACACATTTTTTGCTGATATCAATGAGATTGTCTGTTTCTCCATACATTGAAAAGTAATGAAATATTATAATGTATAAAAAATAGAATATCACCCTCTTGTCTTCTTACATCAAATATATCAACACTGTGATATGTGTAAACTCTAAAGATTATTGTTGCTAAATTTCCGATATTTTCATTTCGTTTACAGTCCATTTTACTTGTTAAGAAATAGTATCCTTGCGAGTTCATTCACGGCAATGATTGCCAATTGCACAGTTGTTATGACAGTGGAATGCGCCTCAATTTAGATCTAAGTTTAATTTATCTCATGTTTCTAATGTGGTTACATCATTAAGTCCTTTGCACGGCCCAGCAAATAAGACGCCTCTTTCTGTTTATAACAGTAAACTATTACTAGGATGCCTGTTCGTCTTGTGTCCGTATTTCCATATTTCTTATGTTGTTTTATAGGTACCAAATGTTTTTAAATAAACAAAGAATAAGTAGAAAATGCTTCTTAAGCGTATCGATTGTTCAAAGCAGCTTAATTATTACTTCTCAAGGTTAATTTTAAAACTGCCTTTTTTTAATTAAAAAAAACCATAATAATGCATTGCAATTGTGAACATATATTTTGGTTTCCTTGGATCACTTTATTGTTCTAAAGATTGTGCTGTTGCCCCTTTATCTTCATTTGGGATAGCAGTTGAAAAGCTGCATTTGAAAAGGTCAAGGTCATGCTCATGAATTATCCAGTGTTGCGAAAGCCTATTTTAATTTTTAAATTTCAAATTGATGCCAGTGATACCGATGCAGGTGCTGTAAGATTCAAAAGGATGACTCGGGAATTGACAATCCTGTTTGCTAATTTTCCAAAAAGTTTGATAAGCACCAAAGAACCTATAGCTATTCAGCTATTGAAAAAGAAACTTTGAGTCTTTTGCTAGTTTTGCAGCATTTTGAAGTGTACTTGGGTACCACTACTTTTCCTGATGACGTCTTTACTGATGACCCTTCTTCAAAGAATGAAGAATAAAAATCAAAGGCTCATGAGGTGGAGTATAGGTTTGCAAGTCTTTAATCTTTTTGCTGGTTTGACTGGTTTTATGTTGGAAAATATTTGTTAAAAT
The DNA here is from genome assembly GCA_921293015.1 of Phorcus lineatus. Classification (NCBI taxonomy): domain Eukaryota; kingdom Metazoa; phylum Mollusca; class Gastropoda; order Trochida; family Trochidae; genus Phorcus; species Phorcus lineatus. The sequence goes on along the minus strand of OV121098.1, from coordinate 12,103,630 downwards.
AATTGTTTATATTCACTTCTTTATCGAAAAAGGGATTTAGAATTGCGAAATGTTGGGTAATTTTAGATCCACATTCTATAAATATTGGCCGAAAATAGAAGTTTAAATACATAAAGGAAATCAACCTATGGCAAATCAAAATCCAAGTGTCATTTACACTATCGAAATCAACTAAGAAAAAGAAAAGCGATTTTACCTGTGTTTAAATAAGATATGTTATGAAGCAATAAAATGCAAATATAACATGAAATATTTGTTATACAAAATGTCTGTTGAATAAATATATAAACCATGATGAAGTCACCATACAGCTACTAAAACATAAACTACTAAAAATCAAGATTTTATTTTAGCATTTGAAAATAAAATTTGACGAATGCAAGCTTCGTTTCATTTCCATTTAGGAAAAAGTCTAGTGAAGTACAAATATGGCTGAAGGATGCTATACTGCCATATCATTACTGTCGAACCAGGACTTTTTTCCAAATAATGTTACGATTGATTAGAAAATGTCATGTCTCCGTGGTAAACGTAGCACAACATGAACTCGGGAGTAATTTAAGAATCCACGTTTGCAAACACGTAAATAGATGAAATACTCCTACCAGAGAAAGGCGACTTTCTAGATTCTAAAACTCCGATTTCTTAAAAGGCATTTTCAAATACGGGTTCTGATAATCTGATCAGGGCCTAGATTTTCGAAGCTCTCTTAGTGCTTTCATCGATAGTTTTTTTGTCTTCTTTTTAGTTTCGACAAATAATCGATGTTTTCATCACGTTGAAGTGATGTGGTGATGTGAGGGGAGTTATATGTGATGCATTTGGGGGGAACTAGCGGTCACACGGTCGAGCACACTTAGCCTTCTGGAGATATTCCCAATAAGAACCTGGACACAGATGAGAGTCGAGATGTATATATTTGAAAGTACAGTGTTGAAGTCTAAAAGTTATACAATACAATTAATTACAATTTCAATTGATACATTACAATAAGATATATGACATGTTCAGATAATACATAGTAATCATAACATCAAATTATATTGAGAAATACATTAATACTTTGAAACAGTTGACATATTACAATTTACTAAATAGATTTATACAGTAAATACGGTAGTGCGTATTTACTAAGAATACGGTAATAAATGTTTGTATAGATCATATACAGACTAGGCCGAATGCTGACGGACGTCTCATTTTTATATCATATAATGAATCTAAATAACTAATGTTATAACTTGAAGGTTGATCTTAATGTAAACAGACATTTGTATATGATTCACTCATGGTGTTTGATATAAATTGAATGCTCACAAAATATAATCAGCTAACGCAAGTTTTGTACATAGTTATAACTAAGTGATAAACATGAAACAAGAATGGTGATAAATAGAAAATAACATTACAAGTCAAGTGAGGTATAGTAATAAACAATTCAACTAACAAACAGTATTTTCAATTGCTAGTGTAGGTACAATATAAAAGTAAAGTAACAATGCTTACCTGGACACAGATGAGAGTCGAGATGTATATATTTGAAAGTACAGTGTTGAAGTACTGAGCTTGCAACATTGGCTGCTTATATACACCCGACTATGTTAATCAGATCTGTGTCCATGTAATTAATGCTGTAGAAATACGTAATACCGTGGCAGTTGGTAGGATTGATTGGCGCATTCATTGCTAGGTTTACAAAATCTTATACAATAATGATGATTAAACTCCGTGGCTTGGAGTGCACATTGCCTGAGGTAATGGCCGAACAGTGAGGTATTACACGTTGCATCATGTGTTATAATTGGTTAAAGTTTAGTACAATATTGTGGCTTATTTTGGTCTATGACAATACCCCTCCGCTTGGGAACTTTCGACCACGAAAGCCAAAATACAAAAACATGTACATAATAACAATAATAATAATAATATGGTTTACAATCATCTGGGTTAGAATCCAGGAGATGTTAACATAGGTCACATTGTTGAAAATGCTCAATAAAAACAAGATGAGGTACATGAGATAAATGCAGCAAAAGGTTGAACTTTCGTAGGTTTGTTAAAGTATGGACTCATATTTTGCAAATAAAGTTGTGGGTAGGTTGAGCTAGGATACTAAAGCTTCGTTAATGTGGATTAGGAATGAATTTTAATGGATTAGTATTGAATCTGAGAATCTGAGAAGAGAACAATCATCAGTATGTTAGTCAAAGACCGGATTATATGAAGATGTGATCAGCATCCTCGAGCACTTTTAGACACAGGTGAACCTGTATGTCTTTTAGTAACTCCAATGACAGTTGCTTCTCAAGTTTTAACTATAAAATTCAGTATGGAAGGATTGCATTTTCAAAAGAAAAATTTAGGTTTCTGTTGGCGTTTGCGCCGTTTGCCAGAATTTGTTTTCCTAATATGAAAATCGGCCTTGAGACCTTGACCTACATTTTGTTCTGGTTCCCAAGTTGGTGTAGGGAAGTGAAGCCATTTTAGGAGATAATGCCTTACTCCATTTATGATTTTGGACCTAAGTACCTTTTCTACAGGATAGGCTTCTTGGGATGGTGCTGGTGCAGTAGGTGCCTGTTGTGCAAAAGACGATGATGTGCTTGGTGCTGGTTGTGCAGTTTGTGCAGGTGGAGTCGTTTGTACGCTCGTTGGAGGTTGTGCAGCAGTTGTGCTGGTTGAAGAGTGAGCGTTGGTTGAGCTCGTAGAAGAAGGGCGAGCTGAAGAGTTGCTCTTTGGCTTAGCAGAAGGTAAGCCTGTTTGTTGATTGAAATCATCATTTTGAGATGAATCAACATCACCATCCGAGGCGCTGGCTCGAGGTGAAGAATTACAGTCAGGGTGCTGACTGGTAGAAGTTGGAGCAGGCGCTGGTGCCGCTGTACCAGAGGTGTCTGGTTGTGGTTCTGGTGGCTGCTTGTCAGCCCTAAGGACCACTAGTTTGAGGCGATTCGCATGAACAGGAGATTTGTGTTCAGCGTTGTCTGAACATCTGCGAATCTTGTATGTATAGTTTGGTCCAATAGAAGTGATGTAGTATGGACCTTTCCATGGTTGTGCCAACTTAGGCGATAGGCCTATGCCTATTGCCGTGTTATGAAGGTAGACCTGTTGGCCAACCATGAAGGATGGTTCTTTGGATTTGACGTTCTTGTGCTCTTTGTCAATTTCTTGACTGACTTCCATATTGTCACGAGCAATGGCTTTGACAACCTTGAGATTTTCAATGAGAGCCTTCAGGTGCATCTCAGCGTCCTTACCTAAGGAAGGTTTAGGAAGTAACGTGGAATCAAATGGTAGATGCATTTCTTTTCCAAACAAGAGAAAGTGAGGCGAGAAACCGGTTGATTGGCAAGGGACATTCCTCATGGCCATTAGAACACAGGGAAGGAGATCAGCCCAGTTCTTCTGGTCAGGTTGACAATAGGACTTTAGAGCCTGAGCGATAGTTGCATTTCGCCTTTCAACCATTCCATTGCATTGTGCATGGTAAGAGCTGGTATTTAGATGTTTGACTTCCAAGATTTCACAGATAGCATTGACCAACTTAGATGTAAACTGGCGACCTCTATCTGTGAGAATGGACCGTGGAGCACCATACCTAGAGAATATCTCCCTGAAGAGTACCGTAGCTACTTCTGTTGCTTCTTGAGTTCGCAAGGGAAATGCTTCAATCCAACGGGAGAAAGAGTATTTTCAATTGCTAGTGTAGGTACAATATAAAAGTAAAGTAACAATGCTTACCTGGACACAGATGAGAGTCGAGATGTATATATTTGAAAGTACAGTGTTGAAGTACTGAGCTTGCAACATTGGCTGCTTATATACACCCGACTATGTTAATCAGATCTGTGTCCATGTAATTAATGCTGTAGAAATACGTAATACCGTGGCAGTTGGTAGGATTGATTGGCGCATTCATTGCTAGGTTTACAAAATCTTATACAATAATGATGATTAAACTCCGTGGCTTGGAGTGCACATTGCCTGAGGTAATGGCCGAACAGTGAGGTATTACACGTTGCATCATGTGTTATAATTGGTTAAAGTTTAGTACAATATTGTGGCTTATTTTGGTCTATGACAGTGCTAAGGTAGTAGTAAGTGCCATATATTAGCATTGGCTTACCACTATCTTAGCACTAAGAGAGCTTCCAAAATCTAGGCCCAGAAGTCTCAAATGTAGTATGGTTAGGTTCTGAAGACATGAAACATAAAACTTTGTTTACCTAGTCGTATTCATCTGGCAAGTGTGGATTCAATATTCAGTGTTTTGTATGGGGATATTTAATTTCCTCGTGACTGTATATTAACCATATTTAAATAATAGAATGTTAACAAACTTGTTTTAAACTTTTGTTATTAAAAAAGGACAGTTTGACAGGTTAATTTCGTGGACAGGTAAACCAAAAAGTCGAACGATGTTTGAAACGGACATTGACAATTAAGTTTTTTGAAGAATACTTTTTAAGGCCATTTTTATTAGCCATTTAGTTTTATACATTACCTGAAGTGTGAAAAATTTATAACTAAAGAACGTGGGAGATATATACTTATGTACTGAATTAAATGTCCTACACTTGGATTATATATTTTACCATCTCTCGACATTTGCTATGTTTGGAAATTTTTTGAGAGCACCCCCCGATCTGGATCCGCCATTGTGTTAATCAATGTTAGCTCCAAGGAGGCGATGAAGAACGAATTAAGTCACTGATTATCGTTTACTTGATAAATGATTTCATGGAAACCTTTTGCCACCCTCCCACTGTAGTTTAAGAACAAATCCTCAGCGGAACAACATTCGATCTTTTTGACAGATTACACAGATCTAGAATACATAGCTTTATTACATATTTTACTTCTACCCAAGAACTATCAACTAAAGGTCATGTCGGGGTTAAGGATCAACAAACATCAGCCATGTCAGAGGTTAACAATGTCAAAGGTCAACAATCCAGACGTATGATACAATAGGTCATGTCCATATGTCAGTGGGTTTCATCTTGACTGATAAAACATGGAAATTTACTGATATATACATGACATCAACAGTTATGTCCCTTTGAGTCTTAATTTGCAAAAGTCGACAGATTCTTCGCCTAGCCTTATTCAAGTTCCAAAAACGGGACTTTATCAATTCAAGCCTCTACAGTGATTGCCTCCCTTGTAATGCTGGTAGAGACTAGAATGGCTTATATAGTTGTATTCAGGTTATATATCTATTGTGGAGAACTCAATCACTCAAAGTTTTGGATTGTTACCACTGACACGACAACTTTTCTGTCGAGGTGGGTTTTCGCATTTTTTCGCATTATTTTCGCATTTTTCGCATTTAGTTGTACCAATTATCATCAGTAAACTTTTATCGACGTTGGATGAATAATTTACAGAACAACTGTTAACCGTATGCAACATTTTAGTAGTTTTCCATTACTGGTGCCATGTCAACTGTTACAGTTTAGATTTAGTCTTCCCATATTGCAGTGTGTTTAAAGTAAGTTTCAGTATTGAATTTGTGAAGGATATTTTTTTAGAATTGAACATGAGATCAAAATTTAATTAATATTTATACAAGGTATAAAACATAGGGTATGAGTAAAGTGAACTATTTTCAATATTCTGGAACCATCAGCTTTGAATTTTTGCACTTATTCTAAACTCATTACACAAGTATTTATCAACCTTATTCGAGAAATAATTATATCAAACATGTGAACTTCAAAGAATACTGATGATAGTAAACATTCTGATGCAACAAGATTTTGAAAAAATAATATAAGTACATACTCATCAAGAAATTGTGATTACTTCTCGGCAATACATTTGCCTATCACAGATATTCAAATTGGCCTTTCTATGGCGGCAGTATTTCGTTTGCTTTTATTTCTAAAATGTTGGGGTGTGTCTTTTACTCGGTACTTTGGTTGTGCTAGCTATCCCAGTTCCACTATTAGTTAAACTACATTTCTAATCAATCGTAGGTTTATCGGAAACGAGTCATGTTTCGACAGTGTTGTTTTTGTAGTCAAACATCCCACCACCCATTTGCCTAAAATGTACGTAATTCAATAGACATTATCATAACAGAATATAAACATGGCCTTTAATCGATCGTTATATATATCGTTATTGTCAAAAAATCAAAATGAGAGAGAGAGAGAGAGAGAGAGAGAGAGAGAGAGAGAGGAGGGTGTGTGTGATGTGTGTATGAGAGAAAGTGTGTGTGAGAGAGGTAGCAGAGAGAGAGAGAGAGAGAGAGAGAGAGAGAGAGAGAGAGAGAGAGAGAGAGAGAGAGAGAGAGAGAGAGAGAGAGAGAGAGAGAGAGAGAGAGAGAGAGAGAGAGAGAGATTTGTTAGAAGAAGAAGAAACGAGAGTATGCTAAAATAATAGATAAAAGCTCTGAAAGGCAGTGTATAAACTGGTATAAAGATCAAGGAGGGCTTGGGCTTCCTTTACATACCCAACCCGGTCAAACAGACATCAAGTCGGCACACATTGGACTAATAAGATTATCTCCCTTACTCTGTTATTGGGAACTAGTATTTCTATCTATGCATGTGATTTATAAACGGGCACCTAGGAGGTAGCTCAATCGGAGATGATGGTGATAATGATGATGATGATGATGATGATGTTGCTGATGATGATGAGTTATGCGATGGCGATGTTGATGTTAATTAGGATGATGATGGTGGTGTAGATGGTAATGTTGGTGATGGCATTGTTAATGATAATAGTGATGAAAATGTGATGATGATGACGGTTTTGATGATGATGATGCTGATGATGATGGACGTGATGATTATGATGCGAATGAACATGATGATTATGATAGTGATGATTATGTTGGTTATGACGATGGTGGTGATGACGAAGATGGTAATGATGATGATGTATGTGGTAGTGAGAATGAGGATGATGAGGATGATGACAGACAGACAGACAGACAGATTTTATTGGTATATATGGCCCGGAGACCAATAGTACAATGGAAAGTAGTTTAAACTAAACAGTTGCAGCGCTACCATGTAATATGAAAAACATGTTATCATTCAAATACAATTACATACAAATATGTTTTATTGACTAGATCTGTAGCGGTTTATATGATAAAGTAGTAGGGATAATTTATATAACAGCTGCAAATCGTTGGTTGTTAAAACAGTTAAACTTTTCTTTTGTTGGTTGTTTACATAAGTATAGAGGTAGATATTTATATCTTAAACATGAATACTGGGGGCATTCTAACAGTACATGATATTCATCCTCGACGAGATTACAATGGTTACAGGTTACAATTTCATTATGTGGTTGTTTGGAGAATCTTGCTGCTTTTATCTTAAAACCATGGCCATTACATCTAAACATAGTTACAATTCTGCGTAAATTGACGGAAGTAAGAGAAGATAGATACAATTCAGGTCTAATAACTGTTTTGAATTCTGCATAATAACTAATACAGCTTGACGAACGAACATCATTAAACCATTCCTGTTGATACATGTCTTTACACCTTTGCTTAAACAGCTTCATAAAGAAATTTCGGTCGCCAACATCTTGTGCGATCCAAACGTAGCCAAAACCACATTGAAACAAACATTCGCGCACAGATGAAGCCCAGTTTTTATCTCCCGTATCATCTAAAGACTTTAAAAGTTCGTAACTATTTCTCGATATTCTGTTTAAGGGGTTGTCTTGTCAGCCTTATCCAAAACGATATTGCTCTACAACGAGCATTAAGAAATAATGGGAAACGTCCGCATTCAGCAAGGATAATCTTATTCGAAGCTTTATATCCACTTTTTAAAATAAACTTGCAAAATTTAGTGTGAACTTTTTCTATATTCTTATCAATTTTAAAGCCCCAAACTTCTGATCCATACAAAAGAATTGGCTGAATTTTTCCATCAAACAATTTAAGTGATGAGTCAATTGGCAAATTTTTAAATTTACAAATAAAACGTTTTACAACGTGTAATGCTCTTTCTGCCTGCATTGCCTGGGTCTCACAAGCTTTTGAAAACATATTTCTGCAAGAGAATACAATTCCTAAATACTTATAGTATGAAACAACCTCTATTTGACTATCGCCAATAAACCATTTTTCACCTTTTGCAATTTTGCCGCCTTTCTTGAATACTTGAGGAAGATGATGATGATAGTGATGATGATGATGATAGTGATGATGATGATAGTGATGATGATGATAGTGATGATTATGATGATAGTGATGATGATGATGATGATGATGATCATAGTTATGATGATTGTAGTTGTGGAGATGATGGTAGTTGTTATGATGATGATGATGATGATGAGGAGGAGGAGGAGGAGGAGGATGATTGTGATGGTGATGATTTTGATGATTATTTTGGTGGTAGTAATGAAGATGATGATGATGATGATGATGATTAGGATGATGATGATGATGATGATGGTGATGGTGTTGATGGTGATCGTGATGTTAATTTAAGGGTAATGATAGTGATGATGATGGTGGTGATGATGATGACCACGACACCGATGTTGTGTTGGTGGTGATGGTTATAATGATGATGATTGATGATGATGATGATGATGATGATTCTGGTTGTGGAGATGGTGATGATTATGATTGTGATGATTATGGTGGTGATGAAGGCGATTGTGATGATGAATATGAGTATGACCATACTGATGATATGATAGGGAGATTTATTATAAAGAAACATATAAGTGCAATAGAGGATACAAAAAGTAAAGTAGGTTTGCATTAAAAAATCTGGTTTAATCAAAATCATAAGGCCTTTTAGACAACCAGCCGAAGCATCGCTTGTGATATTATGAACGCTTCTATAAGTTTTCCCGATAGACTTTTAAACTTTTGAACAATCTGTAAGCAGATTCATAACATAAATTGATATTTCTATGCAAACTTGGTCTTATATTTATATATATTTGTCTTTCATAATTTCTATGAAAGGCTTGCAAATATACTAGTATAAATGTATACTTATTTTAGGTAAATAAATGTCTATCTGTTGTTTTTCACATTTGAACTTAACTATTATTTTATAGCATAGAGGGTAATAGCATTCAGTAATGCATTTATGTTTAAACAACAGGAGATCATGGAGAACTATTTATAGTTATGCAGGCCGGTCATTTCTAGCCAATCATTGTTGAGAGTCTATCAGTTATTACAAATGCTGCAAATGCTGAAATAGAAATTATGCCAGAACTTTTTTGACAAATCTGCCAATTTCCCGCCCCTTGCCCAATAGCTTATCTCCTTGCCAACCTATACCCTATCCCTTTTCCTTTTCTTTTTGCCACCCCCACCTCACCCCTTAAACTATCCCTTTGCTCTTGCAATGCCCCCGAATCCAAATTCCCTTTTCTCATGTCCAAAACTAGCCCCTTGCCCTATTTCATGTCGCCTTGCCAACCCACTTACTCTTTCCCTTTCCCCTTTCTATGTCCCCTCTTACCCTATCCATTTTACCTCTTGCCATGCCCTCCCTTCCTTACCATATCCTTTTCCCCTTGCCATGCCCCCTCTTACCCTATCCATTTTCCTCTTACCATGCCCACCCTATCTTACCATATTCCTTTCAACTTGCCATGCCCCCTATTACCCTATCCATTTTTCTCTCTTGCCATGTCCTCCCTTCCTTACCATATCCCTTTCAACTTGCCATGCCCCCTCTTACTCTCTCCATTTTCCTCTTTCCATGCCCACCCTATCTTACCATATTCCTTTCAACTTGTCATGCCCCCTATTACCCTATCCATTTTTTCTCTTGCCATGCCCTCCTTTCCTTACCATATCCCTTTCAACTTGCCACGCCCCCTCTTACCCTATCCATTTTCCCCCTTGCCATGCCCCCTCTTACCCTATCCATTTTTCCCCTTGCCATGCCCCCTCTTACACTATCCATTTTTCCTCTTGCCATGCCCTCCCTTCCTTACCATACATGTATCCCTTTTCCTCTTGTCCAAACTCTCCCCTTGCCTCATCCCTGTTCTCTTCCTGACCCTTCCTCTTGCCCAAAGCCTTTTCTTCATGTACAAATCTTTCCTCTTGCCCTATCCCCTTTCTCTCGCTAACCCTCCCTCTGGCCCTACCCCCTTCTCTCGCTAACCCTCCCTCCAGCCCTACCCTTTTCTCTCGCTAACCCTCCCTCCAGCCCTACCCTTTTCTCTTGCTAACCCTCCCTCTAGCCCTACCCCTTTCTCTTGCTAACCCTCCCTCCAGCCCTATCCCCTTTCTCTCGCTAACCCTCCCTCTGGCCCTACCCTTTTCTCTCGCTAACCCTCCCTCTAGCCCTAACCCTTTCTCTCGCTAACCCTCCCTCCAGCCCTACCCCCTTCTCTCGCTAACCCTCCCTCTAGCCCCACCCCTTTCTCTTGCTAACCCTCCCTCTAGCCCCACCCCTTTCTCTTGCTAACCTTCCTTCTAGCCCCAGCCCATTTCCTCTCCTCCAAACCTAGCTGCCACTCGTTAAATAAAATCTTAACGTCAACACCGTCCAAAATCATTCAAGTCAACAACAATGAAGAACTTCCTTAACGGGCATTTTAGAAGCTGGATTGATGAAGAAGATGGAGATCTTATGGATAGTCAATTAATGCTTGCTTGATAACGGTGTTAGTATCTACACCGAAACGTCGCAATCCATGCAATAAAGAAGTTGACTATCCATAAGAACTCGTTCTTCTTCAACAAGAAGATATCCAAAACTGAAAGTTTTGACCCACCCTTAAGAAAATCAAACCATTCACAGAGAAAGAGGATTACAGTTTTCCTAACAGAGAGATCTTGACATAACTTTGAACGTCACGTGTGTCGAGCGAACTGATATGGTAGACGTGCTTTTCTGATAGCAAGGGATAGTCTGCACCGACCACTAACATGTATAGTGCACCGACTGAAACTAGACTCAACCAGTTTAGTATGTATCTGTCAGTACGAGTTTATGAAGGTCGTGCACTAGCTTGACAGTATGCTAGTCTCTTAGTCTTGATTTATGTAATTCTAAATTAGGTACTCTGAAGTAAGGCAAAATTTAGGCCAATGAAAACACTTTTTGCATGGAAAGCATGCTTGTGGTCACCGAGGCCACGTCATGATTCAGATGCTAGATATGTGACTGTGTTGTGTCAAGGAGACTCAATGTGCAAAGTGCTCAGCCATAAACTAGCTAGATTTCGAGGAGCATGCGGAAATGACTGAGGCTTTGCAACTAAAATCGTACGTTTGAAACGTCGCTTCTCTTAAAACCAACTTTGATCCAGTCAGGACTCTTAATATCTACCCCTAAAAGTCCTCATATTGGAACAGAGGTTTTCGTAGGATTTTAAAATTAGAGCTACATAGCTCTTTGGGGATAGAATGGTTGGGAACATGAGAAATAGCTAGTGGTAAAGCGTTACTTGACTAATTAGCTTTGACATTGCACTCCAGTGTTCAAGGGTCTAACACCTATATAAAAGCTGCAAGTATTATTGCAGGGGAAAAGCCCGCAATGCCATAATAGTTATGTATTGCGATGAAACCTGCGAGCACCGGCTTGAACCAGCGAACCATCGGTGGTTCTGAGCTGAAACTGCAATAGTAAGACCTCAAATTCTGTTGCAGTTGTCTGTTATATGACATGCGCCTCTGCATCATTATCATCTTCCCACGCAACTACAATATATTATCTCCTGTTATATTTAGAAACCAGGCCAATGTGTTTCTTTTGTACGTCAATATATATATATAAAACAAAAGTCTGGAAATGATTTCAATCCCCGACCGGTTTCACACTATTCAGTGGTCATCATCTTTATAGACCCCATGATGATCACTGAATAGTGTGAAACCGGTCGGGGATTGAAATCATTTCCAGACTTTTGTCTTTTATCTATTTATTACTTGAACTATGAAGAAGTTTTTTTGTGTTAATATATATTTTATATATATATATATATATATATAATGTAGCCTGATTGAGCACTCTAACATGGTATACTCATTTGTTACGGGCTTGCGCTAGCCCACTGTAGAAATACGGTTTGAGCACTCTATGGAAATGAGTGGGACTTTCTTAAATTGCTTTGTTTCGTTGATGACGTTGCATTGCTGAAGGTCCAACCTTGTTCCACACGCACCATGCAGATGAGGTCCATTAGACGGAATCAGCTGGCTGTATATATATTCAGACGACACTTGCTGTTGATATCATTTTAATAATGATTGGATGCCTCACATTTCCATTTGATAACAAGTCTTCTATATATATTTATATATTACTGCATCTCCAGCACTGCATTAAATTCCCTGTGTTGTTCTTCATTGACTTTTTTTCAAAAACATTTTAAGTTTTGAGTGACCGAATTTTTCAGAAATATAATCGAAAGCGCATACTTAACCATGTTAAGGTAAGATCGGAATAAAGGAGACGTGTATTACCGAACATGTGCCAGTGTTGATTCATGGCCAAGCTAGGTTTGTTGACGGATCGTCATTGACCTTTGCATGGGTCAAAAATGACATCACGTATCTATGTGACCTTCACCTTCCTTTTGGGCTTGTCTTCAAATAAAATGTAAACTAAGATAACTTAGGTTAACTGAGTTTTACTTGATAAAGGTATCACGTTTCTCAAGTACAAGATAAAACTATGGTTGGTTACGTTACAAGTTGTTGATTTTATTTAGAAGACGTTGCAAAATTATCATGTTGATGTTTGATCGCTGTTGTTGTTGTTGCTGTTGTTGTTGTTGATGTTGTTATCTTTGGTCATTTTAAAAACTATTTATGATCTTAGGTATTGTTATTTTACTAGATGTTTTAAAACCTTTGTTATGGCCTTGTTTTTGTTTTTTTAATGGTGTTGTTTTCTATAGGACAATCTATCTGGGTTATGTTTTCAATAGGATGAAATAGAGTCAACTATTTTTCATTGCGATGGGACATCGTTAATATTACTGGGTTCACATTCTTGGCGTTAAGTTTTTATAGAAACCGACAGCAAGTATGCAGCTCGTGTTAGAAAATACTGAGCATTTTCCTAAGTTCACGATATTATATTTACGTGTCATATCCATTCAATGTTTACGACACTTTGTCTACCCGTGTGTCCATTGCTCTCGCTCGGTTAATACCAAATACTTTCAATCTTGACGTAAAAAGAGTAAAACATGTTCTCTATATGTTTTTACGAAATAATTAAATATTTACACTGTAATTAAACATAAATTATTGCATTACCAAAATGAATCTTGGATTTTGCCCTTGTTCTGCAACCCACACAAATATTGCTTACCAGGTTCGTGATTAAATCACGTTTGTTTAATTTCTTTACCAAAACTGAACGGAACAGACAGCTTCAGCCAGTCATTCATCTTTATTGATATTAAACAAAATCCCGATGAATTTTTGTGTGGGTGTTTTTGATAATGGAAAACAGTCAGAAACTGTCTACTAAATGAAAACTGATGTCACAATGAATGTAGTTTTTTTATTTAGAAATGTTCTCGAGGACTGATTTTAAAAACTTGAAACTTCATAAAAACTGAAGAGTTTGACACTTTTTCTATCGTGATGTCTCCCCCCAAAGGTTCGAGAGACATAATGGTTTTGGCTGAGTTCCCTTCCGCGTCGGCGTTGGCGTTCCCAAGCGTTACCGGAGCATAACTCTGAAATTACTTTTGATTTATGATGTAGATGTGCCTTTTGGGAGTTTCAACTTCTTTTTCAATTCTTTTTCCATAGCAACAGGTTGGACTTAGTTAATTTGAAGGGTAGGGTTAGTTTCCGGAGCACAACTCTGAAACTATATGACCAATCTTCACCAAATTTGGTACACAGCCCCTTCATATCATGTAGATGTACCTTTTGGAGGGTTTCAACTTCTTTTCAACTTCTTTTCAATTTCATATTATTTTTTTCATAGCAACAGTTTGGACTTGTCATTTTGAAGGGCAGTGTTAGTTTCCGGAGCATAACTTTGAAACTACATCACATCACCTTCATATTATATTAACTTTTGGGGGTTTCAACTTCTTTTTCAACTTTTTATTTTTTAATCTTAACTTGAATCATTTGTAGTTAATATTTTGTCAAAACTGTGGAGATGTTGATTAAACAAAACTAAAGTTTATACTGTTTTTTTTTTAAATTCTTAAATTTTATTTGGGTTTTAAAAAATGATAAGAATTTTTTTTAGAAAAACAAATACGCTGAAATGGTACATGGGGGAGACATCTGTTTTTACGAATAAAAACACTTTCTAGTTTCAATTGGTTTAAATCGTTTACCGTAGATTTGATCCATCGACTGTGTATATACATTTATGATGAATATATATATAAGCAGGTGTTGCGAAAAATTTTCTTATCGCCGTGTAAACTAAATAGAACATGTCGTCAGTATAATGACAAATTATCATTGGATTGAATTTTAGAATGCGAGATATTGACATATGAATTGTTTTATAGGTCACAAGAGCATTTACGACTTAGCCTTCAATTCGCAAGAAACATGAGACAAACATACGCATTGAGCATGCGCGAATTTAATGTTTTTGACCTTTCCCCATGCACGATATGGCTATCGCATTAATTTCTGGGTCTTTTTATTTTTTAAAAGAGATCATTCAGTATGAATTATATACAGTGTTGATAGGGGTTCTCTTGGGTTTGTTTATAAAAATGTATACAGACAATCACATATTGTTTATTAAAATCCCACCGCAAACATCGAATATTGACATTATATACAAAACAATAAAAGTTGATTCACCCGTGTAAGGGGTTATGAGAGACTTAACTCATAAAGCTACCTATGTTGGGAGAGATTGTGGTTTAACAAGATGTCAGATAATGATGTATAGTGTTTTAAGTTAAAATATGTTAGAATTACAAATAAGTCATAGATATGTCTAACATTGTATATTTATCCTTACAAAAGTGAATGAATGCGTTCTCACTTTATCATGGTATACTTTTAAAGGCTCGTTCCTTCTTCATTTTAAAAAATCAAATCACAATGTCTTTTTATCCAGAAACAAGTGAGCACTGCTCACTCATATACAACAACTTCCAACAGTAACCAAAAGAGTTAAATATATTGAACTATTTTAAGATTCCACCAAAATGCACAGGACTTATACCCCCATCAGGTACTTAGTGGATTATTATTTCCTGCGATTGGGGAAGCTAATATGTGCATATGCCTTGAAATAAAAAACTTTCTCATTTACTCCCTGCTTATAGTGTTCAATTGAAATCTGCATAACGAAATTCCTATATAGATAAATCCATAGAGTCACTGAGTTACTGTTTAAAGGGTTTGCGCAATATTTCATGTGTTAGCGGAGTGAAAAACCATGAAAAGACTACGATGGACACGTGTATCACTTTTGAATGCTAGCATGCACTGGTTGGGAGATAAGCTCCGGACAACATGATATCTTCAAAGTAAAAAAAATAAATTTAATCTACAAATATTTTGAGAGTAAAGATCCGAAGAATGCAAAAGGCTTGATTAACGTATAGTCCCTGAAAAAATTTTTTCACTAAAAATGTATTTTTCAATATTTGGTGTGAAATAATATTTTTAAAAAGTTGTCCTCTACAATACTTAATTTCAGGCTGAGGCAACTAGACTTGCCAACATTTTCTAGACTTAAGAAGGCTCCTTTAATATTTTGCCATAGGGTTTGGATGACAGACTAGCAAAAGGCATATGGATTAAATTATAAAATTTCATTACTTTTAAACCATTATTGTCTTCGTTTTAATAAACAAGTTTAATCGTCTTCATACAGTCTGTAGTACAAAAATGAAGTTCAAAATCTAAAGAATGTTTATGTTAGTTCAAGTTACATGACATAAAAATACTGAAGGCACATCTCGGGATCCTAGAAATTACATATGTTACGTTTATTACATGTTAAATAAAATTTAAACAATTAGTGTTTGAGTCATGGGAGGACAAAAATCACTTAGTTTATAATCTTTGGTATGAATATAGTAAATGTTCCCAATTTTTGAAATATTATCATTGGAATTTATTCATTTAGATATATATTTACACATTTTAAAAAGTATGGCACAGATCAAACATTTGATAAAGTGTTGTGGTTTCATAATTTTTTGTCACTGAGAAAGGTTAATGAAATCAATAAAATATTAATAATTTTACTTTCTGTTTTGTCTATTTAGTGGCAAAAATGAATCGATGTTGTATTTAAAAAATTAAAGCAAGCAGTAGCAAACGCCTTTTACACATTAATTACTTGCATAAACTATCAGTCCAGCAGATCTACTTTTAGTTTTATGAATAACCATGAGAAAGGCAAAAAACTCATGGTATTTTTTTTATAAGCGTCAGTTTTGAAGAATATCAACCAGTCTTGCTCAAATTCTGGATATTTTGTTCCTTAAGAAAGGTTTTATAATTATGTTTCAGTCCCTTTTTCAAATCTCATAAGAACAATGGTTTTAAAGATGTTTTTGAAAATGACACCCCCACCCCCCACCATTTGTTTTTAAGTAATGTGAATTTTACTGCACTTGAAAAAGCCTATTTGAATATTTTATATTGACGTGCAAATTGAACGTGTCATAAATTCACTAGAATAAAAATTATAGAATAACATATTATATTGTGTAAATAACTGATATTACATTCAGTGGCGGATCCAGGGGGGGGGGGGGGGTTCAGGGGGTTCAGTCGCCATTTTGGAGACGGTAACTGCAGAACTGTGCCCTTCCCATTGTAGTTTGTGGGTGAATAATGCTCGCAGGTTTCACCGCAATGCATAGCCACAATGGTGTTGCGGGCTTTCTCCCTGCAATAATACTATTATAATCCCGCGATATAAGTGAAAAGTTAAACCCCAATTCACTCACTCACTCATTTGTCGGTGAATATGACAACATTGGCTCAAGGCAAGGCCCGAGGTCGCCCTTGTCTGTAAACTTATCTTGTCTGTAATGATTTGTCATCTCTTCTTTTCCTCCTGAAATCTCTACCCCCAAAGCTAAATTATTTTAGAGGTACTTTGCACTTTGGGGATCAAATTTGTATTCAAGTAAAGTTATTTATTCGTATGAAGGCCATCGTCCCACAGAAGATATCATAATGTATAAGTGTATTTTTAAAGCAGCTTCTTAGCGCGACCGTGTAGGTCCGTACATCCCTGTTTTCAGGTACCCATTTAACAGCTGGTTTGACTGAGTGCAATGTAGATGAAGTGCCTTGCCCAAGGAAACAACACAGTTTGGGACCTAAACTTTTATGGTGTCTGCACAGAGATTTGAACCCGGGCCTTTTGGCATGCGAGGCTACCACGCCAAACATTACACCAGTTTTAAACTCAAACACAACCACACTGTAATATACATTTTAGGAGTTTATGTGAATACTGATAGAGGGATTATTTATGGAAATTAAGGCGACGTTTAGTCATAGACTCTTTTCAGTATCTGTACCTAATAGGAAAGTTTGTCAAAATGTCGCCTTAAAAATCAACTTTACTAAAAACTCTGTCTTATAAGCTGTTGTGTTTATTTTGTATTAATCAACACGCAGTTTGATTAGATCTTCAACATAACTTATCAGCTAGATCATGGTGTAAGCTATAGCGCTAAAACGTCCACGAGATCAAGGTGAGAGAAATCAGCTAATGGTGTTGGTTGGTGCTGGTTGGTATGCAAGTCGGTTGGTCCCAGCTCGATCCAGTCAGTCTGTTCGACTTAACTATACACACCCACTGTTTGCTGTTGGTTAAATGTACTATATCAATAATTGGAATGGCCTAAATAGAGAATCTGATATGGATTAAAGCAGAGTCGGTCTGTGAAGTGATGGCGATGTTTTTGTTGAAGTAAAGATAATGTTGTGGATGTTGTTGAACTTATGCTGACGGTGTTGTTGTTGTGGTTGTTGTTGTTGTTGTTGTTGTTGAAGTTATGATGACGATGTTGTTGTTGTCGTTGTTGTCGTTGACGTTATGACGACGGTGTTGACGTTATGACGACGGTGTTGTTGAAGTAATGATGACGATGTTGTTGAAATGATGATGATGATGATGATGATGATGATAATGTCAAATCATGATTTTTTTTCAGAATTGTGAACAAATATAATTTATTTCAAAAAGTAGCTTTTATGAATGTAATTTCACTATCAACATTATGGCTACTTAGTAAAATTCTCAGGAAGTATAGGAGTCCGTTCTCCTATCATTATGAAAAATACAGTTTTATCTTGATCGACAGTGTTGCTAAAGTTTCCAGTACTGTCTCTTCATTATAAAAAGTTATTGTTTCTACCAGACCAACCTAGCTCATGCTTGTGAGCATTCTAGCAGTTGATGAGGTGAACAATAAGAACAATTTTTATGGATAAGTAACTTCTTTATTCTGTGAAAACGACGTTTTGACCTAGATTCATTGTCAAGCCAGTAATGTATTTAGGGAGTGGAGAGAATATATACATGAGTTGGTTAGAGGAGTTATTTATACAATAAATATAATTAATTGTAAAAACACCTATACCTGGCTTCCAATCTAAAACATGTATAACACAATTATTTTTATTTTTTTAATTATTATTTACAATCAACTTGCTCATGCATCTATTCAACCATTGTACATCCTATCTATCGTAGTAACAAGACTAAAGAATATATAACAACAATTTTAAACAGTAGGGTCCAAATTCTTTCTTATCAACTCAGTAGACGAGGGGCAAAATTTATGCAAATAAATGAAATGGGAATTTATAGTTTTCTTTTTTTTTCTTTACCTTGGAATATGTATTTTTTCATATATAACGAGCTACAGAAGCTATGTCATATGATGTTGTCACAACTTCCTATTTGGTCATTAAAATAGTTTGAAGGGCCCGGTCTCCATTGAATGAGGTTTCTGCCGGTGTAATTTCAAATATTTCCCCTTGGTGTTGGTTTTTTTTTCAAAAAAAGGGCGATTCAGTCAATTTGTTATCGGGATATTAAATACCTATAAACATTTGCAATACTATGACAGACACTTGCAAAAATGTGATAGACTCTTTGAATATATTATAGAAGGGAGACTATTGACCATTGTTCCTTATTTCATTATCGTTTGATTTGCTCTGTATATCATATTTCATACATAGGTAAACAACTGTTTTTGATATTTGTTTTTAATATTTCAATATTATATTGTTTTGCTGTGATGTCTTTTGACTATAATGTCTCAGAGGCCTCAAGGCCGGGTATTTTTTTTAAATGTATGGATCTTTTTATGTATTGTATCTTATTTTAAAAGTACGTTGATACTTTATTAAATATTTTCTCTCTTTCATCTAGGCTAGCTTATCGATTTCTTAGATATACATATTTTTTTTAAAAAAGAAAGATTTATTTTGGTCATGACGTGCTTTTTTTCTTTGTTGCAACATCGTAAATATTTCAAGCAATTGTTTTTCAGTAAAAGTGTTGATTTTTATACATTTTAAAATCAATATCTGGTATCCATGTTTATACATGTTTGTATATCAATGGGGTCGATCTGTCATTTAATCCTATTCAATAAGAATTTATGACGGAGATAGCTACATCTGTTAGAAGAGAATGGGGGAACTAAGGCGTTTTTAGATATATTTTCTTCGTCAACTTTTCCCAATAGACATTAACTTATGCTTGTTGTACATGTTAAAATGTTATATTTGTTTACTCATGTACCACCGAAGGTGTATCATTTTTTAGTAACAAAAGTGTGATGATAATGATGATGATGATGATGATGATGAGCTTCATCAAGGCACGTTCGTTTTGAAACTGCTTCTTTTGTTATAAAAAGCTCTCTTGCGATTAAAAGATTTTTGTTTATTTTTCTCGAGATCACTTTATTTATCTAAATTCAATTCATTTAAAATCTTGTGACAAGTGAAAAGTGACAAGTAAAAAAAATGATAACTATTGGTATCAATATTTATTCATTGCAGAATTAATAAGTTAATAAGTTCACCTTTGGAAAAAAAACCTTTGTTTGACAAGAACGTGAATCTTAGAACATCCCCCTGTCCCCTGTGATTAAAATCGACTCGCTCGCTGCCAAGGTGAAGGCCATTTCCTTCCTTGGGTCAGAGGTCATGCGTAGTATAAAAGCACGGCGTATGCCACATCGCTACCAAACAACACACAATGTCAATGTTTAGGGTACGCTTATGTGGGCAAAAGCTCTTAACCAACAATGGTAGAGTGACTCTTGCTGTTATAAACCCCCAAGGCGATTCAGGAAAAGGCAAACGACACGCGAGCGATTCAAAATCATCTGAAAATGCATCGAACACTTGGAAATGGTTGGCGATTGGAACGGCAACCACGATTGGTTTGTGTGATATTTTGTTAATTTTTACGCAGTGACTTTGTTTAATTGCTGTGTAATTTTAACGATAATTATCTGTATTCACTATGAAAATGTTTTCAATAGAAATATTAAGAAAGGATTATGATATTTATAAGCGTATATATGTTGATGACGAAATCGATTTTTCATACGAATCCGAAATTGTGAAACGCAGTCATCTTTATTGGAGTACAAAACATATGGCCTATGTTTGAAAAGGTGAGATTTTATATGCAAAAATGTTTTGAAAGATATTGTAGATAAACCATAATAAATGGTAAATTAGCAATATAAATAGAAAATATGATTGACTTGGTGACAGTGCATAAATAAAATACCGTATCTAATAAAACGGCTACATTGGTTATAATTAAAACTTTAATAAATCAGAATTAAAAAATGAATTCTTAACCAACATCTTTTTCTCTTTGAAAAAATTTATGGAAATAATGAAATTTTACAATTCAAATCTCACAATTCAAATCTCACAATTAATAACGAATTCATAGAACGTATAAATTGTTCTGCAATCTGTCTAAAATTAGGATGAAAATAATAATAAAAAGAGTATCAACTTGTACCAAAAATCTTAAAGATAATTGTCCTTTGTCTAGGAGAATAATGTAATGAATTTGTTGCAGGTTTATGCCTTAGGGGTGAAGGTCATCTTGTTAATCTGCCCCGTCAATGTCATTTTAAAGAGAGATGGTATAACATGGCATTTACCTGGTCTTGCTTGATCCAGTATCTGTAACTGCTTCTTTAAAGAGACAGAGTATGTTTCAAAATTTCTTATGTGACATTGATAAGAGTTTATATACCATCTGTCTTGAGGCAATCTGATTAAAATCAGATGAAATTCCACTTGTTTAATTTTGTTTCGTTTATTTCCGTTTCGTTTCAGTTGAACAAGCTATATTAGTATCGCATATTGATAATGGACAAATGTTAAAGTCATAGTCTCATTTTTGTAAGGCAACTTAACTGAACTAGTTATTCTTCTTGGAAAAAATCTGATCACTAACACGAATATTGCCTGTCGCGTTTGCAAAGATTTTCATTTTTATGCCCGTTTTACAATTTTGGATGAAGCAGCTTAATGGCATATGCCGTTTCAGACCGATGAGGT
Organism: Phorcus lineatus; assembly: GCA_921293015.1. Lineage (NCBI taxonomy): Eukaryota > Metazoa > Mollusca > Gastropoda > Trochida > Trochidae > Phorcus > Phorcus lineatus. Next base: position 12,082,122 of record OV121098.1, on the reverse strand, counting down.
ACCAGATCAAGTGCAATCCCATCGCGAAATCTAGTCATCGCAGTGCCGATACTTATGACAGACGCATTCTTCATTGAGTTTACCACCTTTTTGTTATTTCTGTATTTGAAAAAGCGTAAGCTATTAGTTATTTTCATTGGATATTCAGCTGGGAAATTTTATGTGTTCTTCGTCATGGCCCTCAGCGAAATGATGTGGTAAGGACTAACGCTCGCCAAAGACATAATATTAGGGTAGATTGAACTTTATTATTGAGGGCTAGTGTTCTGAAAATTGTTGCAAACGTCAGGGGAAAGATTTCAGTGAGTGGTGAACTATTTGTTCGGCATGCATTACAATTTGCCTTGCAAAAATGAGACTATGACTTTAACATTTGTCATTAGGTCATCTGATTTTAATTCGATTGGTCTTGAGGTACATTCAAATCACCTCCATGAACTTGTATTTGTATATCTGAAATGCCAAGATTATTATATTTTCATGTTTTCAATGATAATTGGCCATATTGTTATGATGTTGACACTATGCATCAAATATTTATGTATACTAGTAAAGTATACCCTTTCAACACTAACAACCAAACTAGTTTTTTCTGTCTGCTGTGAATTTCTTTAATTACGTTTGAGTCATTGACGCATGTCATTGTTTTGTTTATGATGACAAATCACTACTTAAGCCTGTTTATTGTTGTTATCCTGAACTGATAAGCATTAAGATAGTGAAACAACCACTACTTCTTGATTAAATGACACTATTTATAAAGTTTGACATACCAAACTCATTCAATGGTGTCATTTGATCGCAAAGTATCGACTGTTACCGAAAAGACACAGTTTTAAGCTTTTTTTACAGTGACAATATGAAGGTAGAATGTTGCAATTATGATCGAAAACTGGACAGTGGCGTGCCTCAAATAGTCAAACGTGATTTTGGAGACTTATCTAAAACAGCCAGAAGGGAAGTTAGGAGTTGATAGCATTTGTTAGGTTATATATAACTAGTATCAATGTATATTGGACGTGATATCTACACCTTTGACATCTTTGTTCATTTATGTTTTTAGATTTTCATGGAAAACCAGTACTTGTCATTTATGTCTTTTGGACATGAAAAGTTAAGATGTTTTGATTTATATCACCTCATATGACATTTAGGTTCGTATCAAAGGTAAATGATATGTTATGAAAATCACCGAGTGGCTCTTTAACCTGTCTGATAAAGCTTGGCAATTACATTAAAACCATGGGTTACAATTACTCATGGAGCTACAGTACAAGTACCTGTCTGTCTCCCTTTTTCCTTAAGTTGGCAAGCCAAAACTTTGACTGCCAAACAATTTTTGAGGTAGAATTTGTTTAAAAGATAACTTTTTGAATTTAATGGAATATCATTTGAGTGAGCACCCCTCTCTAATTTTCTAACACCCAGGGCACTTAAATATCAAATACTGTATAATCCTGTCAAAATCATTAGTAAATATTGAATCATTTTAACGATGTCAGGTTATATTAACCTGATTATTAGTAACATTAGCTTCTAAATGTTGTAGTTTTGTATTCATCCAACCGTTTAACCCCTTATAGGAGATTAGGCTGTTTACAATAAGCCAGCTAGCTCTTAAGCTTGGCTAATATTTAAAGAAATACACTATTTATACTAATGAAGAAAATTTGATTTTATTAGCATCCCGCTGATATTCAAATTTACTGCCAAATCAGCATAAGTGTAGCATGTGTGCTCAAATATTGTTTTTGCTTGTTGACAAAATGAATTGATTACTATTTACTGAAATAATACTTACTGTGTGCATGGCAGCTATTTGTGTAGTTTTTTTAATATCATGAAAACATTATATTTGATGACATTGTTTTTTTAAAAGTTTTGTGATCTAGTATTTACCACATCCCAATGTCTATTTTAAAGAAAAATAGGCAGAATGTGTTTCTATGTCAACCAGTTTATCTGCTATGTCGTTGTGACCTTTGGTGATACTGTTTACAACAAGTTGCTATTTATAGGGCAGCAACATTTTATCAGTGTGCTATAATAGTGAATTGTTTATTGCGACTCCAATATCTTTATTCATAGAATTACATCTTTACATGTCTAGAAATGTCATTTTTTAATTCAGCGTCTTGATAATTAAGCTGACATTTATTTTAAATCCAAAAACTCCTTTCTACAATAATTTCCTGCATTTTAAGGTTAAATCATGGATAAGTTCCAATGTTGTTTTTTTTTATATTTCTTTTATGGAATTCTAGATTTTAAAGTGATGAAGGATGATGAAGCTAGATTTACCAATAGGCAAATTCTTTGTTCCAGGTAGGCCATTTTTTTCATCAGCAAGTGCCTTTGGAGAGAGAAGGGGGGGGGGGGGGGGGTTTAAACTAAATTTGCGGGTGTTGAATTCAGATGACCTTTAACCTTGACACAGGATCATGTCAAAGGGGTCAGAGTATAACAGCAAATCTTGCAAATCTTGAATTTTTGAAAATAGCAGGCCCTGAAAAAAAGATTAGTTTAGATTTCAAGTATTATTCAACAATTCTCATTTTAGGACATCAACACTAGGGTCAAGTTGACAAAAACTACAATCAAGGTCAAAGTCACAAAGGACAAATGGTCATTCGACTGACATCAAAATCAATGGAGGAAAAAATTTTCAAAAGGGGCAAATATTCAATTAGGTAAAAATTGATGGGGGAAGGGGGGTTTGATATATGCAGAAAAACATGAGTAAATCTTCATACTTGTGTCAAAAAATTCAAAACAATAAGAATATTTATATATATATAAAGTATAAATTTTAACGATGTTGAAATTAAATCCATACGTTGATTTTGATATCCCTGAGCTGAAAATATCTGAGGTCAATGTGACCCAGTGAATTCAAAGATAAAAGCGTGGGTATCACTCCTCATTTCTGTATACAGAAAATCATATTGCAATACGTATTGTAATATATTGGTACTTTTCATCTTTTATATTTTCCATACTCTCTTGACTTAATTACAGCAATTATATCAGTGATCAATGCTCAACTGGCCGCTGTTATTTTAAATAGAGATTGTTTAGTGATTGGTTTCAGACTTCAAACATTTCTGTGCTATTTACTTTCTGGCAAGTTCACACTTGGTTTTCAACTTTCAGTAAAATGACATATTTTTTGGTTATGCTTCTCTGCAATATTACATGGAAATAATAAATTTTAAAACCTCCGATATATTTGATATTAGAGTTTACAGGTACGTATCGTATTGTTCCTGTATTGTAATAGACTCATAACACATAGCACCCTTATTGAGGAAATTAACTTTTTGTGTAACCAACTTATAATGACTCAAGCAGGGCTCCAGATAATCATTTGGACTAAGGGGTATATCACTCCTCAAAATAAAAATTGAGGAGTAAAATTACCACATGAAAAGAACTATATTTTCCACACGTTTAATCTGTAAATAGACAAGTGATTTCTCTTTAATGAAATATAATATCGGTAATCTTTGTTTTCATGCAGGTTGGCATCAAGTTGACTACCATTCGAGATGTAAAGATAAAGCATGTAGAAATGAAACTTTATTTTGACATGTCATGATTACTCCTGTAAACAAATATGTGACTCGTATTCTGGGAAAGTTCTGTGTATGTGTCACTCATTGATTTCATTTTTAATGCGTATATCTGAATTACCTGTGCGTATTTTACACAGACCTATACGCATCTTATCTGGAGCCCTGCTCATGTATATCAAATTGCAGCTGATTTGATAGATATCCATCTATATAACTGCTTAATAAAATCTATAAAAGCAGCAATAAGGCTATTGGTCATGCACGAAGTCACATGCTCTTTTATACTGAAATACTAGCCCAGTTGTGGAGTATTAGGCTATCAAGTGTTTTTTGTTGTTTATTCAACGTGATCTAACCACATATTTGTATGTCAAGCTTAATGCACCTTATCTGATATACAATTTTACTTTGCATATATAGAATGTTAATCTGAATTCTTTATTTCATTACTCGCCTGTGTAAGATACTGCAGTGTAATATTTATACAGCGATATTAAACTAGTGTAATACCGCTGCATGTATGATGTCATGATATTGTGTGGTTGTGACGTCACAATGTTAGCACCACCGTCACAATGGCAGCCAAGTCGCGTGAATGTTTCATTCAGCACATTTTCGGCTATCGTGCTTGATTACTGAGGTCAAGTAATAAACAGAATACTAAGCTTCCTACAATTTAATAAAAATAGTATTAAATGGAAGGTCGTTTAGTATCTCTATATACTAATCGAGTGGCGTCCCTACAGGTCTGTTAGTCTGTCTGTTTGTCTGTTTGTCTGCTTCTCTTGAAAAAAAACCCCCAGGTTGTTACAAAATTACCCTGTAGTGAAGCGATTCCATTTCATTATCTTAGTTTTGCAAGGGATTTTTTTATGCATGCTTAGCAAATAGCTAATCACTCTCATACATATTTCCCCTGACCATTGCATCAATTTTCAGACCTGTAGGTACATTCTAGCCCTCAGTATTGAATTTCAAACAGTCCTACCCTACCAAATGCTGCACCATTTACTCAAAAGATATGACGAAGAACACATGAAATTTCAAAGCTGAAAATGCCATGCTCATGTTTTAACATCTCAAAAGGTGATAAAACTGTGATAATTAAAGTCAATAAGTGTTGTAAGTGTCAGCAATGCAGTAGCTAGATGCTCAATATATCACACTAGCGATTTGACCAGAACAGCAAGCAGTTCTTGCATGCAGACTTGCATGCTCAGGCGATGGAGAAACTTGTGTCATCTAAACTATCATCCTTGCAAAAATGTTAGAAGTAGAAATATTTGGTCAGCATAAATATTTGTTTGAATTTAATTGCTTTTCAAAATTAAGATATTGATCTGAATATTTAAGATTTCTTAAAAAACAAGATTTCATGAAAAATAGATGGACTCCACTGTTAACTGTTGAATATGAGACAGTTTTTGATGCTTTAGGACCAGTTTTAGGAAATTTGGGACATACTAGACTGATATTTCATCTCTGGTAATACTCAGACTTAATGAATTTGTTTTCTTTTTTAAATGATAGGGCTTCCAAAGATGTCAACTAATCTTAATTCTAAATGATATCATTTTTGTTTTTAGCATTTAATTCATTGTTTTCGCAATCATGTATGTATCTGATGTTTTTTTAAAGAAAAAAACCCTTTCAAACTGTACCTTTGACACAAAACAAAAAATGATGTATTTGATGATAGAGAGGTACTTTTAGACTTTTTTGGGGCAGGTTAAAACTTATGTTTGCTAATTTCTTTAAGATGGTTAACTTGGGATCTATGGCGTCATATTTGGCAAAGACTTAGTGTAAGAGATTTTAGATTGTGAAACTATGTTGTAATGAGTGAATTGATTATCAGGAATAACCACCTACGAAAGAATACAAAACAGATCTTGCTGAGGTTCTCTTTAGACAAACCTTGGCAAGAGGGTTTTCTTTTATTTCCTTCAATTTGAATTGTTGAAATACACCAAAAATACACACACAAAATCTGTTGAAGTTGAACAAAAACACCATCAACTCTATCTTTTTTTCTTATGTAAAGAAATATTATTTCATGCTTTAAGAACAATGTCATGTCCTTTATTCTATTCTCATAAATCTGCCATAATTCTGTCATCCTTCGGGCAGGTTGTGTTTCAAAAGTGTGACAAAGAGAGGACAAGTCAGACCCTTGAAATTCATGTTTACAAGATTTTTGAAAGACTATCTAGCAATAAGATGAATTACCTTATTAGGTAGATCAGAGAATTTTAAAATTAGGGTGGTTGGGTGTTATTAAAATGGTTTAATGGAATGAGTTAAATTTATCTATAAGGAAGACAATGATATTGTGGATGTACAACTTCTTTATTTTCACAATGGCGACGTCATGCTTGATAACTGTATAAGGATCTATACCAAAACGTCACCATTGTGAAAATAAAGAAGTTGTACATCCATAACATCATTAGATAAGAGACGAATATATGGATTGCACATCTTTATTCTGAGAATGTGATGTTTCGACACAGTTTCTTGTCGTCATCCATATATTCATCTCTTATCTATTTCCAACTTCTAAAAGTCATAATATCATTGTCTTCCTTATACTTGCAACTTCTAGAATGCCACTGAAACAATAGATGTATTGATATTGTTGATCCACTGTCTAAATGAATTAAAAAACTTTTATTGTTTGCATTGTATACTTGCTACAATATGCAATAAAAATATTGTCACATTTAGCAAGAGGTATACTTGAAGTATTTCTCCCTGATTAAAAGAGGAAGAGGTCAAATAGGTTTCAAGATAATATATCAGCAAAACTGTCCAGATACATGTGTATAGGAAGTAGAAAAAGTTGTTTGCGGATAAGGAACTTGCACATCAGAAGCTGTTGTTGAATTGAAAATTGACTTTGTTAAGTATGATGCCCTGGGATACAAATCAAGACTGAAAATATTTATTAAAAAAGGCTAAAGACAAACAGTTGCCTTCCTTTGTTTTATTAAAAAATTTTAATATATGTTTATACAGACCTAATTATCCACATGTTGTTTATTTTTCCATTGCATTGTTGCAGGTGCTGGACTATTCTGGAAATATCGCAACAGTCAAAATGTGGTCACGGCAGCGGCGCCAGTCGGCACGAAGGCAATCCAGAGCACAGCATACACAGGTACACAAAAGACACTCCAGGAAACCTCTTTCACAGCGGGGCGTATTCGGAAAGATCTTCCTACATTCAGTGAGGAACAGGTCGCCCAACATAACACAAAACAGAACGGAATTTGGGTGACATTTGGTAATGGCGTTTACGACATCACGGAATATGTCACCCAGCACCCAGGAGGATCCAAAATACTTCTTGGCGCTGGAAAATCGATCGAACCATTCTGGAACTTGTATGGCGTTCATAAGAATCCAGAAATTCAACAAATTCTTGAAAAGTATCGAATTGGAAATATTGTTGTCAAGGCAACTGCCAAATCCAAGGGAGATGATCCTTATGCAAATGATCCGAAGAGAAGCCCTGTCTTGATCCCCAGTTCATCACGACCTTTCAATGGCGAACCACCACCCGTCATTTTGGCTGAAAAGTTTATCACCCCCAATGAGCTGTTTTTTGTCCGAAACCATCTCCCAGTGCCAAAGGTCGATGTGAAGAAATTTAAGCTTGAAATGGGAATAGAAAACGGAAAAACAGTCTCACTGAATCTCAACGACCTCAAAACAAAATTTCCTGTCAAATCAACAACTTCGGTTGTGCAGTGCGCTGGAAATCGACGAAGTGAAATGACGAAAATAAAACAGGTAAAAGGACTTAACTGGAACAACGCTGCTATAAGTAATGCCAAATGGACAGGCGTCAGTCTCAACGATCTCCTGAAGCATTCTGGGATTGACCTCGATAAAGTTGAACACAAGCATTTACAATTCGAAGGGATGGACAAGGGGCCGGAGGGGGCACCTTATGGAGCCTCAATTCCAATTGAACTTGCCCGAGAGCTCAAAGACGACATCGTCATCGCTTATCAGATGAACGGAGAAGATATTCCAGCCGACCATGGCTATCCTCTGCGCGTGGTCATTCCCGGAATCGTTGGAGCACGACAGGTCAAATGGCTGAACAAGATCGTGTTCTCCGACGAGGAAAGTACGTGTCATTGGCAACGGAAGGACTACAAGGGCTTCAACTCTTCCATCGACTGGCACAACGTAGATTTTGAAAAATCAACAGCGATCCAGCAACTTCCTGTTACGTCCGCCATTTGCGATCCACCCGAGGGTGCAGAGTTGGAAGATGAAGCTGATGAGGTTTGTTGAATATCAATATTCTATCTGATTTTCACAATCAGTGCCCTGCTATTCTGTGTGTTAAGAGTAACAACGGTACAGACATGTCACGTACGTAATAATATGTATCATGACATTTCAAAGAAATACCATTCAATACAAAACGTGTCCCGATATCTGGATTTTCAGAAATATTGATTAAAATAAAGCATATACCTTCTGAGAAACACCTTGATTTTTTAGCAAAATAGACAATTCATAAATTCAAGATATGTTTCACAATATAGACATTGTTACGAATGTATCGTGATGTGTGATGTGTAAATCGTCAGATCATCAGCATTAGCCCTACAATAATATTGTCACAACTCTACCATGGAGAAATTATACAGAACTGGCAACCTCTTGACAAAGAGAATGAATATACATGATTGGCCAATGTTTGGAGTAGACTATCATTTCCTGGTTTCTACAAATGAAGTGATGATACAATCAATTGTCTTATGATACTCTTTTAATGATGTATGTCTGTATAAAACTGATTTTATTATCATGTTTCAAAATGAGTGAAATGATAAGGAAAACAGACTTAAGCACCTGAGGACATCTTGGTTTTCATATGTCAGATGGTATACATATATATTTTCAAGGATTTTCTTTATATTAAAAAATGGCTAAAATACAGATAAAGTACATGTGACATTGTATTACCTTCTTGAGATTGAGAGCTTCAAATTTAACAACATCTGACTAGCTAGAATTGGTATGGGCATGAGCTTATGTCTTTCCTGCATGTGTCAAAATGTTCAATACACTTTATTTTAAATAAAATAAAATCAGTTAATCTACATAATGTCAACCTTTTCCCTCCAATCAGGTTACACTCAAGGGATACGCATGGAGTGGCGGTGGTCGGGGAATTCTTCGAGTTGACGTATCAGCAGACGGCGGCAAAACATGGCACGTCGCAGATCTGGAACCAAACAACCAATCAGCTTACAAGTCCTGGGCGTGGACCCTGTGGGAAGCAACAATCCCTCTGCCCGAAGGCCATAAAGGGAAGGTGGAACTCGTATGCAAGGCCGTTGACGTTTCATATAACGCACAGCCGGACACTGTGGAAGGCGTCTGGAACTTGAGAGGGGTTCTCAACAACGCCTGGCATCGAGTCCATGTGAACGTCCCCGGGGCAAAGTGATTGGTGGAAACACTGAATGATCATTAACCGGTTGTGCTAGGTCATTGCTAGCTGAACGTGCTGTATGCTGTGAGTGCAGGGATGTGGTCAGTGCAAGAATGTGCTAAGTTTTACCTTAGCCTGATCTTAAAAGCTGTAAGTAGTCAGTGCGATGACTATGAGAATGTGTTAAGTTTCACCTTAGCCTGATCGTTCATGCTGTATTTGGTCAGTGCTAGGATGTGTTAAGTTTTACCTTAGCTTGATCTTTCATGCTCTTTGTGGTCAGTGCTAGGATGTGTTAAGTTCCACCTTAGCCTGATCTCTCTTGCTGTATTTGGTCAGTGCTAGGATGTGTTAAGTTTAACCTTAGCCTGATATTTCATGCTCTTTGTGGTCAGTGTGGGAATGTGTTAAGTTTCACCTTAGCCTAAGTTTTCATGCCGCAGGCAATGAGTTCTTTTCCAGACAAATTTGGTCGAGATTTCAAACCTAGGACCGACATGAGAGATAGTTGCAGGGAGGAAAGTTTGAGTGGTGAAAATGTTACTTGACACTTCTCTACACAGTACAAGACCTGTGAAATTATCATCAGAGATGAATGAAGCAGAAAACCAAGTCACCTATAAGACAGAAAAGTTAATTTCTTCAGATTGTACTCTTATGCAGGAACTAGTCAATAATCCAAGATTTGCCCAGGCTAAAGATAGGTTATTCCTACACAACAAAGGAATATTAAAATATTTCAGTTTGTTTGGTAATCAGAGGCAGCTGTATGACATTTTATGCCGTTTCTTAAGTAGGAAGCTAATTCGTCCTGAGGCAAGAGAAGATAGTTTTCATAGGGAATTACTGGATCTCATAAAAAGGAATAAAATTTTAATATTAATAATGATCAAGTCACACAAGCCAATCGGGCATGCTGGCCCCTTTTTCAGCTTTGCCAAATCTGAAATAATGGACTAAAAGTCTAATATTTCAACCCTTCTCTTCTATAAATTTGTATGCCTCAAACAACTAGTGTTTATGAGATGTTTAGTTCTTGTCAGACGGCATCTGGCATTTTTTGAGCAATGGAGCACTTAGTAACTTTAGCTGAGGACGTTTTGGGGGGCGGGATACCGCAGTGGTTAGCACATTCAGTTTTGGATAAAGAGATTGTTTGAATCCGCCAGGGGCTCAGCAACTTTATCTGCAGTAGAGAACTATTCTGAAAGCAGTATCATGTATAGTTCACTAGTTCCAGCTAATGCTTGCAGGTTTCACTGCAATGCATGGCCAAAAATAGCATTGCAGGCTTTCTTTCTGCAATAATACTAGCAGCCGTGACGTAAGTGAATTGAAATACTTTTGAAAGCGGCATTAAACCCCACGTCACCTCACCTGATTAAAAAAAATTTTTTTTTGATTTTTGATTTTTGCTAAGGGATCCAAAATTGCTAATATTTCATGTGCAACTGTCACAACATTTCATACCTTTAGAATTCTTTGATACACAGAACCCAAAAAGAGAAATAAGTTTATGCTTTGTCACCTCACCTGATTAAAAAAAATTTTTTTTTGATTTTTGATTTTTGCTAAGGGATCCAAAATTGCTAATATTTCATGTGCAACTGTCACAACATTTCATACCTTTAGAATTCTTTGATACACAGAACCCAAAAAGAGAAATAAGTTTATGCTTTGTCCTTGTGAGTCTCGTTGTGACTGTAGCAATAGTGGAATATACATTTACTGTGTTGTTTACATTGTTGTTCTTGTCTACATTCAGATTGATACTGGGGAGTGAATTCTTCATATTTTCAGTTCATCTTCAGAAATTTTAACATTTGTTGTTAAATTTAGATTTATTTTCAAATGTTTTCAAGCATACTGTGTCGGACATTACCTATGTCTTATCATGTTCAACTTCTGCTATTCAAGTTTATGTTTCTATTGTGCATAAAATTATGCAAATTTTCACTATTTTACATAAAGTGTTCCAGCTTTATTCTAATACCATGCTGTTTTTGCTTCAAATTTACCAAAAAGGGACCATTTTATTAACTGTTACCATAAGATTGAATCATCACGTGAAATTTTTTTTAGAAAAAATGAATTCGTAGACATGGCTTCCAAGATTTTTTAGCTTGTTTATTTTTGAGGAAGATCATATCAAGATTTTGCAGTATTATTTTTTGTTTCCCAAAAAATTATAAAAAATTAATGTTGCAATTGCATGAATGGAAAAAGGATGTCATGAAATGATATTGCCTCGAGCCTTTCTTATTGTAATTTTGTTGTTGGTATCAAATATCAAAGTGGTATTTACAAAGTGGAGGAAAGGTATATCTGTTAAAATATTTTAACCTTGTTGAAAGAGGTGAAATAAAAACTCAAAATTAAAATTTTTGTTTGTTATCATTGTTATTGTATCTATTACCTGTCAAAAGTCAAACACTGGTTCCCGCCAGGGGCTTGGCAACTTTGCTTCCAATGTTGACAGAGAGAATCGCGTTGAATATAATTTAATTCAACTAGTATTGACTCGGCTACACTCGACAACTATGTCTGCAGTAGAGAACTGTTCTACACGCAGTCAGGTTTGGGTGCAATGCTACACTGAATTTTAGCGCAGTACCACCCATGGTTCTCTAGTTCCAGCCGATGCTCGCGGGCTTCACCGCAATGCATAGCCACAATAGTGTTGCGGGCTTTCTCCCTGCAATAATATTAGCAGCCGCGATAAAAGTGAAATAATCTTGAAAGCGGCGTTAAACACCATCTCACCTCACCTCAAACACTGGTATTGTATTGACAAACAGTCTCTCTACTTCTGTCATAACTCCATAGCACATGGATAAATGCGCTAATTCAACATTCAGCGGTTTGCATGTGCTAATCTTGACACTCATATTTTAACAACAAGTTTCTTTTCATATTTGAGATGTTTAAAGGGACACAGAGTATGTTATGGAGTCAAATATGTCAAACTTTACTTATGATGTTATTTCATCAGGAAGTAGTGGTTGTTTCTGAAAATCACTATCTTAGAGCTTATCACCAGAGTAAAGGATCAATAAACAGGATTACGTTGCAATTTGTGATCAAAACCAGACAGTGGCGAGCGCCAATGAATTAAACGTAATTTTGGAAACTTATCTACAGCAAGCACAGAGACAATTGATGGTTTGCAGTGTTTCATAGGTCATTTAACTAATATTCATGTAAACTGAGCGCAGAATGTTGACTTATTAAAATCTATGTGGCTCTTTTTGTATGATCATTGAAAACAGTAAATTATTCTAATAACTAATAAACTATATTATTATTATTACTTGAAGTTGAATTGCATTTGCGATTTCGTAGGATGCATCAATTAATTCATATATTTTGCAATATTTTTAAAAACTTCAGGATTAGAGAAATAAAGTCGATTGTACATAATTTTTGGATTGCTTTTCAAAAGGGTTTTATCATTGAGAACAGTGATGTATTTTTCAGCGTCAATGCGCGATGAATGAAGTGTCTAGTCCAATAAGGTCAGTAGGAGCATGTATTTCTCGCCTGTCAAACCTGGAAATGAGATGAGTTGGGGTTTTAAGCAGCTTTTAAGAGTATTTCATCATATCACGGCTGCTATTATTATTGTAGGGAGAAAGCATGCAACACTCTTGTGGCTTTGAATTGCGATGAAACCTGCAAGAAACAGATGGAACTAGCGAACCATGGGTGGTTCTGCACTGAAAATCAGCGTAGCATTGCACCCAAACCTGACTGCCTCTAGAACAGTTCTCTACTGCAGACAAAGTCGCGGAGCCCGTGACCGGATGCAAACCTTGAACCTCTTTATCCCAAAGCCCAACTCGCCTACAACTGCCCTATCTAGCCGTGATATTAGGTGAAAAAAGGTTTTGAGGATGTCACTTGTGCCCCAGATGCCACTAGGTGTCATATGCCGTTTATATGCTTAAATCACAAACAAAATTGTTTAAATGAACTTTAATGACCAACAAAGAACATTTATCAGAAAGAAGCTTTTTTCAAAAACATTACAAGCAAAACGAATACAATTCTCGTATCTAAAACAATGTCAATAATGATTATAACTAACAACAGAAAATAACAAATGGAATTGTATTTCTTCAAGTTTTGATTTTTCTTGAAACTACTTCATTGCTTACATAATATTCACTTCAGCATAAGAGAAAAATATATAATAGTAAGAATATACAGATATCTAGATGTATTGGATATCTACCTAAAAAATTTGCAAAAATAACATAAATGAAGTGTGAAACTTTTAAATGGTCTAATTTCATACAAAGACTGATAATCCATTACAGCTGTATATAGAGTGCGATGTCATAAATTACTTGTGACATAGTTTCTTTATGATGTCATGTCACCATGAGTGACATTTCGTCTTTTAAGTTGTAAAAAAAAAATTATATTTATACATCAGAGTTATATCACATATATATCTTAAATAAGCAACAAATTGAATGAAAAAGTCAGAAGATCAAAATAATCTTTAAATCTTGTTATGTTTGAAAAAATTATTTCCTTAAAGGAACTAAGAATGACTTATTGGTAAGTCTTTCAAAAAAATATAAAAGGTTAAAAACATCCATTAATAACTTCACATTTTTTATTTTCAACAATTGTTTTTATAAACTGAAATAACTCAAAATGAGATTCAGTTAAATCATTCAAACATTTAATCAGTTTTTAATCAAAAAAATCTTTTAGTTTTGATGGCACAGGGTTTTTGTCGTCAGAGATTTGTAAGTTAGTTGTAAGATTTTCTTGTGTTATGAGATGCAACTAAACAATGTCTATCACCGGCAACATACAGTTAAAGAACTCAAAGAATGTTGTTTGAAAAGTGAAAATAAAGGCTTTACACTATCAGAACATGATAAGTTATATCTCACTGAAATACAAAAATATTGGATTGATTATATTCTCCTGTGACATAAAATAGGCTGATTTAAGCTGACTGCCTCGAGGGTCTCTTGTGATGTCATGTCATTAGAGCATCGTCACTTAGTGACGGTGACAATGCCACCTTGATTGTAGAAGTGTCGTCATACCATATACACAAGACGTCATACCCTGTGTGATATTTTCGCTGTTATTTGACAGTGATATCAAAATGTAGTGGTGAGAATACTAATCTCAAACTGAGAAAGCATAATTTAATCACAGCTTAGCATATCAAATGGTCTTAACTTATCAGCAAAGGACTGGTTCATTCTGAAAAACTACCATTGTTAAATGGAAGAAATTCAGAGACAATCTTTTGTGAGGGACAAAAAATGTTAAATGGAATGAAGACTGTATATTCATTTTTAAAATCTGACATTTAAAAAATTTGGTCCACTGCAAGAAAAAGTAATTGTAGAAATTCATTGCAAACCTCAAAAATGGTCAATGACGCCAAAACACCAAAAAATTTAGGGAAAATACTTGTAATTTCAAAATAATCAAGAAAAATAAAATTAACAAGTTAAAGATGTGGAGAGTCGACAATTTAACAAGTACACCATAAAGTTGCAAAAACAACCACACAAACAGATCATTGAGCAGTAAAACGTGATCCCAAAACCATAACATAGAGCAAACAACATCATTCATTGGGCAAAAAATAGCAAATTTACATAATAAACTACAAGAGATTATGAAAATATTAATGATGACCAACTTTGAATTTTCACTTAATAAAGTAAAATTGGGCAGTAGCACGTTTTTGGGGAAATCTTATTTCTTCAAATTATCTCAATTAAATAAATATTTTTGCCAAATGCATTATCTTCAGAGGGTGAACAATTTATTACTCAACCCAGTTGAAGAGGAAAGTATCAAGTATTATCTGAAAACTGCAGACGGCCATTTTAGTGTGGATGCCTTTTAAGAATTTAAGGTTGAGAAATGGATTTGTCCAGCTTCACCAAACATGGTATGTTAAATTTAGAAAAGCTGCTTGAGATAACAAAACAATTGCAATGCGATTGGTAAAATTTATTTTTGTTTAGTGAGATCACTGTCTTTACCTAAAGGAGGTGCTACTGCCCCTTGATGGATCTATACTATATATTTATCATCTGGATGAGAAAATATTTACATAGTGAACAAATGTAGCATAGTTATATTTGGGATCACACTATCTGTAGTAATAAAAGTCCCGTGCGGGATTCGAACCCACACCCTCTGAGTCAGGCAACACTGCCTGCACCAACTGCACCAACAGTTTACCACACAGCCACCTGGCCTTGACTAAAATAAAATTTCTACTTCTGCTGCATCCTGCTTCATCAGCGTAATTGAATCTGTTGATCGAGCTCCTTCCATATACCCTGATCTCTTTTGAACCAAATCCCTTGTACCGCTGGCACGGCTTGTTGGTGGCTGTGCTCACCTGTTATAAGTGTTTAAGCCAATGAAATGTTGTTATCAAAGGAGCTTGAAGCTACTCTTTTGAACAGGTTGTGCCGCTGTTGCTGGATGCGAGTTGTCTCATTGGCTGGTTAGATAGCTAGCGAGACGAGGCTTTTGGCCTAAAGGATATCAGGGTATAAGGAAGGAGCTGGATCAGCGGATTCAATTACGCTGATGTAGCAGGATGCTTCTGCTGATATTGTGATCCAAAATATTACATGGCATATTTGTTCACTAACTAAACTGAATTTATTGTATGTTACAATCAACTCAATATGTAATTATGAAAATACATCAATTCTCAAACAAACTTGTATCAGATCCAAATTTAAGTTTAGAATTTAAAAAAAATTATATTACAGTGATCATAGTGAATATTTTCACAGAGATTCAAAGTCATGAGGTTGAAATGGTTTAAATTTTCGGACAAAATTTTCCCCCCCCTAAATTCAACTTGTTTAACAAATATGTCATTTTTTTTCTAAATGTTAAGTTTTTTTCTATTGCAATTTTTGGATTTCTAGAAAATTTCACACTTGTTAAGGAAAATTAAGTAGGTTAACACAAATGCCATTTAAACAAATAGAAAATATCTAACATGAATTTTTTCATCTATGAAAAAATGTATACTAATTATTGATAAGAAAATATACTTTTTACATTAATGAGTAAGTTATTTCATACAAAAAGATTTAAGTCTACAATCATGTAGCGAGAAATAATCATGATAAAGCTCAGATCTAGTTTAAAAATAAATGTTTGGATAATAAATATATTTCCCAATCATTTTTGTTATATATGAATTGTAATATAGATCTCATGTCTAGCTCTGTTTTATGTGGGAATTATATTTTTAGTAAAAAAGCATTCTTTCATCTTACAAGGAAATAGCAAAGTTTCTTTTTACATCATTTTTTACACTGCAAATTATCTGCAATTTATGCAATTTCAATGACATTTTTGTATAAATATGCCTATAAAAAATTAATCTGTAACAAATTTGTAAAATAGAATCAAAATTGAGTAGTTAAGCCATAAATGTTTTTACAAGAACAAAGTAATCTTAAGTATTTATATATATATATATTTATATATAATGCATCCCTTTAATGCATATATTTTGCATTTCTCTTAATATTTCCTCCTTTGTAATCCCAATTCAAATCAAACTTGTAAAATTGACTGTATACTTCCAAATATGTTGAGACAGTGATAAATGATTAAGTATATTTAAGTATTTGAAAAAAATGTCTTGACCGCAGGCCTCACACTGAGATACTGCTACAAAAGGAATATCATTAACCAAATATATATACTTCCTTTGGAGTTGAGCTTTGAAAAATTGGAGCTTGAAAAAAACAATGTCTGTTATTTCCAAAAGAAAACAATACATACAAGGAATGCTCTAGAATGAAGATAACAGCAGTAAAGTATGATTCTCAAAATTTTTAAACAATAACAAACACCAACAATTTTTCAGTATATTAGAAATTCATATGTTATGTAAAAACATCAATTACTAATGACGAACTTTTTACAAGAATTAAGTATTTTTATAAACTATTAAATGAAAATTTACAATTATACCATTTGCTGTGATTGACACTACATAAGGCCATTGCCTTTCTGCTGTTCAAGATGGTCCACTTGTATCCAGTGGGCGACGCCCTTCCTCTGTCAAAGTTCTTCTGATTGGCTGAATCTAATGGGCGACGCCCTTCCTCTGTCAAAGTTCTTCTGATTGGCTGAATCTAGTGGGCGACACCCTTCCTCTGTCAAAGTTCTTCTGATTGGTTGAATCTAGTGGGCAACGCCCTTCCTCTGTCAAAGTTCTTCTGATTGTCTTAATCTAGTGGGTTTCGGCCTTGCCCTTGTCCAGATGCTCTTGATTGGTTATGAAGTTCAAGAGGTCAATGCGTGTCGCGATGCCAAAGATCATCTGTTTCTTGCCCATTGTTTGTCCACCCTCGTCTGCTTTCGAAGACAGTGATCAATTAAACAAACAATTAGTTCTTTTAGAAAATAACGATCAATAAAATTAAATACATGAATACCCTAAGCAGATACGGCCACAGGTCAGCGGGACTTCTGCTTGAAGCTGACTGGCAGAGATTAACCCAGCAGAATATATCAATAATATGAGCGAACCAATGATAATATTTTAATGAGATTGATGAAATCACACTGTATGCAACCTGATATTCTAGCCAATGAGAGTACCATGTTCCAAAGAATAAAATAGCGGGATTCCAACTTTTCTTACCCAAGCGGGAACAAATATGCCGGGTATTAAAGTTTTCATAATGGTCACGGGAATTAGTTTTTTCTAAAAATAACTCGAGATCTGATTGGCTGACAGAATTATTTCTATTTAATCGTTCATTGAGTCCAGTGTACCCGTTTCAACGAGACTTCAAAACAAACATTGTTTTTAATTTCGTATGGAATAATATGAAACCTAAAATCTTTGTATGCGGTTTGTTATACTATTTCGTTCATTTAGGATTGTCTTGCTTAATATATGATCCACAAACATGTAATGAATTGCAGAGACTACATTTAACTGCGCCATGACATAATCGTTGTTCGTTGCGCATGAATACAATGACCGAGTTCACTTGTGACTCGCCTTCACAAACGTATTTTCCAAAAGTACCGTTAATATATTGTTAAATTTGACTTGGGTCGAAGCTCGGAATTACGGTTTATCTGTCCCTCATGAATTATTGTGATAAATTCCTCGCTAAAGCTCGGAATTTATAACAATAATCCACTCAAGACAGATAAACCGGGCTTCACAACAGTTTGAAAGCCACCTCATTGCTGGTTGTAAGTCATGTGACCTTTCAAATGAATGAAAGCATAACTTTCAATGCACTATATGTCATGTGACCTGTTGCAGCCAATGAGAGACCTTGTTTCAATGCACTGTAAGTCATGTGACCTGTTGCAGCCAATGAGAACCTTGTTTCATCATGCACTGTAAGTCATGTGACCTTTTGCAGCCAATGAGAGACCTTGTTTCAATACTTACACTGCCTCTGGTTATGAACAACCAGAACAAAGTGGTCGGTGTCCAACATCCGGGACAGTTGGCCGAGTGATGTTCCCATGTTGATCTGTAACAAATTGATTAAAGAATGTTAGAAAAGTCACAAAGAAAGTAATCTCATTTAAATCATATGGAACCATCACTAATAACTTGCTGTGTTTCTTATCTAAACCAGTGTCATGTCAGGTGGCCTTGTGATGTCACCTGCCACAAATCCAAAGATTCTGGCTCAACAGAACCCCAAGGTTACTTTTCATTACCCATAACACACAAAAATACCTGTCAGGCTAAAAAAATATAAAACTATGTGCCACTAGCTTTCTTGCCTTCATTGACTGGTTGGAGTGTAGAACCTGATATGAACCCTATTGAGCAGTACTGGGATCAATAATTGCAAGAAGGTACAAGTGACAGTTTTGATCTGATTTAAATGAGCTTTCAAACATTATAAAATCTGTGAGGAAAGTTACAACATTTTAGAATCTGTGAGCAAAGTTACAATATTATAGAATCTGTGAGCAAGAACCAGATTGTATCAGAGGGAAAAGTTAAAGAGAGGTCAGGTGAGGTGATTTGAGGTTTAATATCGTTTTAAAGACTATTTCACTGATATCACGACTGTAGTAATATTGCAGAAAGAAAGCCTGCAATACTATTGTGGCTATGCATTGCGGTGAAACCTGCAAGCCTATGTGTTCTAGCAAACAATGGGTGATACCACACTGATATTATGTACGAGAGAAGGTTGGATATTCATGCTGTAAAACCTCTGTTAACCTTCTGTAACCAGTTAGATATTGATAAACAAAATTTGATATAACAATGAAATGTATCAATTTATATATATAAAATTCATGGTGATAATATTTCTCTCATTAATCATATTAATAATCAATAAAATGAAAGTTGAATACTATCAACATTTCTGGGCAATTTTTCTATCTAAATTATATTTACCTGTTTGAACTGCTTGTACATGACCTTTGACACAGGGTCAGTTGATTTGGCTGTGTTCTTCACCACCTTCGCCATCATGTTGCCAACGGTTACCATGCCCAGGATGGATCTGCAGTGACAAGATAACCCATATCCAACAGATGTATAGATATATTATATATGTATATAGTTTATGAAGGATCGATAATCAAATTGGGAAATTTTCCACACAAAAAAAGACAGGTCCTTACTGTAGAATATTAATAAAAACATACTGATCCTTCAATATGGATGGTGATGAATATCCCAATCATTTGTATGACCTCAGAGATATTGAACCAAAAATGTAGAAGAATTGATTTGAAAACAGCTTTTAAGAGTCGTGAATGGGAAAGTCTATTTTTTAACCAAGTTAAATCAAAGTCAGTTTGATCCTTTCTAGCGTGCAGGATGAACTCAAACTCACCCAATTATAACTAGGACAGAAATATTGTCAAATCCTTCAAAAAAACATTTTCAATTCTATCAGGGTTTTCCTTTCACAAAGCCCTTAGTGATTATAATTCATTATGTGCAATGTTAAAGAAACAGAGTAAAGATTAACCTTGATTGATAATGAGTAAATTTTAAAATGAAACCTCAAGCTTTGCGTTTGGTTTCAATTTAAAATGACTACTGGCTATCAATCCAGTATAACATGTCTCTGATTTTCAATTACAGTATGTTTATCTCCTAGTTAAGTTTTTTTTGTGAAAGGAGGTCCAGGTCCAAACTCACCCCATATCATCCAGTACAGACAACTTGTCAAATCCTTCCAAAAAAGGTATGTCTTTATCATTGTATCTAACAGTTAAGGGGAGCTAAAAAACCCATATTATTTTGGACAGAAACCTTGTCAAGTGCATAAAAAAAAATCATTCTCATTATTCTACCAGTCCTATTGAGCTAAAAACTCTCCCATGTCACCTAAGAGAGATAATTTGTCAAATCCTTCATGGGAAAAATTATTTTCATTATTCTATCAGGCCTGATGAGCTAACAACTCACCCAATATCTTCTCAGAAAAGTACCTCATCACATCTTTCACATAAAGTCTTAGTCATTTGATATTGCAGTTGGAAGACCTAAAATCTCACCCCATATCTTCAACGTCAGGTGCATGGTCGAAACCTTCATATAAAGCTTTAAAACTTTGGATCTTATCTCGAAGGCAGGATGCAGTAAAAACTCACCCCATATCTTCAACAACTGGTACCTGGTCGAAACCTTTTTATAGCTTTAAAACTTCCGATCTTATCTCGGAGGCAGGATGCACTAAAAACTCACCCCATATCTTCAAAGACAGGCACCTGGTCGAAACCTTCACATAAAACTTTCAACCTTTTCATCTTTTCTCGAAGGCAGGATGAACTAAAAACTCACCCCATATCTTCAAAAACTGGTACCTCGTCGAAACCTTTTTATAGCTTTAAAACTTCGGATCTTATCTCGGAGGCAGGATGCACTAAAAACTCACCCCATATCTTCAAAGACAGGCACCTGGTCGAAACCTTCACATAAAACTTTCAACCTTTTCATCTTTTCTCGAAGGCAGGATGAACTAAAAACTCACCCCATATCTTCAAAAACTGGTACCTCGTCGAAACCTTTTTATAGCTTTAAAACTTTGGATCTTTTCTCGAAGGCAGGATGAACTAAAAACTCACCCCATATCATCGACGACAGGCACCTGGTCGAAACCTTCCCGGTTAAGAAGTTCGAGGGTCTCCTGGATGGTGACGGAGGGGGTGACGGTGAGCGGGGCCTGCAGGTTGAGAGAGCTCACCTTTAGACTCATCCACCTGGGGACAGGCAACATGGATATATAAGTCTAACCCTGGGGACAGGCAACATGGATATATAAGTCTTACTCTTACACCCCTTCAGCGGGGTGAAGACGCGAACTTGGACAAACTTGGTTTATTACTGCCCCTGGAGATACTTTGGTGTGCTGTGTTTTCTAGAATATGACACCGGGTAGTTCGCTAAGCACCCCTCATCCCCTCCCGGCTTCTAGTCAAGGCCTGTGTTCTATTCCAAGACCAGTTTCACATGTGTTGTACGTACGATGTATAAAGGGGTCTTAAAATATATGTCTGTGGGTATACCTAAGGGTACCAAACTTCCTCAAATAAAACCCAGGGGATATTTTTTGCTAAGCTCCCCCTCAATCTCTCTCCCCAGTTCTTTTCTAGGCCCAGATTCTAATCAAAAGTCGAGTTAAACTTGTTATTCTCAGGTTGTATTTATATTATGTAACACCCCTTGATCTCCCGTGTTGTATTCGAGGAAAGACTGAAATATTCTTATGAAACTATAAAAAGTAATGTTATACCTTTGAATGACAGCATAAAAGTTTTAACTAAGTCTTGTGAAATCACATTTGTTACGTTCACATTACTAGACTCACAGAAATCTTAGTTTCAGCACACTGTCATGTCACTCTGAGGCAGGTGAGAAATAAATCGGTCAGTGTAATTCCAAATGATAGAAATTCTGTTAAGCTAGAGAATAATTTGAGAAGAAAAATCATTTTGTTTGTTTATACAAAATCCCTTATTCTAAAACTCAAA
Organism: Phorcus lineatus; assembly: GCA_921293015.1. Lineage (NCBI taxonomy): Eukaryota > Metazoa > Mollusca > Gastropoda > Trochida > Trochidae > Phorcus > Phorcus lineatus. The sequence continues at coordinate 12,060,072 of OV121098.1, read as the reverse complement.
GGTTACATTTTCATTTATATTCTTGAAATTCAAGTGTAAGCTTAGAGCTGAAACTGCATGCCCATTTCCTCTACCCAGGACTAAAGCGTGTCGTAACACGTCATGAGCTAGAGGCTAGCAAGTGCATAGGACATAGCCGTTCATTTTGTTACTCAAATCTAGGGAGGGGGGGGGGGGGTCATTTCATTTCCCTGAAGAAAAGACCCATCTTCCTCAAGAAAACCCAAGAGGTGATAAAGAGTATCGGAACATTCTTCCCTTGATGGAAGTCTAGCGTGAAACTTGAAAACTAATGAACAAATGGAAATATAGGCCTGTCTATAAGCTGGATAAGAGTCTGACAAACTCAGTGCAAAAAAGGTCTAAAAGCAGCATAAAAAATACTCTCCTTCAGAGAAATTATATAATTTTGCACATGTTCATGCATGGAAATAATGAGTTATTACTATTCTATCCCTCCTAAATCTATAGTTATCTCCCTTTGTTCCAAAGATTATTTCTATAAGCTGGTGACTCCTGAAAATGAATTTGTTAAAATGAAAGAAATTTGCATATAATCAATTGGTGTTAAATTTTTTTTAAGGAAAAGTAGTCTAATCTATTAGTTAAACTAAGTTATCACTAATTTTAGAAATACAGTCATTATCATAGCCTGTCCCCTTTATTATAACCTAACCCACTATCATAGCCTGTCCCCTTTATTATAACCTAACCCACTATCATAGCCTGACCCTTTACCATAACCTAACCCACTATCATAGCCTGTCCCCTTTATCATAACCTAACCCACTATCATAGCCTGTCCCCTTTATCATAACCTAACCCATTATCATAGCCTGTCCCCTTTATCATAACCTAACCCACTATCATAGCCTGTCCCCTTTATTATAACCTAACCCACTATCATAGCCTGTCCCCTTTATCATAACCTAACCCATTATCATAGCCTGTCCCCTTTATCATAACCTAACCCACTATCATAGCCTGTCCCCTTTATTATAACCTAACCCACTATCATAGCCTGTCCCCTTTATCATAACCTAACCCATTATCATAGCCTGTCCCCTTTATTATAACCTCACCCACTATCATAGCCTGTCCCCTTTATCATTACCTAACCCACTATCATAGCCTGTCCCCTTTATTATAACCTCACCCACTATCATAGCCTGTCCCCTTTATCATAACCTAACCCATTATCATAGCCTGTCCCCTTTATTATAACCTAACCCATTATCACAGCCTGTCCCCTTTATCATAACCTAACCCATTATCATAGCCTGTCCCCTTTATTATAACCTCACCCACTATCATAGCCTGTCCCCTTTATCATTACCTAACCCACTATCATAGCCTGTCCCCTTTACCATAACCTAACCCATTATCACAGTCTGTCCCCTTTATTATAACCTAACCCACTATCATAGCCTGTCCCCTTTACCATAACCTAACCCACTATCATAGCCTGTCCCCTTTATCATAACTTAACCCACTATCATAGCCTGTCCCCTTTATTATAACCTAACCCACTATCATAGCCTGTCCCCTTTACCATAACCTAACCCACTATCATAGCCTGTCCCCTTTATCATAATTTAACCCACTATCATAGCCTGTCCCCTTTATTATAACCTAACCCACTATCATAGCCTGTCCCCTTTACCATAACCTAACCCACTATCATAGCCTGTCCCCTTTACCATAACCTAACCCACTTTCATAGCCTGTCCCCTTTATCATAATTTAACCCACTATCATAGCCTGTCCCCTTTATTATAACCTAACCCACTATCATAGCCTGTCCCCTTTACCATAACCTAACCCACTATCATAGTCTGTCCCCTTTACCATAACCTAACCCACTTTCATAGCCTGTACCCTTTACCATAACCTAACCCACTATCATAGCCTGTCCCCTTTATCATAACTTAACCCACTATCATAGCCTGTCCCCTTTATTATAACCTAACCCACTATCATAGCCTGTCCCCTTTACCATAACCTAACCCACTATCATAGCCTGTCCCCTTTATCATAATTTAACCCACTATCATAGCCTGTCCCCTTTATTATAACCTAACCCACTATCATAGCCTGTCCCCTTTACCATAACCTAACCCACTATCATAGCCTGTCCCCTTTACCATAACCTAACCCACTATCATAGCCTGTCCCCTTTACCATAACCTAACCCACTATCATAGCCTGTCCCCTTTATTATAACCTAACCCACTATCATTGCCTGTCCCCTTTACCATAACCTAACCCACTATCATAGCCTGTCCCCTTTATTTAAGAAATGAATTTCATCATATGGTTGTCCACACGGTTATAACCTGTTTGAAACTTGTAAGATAAACTTGTATAACCGGCAAGCTTGCGACGCCGGTTATACAAAAGTTTATCTTACAAGTTTCAAACAGGTTATAACCGTGTGGACAACCATATGATGAAATTCATTTCTTATAAATTCAAACGTTGTATTTAAAGCGAAAATGCATTCGAAATGCAATTCTATAGCTGCTTGTCGCACTGACCTACGTACCGGTTACACCAAGACGGATCTCTACCCGTATTCAGACGCATAAACAAAATAGTTCCAAAGACTCGGTAAAAATGACACTTTTTTATTCTACAAATAATACATTTTGTGTATCAAAAAACTAACAATGATTATATTTTTGGAAAAAAGTGGAAAATGTAAAGTTTAATTTAAATAGATCAAAGTTAACAAATAACACTCGCGTATTTATACTGTCCAGAATCTAGGTGACAGTACAGCGTGTTTTGGCTAGTTCTGGCACGATATCGTATAACCTGCATTTACTGAAGGTTATTTTGTATAACCCTCAACTTTGGGTTCATTGAAATGTATACCGATCACATGACCATGTCTGATCCAATCAGAATGCAGCATATCGTTTACATCACAAAGTCTGAATTTATTATAACCTAACCCACTATCATAGCCTGTCCCCTTTATTATAACCTAACCCACTTTCATAGCCTGTCCCCTTTACCATAACCTAACCCACTATCATAGCCTGTCCCCTTTATTATAACCTAACCCACTATCATAGCCTGTCCCCTTTACCATAACCTAACCCACTATCATAGCCTGTCCCCTTTATTATAACCTAACCCACTATCATAGCCTGTCCCCTTTATTATAACCTAACCCACTATCATAGCCTGTCCCCTTTATCATAACTTAACCCATTACCATAGCCTGTCAGGCCGCCCTGTCCCCTTTATCATAACCCATCCACATTATCTTTAACCAATCCCCTTCCCCTTTATTACAAGCAATCCCCTTTGTTATTATCTTTAACCCATCCTCTCTATCATGGCCAATCAATTCTATCATAACTTCAACAAATCCGGTACACTTCATCTTTACTACAAAAAATCCTTTTCTTTATCATAAACTGTCACAATGTATAGAGAAAGGCTGTAAGTTAGCCCAATAAATAGACTTTTGGTCCTGTAACTTTTCAGGCTTATTTCATATATACCGAACCCTATTATTTTAACCAGTCCCTGTATAAATCTAGCACACATTCAAGACAGTGATAAATCTTAACCATAGCTGGAGTTTTCTCCCTTGTACACTAACAATATGACTCACAGAGAGGCTTCCTTGAGCTTAAATTTAAAAAAAAAAAATTTTAAAGTCGGAAAAAAATTGAGTACAAGAACCTCATTAACAACACTTTCTTTGTCCTAAAAGCATGATACAGAATGAAAAAAGTTAAAGCAACTTATCAACAATATCAAAATGTTGTGATGATGAAAGCGATGAATGTAAACTAATTTAAGAAAAACATCTTACTCAAACTTAAGTCAAAAAGATCACAAGTCTCTACAATTTTTATGAAAGATTAAATAAAATTGAACATAATTTACGATAATGTAGTTAAGATCTTTATGTGAAACTTTGTTAATTATCTTTAAAAAAAAGAACCCACTCAAAATAGATTAAAGTGAACACACACCGAGCTAAATGAGAGACATTCTCCGAACACCGAGTTACGTGCATTAATGCAAAATAATCGTGTAAACCATCATGCATGTCTATCTATACTTAAAAGCACATCGTATATCTCAGTGAAGAATTCAACAAAACCAAAAAACCATTTCAACTCAAACATGTTTAAAACAAAAGCATTAATTTATTGTAAGTGATAATTAAAAAATATTTAATACCTTGCAGTGTCGCTAAAATTGAAAAGTTCAAAAGTTAGTTAAACATGACATATTAATGAAAAAAACAAAACAGATCTTTCCATTGAAAATCCTTATAAAAACAAGTTATTTTATAGAAAAAACAAAATGTAAACAAATAAAAAGTAAGACTTTTGAGCTGAATCATAAAACATGTAACCGACTGGTCAAAATGGTTATACAAGATTTCAGCTCTCTCGTACTTGGAGTTCATTAGAAGTAAAAATAAGCATTTTGGGATTAATGCCCATGTATTGTATTGATATGTCTCCATCCCAAGTTTGAACAAAATTGGGTATCTTGAGCCAGACAGTCATGTGACACTTTCTTTATATGGTCATGATTTTTGCCCAAGCAATCAACATTTCATTAAAATATAATAATTTCATATCTTCCTGTTTGTTGATCTTTTAACACTATTATGTATAAGAATATCAAAACCACACATATCAAACTCAATTGTTTAATTTACAAGTTTTGAGCCAGACAGCGTGGTTGCAGGGGATAAAAATAACATGCATGAATGTAGTGAAAGGTAAATGTCATTAAAGGTCAAGGTCACACCATGTCATGCTGACCAAATTACGTCAAAAAATTTCAAAATGCAAAAAAAACGTCATAAAACAATTGATAATTCGTAATATATTTGTATTTCGACTAACCATTCACACCTCAAGGGTGTATTTCACCAGGGGCTACTCACCATTCTTTGGACTGGATCGGTTTTTCCACCTCAAGGAATTCTCTCTGGCTCATCCAATCATCGCTAAGGAATTTGGACCTGAAAAACAGTCGGAGTCCTCGTAAGTCTCTACTCACGGATAACAAGGTGAGGTGAGGTGAGTTGGGGTTTAACGCCGCTTTCAAGATTATTTCACTTATATCGCGGCTGCTAGTATTATTGCAGGGAGAAAGCCCGCAACACCATTGTAGCTATGCATTGCGGTGAAACCTGCGAGCATCGGCTGTAACTAGCAAACTATGGGTGTTACTGCACTGAAATTCAGTGTAGCATTGCACCCAAACCTGACTGCGTGTAGAACAGTTCTCTACTGCAGACAAAGTTGCCGAGCCCCTGGCGGGATTCGAACCATGGACCTCTTGATCCTAAGCCCAACACGCTAACCACTGCGCTATCCCACCCCCGGATAACAAGGGACTTAAAAGATTACAACTCCCTGTAAATAGATTGACAAGGGCAATTGTGTTCCCTGTCATTACGATGAATGTTTACCCTGCCACTGTTGACTTAATTAACAACTGGGCCATTAATATAATAAATGGGTATTTATTGTGCGCCATAGTCCAGGCAAAGATGCTCAAAGCGCTGGACATTTATTACCCTGAAGGAATTGTACCATACTACTATTCTACCATATTCAAAGTATTCTCATTTCTCCTTAAATTATTTTCTGCCATTACTGAACTATTTCAATTTTACTCAATTCAAGAATTAAAAAAAACAAAGAAAAATGAGTTACATGTAGTTCCTGACAGAATCAGGTAGGATTACAACACAGCGCTGACCCTCCTTCAGACCAAAATCTCTCGCAGCATTCAGGGCGACGTACATGGCTGTTCCAGAACTACCTCCTGAAAATAATAAGATGCAGGCATTGGCTGTCATAATAGAACTTCTGAATAAAAAATTAGAAACAAATTGACTATACCTTAAACGCACTAGTGCACGCCAATATTTCGTAAACACAACGAATGCACAGATACTGCATATTTCTCGATATTACTCACTATCCTCACTCAAGTAATCTACCTCGTAAGTTATTTAACAAATATTTATGTATTCAGATTGTAAAGTGGATTTTTAAAGGCCGGAAGTATTTAATGTTACGTTACATTAAATCTGCATGAACTAGGATATCATAATATTAAAATTTTGCTCATAACCAGAAAAGCGGAAACGGCAGCCGCTATGGTCAATCTAATGACAATGCTAATACTGTGTTATTAAATCGGTTAATTTACAACATTACTTTCATAAAAACATATTTCACGATTTGTTCTCAGTTCAGAGTTTAGGTAAATTCAATAGCTGCACACAATACTAGTTCAGCCGTTTCCAAGTGTCAATAATTTATCCGTTTTGTGCACAGCTAACCATAGATTTTTATATGTCTAAGCCGACAGCAACTGTCTTAACATTTTCATTGTTGATTAGGGAAATTGTAAAGAATGTTTCATATTTCATTGCATGGATAGAAAGTTTAAGTGAATGCATAAGTCCTCGTAAACCTTAAAACAGCCAATTTAAACCATAAAAGCGTGCACTAGTGCCTTTAATATATTCTGATTCTGAGCTGTAAAACTAACACTCTTATATATATAAAAAATTTTTGTGTGTATAAATCCAACTTAAAGTTCTTGTAATGATATGAGGATCATACAAAACTAGTAATTCATCAACCAAAACTTCACCCTACAATCAAATCAAGTCACATGAAAGTGGCATATACAGGAATTATCACTTTAATTATGTACACATATATATACATACACAAAATGTCATTTGGGTGTGGGATGTACATGAAATACGAAAATGTATCAATTTTTCATGACGTCACAGCAATTTATCTGACATGGGGATATTGTCAACGTTATATTTATGAAGCATCATGAGGGTTAACTTTATTATGCGCAAAACCCAATCCATTAATTTGGTAAATGTTGAACTATGCATGTGCAAGAGCCATCGAGAGATGGGCTTAATAAAGATGACATGACGCAAATGTGCTGTTGGTTATCATGAGGTTACGAGGGCATGAATTGATGTAAAGGGGCATGGACATAAAAAGGGTGGAGAGGGTAGGGGGGATGGGGAGTTTCACCAACAGCCTAAACCACACCGAAATCTGGATCCGCCACAGAATCACATAATTCAAAAGGGAAAAATATCAAATGCATATATTTCTGCCATTTCCCTTGGTTACAGAATATGGAATTAAGTTTAACAATAAGAATTACGGTAACCAACCACAGAGCAATCCCTCCTCGCGGATGAGTCGTCGTGACATGATAAAGGACTCCTTGTCTACAGACTTGTACCATCGGTCCACAAACTGGAATCACAGAAAAATTTCTTAAGCAAATAATAAAAATTACATTTGTTTCCAAAACATTCATTCTGTACTGATAATCAAACATAGTAAATGAATCTTAAAGAGATGTTTGTTTGTCATAATGAACTGTATACCAATTAGAGCTGAAAATTGCAAAAATGATTCTTGAAGTTGATGTGACTATCTTATTTCCTCAAATACAACCACTGGGTTCTCTTTTGTTAAGCACCTATTACCCCAACACCCCAATTTGTATCTGAGACTTCTGTTATATTCTAGACCCAGGTTGTCTTCGGAGAAATATGGTATGTATATTTTGATGTAGAAAATAAAATAGTAATAATATATGTAAAGAGGCAACTTTTCCTGCCTCTCACAAACTGTGGTATGTTGCAAACACTTAGAACCCTAAGTTTTATTCGAGGTCTGGTTTAATAATTATTCAAGACCATAAAATATGGAATGAATATCTTCTTATATAAAGTATGATAGAGTAGAGCATGTTTTAAAGGGAGGTAACTCTCACCTTCCTCTCACAGACTGTAGGTATAAAGTCGTAGCCGATTCCTTCCACCTCGTAGAAGGACTTGTCTGTCTTGTTTAACTCTTCAGGTTCTGCGATGATAGATCCTTCTGGATCAACACCGATGATCTGTGAAATATTTGAACAGTTACAAGTCTCACAGAACAAGAAGAAATGGTCATCATAATCTCCTGCCATTAATTGATTCTCACAATAATTTTCGAAACATCCTTAATCAGATATAATAACAGAACAAGGGCAATAACTTATATATCAATTTAATGATTCTCTTTTATGAGCTCCATCAATGTATTGATACCGCCTGAAGCATCACATTTAACTTGGTATTCTTATCCTGAACAGTTTCTGAGAAAAGAATGTCTGTTTGGATATACCAGTCAACTCAGTCCCAAAATCAAAACAAGGGCAATAACCCCAGAAAAACGAACTCAATCAAGGAATTGATACCCTAAAGCTATACACTAAATTTGAAAATCCTATCTTAAATGAAAAGTTTTCCCTTTAACTCAGAATGACTTTTGAGGCAGACGCATACATAGAACGGACGGACGGAACGCGAACCTTTTCCACCTCCAGCCTCAAAGCAGGGGATGATAAACAGTAGTGAATATATATCAAGTTATTAAAAGGGTTTTTTTTAACTCAAAAGTCAAGTTATTTCAATTTTTCGGATGAACCTTCATTAAAGCATCAATTGATGGCAAAGGGAGTTAACTCTTTCATCACTTTTGACACGGCTTGCATTATACTACTCCATTTAATATCCCCTTTCTGACTCTTCATACGTGAAATTGAAATCCAAAAGAAAAGAGTATGAACGATTGGTTGCAGAAACATGATTTTTTAACCTAATCAAGTGAGAGACAGATTTTTGTCTCCTAAAGTGTCATTGCACTTTGTACATTTGGGTAAAATACCCCCCCCCATAACTAGTATTTCTGTGCCTTCCCTCAGCGATATTGTGACGGATCTCAAACCTGATCAACATACAAGCTATCCAGACTGGGTTTCAGAGAGTTATTACGCCTAGCAACAAGACTTACCTTGCAGTTTGGACATCTCTCCTTGACCTTACGGGCACACCCGGTTAGTGTTCCCCCGGTTCCGGCACCCAAAACAAGCATGTCAACCTTGCCTGGAAAATCAACACTCGAGTCAACTCATCGTACGTTTAAATCTCTAGCTTTCACAACTTGCAACACAATAAGACCATTCTTGGCAGGTTAATAAGTTCAATGTTGAGTACTAGGCTTCCTAAGGAAAAAAAAAAAAATCATGTACCAATACTAAAGGGCACATCTACACATTCTGTTTGATCTACATACCAAGTTACATTTAGCGGTGTAACATACCGTGTTTGGAAATCAGAGGCATATAATTGAATTATATTAGCTCTAAATTTAATTCAAATTCAAACGCGAAGTCGATTTTTCACAGAAGCCAATCAGAATTGGGTATTTTGCACAGTTATGATAGAATGCACAAATTTTTAAAGTTCTGTTCTCAAAACATAATATTGGATGTATGTAGCCCATTTGAATAAGGTTGATTTTAGGAATAGTAAGGTTGATTTAAGGAATAACAAGGTTGATTTTAGGAATAATAAGGTTGATATTAGGAATAATAAGGTTGATATTAGGAATAATAAGGTTATCTTTGAGAATAATAAGGTTATCTTTAGGAATAATAAGGTTGATATTAGGAATAATAAGGCTGTTGTCAGAGCAAAATAGTAGATGGAAAGAAAATTAAAATTCAAAATCATAAATAAAACAACTTGTTACCATCACATGATTGAAGAATTTCTTCCGCTGTGCCATCATAATGAGCGAGGGGGTTGCTTGCGTTGCGGTACTGGAATATATAAACAACACTTTTGAAATAGTGCAAATATTTGTACTATTGCAAATAATGTGATCCAAAATGCTGATTTGTTCACTATAGTATACAGCATGTATCTCAAAGAGCTGTACTGTTAACGTAAATGGAAAATTTAATATTATGAGTGTGTGAGTTATTGTTTCGTGCCACTTTGGCAATATTTCAGCCATTAGCAGAGTGAGTGAGTGAGTGATTATCGCCGCTTGGGCAATATTTCAGCCATTAGCAGAGTGAGTGAGTGAGTGATTATCGCCGCTTGGGCAATATTTCAGCCATTAGCAGAGTGAGTGAGTGAGTGATTAGCGCCGCTTGGCCAATATTTCAGCCATTAGCAGAGTGAGTGAGTGAGTGATTATCGCCGCTTGGGCAATATTTCAGCCATTAGCAGAGTGAGTGAGTGAGTGATTAGCGCCGCTTGGCCAATATTTCAGCCATTAGCAGAGTGAGTGAGTGAGTGATTATCGCCGCTTGGGCAATATTTCAGCCATTGGCAGAGTGAGTGAGTGAGTGATTAGCGCCGCTTGGCCAATATTTCAGCCATTGGCAGAGTGAGTGAGTGAGTGATTAGCGCCGCTTGGCCAATATTTCAGCCATTGGCAGAGTGAGTGAGTGAGTGATTAGCACCGCTTGGCCAATATTTCAGCCATTGGCAGAGTGAGTGAGTGAGTGATTATCGCCGCTTGGGCAATATTTCAGCCATTAGCAGAGTGAGTGAGTGAGTGATTAGCGCCGCTTGGCCAATATTTCAGCCATTAGCAGAGTGAGTGAGTGAGTGATTAGCGCCGCTTGGGCAATATTTCAGCCATTAGCAGAGTGAGTGAGTGAGTGATTAGCGCCGCTTGGCCAATATTTCAGCCATTAGCAGAGTGAGTGAGTGAGTGATTAGCGCCGCTTGGCCAATATTTCAGCCATTAGCAGAGTGAGCGAGTGAGTGATTAGCGCCGCTTGGCCAATATTTCAGCCATTAGCAGAGTGAGTGAGTGAGTGATTAGCGCCGCTTGGCCAATATTTCAGCCATTAGCAGAGTGAGTGAGTGAGTGATTAGCGCCGCTTGGCCAATATTTCAGCCATTAGCAGAGTGAGTGAGTGAGTGATTAGCGCCGCTTGGGCAATATTTCAGCCATAAGCTGCGCCTCAAAGCAAGACAAAAGCCTCATATATCACATCCATTCGTCAAATCAAAGTAGCTGTTACTCAAATCAAGGGCAGGATATTTCATTGCAGATTTTCCTGATGACAAATCCGAGAGATGAAGGAGTGAAAAGGATAAGAACATTTAGCTCTGGTTAACCCAACAATAGGTATATAGGGGAATATCATTACTGAACAAGGTCCTAGGTTAAATTTACCTGATCTAGAATGTGAGAGTTTGGGATTTCCTCCATGAGTCGGCGAGCTACTCCAATATGAGATTCTGGCGAGTCAAAAGCAGCACTTGTTGGTGTCCGAACAATTTCCGCACCAAGGGCTCGTAGAACATCAACCTTGATTGAAAGAAACATCATCATCATAATCATACAGTATGACAGAATTAAATCTTCATGATCATGTTAAAGGCAAAGAAGTATTTTTTTATTATCTTATTATATTTCTTATAGATTTCCATTAAAATCAGTACATGTAAGATAGATATTCTTCAGGTAGTAGACATCTCATTACTGAAAATTATTGTCTGTAGATGTAGAAAATGTTGTCACTTATTGTGAAATCTGCATGATGCCATTTTATTGTGAATGCCTCGGGAGATTGGTATAGCTAAAGAAATGTTGTACATGCCGAGAGCCGCGTATATGCGTCAAAATAATGAGATCCCCACAGCGAGAGCCGCATATAAGCGTCCGTTAATTAGCAGTTTCTCACAGCGAGAGACGCTTATATGCGTTAATTGAATCACCTCTTATTCAGCGAGAGCCGCGTATGTGCGTCCGTCGTATAGTATATCAATGAACTTATTTTGAAAATCAGTTTAGCATCCATTAATGTAGATAACAGTTTCGTAAATAAGATGCTATCCTCAGGAAAGCAATAAGAAATAAAAATCGTTGCTCTTTGTGCAAAAATATACTACATTTGGTAAATGAAAACATTTTGAATTGTTGATCTTGGAAGGGAAAAATAAATACTTTAAAAAGAAGGTTTTCTTAATCATATGAAACGATTCAGGCGTCTTTGTGAAGTGACCAATTTTGAAACATTGATAGATATATTGTATTTGTAAAACGCTTTGAATTCATATATCTAAGACGAAACGAGAGGAAGCGTTATTATAAACATTTATGTACATGTATTCATAAATAATTTGTCAAGAATTTGAGGCTATTGAAAGTGACACTTTGATTTTACCTTTACTTCTTGAATGCATCACTTTGGGGATGTCATGTCATGAACTATCAATTTGATAATTGCATGTAATTAATATTTTGAACGCCAGTGTTGTTCTACTTTGAATACTATTATTGATATAAGAGTTGGTTCGAATATTACTTTATTGAACTAGCTGAGCGCATCCTATATCATGCACGGTCAGTAGCGGTCCTGTAACAATAATAGTTTTAGCATGTACATGTTTTTTTTAAATTCGACAACATTCTTCATAGATCTACGACCCTGTCTGTCACTGAATGGATACATACACATGTTATATTATAATTAGAGTTGACAACGGAATAGATCACTTGGTCAATATTAATAATCATTACATTCGTTGATGTTACGTGCTATCTCTTAAATCGGGATATCATTTCCAGATGGTTGGGATACCGACACACTGTATCTACTCAACATGGTGTGTAGATATTTTTATTTGTATTTTACAAATAAAAATGCATGTAAATCAACATATGTGAAAATATTAGGTACGTTACGTGTTTATGTGTTAGTACTTGCAAAGGTGTGTACAATATGCTGCCATCAAATCACTGTAGTGGTAGATTGAGAAAGACATTCTAACATGAAGATTGACAAATGCATATAAGTGATATTTGGTTATGTATATACTAAATATATACTATAATATGTAAGTGTGTGTCTGTGTTTATTATTTGATGTTAAGTTTGCTGTTTAAGTACTGTTATTTAGGTATAAGTAAGATGAATTGTCTCTCATAACATTGTGACGAATTTAAAAGGTGCGATATCAAACCAGTTTACCTGTCAATTTTATTTGGTGAGACAATGAAAACAATTTCACTATATCTCTCTCTCTCTTTGAGTATGTTTATGAATTGAAATCAGACAAACCGCAAAACATAAACTCATTGGTGAAATATCACATGTTATATTCCTGTAAAGTATCAATATCCAGCACCTGCATCAATCTACAGGAAACTATAAAACAATCAAGACTTTATGGCACAAGGCTAGACAGTTTCCGTTCAAAGGCTGTCGCGAAAAGAGCGGTGTTTGAGGTAATTGGTCTCGCTACAGCGAGCAGCGTCTGTGGTCAGTGGCCCAGGTGTTGAACCGTGAAGCTGCCTCGGCGTTAATGAGTTAAAGAGCCACTCCGTGAATTCTTAGAGTCATATATACCAAACTTAATCAATGGTGTCATTTGATCGCAAAGTATCGACTGTTACCAAAAAGACACATTTTAAAGCTTATTGGTTTTTTTACAGTGACAATATGAAGGTGAAACGTAGCAAATGATCAAAAACCGGACAGTGGCACGCGTCAAATAGTCAAACTTAAATTTGGAGACTTGTCTAAAACAGCCAGGAGGGCAGTTAGGAGTTGATAGCGTTTGTTTGGTTAAATAACTAATATCCATGTATACTGGACATGATATCTACCCCTCTGTGCATTCATAAGGCTGTTTTTAGATTTTCATGGAAAACCAGTACTTGTCATATACATATCTTTTGGACATGAAAAGTTACGATGTTTTGATTTTATATCACCACATATGACATTTAGGTTCGTATCAAAGATAAATAATATGTTATGAAAATCAGGGAGTGGCTGTTTAAGAAATGACAATAATGATGAAAAACAATTGTTTTGCAATAGGAAACATTACTTTCCTAAGAAAATGTACTATAGTGCCTTAAAAGTTCTTAACATAAATATTTCCACACTGCATATATATGTGTTCATCTGGGTGTTTAACAAGAAGAAGTCATGAAAGCGGAGGAAGAAAGAATTTGAAGAATGAGTTGTTTCGACGCTTCCATGACTTTTTGAGTAAGGCTTTATCAAGCAAACAACAGAAACTTGTTATGCTTTGCGGGAGAATTAGTAGAAGGATTAAGACGAATTAACTCACCTTTTCCATACTCATTTTCTCCGGCATGACAATGATGCATCTATACCCCTTCACAGCAGCAGCCAGAGCTATTCCTATACCTATATATAACAGAAGATGAAATACTGTTTGAAGCACACATAAAATATCAGTGTCAATATAATTAAAGGCAGCAAGTCAGCTTGATTAAAATTGATGGTGTTCAGAGGGATAAAAGTTTCAAAATATTGATTCCCCAAAGATATGAACTTTTTTATCAGCGTGTTTCTTCCCCACTCAGTCTGACCTCAGGCTATATTGGCATATTTTCTGTATCGGCAATTCCTCCCCAAATGGTCTAACAACAGCCTGCATAGATGCTTGTTCTGTTACAAGTTAAGCGCAGACAAAACCTTGTCATCAGAATACTTATCATATTATTGGGTTCAAAAAGATAGTAATGTTTCTGATGCTACTGATACCAGAGTCTTTGCGATTGGCTAGATAAGCTTGCGTCTGAACATGCGAGTAATGGGGTTGCCGTCAGACCAAGTTGAGAAGAAATCCACCGATGAGAACAAGTTCGTATCTCACTACGGTCAATATTTGGAACTTTATTCCACAGAACATGGTAAATTTTAATCAGACTGGACAACAAGTGCATTCAATATAAAAGATATAGAATGATCTACATCTATATATCTAGCCATCTATTGGGCTGTAAAGACAGAATATTGCAAAAGTATAGTTTTAAGAAAGTATATATTGAAACTGAACATTCCAATTGGTAAAGCAGACTGCTCACTACTTGAATGATACATTGTCTTGCCTCATAAAACTAACATCAGGATATATTGTCTCCCAACTAAGGGCATGATACACAGGTCTAGCCACACACCTGTATTGCCAGAGGTTGGCTCAATCAAAGTGTCCCCAGGTTTCAGGTACCCCTTCTCTTCCGCGTCCATCACCATCCTCAGCCCGATACGATCTTTAACACTTCCTCCAGAGTTGAAAAACTCACATTTGGCCACTGAAAGGAAGTTCTTAATTAAACTATATATAGATACACATCTTATCTGGAGCCCTGCAATACATAGGTTTACAATAACCTTGTGAAAGATATAACAAACTTATCTGTAATGCTATACATGTATAATGCTATTCACTTACTAATTGTTTTGCAATAAAAATTGTAATGACCTATTGTTATACATATGATGTATACATAATAACATATATCATAGTGTGAAATATCTGTGTCGTCATAACTCCAACTGCAGTATATCAATTGATGTTTATTACAAAGGAAGTAAGCTGACTTTTGTTTATTCATTTCTATTCACATTTGGTCAGGTTACAATCCTCATCAGCTCTGAACTCTATACAAGATTTTAGCTTTAAAGGCATTCTGGAGCAGAAGATGAAAATAGGTTTTTAAGGTGTGGTCCATGTGGCCCTTACTAGGGGTCACAGGGTCACCAAATCCAAAAAAGAAAACCCTCTTTAGTCAAAGAGTCTGTACACAAGATTTCAGATTTCCTGAGTAAATGGTTCTGGAGAACATATTGCATGTTTTTAGGGTGTGGCCCCTTTGACACTTATTTGGGGTCACAGGGTCACCAAATCTTTAAAAAGAAAAACCTCTTTAGTCAAGGAGTTACTCAACACTAGATTTCCTCAGTAAATGGTTCTGGAGAAGAAGAAATAGTTCAATATTTACATGGATGGACGATACCGGATGCCACGCCATGTCATGATCTCAAAAGTCCAAATTTTATCAATTGTCACCCGGAAAAAAACAGCATTAGCTTCTGGTCAATATTATATAGAGCATTTTAAGCTTTATGGTCATAAGAGGTATTATCCTACCTCATGTAAGAATGCCGATCTCTGATTGGGCCACGTGACCCTAAACAAATATCCATATACACCGTCACTGAGGGTTGATAAATCCCTTGTACCCCGCTACATGAGTAAAGCGTGCTTCCATGTCAATCAATTAAATTGATCAGGTCATAGGTGTTGTTCTTTTCTGTTTGTCTTTTTAATAATACATTAAGACATTCAGTTAAATTTGTTACAACATTCCGTCAAGGGTGACATAGGGATATATTATTCCCGCGAAAGGTTTTAATGATCCCTGATGAATACTCATTCAGCAATATATATATATGATATACATACAGACTTCACACTTGATTCCATCTTTCTTGGTGATGCGATTTATCTTCACCAGAGGAGTAAGCCCGATGTTGTCCAAAATTGTTTCCATTATTTTTGGCTTCTCTTTTCTGCAACAAAATTGACATACATAGATTGTTGAAAATAAGCTGGTGTTTTGAAAAATCTGATTTAAGTTGTTTATCAGCCTGTTATTGATATTCATTTGAACTGTATTCATTGTACATAAACCTCTAAATAATATATTGCACTTAATATCTTGGAAGTCAAAAATATAATATTCCTTTTTAGATGCTCCGAACAACTTTTTATGAAACAGATTTGGTTTTATTTTTTTTCTTAGTATTGAAAAGTGACACTTAATGTGATTGGGGTGACTGTGACCCCAGGCTGTTATTTCACATTTCTGTAAGAGTTAAAAGCACATATGTCAAAAAAGGTCAACAAAAAAAGCATCAAAGATTATTTTAAATCCTGAAAGAGAAAACCAAGCAAGAAGCCAACAACCTGGGGTCACATTTGGCCAAAACAAGATAAGTGCCATTTTTAGAAAGACTAATCCAGCAGCCAGATCTGATAAAAGACTTACATTTTACGATGAATATGTGGCGAGTCCTTGCTAGTACCATATGTACATTTGCTGGGTAGATCCGGTCTCTGCCAGTGTTGCGTTGGGCACTTCATTTTTCCGTTTTCTGACATCTTGGGCAATCTGCGATAAAAGGGTCAGATCCCTTCATAATGACTTCGACATTTATTACAAGTTGGTCATTAATGAATAAATAATTGGTTATTTCATCATTATTTGAAATTCTTTTTGTACTGCAGTGTATCAATATTTGCTTTATGAAAGTGAAATGGAGCTGAGTGTCAGTGGGGGATTTTAAGGGTGCCATTCACATTCCCCCCCTACTTCACATTTGGAAAATATTTTTTTATTAACTGTAAAAATGGTGCAACACAAGAATAAAGCCTAATCCCTTGTCAATAAGTTTGGGTAATGCTCCTAATTTTAGTATTGCAATGTATTACCATACAGACAATTATATTGCCGCAATACATATCGTGATTTATTACCTACCAAGGCAATCATATTGGGGGTTCGTATTTTCGATACAATGCCCTAGGGAAAAATATCACTTTTTCATTGTGACGTCACGTCAGTAACAATGCTTTGACGTCACAGTTTCACGTTGCGGTCTAATGCGCTGACGGCAGGAAATCCGCCAATACTTGGATGGGTAACCAGCCATTACGCAGACAGCCAGTACGCAGACGCTTTAAAACAACAACATTCATGCTTCAGTGAACAGCTTAGCTACAGCCTCACACCTTAGCTAACTAAATGGAATAGTCCAGATAATAAACAAGAAGATGTGGTTGTTATATGAATTTATATATCTATTTATGACAAATATAGATATATGTTAGATACATGTTTTATTGTTGATGTTGATATCACTAGTACTAGTACACACACAAACACCATGGTGTTTCATTTCCAGGTATAATTCATGAAAAGGAAGAGAGGAGATCTTGCTCATGTTTTCTTGATTGATGTTTAAATAATTCGATCTGTTCCACATTTCATCAAATTTTATAAGTTTGGCCACTGCATCCAAAAACTTGAACCGGGGTTTTCTCTCCGTTGCTCAGCTGGTCCTTTAACCTCACGATGCGGTTGTCTATCTCAGCATAGACTCGCTTGCGACTTGGTGGGGCAGCTCCAAAGGCAACTTGTGCAAGTTTTGCTCTGTCCGCAATCTCGACCCTCCGGATAACTTCCACAAACCGGAATATGTTTGGATGCCGATGTGGAATGGACCTATTCATTCGATTATGGAAACCTTCCAAATTGTTATTTGTCCTTGGTCCTTCGGTGTTGTTGTGGTTCCACAGTGGCAGAGGAAAACGGGCGTCGTAGTCCACCCAGGTGACGACCATGTAGTTCATAAAATCGTCAATACGATCAGTGTCCGGGGAAGTGTTCATGACATCAATCCAGGAACAACTTGGGGAAGCAAGGCAAGGGCGGCTGCTCTCCTTATGAACTGCTTCACAGCTGGGTCCTCCATGTAGGCAACTGCGAGACCGAGGTCTTGTGTCTTCCTCCAGAGTGCTTGAGAGAAGTGGAAGTAGCATCCGTTATCTCTGCAGATGGAAACTCTGACTCAATGGCTTTTATGGGCAAGCTCAAAGTCTGTCTGTATCCTTCTTGGGGCCAGTGGACTGTTCAGTTCCTCCAACATCTTCGCCTTGAGAAGTCTGAACAGTCTGACGTAGGTGGCGGTTCGACGATCAGGCAGCAAGGCAAAGACAAAGAACAAATGCGTTCTCTAAAAAAAAAATCCAGCTCTCTACTGCAGACAAAGTTGCCGAGCCCCTGGCGGGATTCGAACCACGGACCTCCTGATCCAAAGCCGAACGCGCTAACCACTGCGCTATCTCGCCCCCTGACAACAAGATAAATTAGCTTCTTGCTAATAAAAACAAAGTTGAGAATAGATTATAAGACAAACTTGTGACATCATTGGATCACTTTTTGCTTGTAGAAACAAAGTTATGTAGAGACAACTACACCAGGTGACATTTGCTTGTACAAACAAATTTTGTAGAGATCACTAGACTACCGGGTGACATTTGTGGATCACTTTTTGCTAGTAAAATCAAAGTTATGTAGACATCACAAGCCCAACTGGTGATATCATTGTATCACTATTAACTAGTAAAAGAAGAGTTATTTAATATTTATATTGCAAGTTACATTTTTATATCAAGTCATTTCAAATTTGAATGGAGTAAATTGAAACTAATGCAAAGTTTAGTAAATAAATTATATTGTCAAAAAACAATTATTTCTAAGCATTGAATTCCAATGTGACAAGACAAGTGGACTGTCCCATTATATTCAGAGGGATTGCCATCGTTGGCCTTGTGTTTAAGTGTCTGCGTACTGGGTTTTTAAAAGTGTCTGCATAATAGCTGTCTGTGTAATGGGATATAACCCTTGGATGTTGATTTTGATTATTTTCATTGATTTCGCAACTTCGGTAATAAACAGAATATCATATTCGTGTCCATGACATACATTGTTTACGACACTCGTGCCTAAATATCAGTATTTTCCTTGCTCTCTCTCGGAAAATACTAATATTTGGGCATTCGTGTTGTAAACATAGTATGTCATGGACACTCATTTAATATCCTCTATATATATTTGTACTTTTCAAAGTTTAAAGATTCCATGCTTTATTGTTTAACATCGACCAGAACTGAGCAATCGATGCTTACCTTTCTGCCTTTAGGAAGAGAGAAATAATTCTGTCTATGGTTACGAGCTTAAAGTGACAGAGAATGTTACAAAAACTTTTTTATTACTCGCCCTTAAAAAATCTTCAATGCAATTACACATTGTGTCATAACATCGCGTGGTGACTGACGACACATGACGTCACAATCTTTAAGCGTGACTTAACAATTTAAACAGTGCGGCATGCAACACCGAACTGGTGATTGCATTGTTTTCTTTGATATAATTCAGCGAGTAATAAATAAAATACTAAACTCAGTCCTGTTTAATTACATTCTTATGAACCTCGTGAATGGTAACAGTATCTAACTCGCTTTCACTCGTTAAATACCAAAACACACACACTTACTTCATAAAACATTACGGGATGCCGATTAGTATTATCTATATGAACCAAAAAACCATCTGTCCTGAGTAAATCAATTACCTCCCTAAACTTGCATCTTTATCTCTGAAATACTAAATGCTGTTATTTTCTTGATGTCGATGATAATAGACAAACGGTTATGTACATGTTTAAAAGTTAACACTATGCATCTATTAACATGAATTTTAGTTAAATGACAAACTTAAAGCCATTCCATATTTGTCTTCTTATCTGCTGTAAGTAGTTTCCAAAATCACATTTGAGTGAAAGCAGGTACCACTGTCCTATTTTTTAACATAAATCAAAACCAGTTTATTGTCACTACACTGATAAGTATTAAAGAGCCACTCCGTGATTTTCATAACATATTATTTACCTTTGATACCTAAATGTCAAATTTGACTTATGTGGACATATTCGAACTTAAAGAGCCACTCCGTGATTTTCATAACATATTATTTACCTTTGATAAGAAACTAAATGTCATATGTGGTGATATAAAATCTAAACATCTTAACTTTTCATGTCCAAAAGTCATATATATGACAAATACTGGTTTTCCATGAAAATAAAAAAACAGCCTTATAAATGCACAGAGGTGTAGATATCACATCCAATATACATGGATACTAGTTATATAACCTAACAAACACTATCAACTGCCCTCCTGGCTGTTTTGGATAAGTCTCCAAAATTACGTTTGACCTTTTGATACGCGCCACTGTCCAGTTTTCGATCATAATTGCGACGTTCTACCTTCATATTGTTACTGTAAAAAAACAATAAGCTTTAAAATGTGTCTTTTTGATAACAGACGATACTTCGTGATCAAATGACACCATTGATTAAGTTTGGCATATATAACTCCAACAACTCACAGAGTGGCTCTTTAAGATGGTTATTATCAGATTATTCATCATAATAATAGTACTGTACATGTGCGTTCACACTTCGATTAAAACTTACAGTAAAATCATGATTATAGTGTTGGGTTTCTTCAATTTTCAATCAAATTTATTCTTGCAAAGGTTGCTTAACATATAAGTCTTCAACTAGTGATGACTTGAAGAATTTTGGCTATGTATGCACTGGCCTAATACTAAGCCTGTATGTATTTAGACAAGTGCCCATTTCTATGTATGTGTTTGAATGTCTATTATATAAACGCATATATATATATATGTGCATTTGTGTATACATGCAATTCAAATCTAGGCAGATAAGGCTAGCTAACTGAATAAGTGTATACATGTCTGTGTTAACTGTATATTGTATTGTATGCATATATAAGTTGTAGGCTATTTTGGTGGTTTGTTAGATCTACATATTTACAAGTATGTCAGTGAGTGTATTAAAACATGTTTGTGTTGCATTGTACCAGGATTGGTTAGCTTCAATCGTTCCAGTCTCTGATTGACTCAACAAAAACTATTAACCTCAATATGAGTTCCGGCTGGATGTTGAAATTTGTATTTACAGGAATTCCTGCTCCCCATGCATATAAATTTTCGGGAAAAATATCTTAGATATTCAAAATTGGAAAGGTAAATAAACCATTGCATCATTTTTTAATTTTATACAAAAAATACGTTAATCTATTTTATTTTGAAGTAGATCATGTTTATTATGATACAACCGGCCTGTCCCTGTCTCTCCACCCCCCCCCCCCCCCCCCCCCCCCCTGAACATCAACGCTTATCTATTATTTACGCATGTTTTACCAGATATGAAACCGTTTGTCGCTGATAAGAGCTGTCACTGTCAGTTAACTAGGTTGATCTCTTTGACAGTCTAGATCGTGACCAGAAATGAAAATATAATGTAAACTTGGTTTGCCTGATACTGTCTAGCTCGCGTATCGACTGATCGAGAAAAATCTCGACTCGATTGATGCAAAATCGGGATAGTGTCAATCAAAATATACCTATAAATAATGTTGTTATCACGTAGAGGCTGATGATTCATATGTTCAAGGGTAAAAATTCAAACAGATTTGCTCACAAACCTGAACGTCAACCTGTGTCGTCAATCGGCAACTCAGAAAGAGACACGTTAGAGCCTTGCCTTTTCTTATGATCAACACAATGGCCACGCCTCCGCTTTAGCGTATTCTCATTGGCTGACGCGGACGATCCCATTTTCACAAAGGTGTGTCGGCTGAAGGTCAAGGTTGAATTATTGCTTGTTTTCCGTCGGTGAGAAATCATTCCCCCTAAAAGACATTTTTTTGGGGCAGCAAGGCCGACACAGATATTAAAACACATATACAGGCAACTTAACCCACCATCTCCCCCCACCTTTATCAAAAGAGAAATTACTGTTAGAAGGAAAATTTCATCGTTAAACCATGCTTGATATTAAATCATGTGTTCCTATATGATAATATCTTTAATGTGCTTAAAAATAATGCAACGCTTTTTATTGTTCATTAGTTCACTTGATTAGAGAATACAAGTTGACTAATTGATTTATATAATTACTCGTTATTTTTATTAATGTTTCAAAGCCAATAATGATTCGGTTCACAATTACCCTGTAAACCGGTACACAGATAAAAGGGTAAACAATGTAACATTTGGTGATGATATGAAAGCTTTAAGTACGCTATTCAATAAAATAAAAGATTTACATTATTCATAAGGGTAAATGAAATATTCAGATAGTGAACGATTCTTCCATATCAGGCATAAATAACTTAAAACGATATTTAGATAATGAAATGATTGTTTTCGCTACTTCCTGAACATAATAAAAGAATATTCATCTGTTAGTTTAATGAATGACAACCGCATTGAATATCATACTACTTTTAATCTATTTTTCTATAACAATGAGCTCGATCCATAAAGAACAAGCATTAATTTTCTCCGCCCTGAATATCACAGCATTTGTTAAATTTTTTAAAGAGAAATGGTCAGCTTATTTTTTCTTGCATGGTACAACTGAAACGCAATAACAACCTGAACGTGAGTTTTATTCGGTAGATAATTACAATCTTTCACAACCTGACAGATACACGTGTACATTTCACCGCGTTGCACGTGCCGCAACACTTTCTCGTGCAAAAAGAGCATACAGATATACGTTTCATTAAAATATCGTTTTTCGGCAAGATATATAACATGCAACCCTTCATTACATCCTTTTGCACGCGTTGCGACCTTTTTCTAGGTTTGTAGATCTGATATATCTTTATATCTTTTACAAAAGATCCATTTCGGTATTATAGCCTGTGATTTAAAGAGACTGTGTGACTTGTTGGAGTCACATACCCCAAACTTTATCCCTGGCTTATACGTAGACCTATATTGAAATATATATAATATTATATATCCTATCACTCATATTTCTCTGCTTTTCTGATCTGAGAACTGCTCCGTAGGGATTTGTCACGTGACATTTTCTGTGACCTTTCACCCACCAATGATGATAACCATAATGTAAGCCTATCATTTTTTTAAATTATGACATTGAAATTCCCGCCGTGCCGATTGATTTTTAGCGTCGTGGCTTAATTGTTTGGAATGTAAAGGTTTTATTACTCGACCCCTATGGTGTATACCTCAGATCAGAAACGCAGGTTCGGCGTTATGTTTCAGCTGAATATAATGAGATTTACCAAAAGAGACGAATGTTCGCGAGTTTTGACAAACGGTGTCGACTGTTTCAAGTTTAATGAAGAAGAACATCGTTTTTAAAGGCACTAGTGCACGCTTTTACGGTTTGAATTGGCTATTTTAAGGTTTAACGTTAACGTTTAATGTTAAGACAGCCGCTGTCGGCTTGGACATATAAAAATCTATGGTTAGCTGTGCACAAAACGGATAAATTATTATTATGTGCAGCTATTGAATTTATCTAAACTCTGAATTGACAACAAATCATGAAATATGTTTTATGAAAGCAATGTTGTAAATTAACCGATTTAATAACACAGTATTAGCATTGTTATTAGATTGACCATAGCGGCTGCCGTTTCCGCTTTTCTGGTATTGAGCAAAATTTTAATATTTCCGATATCGTAGTTCATGCGGATTTAATGTAACGTAACATTAAATACTTCCGGCCTCTAAAAAACCACTTTACTACCTGAGTGAGTGAGTGAGTGAGTTGGCGTTTAACTCCGCTTTCAAGATTATTTCACTTATATCGCGGCTGATAGTATTATTGCAGGGAGAAAGCCCGCAACACCATTGTGGCTATGCATTGCGGTGAAACCTGCGAACATCGGCTGGAACTAGCGAACCATGGGTGATACTGCGCTGAAACTCAGTGTAGCATTGCACCCAAACCTGACTGCGTGTAGAACAGTTCTCTACTGCAGACAAAGTTGCCGAGCCCCTGGCGGAATTCGAACCTTGGACCGCTTGATCCGAACTTTACTACCTGAATACGTTAATATTTGTTAAAAAAAACTTACGAGGTAGATTACTTGAGTGAGGATAGTGAGTAATATCGAGAGATATGCAGTATCTGTGCATTGGTTGTGTTTACGAAATATTGGCGTGCATTAGTGCGTTTAAATTGTTCTTTTATACTAAAAAAAGAATAGATATAGGAAATAAATTTACTTTCTAGATGGATTTTACACCAGATATTTTAGTTGTTTATGTAATTTCACAGCTAGGAAAGTTACAGTCTACAGGCAGAAGTACACAGACACAGGTGAAGGGAGACAACTCCAAATGTTCTAGATGAAGGAGCCCAGCTATTGCCTTTTTCCAGTGAGGGGGCTAAATTTTTAGTGTTCGAATCCAAAGTTGCAAAAATTTTGTAACCTAAGACAACTAATTTTATTTGATATTTAGTTTCCATTTTCATTGCAATTTAGATTATCTTTCTTGGTCACAATTATTATGCATAATCAATTTGAAAATGTTGTACAACGATTATTTTGTAAACAAGATTTTTTATGAAAAAACGTGAACGAATGAGTCAATAAATTTGTTCATAAATGATTTAATCATAAAACGTTGTTTTTTTTATCAAAGCACTGTCTCTAAAAAAAGGACAATAAACTTATGATGTTTTGTTCTTTTAATTTCTCTAGTTTCAATAGTTTTGTAATCAAATCAATTGTAAACAGATTTGATCTTTACAGTATGAATTAAAAATATATATATGACGACCTACAAGAATATAGGTAATCATAGAGTTAAGTGTTTGGAATTTTTCTAATTCTGATATCGATATATTAATATATATATGATAAATTGTTTGCAATATATACGTTTCTCTGAAATTGACTTGCCAAGAAACATATACTCATTACGCAAGCGTCAAGACAAGTCAACCGAAGAAAGGCGAAGATTTGAAAACGTAAGGGGAATCCCCGTCTTGTCCCAGCGTAATGTCCTTTGTAGCCGAATATTTTACATTCCTGTACCATGTAAACATATGTACTCCTTCTGCCGCTGCAATCAGAGACCAAGGGTCATATCGCAAGGCAATGTAAATTTACTGATGGTAAAATGTGAAGCAACACCTAATTTGACTTATGTGGACATATTCGAACTTAATATAGCCTACACCTTTTAAAATAGCATTATTACATGGTCTGTGTGATTGGCTATTACAGGCAGTTTAACAAACGCACGTGCTAAGCATGCTTTTCCTGTGCATGCAGAGAAAGTGTATGAATGCACGCTTTTCTTAAAGTATTGTTCCGAGAGTAGTTTTGAGCAGGATTTGTATGCACAAACATGGTTCGTAATAAGCTGTCTAAAATCATGAAAAGATAAGTTACTGGCATGTAAGAAGTATCATCCTTGCGACAGATTCAGATTTGGAGTAAGCAGGACCGAGTTAAAGGCACCATTCGAGCGCCTTTTTATCGCACCAGCATGCATTCAAAGTGGGATAAAGTTTAATTATCAAATTAAACAGTATTATTGAGTAAAAGACAATAAGATAAAGAGTTGTAAAAATACACTTAAAAGCCGTGTACAAACGGGAATTCCCTCCTGAGTGTCGTTTCCACAACACGTGTTTAATAACTGAAATATTGTTCAAAGCACGTTAAACCTCAACTCACTCACTCACTCACTAACTCGTTTCCACAAAAAATTTCCCGCTCGAATGGTGCCTTTAAGTATGTTTTATAGTTAGAAGGTATCAAGTTAGTTAAGTATTCGAGTTCGAGATTTAGGATAGTGAAGTTTCGAATCAGATGACTGTGTTCCAGTAAGTGAAGTTTCTGAGTTCGAGATAGTGAAGTTTCTGAGTTCCAGTAAGTGAAGTTTCTGAGTTCGAGATAGTGAAGTTTCTGAGTTCGAGATAGTGAAGTTTCTGAGTTCGAGATAGTGAAGTTTCTGAGTTCCAGTAAGTGAAGTTTCTGAGTTCGAGATAGTGAAGTTTCTGAGTTCCAGAAAGTGAAGTTTCTGAGTTCGAGATAGTGAAGTTTCTGAGTTCGAGATAGTGAAGTTTCTGAGTTCCAGTAAGTGAAGTTTTTGGAGTTCGAGATAGTGAAGTTTCTGAGTTCGATATAGTGAAGTTTCTGAGTTCGAGATAGTGAAGTTTCTGAGTTCGAGATAGTGAAGTTTCTGAGTTCGAGATAGTGAAGTTTCTGAGTTCGAGATAGTGAAGTTTCTGAGTTCCAGTAAGTGAAGTTTCTGAGTTCCAGATAGTGAAGTTTGTCAGTTCGAGATAGTGAAGTTTCTGAGTTCGAGATAGTGAAGTTCAATTTGATATATAAAGGTTTAATGAATGAAGCCAACTATATTCTCAATGCAAAGAGTCATTGGTTGAAATATTGGGTTAAAGTGACACAGAGTATGTTGCATATCAAATTGTTCTTCAAAGCGCAGTGGTTAGCGCGTTCGGCTTCGGATCAAGAGGTCCGTGGTTCGAATCCCACCAGGGGCTCGGCAATTTTGTCTGCAGTAGAGAACTTTTCTACACGCAGTCAGGTTTGGTGCAATGCTTCATTGAGCCGATGCTCGCAGGTGTAAGCGCAATGCATAGCCACAATGGTGTTGCGGGTTTTCTCCCTGCAATAATACTAGAGGCCGCGATATAAGTGAAATGCTCTTGAAAGCGGCGCTAAACCTTATATCACCTCACCTCAACGAGTGCCGTCATATTTGATATCTAGTTATAGCAGATATTGGTTGCAGTAACCTGAATAACCTTACAGAATGACGTTAGAGCATCATGCTTCATCATAATGTCATCGACTGTTGTAGAAATGTCTCTCACTGCACTTAGTCGACATTAGGGTGGACCAGTTTCTGAAGTAAAATTTGGTAAAAAAATATTTTACAAAGTTTTTTAAAAAAAATAAAAATAAGTAAAATTTCTTTAATTCAGGAGGCTACATACATACCTGCATACATGCATACATACATACATTTATTATCCATATGGTTGATGATAAGCGAGTTAATATTTTCGATACGAGCACATGTGCACATATCACTTTTGGCGTATCTGATTGGTTGAAATATGAACTTGACCTCTGTGAACGAGACGAGGGACTACTTTCTCCATTCATATATTTGTACTAGGTAGCGTAAACTTCCATTCACTGTTTTCAATCTCGATGAGACGAGATTACAAGTCGGGAATCATAATAACAATAAACGCTTTCTCTATGCATAAATTGCCTGTAATAAACCAACGTCAACAAATATTAACTTTGTATACGTTATTTTCCAGTTTTCCTGCAAAATTTTCAAAGTTTTCACAAGTCTACGTAGCACTAGCCGACAGACGTTTTCGCCTGTCAAAATGTATTTATTATCCATATGGTTGATGATAAACTTGTTTGTAAAATTTTCACAAGTCTACGTAGCACTAGCCGACAATATGGCGACGTTTTCGCCTGTCAACTCTCTTGTTGAACTAGACGGCAAAGCATAAGGTAGGGTGTTTGACATAATTCAGCCATGTGGAAGATTTAATGTGTTTGTGATTCGTAAGGTAACAGGTAAAATCGAACAAATTCCTCATTATCGTTTGAGAGTTTTACTCAGTCAACATCACTCTATCGGGTCGGGTGTCGGTGTGACAGTGCATGTCGCATACATCGCCTCAACGGAAAATCTAACGTCCCCTCGACCTCTCGTCAGATGGCGAATAAAACTTTCGAACGTAAACACTAACGTTTCATCGACGATGCAATTTTAATATTCAAAGTTATCAAACATGTTAAGTTGAATTTCAACTCTTTCTGACATTTATCTTCAGCTGAAATTCTCATTCTAGCGATCTTGCTTGAACGTCGATCAACACGTTAAAATGGCCGCGTCACTACTATGGTACTTTTGTCTTTCCCCAGCGATGTAACAGTTTCGCTATTTGTGAAGCAGTGTCGATATATTACTTACATAACGTAAACGAGTAAAGTAAATGGTCATATACTTCCGTTACCTTCCCCGTATGTTTCTCTCTATTAGACAAAGCTAAAGACTTAACTGTGCACTATATTTCCTGTCACTGACCTCGCCGTAAAGTATCAGTGCGCAATGACCTAGTTTCTACTTCATGCGTTTCGTATGCTAAATTCATCGTTTTCGGGGGAATTCTTACAAAAAGTTTATGGATAATAAAGAAATTATTACACTCGCAAGTGTGCCATATGATATATACGAAACTCGTGTCAAAATGTTGTATTACCCTCGCTCTCGCTCGGGTAATACAACATTTGACACTCGTTTCGTATATATCATATGACACACTTGGCCGTGTAATAGTCTCTATATACATACATACATACATACATACATACATACAAACACACTTACATACATACACACATACAGGCATACCTCCATAGATACATACATACAAACACACGTACATACATACAAACATACATATATACATACATACATACATACATACATACATACCTCCACACATACATACATACATGCATACATACACACACACACATACATACATACATACATACATACATACATACACACACATACATACATACACACACATACATACATACTTACATACGTACAAACACACGTACATACATACAAACACACGTATATACATACACAAATATATACACACATACAGGCATACCTCCATAGATACATACATACAAACACACGTACATACATACAAACATACATATATACATACATACATACGTATAATATATACATACATACATTCATAATTATAGATACATTC
Source organism: Phorcus lineatus (assembly GCA_921293015.1). Lineage (NCBI taxonomy): Eukaryota > Metazoa > Mollusca > Gastropoda > Trochida > Trochidae > Phorcus > Phorcus lineatus. Next base: position 12,031,117 of record OV121098.1, on the reverse strand, counting down.
ATATCACAGTTGTGCAATATGTAAGCAGTAAACCTGATGCACGATACCCCAGTGGCGGATCCAAGGGGGGGGGCCCTTTTGAAAATCAATTATAGACTCAAGTCAATAAAAATCATTTCAAAATATGAATATAACGTAACAATAGCCCCCCCCCCCCCCCCCCCCCCCCCCCCCCCTTCAAAGCTCCTGGATCCGCCACTGATACCCTAAAGCATAGATGACGGAGGACAGAATGGAAATTTACACGTTGCGCAAGCATTCTCATGTACTGAGCCTGTGGTGTAAACAATCACTCGCCTGTAACGGACCAGTGACGCGTTTAGATCCGGGAATATTTCCACTGGGGTGTGGAGCGCTACAAAAGTGATAGATCCCCTCATGTACGATCAGTGTGCTATGACCACCCGACATGAATCTATCCATACTTACCTTTCTGCTTTTGTCTATATCGGCGACAGGTGAGTAAACTAACTTTCCTTCATGGTTTTGGCATACACGATGCTTATTTCCTTTATCTATTGCTAATTTTCTACACAGGGACGTGTATTTTCCTTCAAATATATGTACAGCGAATACGTTACACTCAGAGAGAGAGAGAGAGAGAGAGAGAGAGAGAGAGAGAGAGAGAGAGAGAGAGAGAGAGAGAGAGAGAGAGACAGAGACAGAGACAGAGACAGAGACAGACAGAGGCAGACAGAGGCAGTTCGTTTTCTTATCTACTCCTCTTAAACCTATTCAAAATCGATATTTTATCAAGCTTTAATCAGTCAAAACAGATACCTTGATGAATTATGGATCCTTTAAAACAACGATGAATTAATTTTATGGCAGTGATTATAATACATACATACATACATATATCTTTCCATGTATCGTCGTTAGATTAACAACCCATTTTTAAACGGAAATTATCAAAATCAACCTCCTAACCTGTCGTAATGTTTACGACACTCGTGCCTAAAAATTGTATATCCCTCGCTCTCGCTCGGGGAATACTAATTTTTAGGCTTTGTTCCGTAAACATAGTATGCCAAGGACACTCATATGATATCCTCTATATGTATGTATGTATGTATGTATGTATGTATGTATGTATGTATGCATGTATGTATGTATGCATGTTTGTATGTATGTTTGTATGTATGTATACTTATGTATGTAGGTATTGTTCGTAGTTTACTAAGGATCGTTGAGTATTTGTTATGTACTGATTTTGATCGCTATCCATTCCCGGAGATTGTAAGCAATGCCACGGAAAGTAAAATCTTATTTTAATTAACTTCATCAAATAATTTCTAAAAAGCTTAGATTATCTATGAGAAAAATGAGAAATATTGATTTCCATCATTCTATATTCCAATAATATCAAACGATCTTGAATATTGAAGGAAACTTTTAGCGGTGAACCGATAGAAAAGTCTGATAACGGCGATAAGAAAAATAACATAATTAATTCATATGTAATCTTGTATATGTATGTCATATCATACTACGGTCAGTGAGTTGTACCTTACAATCTTGGGAGATAAAAATATCTCAAGATTTGTTCTTAGCAATTTCTAAATATTTCATGTGCATCGAAATCTTAAACTATGATCGAAATCGGAAACCTCCTTTTTTAATCTAAGAATATCTATCTTTTTTTCTCTCGGGATATATGAATATTTTTTATTTCAAAAAAAAAAATTTGATGAAGAAAATGACTTTGAAAGGCAAAGAAATGAATATATAGCGAAATGAATATGAACTGTTCAGTATTTTAATATTTCTATACCATCCCTCTATATTGAAATATTACAAGATAGTATAGAACAAAAGTTAAAATATTTTTCCTTTCCAAGATAGTATGTATCAGGGCCATACTGGGGGTTAGCCAGGGTCTTGAAGAATGTACTCAAATTGACAATCGAGGTGCTTTGCATCCACGTTGCTTTCAGCATCCGGCTGAAAAAATGAGTACCTGTAAACTAATGGGCAAAAGGAACGCTGGCTATTTTTCAATAGATTGACAAACGAAGTTTAATATGATTTAGATTTATCTTATCGTGTGTTTGATTAATTTGTTTTTAAACAAGAATACCATTATGGTCGTTCAAACAGTTCTGGTGTTTTGAAGCCATGAAAATAAAAATAACATCTCTAATTGATACATGATAAGGTATTATAAGCTGTTGTCTATCTAATGCCCCTCGGAAATAATTCCTTCTGTGAATCTTTGAGCAATGGCGTCACGAAATAAGGAAAAATGGCCATTTCCGTTCTTCTATCTTGCTTTAAGAGATTCCAAAATGACTTTTGAAATGAGCTTTCAAAGGGCATTTTTTGTTGTTGATAAACGTCAACTTTAAATGATTCAAACAAGGAAAATGTGAATTAGTTTGCTTCTAAAGAATTATTTTTCAGTCATATTTTCTTCCATTGATTGAAATGTACCTTGAAAATGTAAATGAAAATGGAATTGTCAAATTGATATTTAGAAATTATTTGAGGAAATAATTGGCTTTGAATATTTTGTAAAAACATATTAATAAACTCTATTGAATTTTTAAAATAACTTTAAATTAAATCAGTTTGAAATGTTTATGTTTGTGTCCTGAGTTGCTTAACTCTGTGTTCTTTGTACAAATTCAAGCAAATTCACACATAAAACTATTTACGTCTTGTTTATTTTTATTTAATCTATTATTTAAAAAATATAAACATATAGGGATCAATCACACATTACATTTATATGAATAAAAATGACAGGATGACCAGAATTTAAAGAACATATCGATTTTTTTTAGACATTTCAGCTGCACATTTAGTAATATTATAATAATCGTGGACTTTAGAAATTAGTGTTTGGAAGGTTGGCGGCCTTTTGAGTTTAAGTTTGAAAAGTGTCTTTTTTGAAGACCAGAATAAAACTGTTTGACGGGTCGTTGTTTCTGTTTAGGAAGGCAACAGGAATCTTTTGTTTATCAAAATGTAGTGCGATTTGCGCTCTCTCTTTAAGGCAATCTTCCAGTTTTGTCCACAGTGGTCTCACAAAATCACATTCCTAGACGAAATGCTGGATAGTATCAGGATGTCTTGAACAGAAATCACATAGGTTAGATTTTAAATATCCAATTTTGTAAAGTCGAGTATTTGTTGGTAGGAAATGGTGTAGAATTTTGTATTGAAACTATTCTATATTTGTATGAGTAGTGCATCTGAACGGTATCTTGTTGTATTTGTTCCATGCTATATCAGGAATGTTACTTTGTAATTCGAAATTCCACTTTTAATATGGTGATTTTTCATGCATTGACTCTGAATATGGATTGAATAATAGTGTCTAGATCCTTTGATTTCTTTGCAGACATGTTTTATATTGAGAGGAAAAGTTGGTAATTCTAACTTTTTTTATTTGGGTAAATCCCCTTGATTTTATGTATGATTCGATTGCTTGAACCAGGCCAGAATAAAGTTTGTATTGATATCATATATTTTCTTAAATTCTATAAAGTCTTGATTACAGTAGTTTTCATCCAAAAGGCCATTTATAAAGTGAATTATCTTGGAGGTCCAGTCTGGGTTATGGATATTTTTTTACCGATCATAATGATTGAGTTATGCCATTTTGTTTCATTAGGAATGTCTGTAACTGCTTGGGATGATATATGTTTTACAAAGTCAAGCCAAGATGAAACTAAGTGTATGCAGAACGGATTTCTAATATTTTGGATGATTTCGTTCTTTAAATGATGACATTTAAGTTCTAAAATGTCCATTTAATTGATTTTGGGCAGGTTTATTTCAATTAAATTAGACCAAGATGATAGCTTTTGCGATTGGATAATTTCTTTTATCTTGGGAACAATCGGCTATTAAATCAAAGGGCACGCAAATGTACCTTGTTCACAATACCTGTTAAGATCTTAATGAATATGGAATAGTCAGATTTATATTTTGAAATTATTTGAGGAAATAACTGGCCTTGACATTTTTGTAAATAACAAATTAATAAACAATTCGAAATTCATGAGTTGCTTAGCACTGTGTTCTTTGTACATATTCAAGCAAATTCATACAGAAAAAAATAAACGTCTTGATGATGCATTCAACAACACTCGTTAATTCACTTCAAATTACACCATTACTAAAAGTTTGACATATGAGACTGCAACCACATTGACAGTAAGTTATTAAGACGACTGGGGTTATAAAACATCTTAACTATTAATGTCCAAAAGACATAAATATAAATATGACAAATACTGGTATTCCATGAAAATATAAATACAGCCTTATAATTGCAAAGTGGTGTAGATATCACGTCCAATATACATGGATATTAGTTATATAACCTAACAAACACTATCAACTCCTAACTGCCCTCCTGGCTGTTTTATATAAGTTTCCAAAATTACGTTTGACTATTTGACGCGCGCCACTGTCCGGTTTTCGATCATAAATGCGACGTTCTACCTTCATATTGTCACTGTAAAAAATCAATAAGCTTTAAAATGTGTCTTTTTGGTAACAGTCGGTACTTCACGATCAAATGACACCCCTGATTAAGTTTGGCATATATGACTCCAACAACTCTCGGAGTGGCTCTTTAAGTATCAGCAATTCAATATTTTTATTATTTTATCATCTCGAGTGAGAATGTTTTTGGTTCTTGAATATTAAATCTTTACGCCGTAAGGAAAAGCTTTTCTTACAATATACATCTCGGTGTTCGGTAACGCATTAGTTTATTTCATTGGAAATCTACCAATGCATTCAATGACGTCATTGGGAAATGTTACTCGTTCGTTTAATTCCGTATTCATCAAACCATTTCATTTATGTTAAAATTTTCCCACTGTATCATATATATATATATCTATTAATGAAAAGATCGTAAAAATATCTTATAAACTGAACCTTTGATGTTGTTAACACTGAACTTTACCTTTCATAGAATTGAATACAACTTTCATCACAGCAAGTAAACAAAACATATAGAGGAAACGACTTTCCATTTATTACTATTTTTATTAAAAGAGTTAATGATTAAGTGTAAAACCAGTGAAAGAGGGTTTGATACCAAATCATTAACGAGTTAAATAAAATTCGTATTAAATAGAAGGAAGTTACGTATTCTGTTTTATTACTTGACCTCAGTCATCAAGAATGATTGCCGGAAGTGTACTGAACGAAAAATTTTCGCGACTTTGTCGCCAGTATCACGGCGGTGCCAACATTGTGACTTCATAACCAAACAATATGATGACGTCATACGTTCAGCGGTATAACAATAGTTTAATATCGCTGTATAAATATTACACTGCAGTATCTTACACGAGCGAGTACATAGAGATTATTACCCGAGGAAGTGTGTCATATGACTTTAACGAAACGAGTGTGAATTTTTGTATTACCCGAGCGAGTGCGAGGGTAATACACTAATTCGCACAAGTTTCGTAAAAGTCATATGAAACGCTTCCGAGGATAATAATTTCCTTATTACCGATTCTACTCCATTTTAAAGCCATGGAAATATTCAGAAAAAGGCATCCTTCCCTTCCGCCGGCCCGCTAAAGTGACGTCACGAACAATGATTTTATGACGTCACAGACGACGAAATACGGTGACTCGCGCTAAGACAATCGTTGCTAGGCAAAAGTGATATGTGCACATGTGCTCGTATTGAAAATATGACACCGCTTATGAATAACCATATGGGTAATAAATGCTTGTACTTTGAGGTGTGATGATTCAGAATGTTTTCACTACTCACTCTTGTTTTAGTTTTACCCAGTGTGCGCTCTATTGTATGTAGTTTTTATAATATAATCTAAATCAATGGTCAGTGCCATGTTTCAACTGGGTTTAGTTAAATGTCCCTTTGAATTTCGATAGGACTGTCTCTTTTAACAATGACTTTTCGACATTTCGACTGCGCAGGAGGATTTCACCGGTGCAATGTTTCGATTTAAAGTATGTTTACATCCAACATATATATTAAACTTGTAGGATCGTTTAAAGATTAAAGGCTTGGCAGACCAAGAGGTTTCATCATGCAATGTATGTAATTTTATAACATGGATGCATTTTTGACACTAAATAGACACCATACTTTAAAAAATGTCTAAATGCATAATTAGATAAATAAATCACAATATTAAATTTGTTAAAATTTGGAACATTGCTATATTCATACCTCAACTTTCTTACTTCGTGTTTTTTGTTGCTCTCATAGCTCATAGAAATGTTATGTAATATTTTACAAATGTTACAGATGTGTTTTCTATGATTCCTAAATTTGCATTTTCATATTTATAAACATTAAAAAAATGTAAAGATTTGGAACTTTTATATTTTGCTACAGACGTAATGAAGATGTTGAAATTTACTTGTATCAAACTCAGACACGTATAGTTTAATTGTTATGAAATTTGAATATCTAATTCAAATGATGTGAAGATTTGCGTTTATACACTGTTCGGTCCTTTACTCGCAAGGTATTTATAGATTTTCAACTTGTTTGTGCTTTTAGGAAATCTTGTCGTCCAGAGATTATGCCTCAACCTATAGATGCCAGCACTCAAAAGTGAAAAAGTGGTCCTTCCATGGTTTTATCTATTTATCATAATAAATTTTATCAAAAGACAGAGGTCTTGTCCACTACATTCCACTGAAAACTTGTAACACAAGACAAGAAAACTGAAAAATAATTGACGGTATCGGTTGTGATGTTGATAAATGAAAAAATAGAGCTCTTTTTTTGTGACAGAAGCAGTCTAACTATTTTAGCATTGAAATAATTTAGTAAATAGATTTTGCTTACACAAACTTTTAATTGAGAATTTGAACCAAACCAATTGCTAAAACGTGCTACATTACCTTAAAGACATAGAAAGTGTAGTTGAAGTTGGTATTTTCGAAGCTCTCTTAGTGGTAAGATTGTCTTAAGCCAATGCTAATGTATGGTACTTACGACTATCTTAGCACTAAGAGAGCTTCGAAAATCTAGGCCCTGTTTTATAAGTAGGTTTGGCCACTGTTTGTATATGACGTTATTTTGCACAGGTAAGTTAATGAATAAATATATCTCAAACGTACGTGTACTGTAAAATAATTATATTTATTTGACAAACATCGTGAGAAAGTTTATATTCACACACAAGATTAAATATTTCACAAGTATATTTCAGGCATTGAAAAGAAGCAGTCTATTTGTTTTGTTCTTCATCTTTGCTTCCACGAGTTCATTATTTCGTACTTGATTGCACAACTGCCGTCGGAATTTATTTACAATAACATTGTAGGTGTACGACATTTATCAGGGTTTTCTCGTAACGAGGAAAGCAGTTTGCATACAAATCGTCAATGCTTCATCACTCAAAAACGTTTAAGTCTAACACCCTCCGCCGCCACCGCCGCCACCGCCACCACCATCACCGCCGCCGAAACCGCCACCGCTGTAACCACCGCCTCCCCTGCTTCTTCCTGTGCCTGTTGATCCCTTCCCACAGGCTACGGCGACGACAAAGACGACAATGCCGAAGAGTATGAAACTGACTGGTAGAGTAATAGCAAGGATTGTGCCTGAAATGACAGTAATATGTGCCAAATGAGAAACAATCTGATTATTCCCTCGGGAAAAGGACAACTGTAGTTATGTTTTAGGTCAACCGCACAGTAATTCAGATTCAAAAGACATACGTATGGATCATGGTGGACATGTGTATCAAGTTTGGTGAAGATAACTCAAATGGTCTCGGAGATATGCTCCGAATAAGCTTTGAAAGTAGGGGTTTCTTTTTTTTCAATCTTTTTTTTATTTGTTCCCAAAGTTCAGTACAATCATCTGCATCAAGTTACACAACATCTAATAAATATTTTACAAGTTCTAATGGCAAAATAAATTGAGAGAGTTTGACAAGTGGTTATGGTATTATCAACCACATGGTAAAATAGATTTCAGCCAAGCATAAGTAATGTAAATATTTTGAATAACGGTAACCATTTGTTTGAGAATTTGGCAAAGTTATTATTTCTTCTGGAAATAAATGTTTCCACTGTTTAAATATCCTTAAGACTGTTTAGGAAATTACCAGGATTGGGAAGTAATTTCTTCAATGAATATTATGAAATATTATATATGGGTTATTACATATTTTCCCAAACCAAATCAAAGATTTTGTGATTTCACATGGGTGCATGATATTATTTTGGATTACCCAGCTTTCAATCGGCTTCCAGAAAGTTTTGGTTACCTCACATTCCCATTAAACTTGACATAAAGTTTCGCTCCTATCATAACAAAAGCTACAAATTACAATGTCAACAACTTTCATTTTCAACATTCCTTTTTGGTGGAAATGATTCTTTGCAAAAATTTGAATTGAAAGTCATAAAGTTTTACATCTTTAATATTGCTTCTGCAAATATTAAAAATCATATGCCAGTAAAAAGTTTTATCAAATAAATTTTCCAATTTTGGCAGATCTGAGGTTTTATATTGTCAGATAAGAGTTTGTTATAGAAAAGTCGTGACCCTTTCCTTGCAGAAAAGAAATCCTTATGGAGAAAGTTGACATCAAGATCAATGCAAAGAATATGTGTTTATTGTTTTATCGTCCATTTCCAAGATTCAGGTAAAATATATTTTATATTTTCAAGATATATAAACGTTCCTCAAATAACACATTTTTTTTTCAGATTTTCAAAGGATTTGAGAGTTAATTCTAAGTCATGTTACCTAGGAAACAGGAAAAATGTAGCTTAGATTTTGGTCATACCATCAAAAGGCACATCAATTGGTCGTGACTGGAGAAAGTTTTTTGGATGGAGGGACGAACAGAATGAACGTCAACAGAATGATCGGCGCTTATACATGTGCGCTGTATACGCCATGAGGAATGACAACGCTTTTATCTGGGAACCAAAGTGCAATGAGGGCGCCGTTACTTATTACCAGTAACCTTATACTGAAAGCAAAATGAAGCAGCCCCCCCCCCAACCCCAAGGTCCGCCCCACACCCATGTCCACTTTTCGGCGATTAACATCAATTGACAATAAGTCACACGTCGTTATTTTAAATAGGCATAGCTCTTCCCAATCCAATTCAAAATCTTCCACTTTTCTGTTATTATTTTCATGCTGAACACGTCCTTTGCTATCTAACATCGTCAGACCATTTTCAAGTAGCAGTTACCATGACGACGTATTCCTTGTCCCAGAGAAGTCAAAGTTCATGTTTCTTCTATTTCGACCCTATCCCACCTCCTTCTTCCCTTATGTCTTTTGGTCACACACTACATTTTCTTCAGGTTATCTCGTATTAACTTACCGATGTTTGATGTTGGTTTTTTTGCCTTATATGTCAGTTCGAAAGTATTTGGAGCTGTTATGACGTCATCAGTTCGGTATGTGACCAACATATCCCGGCCAGAGCTCTCAACTGATATCCCGCCCTTACACCATCGTCCAAGAGAGGGGGAGGTCCTGTCAGCACCTGAGGTAGAAAAGAAAGTGAATTTTACCAAAATCTTTGCAATGGGAGTTACGTTCTCAAAGTAGGAATTTTTCGAGAATAAATCTCTGACTAAAAATCTGCCATTAGGAATATTTGGCAGTGAGGTGAAAGCAATGTGACGTCATCTTGTGAGTCTTTCGTCTGTTTATCTACAAAACCCCCCTCTGTCCTGTCAGGACCTGAGGTACAGTAGAAAGAGAATCTCACCCATTTGTCTATGATATGAGAGTTGGTTAAAGTAAAAAATATTTTAGAATTTATCTCTGATTCAAAATTAAGTCATTAAGTATATTTGGTAGTGAGGTCAAATCATTGTGACGTCATCAGCATGTGAGGTCCTATTTATTGGTTTTCACTTCTAAAAATATTTCAACTTCCTCTGGGAATCATCAATCCTAGCAGTTACCTTCAATATGTATTTCATTCGATCAGCCAATTTGCCGTTCTAAGAGCATCTTAGTCCAAGAAGTTTTTTACTTTCAACTCAATTCAATATCAAGTGACACAGAGTATGTTTCATGAATTTGTCATTTGTATAATGTTTTAGGTTTGTAGGGTTCCAGGATCTGGGTTAGCTTTAGTAAAACTTCACGGATGGATATCCGTTCAGACGAAACACAAACGGGGTTAGGTCGCCATGATGTTTTTATTCCCAACCTCGTTTTCGTTACAGATTTTTTACAATATCCGTTTCCGGCAAGGGTAACACTTCCGGGTTGTATCTATTTATAGCTGACAGCATCACGCTAATAATATATAAAGCCAGGATCCGTTTTGGGTGGATTGATAAAGATGTAAATAAATCAGGGATTCATTACATGGGTCCGCCGAAAAAGCAAAATTGTTAACCAATTTTGAAGGTAATCATCCAGCTAACGGATTCAGTTTACATTTGAGTGGCAAAGAAGCTTGTTTTGTAAGATTGAACAAAAATAGTCAAACAAAATTAAGGTAACAGGAATAGCAGAATGAGAATAACTTGAACAAGATCTCCATTTGAGATAAGATATACAACCCAATTATGACTTTCACCTATCAACTGGCCACAAGGCGAATGATCAAAATGTGCAAGAGATGTACAAATGTGAATTAATGATTAATGCACAAAGGGCACAGGCTTAGAGTAGTGTATGGACAGAGGTTCAAACCATACAAACACTAGTCATACATGGGCCCTTACAAACACACACACACACACACTCATCCATATTAAACATATCCCTACAAATGCCAGTAAAGATAATGCCAATTGTTAACATTAAATATCTGAGACATGACACATCAATCATCACATATATGTATTTAATATACCAGGATGTTACTAGGTGAGCCTATTATCAAGATGGGTGTACAAGGTTTAAGTAAAAGAACAATTAAAATAATCTGACATACAGATTTATTTTGGTTGTTGAAGAGATCCTACAAATATAGGACAGTTAGCAAGTAATATAGCTCTGAAATATGTAAAAGAATTAACATGAATGATTTTGATAAGAGTAAGAGCGGAGAGATTGAGTTGAAAGTATAAGTCAATCAACTTGACAAAGTTGTCTCCCCTTAACTGCAAAGTCACATTACAGCAAGTAATTAAGCCAAACACAGTTGTCTCCCTTAAACTGTAACCTTTACAAATCAGGTTAAGGAGTATTTGTAAACACAATGGTTTTAACTACCAACATTTAAATTGATGAAAATACAACATTTTCAATTAACAAGCCCAATGTATGAAAATTTAAATCATACATAGAAGATTTACTCTGCTGCTGAATGAATATGGATAAATGTTATCAGGTATGGAAAGTTGACACACACAATAAAAAAAAATGTTCTCGAAGAGAAATATTGCTTTTACACAGTCGACTAGTAATAACCATTTGATGAGAAGTTTAACTAGACAAAGGGTGGAGGTCTGACTTCAATGCTTTTCAGTGCTTTTGCACTAAGCCTATCACTAGTTACCCATATAGATTGGTGGGCTGGTTCCCCAACTATGTGGACAAGATACTCCTTTCTGTCACCATTGTCTCTTTGACCCAAGACTCTCTTTATACAATGGAAACCATTATCCCCACTTTCAACAGAACTCACCCCCAGAACATCACTAGGGTCCACATGATCAGAGTCTCTAAACCTCAGAGTTAGCATTGATAAGGACAGTTTTTCTGCTACGTATTCTAGATGATTTTTTGTTTACTCTACATTTGGCAAAGTCTAACACAAGTCCATGACTCTTTAAGTATGTTGTACCAAGGATAAGAGGATGTGAACAACTTAAAAGAACATGTGCAACAATATTTTGTTTTCCCTGTGAAGTTTGAATCTTAAGTTTAGCAGTGCCTAAAACCTGCACTTCTTGAGTATCAGCTAAAACAATAGATGTGAATTCAGAAGGGACAATCTTCCCTTTACAAGAGTCAGGTATAGAATCATACCATGGTTTAGATACAATATTTGTGGAACTACCTGAATCTAAAAGAGCAGCCACTTTAATGGCATCAAATCTAACTGGCATGTTAAGAAATGATTTACATTGAACATTGTCTTTTTCAATATCTTCTGAAGCAGTAGTAAAATCATCAGAAACCTCTTCAAGTTCATTTTCACAAGAGGCACCTGATACAATGTTCATATTATCACAAGATTTGACGCTTTTCTCTTCTGAAGGACCTAACGAATGCGTCTCTTCATTTGGTTTCTTCAGTTTTTCGAACCTGAGGCCTTGTCAAGACGACATCGAGCTGCAGAATGGCCGGTTTTTTTTGGTGACACACTCCACACACAAAATTGGGCCTGGGACCCCCTTCCCCCGTGAAATTACAGTCTCTTTGTTGATGACCATCACCCTTGCACTTATAACAAGAAGTTGGTGTCTTGTTAGAGTGAACACTTATTGCCCTTGCAAGACGCTTAACCTCCAATTTCAGTTCCGCAATCTCTGTGTTCGGTGTTTGTTGGTTTTGGACTGCATGAACAGAGGGGAATTGTCCAACATATTTGTCACGATAGCCATAAACCTCCCCCATCTTTGCAGATGTCAGGGCACTTTGTAAAGTAATAGGGTTTCCCGCTCTCACATAGAATGCTAATTGGGGAGGAAGTCCTTCAATAAATTTTATCAAGAGATCCCTTTCATTCTTCTTTAGGCGTCGTCCGCGATTCACAAGATCGGAATGATAAAACTCAATCGGTTCACCTGCCTGGAGTTGCCTTCGAAGAAACATTTCTCCTTCGGCAATAAGCATTGGATTAGCTCCCAAGTCAATATCAACATATTTGTGAGTAAATAGTTGCTCAACCTGATACCACCGCACGCGGTGCTGAGGAGAGATAGAAAGAAACCAAGTGAGGGCTGGACCCTCCAAGTGCAATTGAAAGGCAGCGATCTTCCTTTCTTCGTTCATGCGTCCCTGAAGTTCGGAGAGAGTGGCATAAGCCTCAAAGTCAACAAGATGCCGCTCTCCATCTTCTGATGTAAGTCCATTGAACTTAGTCAAACGATTAACTTTGAAAGAGTCCATCATGAGAGCACAAGATGTGTTTACAAATGAAATAATTAACACAATATATACATTGAAGTTTTCTGCAAATAAATTCACAAAATGTTAATTCTTATGATATAGCTGGAATAGTCTTTAGTTGTTGAGTGATGATATCAGTTTGTCATGTCAGTGAGTTGCATATTAGATACATAAAGTTCATTAATATTGAAATAGATGATTTGGCAAGCTCTTGTAAAAGTAATTATTAAAGATGAAATAGTTCCTTTTGTGTTGAGTGAGATATGGCTTAGTTCAGATATCCACCTTCACGAGATTATGTTCAGAGGATTATGATGATATCACAAGGTCACATGGTAGGTCACTCATACAAAATATAGTTGAAAACGTTCATTATTTGTTGATAGCAAAATTACATGTTTAAAGTGTCTCTTTAATCACTGTGGTTCAAAGATGAATTCATCAGATTATTCACACCTACGGTTTGGGTTTTGCAGTTTTCAAAGTTCCCACCATGTAGTAGTTTTCAAAGGTAACTAATGGCGCGAAAACTATTTCGCTAGAGTTATAGAAAATCAGTCATGATAAGGGTATTAAACTTATGTACCCGGATTCTCCACCATATAATGTTTTAGGTTTGTAAGGTTCCAGGATCTGGGTTAGCTTTAGTAAAACTTCACGGATGGATATCCGTTCAGACGAAACACAAACGGGGTTAGGTCGCCATGATGTTTTTATTCCCAACCTCGTTTTCGTTACAGATTTTTTACAATATCCGTTTCCGGCAAGGGTAACACTTCCGGGTTGTATCTATTTATAGCTGACAGCAGCACGCTAATAATATATAAAGCCAGAATCCGTTTTGGATGGATTGATAAAGATGTAAATAAATCAGGGATTCATTACATTTGCTTGAATGAGATAAAAAAAAAATACCATCTACCCTGAATCAACTTTAAATAACCTCAAATATCGTGTATCGTTATCTCTAAATTGCAAAATTTAGGATATTTTTATGTTTTCAATGATAGAACAAAACAGCTATATAGATGTTAATAAGTCGAAATTCTGCGTCCACTTTACATGCTTATGAGTTAAATGACATACTAAACACTACAAACCAATAATTGTCTTTGTGCCTGCTGTTGAAAAGTTTCCGAAATTACGTTTGATTCTTTTGCGCGCGCCACTGTCCGGTTTTCGATCACAAATGACAACTTAAACCGGTATCTTGTCTCTATTCTAAACTGCTACGCTCTCAGATTGTGATTTTCAGAAACAACCAATGCTTCTCAATGAATTGACATCATTTATTAAGTTTGACAAATTTGACCCTTATAACATACTCTGTGGCTCTTTAATATTCTTTTTCAGAATGAATGTAGAACATTCTGTTTTTTTCATGATTTTTGTCTAATTATTTTTTGGAAGATTTCTGTTGAACCCACGTTTAAGATAACATTTTAAAACAAAACTCCTAAGTTTCAAAAAAGAAAAAAAAATCAAAGTTTCTGTGACAGTCTAACCCCAAGTCAATCATGTAGTCATATTTCAATGGTGTTACGTCTTCAAGAACTACCGTTCAATGTTGTTTCTTCATTGAAAAGTATTACTGTTTCCATTTTTCAACTTCCCGATATAATATATCATTTGAGATAATATGAACTAATCATCTGTATATCATTTTAAGTCTATGTGTATAGGAACTGTTATGTGATGTTACTTGCATTTTATTAGATTAAATTGAATTATACATATATTTCTAAACTAAAACTTGGTCTATGAAATTTTTTGAAAAATCACTGTTCCTTCATCGATGATATCTTTTTCTTTGGGCTCCTAATTTCATATTGTATTCAGTCATTCTAAACTTGCTAAATGTGGACCTAGACTGTATAAAAGTCTCCTTTATATACACAGTCAAAATAATTTGTTTTAAAAACATCATTAAAACTCTCTTGAATTTTTTATATAACAAAACTAGTACTATCTTAAGCAGGACTAGAATATTTCTTCAGAAGCACAATTTGAAGAGACATTTTCTCACGAATAGAAGTTTACGAATCGTTCACATTAATGATTGAGGTTTTAAAACCTAAATATTTTGTGTATATTTTTTTGAATTTTTAAATAAAATTTGACAAATCATTCACTTACCATCAAAAACCTCCAAATAACCAGAAGAGCAGTTTCCGTTCGAGTGGATGTTGACAAACACTGACTCAAGGAGAACAACATGGTTTGTCTTTTCTGCGTAGATTTGCCATTCACAATCACGGAGACTGAAATCAACAAAAGTTACATTAAAGGCACAATAGCACTCTACAGGGAAATAAATGGATCTTACAAAAGGAAAGCAAATATCACCACTTGCAA
The DNA here is from genome assembly GCA_921293015.1 of Phorcus lineatus. Classification (NCBI taxonomy): domain Eukaryota; kingdom Metazoa; phylum Mollusca; class Gastropoda; order Trochida; family Trochidae; genus Phorcus; species Phorcus lineatus. The sequence continues at coordinate 12,015,744 of OV121098.1, read as the reverse complement.
AACGATATTTTAAACCAGTTATTAGAGTGCTTCAACGAACATTCAAATTTATTTAAAGGCACAATAGCACTCTATAGGGAAATAATAATCTTACAAAAGGAAAGCAAATATCACCACTTGCAAAAAGATATTTTAAACCAGTTATTAGAGTGCTTCAACGAACATTCAAATTTATTTAAAGGCACAATAGCACTCTATAGGGAAATAATAATCTTACAAAGGGAAAGCAAATATCACCACTTGCAAAACGATATTTTGATCATTTATTGGAAGTAATAAAACGAACATTTAAATTTAGTTAAAGGCACAATTGCACTCTACAGGGAAATAGGGATCTTACAAAAGGAAAGCAAATATCAACACTTGCAAAACGATATTTTGATCATTTATTGGAAGTAATAAAACGAACATTCAAATTTAGTTAAAGGCACAATAGCACTCTATAGGGAAATAAATGGATCTTACAAAAGGAAAGCAAATATCACCACTTGCAAAACGATATTTAAATCATTTATCGGAGTACTTCACGAACATTCAAATTTTGTTAAAGTCTCTGCAAATCTACATCTGGAAATAATGGGAGCTTACGAAAAGGAAACTATTTATTACCAATATATATATAGCAAGTTAGTTAAAGGCATCCGTCAATCGGTAAATTTGTTTTTGCAAAATAACAATATCTGTCTTGTAACGAGTGTCTTTAACGTTGAATACGTCAACAATATCCATACGATATTTAACAGACATTTGAAACATTATGTCCAAATTAATATCATGGCATAAATATATAAAGAAAATCCCAAATTTAAACTCATGGCCTTATTTTTGCTAAAAATATACAGTTACAGTGGCACAAAGAATGGAAAATGTCTTACCCGGTGACAACTGGTGAGTAGATGTAACCAACCTTGTCCTTACAAGTACAAGCCTTTAGTGGACTTCGGCTCCCACAATCCTGGGCTGAAAGTGTAAAACGCTTTGTTGTAATGATATTAAAATAAATGAAATGAAAAAAAAAAATAATAAGCTCTTAGTCTCTAAAAAATTGAACGTATTTCAGAGACACACAGAGACAGAGACTGACACAGAGACAAAGAGAGAGAGACACACACACAGACAGAGAGATATATATCATATACAGAGAGAGAGACAGACACACAGACAAACAGAGACAGACAGACAGACATACAGAGACAGGCAGACAGATATACATATATATATATATTATACATTGAATATATTGTATTCAGAGACAGTCAGTCAGTCTGTCTCTGTCTCTGTCTCTCTGTCTCTCTCTCTCTCTCTGTCTCTCTCTCTCTCTCTCTCTCTCTCTCTCTCTCTCTCTCTGAGTGTAACGTATTCGCTGTACATATATTTGAAGGAAATAAAAGGTATAAGAGATTTGTTTTTGCGGTAGCGCTGGGGGACGGACTACTGCGTCTCGCTAACCTGGCTGTTCAAGTGACCGTGATATATCTACTCAAAACATTGATAGCTTTTCATCGAGTTGGAATGGTTTTTTGAACCATATACGATCATGATCATTTGGTTTTTTCAACTAGAGTATAATTTAGAGGACAATTTGCTCAAACGGACTGTAATAAGTGTCTCCGTATGGTGCAGGGAATAACCCTTAAACTATCAGTTAACACAGCAACGATCGGGTAACCACGCGAGCCACGCCAGATGTTGCTGATAGCGGTCAACTGAGCTACGAACAGGACCACGTGCCACCACGTTACGTCATATATGTAAACATCTTCTATTAGTAAAATTTATAGTTGTTAAGTTTCTCAGCTCGTGTCTCAGTGTGGGGCAGGGAATAACCCTTAAACTATCAGTTAACACAGCAACGATCGGGTAACCCACCCATCCGGCGAGCCACGCCAGATGTTGCTGATAGCGGTCAACTGAGCTACGAACAGGACCACTTGCCACCACGTTACGTCATATATGTAAACATCTTCTATTAGTAAAATTTATAGTTGTTAAAGTTGTTAAGTTTCTCAGCTCGTGTCTCAGTGTGGGGCAGGGAATAACCCTTAAACTATCAGTTAACACAGCAACGATCGGGTAACCCTCCCATCCGGCGAGCCACGCCAGATGTTGCTGATAGCGGTCAACTGAGCTACGAACAGGACCACTTGCCACCACGTTACGTCATATGTGTAAACATCTTCTATTAGTAAAATTTATAGTTGTTAAAGTTGTTAAGTTTCTCAGCTCGTGTCTCAGTGTGGGGCAGGGAATAACCCTTAAACTATCAGTTAACACAGCAACGATCGGGTAACCCTCCCATCCGGCGAGCCACGCCAGATGTTGCTGATAGCGGTCAACTGAGCTACGAACAGGACCACTTGCCACCACGTTGCGTCATATATGTAAACATCTTCTATTAGTAAAATTTATAGTTGTTAAAGGTAAACGATAATCGACTGCAGTTTTCTTCTAGACTGTTCTAGAAAGTACACGTCCCTGTGTAGAAAATTAGCAATAGATAAAGGAAATGAGTATCGTGTATGCCAAAACCATGAAGGAGAGTTAGTTTACTCACCTGTCGCCGATATAGACAAAAGCAGAAAGGTAAATATGGATAGATTCATGTCGGGTGGTCATAGCACACTGATCGGACATGGGGGGGTCTATCACTTTTGTAGCGCTCCACACCCAAGTGGAAATACTCCCGGATCTAAACGCATCGATGGTCCGCTACAGGCGAGTGATTTCTTGTTTACACCACAGGCTTTCGCATCAGGTAAATTTCCATTCTGTCCTCTGTCAACTACGCTTAGGCAATCATGCATGTTAACAGCTTACGTCTTGCACAACTGTGATATGAATATATCTATACAAATGAGTGTATGTATGTATATATTATACGTTTGTATGTATGTATGTATGTGTATGTACATGTATGTGTGTATGTACGTGTGTGTGTATGTATGTATGTGTATGTATGTATGAATGTATGTATGTATGTATGTATGTATGTATGTATGTATGTATGTATGTATGTATGTATGTATGTATGTATGTATGAATGTATGTATGTATGTATGTATGTATGTATGTATGTATTAATGAATGTATGTATGTGGGTGTATGCATGTAGCCTGCTGAATTAAAGAAATTTTACTTATTTTTATTATTTTTTAAAAAATTTATAGATTTTTTTTTACCAAATTTCACTTCAGAAACTTGTCCATCCTAATGTCAACTAAATGCAGTGCTCGAGAGACAACAATCGATGACATTAGGATGAAATATGATGATCTAACGTCATTCTGCAGAGATCTTCATGTTACTGTGACCAATGTCTGCTATAACTAGATACCAAATATGACGGCACTCGTTGAGGTGAGGTGACATGAGGTTTAACGTCGCTTTCAAGAGTATTTCACTTATATGGCGGCCGCTAGTATTACTGCAGGGAGAAAACCCGCAACACCATTGTGGCTATGCATTGCGGTGAAACCTGCGAGCATCGGCTGGAACTAGCGAACCATGGGTGGTACTGCACTGAAATTCAATGTAGCATTGCACCCAAGCCTGACTGCGTGTAAAACAGTTCTCTACTGCAGCCAAAGTTGCCGAGCCCCTGGTGGGATTCGAACCACGAACCTCTGGATCCGAAGCCGAACGCGCTAACCACTGCGCTTTGAATTCTTCGTCGTTGAAGAACAGTTTGATATCCAACATACTCTGTGTCTTTTTAACCCAATATTTCAACCAATGACTCCTTGCATAGAAAATATAGTTGGCTTCATTCATTAAACCTTTATATTTCAAATTAAACTTCACTATCTCGAACTCAGAAACTTCACTATCTCGAACTCAGAAACTTCACTATCTCGAACTCAGAAACTTCACTTACTGGAACACGGTCATCTGATTCGAAAACTTCACTATCCTGAATCTCGAACTCGAATATTTAACTAACTTGATCCCTTCTAACTTTAAAACCTACTTAAAAGCATGATTCCAGCGGGGTTTTTTTTGTGGAAACGAAATTCCCTTTTGCACACGGATTTTAAGTGTTTTTTTACAACTCTTTCTCTTATTGTCTATTAGCCTACTCACTAATACTGTTTAATTTGATAATTAAACTTAATCCCACTTTAAATACATGCTTGTACGATAAAAAGGCGCTCGAATGGTCCCTTAAACTCGGCCCTACTTCCTCCAAATCTGAATCCGTCGCAAGGACGATACCTCTTACATGCAAATAACTTAATTACCTTTTCATGATTTTAGACAGCTTGTTACGAACCATGTGTGTGCATACAAATCCTGCTCAAAACTACTCTAGCTCGGAACAATACTTTAAGAAAAGCTTACATTCATACACTTTCTCTGCATGCACAGGAAAAGCGTGCTCAGCACGTGCGTTTATTAAACTGCCTGTAATAGCCAATCACACAGGCCATATAATAATGCTATTTTAATAGTAGTCCAAGAGATAAGGTCCGTTTATTTACCCCGAAAGGTCCAAAAGGTTTGACCATTGGATCTTATGTAGAAATGTCTGAATTTTCAGAATATTCAAGTCTTACAAGTCAAAACCTGACCAATTTTCCGCTAGAGGGCGCTGTAGTCATGACTCAGCATTTTTTTGGCCAACCACAACACCGCTTTAAATGTTGATTTATTTCTTATAAATTCTAAGAAAGGCTATCATAATATATATCAAATGAAAGCCTACATGTTTATCTTTCCTAAAAACATGATATCAAAGACATCTCTGCATTCATTATTTGGTTTTTGAATCGAAAAAGAAAAAAATACATAAAAAATGGTTAAACGCACATATTCCATTTATTGCTATTTCTAAATCTAAACTGTTAAAGGTTATTTTTTTCTCTTATTAGATTGATAATCATGCAGGCAATAATAGAAAACAAGAATTTTTCCATTACATCAATATTTGAGAGAATTGCAACAAGTTTTCTGAAAGTGGTGCAAGTCAAATTTTCAGTCAAGGGAGATAACTCTTGTCAACATTATTATGATTTCCTATTGTTTTTGGTAAAAATTAATTACTTTAGGCAAAGCATTTTGTTTAATTGTGCTTCTTTTGTTGTTTACCACTTAAATTAAGTGTTCACAATATAGAATAGCACAAATAAACCATAATATTGTGTGTTAAAGAGGCCACTCCGTGATTTTCATAACATATTATTTACCTTTGATACGAACCTAAAGGTCATATATAGTTATATACATGTAAAATCAAAACCTCTGAAGTTTTTATGTCCAAAAGACATATATTATGACAAATACTGGTTTTCCATGAAAATCTAAAAACAGCCTTATAAATGCACAGAGGTGTAGATATCACGTCCAATATACATGGATACTAGTTATATAACCTAACAAACGCCAGAAACTCCTAAATGCCCTCCTGGCCCTCCTGAGATTCCAAAATTACGTTGACTATGCGCCACTGTCCGGTTTTCGATCATACTTGCCACGTTCTACCTTCATATTATCACTGTATTAAACCAATAAGCTTTAAAATGTCTCTTTTTGGTAACAGTCGATACTTTGCGATCAAATCATACCAATGATTAAGTTTGGCATATATGACTCCAACGACTCACGGAGTGGCTCATTAAAGTATATACCATTTTGCCAACTGTTCTATGAAAATAAAATGAAGATAAAAAGATTGTTCCTTCCAAAAACAATCAATTTTACACTTTAATTTTTTTTAATCCTATTGATTATTATTAGATCCCATAACTTATGATTGTTCACCTTGTGATCATAATAATGTTTAAAATATGTAAATAGTTGTGTTCTAACTGTGACTGGTGGTCATTTTTATCATAGAAACTTCCATTTCGAGGTTTATTATGTACCTATTTCTGTTGCCATAAACTTGGTAAATGCTTTAGGATGAAAGGTGTAGGCTCTGTCAAGTTCGAATATGTTAACATAAGACAAATTAGGTGTTGCTTCACATTTTACTATTAGTATATTTACACTGCCGTGCGATAATACCATTGGCCTCTGATTAAAGCGGCAGAAGGAGTACATATGTTCACCTGATACAGGTATAAAATACTAGGCCACAAAGGACATTTACGCTGGGACAAAACGGGGATTCCCCTTACGTTTTCAAATCTTCGCCTTCTTCGGTTGACTTGTCTTGACGCTTGCGTAACAAGTAGGTTTCATGGTAAGTCAATTTCAGAGAAACGTATATACCTCAAACAATTTATCATTATGTATATCAATATTTCGATTACAGAATTCAGAAAAATCCCAAACACTTAACTTTATGATTACCTGTTTTCTTGAAGGTCGTCATATATATTTTTTTAAAATTCATACTGTAAAGATCGAATCTGTTCACAATTGACTTAATTACAAAACTATTAAATTTAGAGAAATGAAAAGAACAAAACATCATCCTTTTTTTTAGAGACAGTGCTTTTAATGAACAAAACAACGTTTAATCATTAAATAATTTATGAACAAATTTATTGACTTAATGACTTATTCGTTCACGTTTTTTCATAAAAAATCTTGTTTACAAAAAATTGTTGTACAATGTTTTCAAATTAATTATGCATAATAATTGTGACCAAGAAAAATAATCTAAATTGCAATCAAAATGGAAACTAAATATAAAATAAAATCAGTTGTCCTAGGTTACAAAATGATTGCAACTCTGTATTCGATCACTAAAAATTTAGCCCCCTCACTAGAAAAAAGCAATAGCTGGGCTCCTTCATCTAGAACAATTGGAGTTGTCTCCCTTCACCTGTGTAGACCTGTTTTACTTCTGCCTGTAGACTGTAACCTTCCAAGCTGTAAAATCAAACAAGGATAGGGATATGCGCATGCTAAGCCAGGCTTGTTATTGTGCTCCTAGTTCGACATTTCATAATCGTGTGAAACAACATTTTCTGAAATGTATTACCCTTAAAGATCCACTCCGTGATTTTGATAACATATTATTTACCTTTGATACGAACCTTAATGTCATATATGGGGATAAAAAAAATTAAAACATCTTAAATTTACATATCCAAAAGACATATAAATAATTTATTTCAGACACTGGTTTCCCATGAAAATATGATAACAGCCTTTAATATGCACAAATGTGTAGATATCACGCCCAATATACATGGATATTAGTTATATAACTTTACAAACGCTATCAACTCCTAACTGCCCTCCTGGCTGTTTTAGATAAGTCTCCAAAATTACGTTTGACTATTTGACGGGCGCCACTGTACGGTTTTCGATCATAATTGCGACGTTCTACCTTTATATTGTCACTGTAAAAAAGCAACAAGCTTTCAAATGTGTCTTTTGGATAACAGTCGATACTTCGCGATCAAATGACATCATTAATTAATTTTGGCATATATGACTCCAACAACTCACGGAGTGGCTCTTTAAGTTATCCGGACCCTCAATCCATTGTGTCACGTAATATACAAGATACGGAATGGGTGGATTTCAACACTTGCTATGAATTTAGATTTATTTACAATAATAAACCAAAATGTATACGAAGAATATTCTAAAAGCGTGCATCGAGTGCACTTGACCAAGCGTGGAAGGGTACTGCATATCATTAGATGACGTCACTATTGCTGGCCGTTGGGAGGGAAGGACGCCATTTTCTGAATATTTACATGACTTTGAAATGGACGAAATGGGTAATAAAGAAATTATTACGCTCAGAAATGTATCGTGTGAATCGCCGTTCTAATATTTCCCTGCAGTGTCTATACTTGCGAGTACTAAATCTTTTTAACATTTTTTCATCTTTAAGAACGGAAATGATACAAGAAATCTTTGTATCTATTTTTTTCTCTAAAAAATAAATAAATTAAACGCTATGAGACACAACCCAATGAACCTTGGCATGTGGGTGAATCAGAATGTGTAGATGTGTCTTTTCAGTTTTTTTTAACATTTAAAGATTCCTATTTTGGTTGGTTTCCATGGAATCGTAACCTAGAATATCGTTTAGAATAAATGACTCTGACTTAAAGTAGAATTTAAATAGGTGTCCCCCCCCCCCCCCCCCCCCCTCCCTTTTGATGGCCACTTCCTCCGTTTTAATAAGTGAAAGCCCTCCCTCGACCCAAACCCCTCTTTAGATATATATTTTAAAGCATTCCATCCTTAAACTGGTAACCTCCTTTTTAAGATAACCCCAACAATATGTCAAATCCACTACAGTAGTATTTTGTCGAAACACACAACTACCTTTCATATGGAATTAATGAGGTTTGTTTGTATGCATCTAAATATTTGTAAAGCAAATTGATGTACTTATTTTTACAAGGAGGAGTAATCGAGAGACCACAACGTTATAGGTTAATGCGAGAACGACTTCCTTGGGACGCAGCGCAGAGAAATTGTTCAGGTGACGGTGGTTGGCTTGCTAAACTAGATCAGCCATATAAGTGGAAGTACTTGAAGGACCACCGGCCCATGCTAAAACCAAAAGGCTTGTGGGGTAAGCCGTCCTTCAATAAATCTAATTAAAATCAGGTCGAACCTATCACCAGCGCCTGATTGAACATCAATCCATGCTCAGGCCTACCGACTTATGGGATAAGCCGTTCTTGGCTACTGACTTATGGGGTAAGCCGTTTTTATATAAACCTCATAAAATTCAGGCGAATCTATTATCAGGATCGAGCCAATCACCAGCCCTTGATTGGACACCAAGCCATGCTCAGGCCTACCGACTTATTTGGTAAGACGTTCTTATAAAAATCTCATTTAAATCAGTCAAGTCTACTTATAGTACCTGTTGGAACACTGAGCCATGCTCTGTCTACCGACTTATGGGGTAAGCCGTTCTTATAAAAAAACCAATAAGCTTTAAAATGTGTCTTTTTGGTCGATTAGTCGCGATCAAATAACACTATTAATTAAGTTCATATAAGTATATGACCCCAACAACTGACAGAGCGGCTCTTTAAAGCAGTGTAAAGCAAACTTTGTTTTGTCAAGAGAGTGATACAATAAAATGAAAGTCTTTTTGAAAGCTATAATAAGTCTTTCTATAGAACCATCAAGACTTATTATCTCATGTGAACATTTCTTACACACTGTATGTGTCGAGCATTCCCTCAAAATTGAAAGACGGAGGGTATTTTCTATCAAATGACAAATCTGTCATTTGATATTTAAATAAACAGTTTTAATCTACGGGTGGAATCAACAATACATTCACCACAAGTGACACATATTGAATCATTGATTTTTTTGTCTTTGGAGAAACGTTCACTAAATGAGAGTTTTTTAGGCGTTCTCGAAATATTCAACTGTTCTGTCATGTGTAACTGTCCAGCTATCTTAAACCCATGCTGTGGTCCCAGAGACCATCTAAAAATAGATTTTAAGCCTTTACCCAGTCAACTGATGCCAGATGGAACATTCACTAGCCATGAAGCATAAATATTGTTGACATGTCCACTAAAGTTAATTGGTGATAAGATATTTACAACATGAAGTGAGATGCTTGAAATTCCAAGGACCTGCCCATTTCTTTAGACTCTGAAAATGAAGAAATTTCAGTCTCCTTTTCATTTCATTTATAAGAAGTTTTAAATTTTTTCGATTAACTGATGCATTTTTCATTTCAGAGTCTAATTGTTAGACTACACTGAACCATGCTCAGGCCTACCGACTTATGGGATAAGCCGCTCTTCTATAAATCTCATTTAAATCCGACGAATCTACTTATCAGGACATGTTAGAACATTGAACCATGCTCTGTCTAACGACCTATGGGGTAAGCTGTCCTTATATCAATCTCATTAAAATCATCTCTAATTTAACCAATGAAAGGTAAAAGGTCACAAACAAGGCCACATCACAAGACCCCTATGGCGCCTTACTCAGACTAGAGACGCAAAGAGATCATAGGGAGGGATTCGATCTGATTTCAACGAGTAAGTCCTCACATTTACAGTTCCCATATGGCGCATATTAACAATCCATAAAACGTATTATTCCATTGAGTAAACATTTAGTTGAATGTGAAAACGGGCAATTTTCAGTTTTCTCAATGTATACATTAACATTTGATAATCATACGCTTTTTGAACAAAAGAAGGCAGACTTATCCAAAATTATTCCCCAAGGTTGAATTCAAAATGTTTTTGCTCTGCATGTATATCCTATTGTAATGACGTCATGTTGTACACGACGACGTTGCTTGGCAACGAATTATCCGTAGTATGTATGGCCTGAAGAAGCTCGGTGAGCTGAAAGCGCTAGCCATTAAATTGAATTGTTTTTACTCCTCACTTCCTATTTTTCAATATATCTATATACATATATGGAAGGAGAGAGGGGATAATATATGAGTATCCATGACATGCTATGTTTACGACACGAGTACTTACTATTAGTATTTCCCGAGCGAGAGCGAGGCTTATACTGGTTTTAAGGCACGAGTTTCGTAAACATAGAATGTAAGGGCACGTATTCGTTATTCTGTTGAATACTGAAGTCGAGAAATCAAATAAACTAATCAAAATCAACATCAAAGCATAGGCAAAGGCGCAATTGGAACACAACGTGTGACGTCAAAGTATTGTTTTTGACGTGACGTTATAATTGAAATTGATATTTATGAATAATTTAACCCCCGATATGATTTCCCTTAATAAATAAATAATACTGATATAGACAGAAGGAGGTCATATTTTCGAACTTTCGTTTTCTTTAAATGTCAAATAAAATGTTCCATATCGACTCTCTAAGATTAAAGCTAACATAATCACATTGACTGTGTGCTAAGTAACAAACGGGACTAATTTTTACAGAAGCTGATAACGTCTAAAGGATTTTATGGAGAACAATAAAAATTTGTGTTTTCGGAATTTTGACCAATGGTCACTTCAATGACCTGCCAAAACTGTTACGGGCAATTGTGGGATACGATAAATGTTTGCCTTGAAGCAGATTGGATCTGAATATGTATTGGAATACGTTATATATATATAGTATATGTTTCTTTTTCGCAATGCAACAACACCTCAAAGGCATCTCAAATTACATGATATTTGCACAAGTATATTCAGATATGTGGAGAGACTTTTGGCATCCAGCTTTATATATTATATACATTTTGTGAAGTCAATAATTTCCTTGGTACAAGATTTGATAGTATTTGTAGCATCTTCGCTGTTTCAAATGAGCTGATGAACCGTAGGGATACTTTCTAGGTTACATGTGGATGGGGCTCAAGTACGATCCACGACAAAAAAAGTTTTTCTGGACAGACGGATCTTTCTACCAGGACAGTTCTAAGAGATGGAAGTACGGAGAACCAAGTCACACATTCGGTGGAACACAAGAAAATTGTGTTGCATTCACGAGGAGCTTAAGCATGAATGATCGAGCGTGCAGCTTAGGTTCGAGCTCCTTATGTGAGTACGAACCGTCCAATGCCTGACCTTTCACGACCTTTAATCCGGGCCATGGGCACTTTGGAGAAATGAAATCATTGTTCGCTTCGTTTTTGTGTTCATTGACATTATGTGAAGTACTTAACAATAATGAATATTGCAGATATGAATATCAATGAAAGAGTGAAATCCGCTGCGTTTTTGTTTACTTTTTACACATGATTATGTGTAAGAAATTGGCTTTGGCAAGAAGTTATTTACGGCGTGTTTAATGAGCGCAGGGTAGTTGTTTATGCCGGCAATATCCAGTACATATAGAGCAAACTGACTGAGGTTCGGACAGTGTATCGATTCAAATATTTGAAACACTGCATTAAAAAGATAATTTGAATGAGGTAGATATAAGTGATCCAAACTATCAAAAAGTAATATGTAATTAGAATTTCTATCTTACAATGCAGAATTGTTTATAAATTATCCGAAAATAACTGTTTTTAGTGCCTACATGAAATTGCCCGAGGTTCGGACAGTTCTGACCGAACTTCGGACAGTTGCACATTATTTTCATTCATGCTGAAGCTCGTCGTGAATGCTACACAATTTTCTTGTGTTCCACCGAATGTGTGACTAGGTTCTCCGTAACTCCATCTCTGAGAACTGTCCTGGAAGAAAGATCCGTCTGTCCAGAAAAACTGATCGAAAATGACTAACGTAACGCCGTGGGCTTCACTTAAATGAATTTGTGCTTGTAGTTCCAGTGATCAAATAGATGTAATAGCACTGATTAAGATATAATTCCATCATAAATATAACCTACACATTAATTTGTTGATAAGCAAACCGAAGAACCACTTGACAACAAACTTCCTACGCACAAAAATGTAACACTCCCCTTAATTACAATTTCTTTAATAATATCAGTCCAAATAGTCACACTAATTTATTCAATTTTTAAGAAATTTCATTGCCGAATAGAATTTCAAAACGATATCGTTACGCCTTTCCTTTTACGCATCCTCAAAAGTTTCTGCTAAATTTTAGCAGGCGGAGGAAATGCTTTGTGGCAGGGGTCTGTAAGCACTACGAAGGCGGAAGTCCGAGGTGCGCAGACCGCCAGCGTGGAGGATGATGTTCTAGATGAAGGAGCCCAGCTATTGCCTTTTCCAGTGAGGGGGCTAAATTTTTAGTGTTCGAATCCAAAGATGCAATCATTTTGTAACCTAAGACAACTGATTTTGTTTTATATTTAGTTTCCATTTTCATTGCAATTTAGATTATTTTTCTTGTTCACAATTATCATGCATAATTAATTTGAAAATGTTGTACAACGATTATTTTATAAACATTTTTTATAATGAAAAAACGTGAACGAATAAGTCAATAGATTTGTTCATGAATTATTTAATCATTAAACGTTGTTTTGTTCATCAAAGCACTGTCTCTAAAAAAAAAGGATGATGTTTTGTTCTTTTCATTTCTCTAAATTTAATAGATTTGTAATTAAGTCATTTGTGAACAGGTTTGATCTTTGCAGTATGAATTAAAAAATATATAAGACGACGTACTAGAAAACTGGTTATCATAAAGTTAAGTGTTTGAAATTTTTCTGAATTCTGATATCGACATATTAATATACATATGATAACTTGTTTGAAATATATACGTTTCTCTGAAATTGACTTGCCAAGAAACTTATTTGTTACGCAAGCGTCAAGACAAGTCAACCGAAAAAAGGCGAAGATTTGAAAACGTAAGGGGAATCCCCGTCTTGTCCCAGCGTAAATTTCCTTTGTGGCCTAATATTATACATACCTGCACGTAAACCAAGCCTCGACCCCCCGGACCTCTTTGCTGGCGGGTAACGCAGTAACGAGTTTACCATTTGTAACTGTTCATTTTGTTGTGTCATGTCTGTACTGTTTTCCCCCTGGTATATATATAAATGTATATGTATATATAAAATAATTTCATCTCTTAACCCAGATGTGTAAGTCAAATAGCAACCTCCGCCCTCGGTTGATATAGAAATAAACACGCTCGCTGCCGCTCGCGCGTTCATTTCTATATCAACCTCAGCGGAGGTTGCTATTTACTACATATCGCGGCTGCTAGTATTATTGCAGGGAGAAATCCTGCAACACCATTGTGGCTAGAAAGCTCGCAACACCATGGTGGCTATGCATTGCGGTGAAACCTACGAGCATCTGCTGGAACTAGCGAACCATGTGTGGTACTGCACTGAAATTGAATTTAGGATTGCACCCAAACCTGACTGCATGTAGAACAGTTCCCTACTGCAGACAATGTTGCCGAGCCCATGTACCTCTTGATCCGAAGCCGAACGAGCTATAACCACTGCGCTATCCCGCCACCTTTCGAATCACAAGACTGTATTCCAGTTTCTGAGTTCGAGATAGCGAAGTTTCTCCCTGCGATAAAAAGTGAAATACTCTTGCAAGCGGCGTTAAACCTCATATCACCTTACCTAAACCAGTGCCGTCATATTTGATATCTATTTATAGCACATATTGGTTGCAGTAACCTGAAGAACTCTACAGAATGACGTTTAAGCATCATATTTCATCCTAATGTCATCCACTGTTGTAGCAATGTCTCTCACTGAATTTAGCTGACGTTAGGGTGGACCCTTAAATCACTGACATATATCTCTAACTACAATTGAGCTATTTAAAAACAAAAGGGATTATGTCACATTAACATATTGCTCAAGGGGTAAACTCATAAGAGAGTGATTGTGTCAATCAGAAGACCAACAAGGAAGAACCATGATGTCACCTGATTAGCACAATTTACAATATATCCTTGTACATTGTGCGTATATTTTGTTATAAAAACGCTTGTAATGCGATGTTAACGATCATATCGTTTCATCCCTGATGAGTCAATACTATTGACGAAATACTAGTATCGGATTAAAATGATTCTTCAAACGACTATGTGAAGTATGTTATATTTAATCTATATGTGACTTTGCGTTTGAACCAATTCAACTTTTCATATATATATATATATATATATATATATACGTATATATATATACACGTATAATAAATACAGAACATATAATTTATGCAGAACTTTTTATATACATATATATACATACACTCATACATATGGATACACTAGTACTCATATCACAGTTGTGCAAGACGTAAGCTGTAAACATGCAAGATTCTCTAAAGCGTAGTTGACAGAGGACAGAATAGAAATTTACACGTTGCGCAAGCATTCTCATGTACTGAGCCTGTGGTGTAAACAAGAAATCACTCGCCTGTAACGGCCCAGCGGTGCGTTTAGATCCGGGAGTATTTCCACTTGGGTGTGGAGCGCCACAAAAGTGATAGATCCCCTCATGTCCCATCAGTGTGCTATGACCACCCGACATGAATCTATCCATACTTACCTTTCTGCTTTTGTCTATATCGGCGACAGGTGAGTAAACTAACTTTCCTTCATTGTTTTGGCATACACGATGCTCATTTCCTTTATCTATTGCTAATTTTCTACACAGGGACTTGTATTTTCTAGAACAGTTTAGAAGAAAACTGCAGTCGATCATCGTTTACCTTTAACAATTATACATTTTACTAATAGAAGATGTTTACAAACGTGACGTCACAAACAAACAACGTGAAATAGATACTGATTGTCAGCAGCAACAAACAGACAAAGGCGGCCTGACACAAAGCCAATTACAGCCCGTTTGAGATAAAATCTCCCCTGAATTAGAATCTAACTAAAAAACAAATGCTCATTGTGGAACCTGGTTCAAAACAACGCCATGAAAAGCTATCAATTTTTTGAGTAGATATATCACGCCGTATATGAAGGGCTAAGCGTCACTTAACAGCCAGGTTAGCGAGATGCAGTAGTCTGTCCTCCAGCGCTACCGCAAAAAAACTCTCTTCTTCCTTTTGTTTCCTACAAATATATGTACAGCGAATACGTCACATAAAATCAAATTATATCAGTATAAAACAGTAATAAAGCAAATATGTTTTCAATGAGTTAATTATTATCATATATCTATAATATATTGAATATATATATTGAATATAACATACTTCACATAATCGTTTGCAGAATCATTTTAATCCGATACTAGTATTTCGTCAATAGTATTTACCTGTCGACAGCATTGTTTTCAAAGGTAAATTACCAACTTACACACCTCCATTTTACTCGTGCGCAAGTGGTATGTTAAGGTGGTTATGATTTACTGGTGTTATTACATTTACCTCAGCACGTGCAATCCAATGCTTGCACGAAAGTGTGAAAATAACCTAGAACTGCAGTTCATTACTGTAAAAGTTATGAAAACAAGAAATACAGCTACACAAGTGAGAAGATGTTTTTATTGACACTATTTATTAGCCGACAGAAAACTTCACTCCGACTTCACACAATTTACATACTATTTTGGAAAATTGAAAATAACCGTTGTATTTCCAGAGAAATTGATGGCAGGAACAACACTGTTCATGTTCTCGTTCCTGGAGCTCTCTGTCGGAATCTCTCCCTTGATATTACGTACACTGACGGGTTCCGCTAAAGCTGAGACGTTCTGCAAGGCACCAGAAACCTTGCTCAGCTGATCATTGCTTGGTCTCTTATAGTCAAACACTGCATCACTGCGGTGATCTGTCTGTGCACGAATAAGCTGTTCTAGTATTCCTGCGTTGAACAAGCGCGTAGCTGTCGTGGCCCTCAGGGAGTGGTTTGTGTAATGTCCAGTGAATCCTCCTTTACTCATGATGGTTTTCACCATCGAACGAAGAGTGTTGTGACCAAGAGGAAGAAGAGTGTACCACACTGATTCATCTTTGATGACTTTGACGGGTTTGAAGTAAAATACAGTTTCTGTCTTTGCCATTGGGTGAAGCTTTTCACGATACTTCAAAAATATCTCCACAGGGCATCTTTCTGGTTCAATCCTGTTTTCGTAAGCCCTTGCTGTATGCGGCTCGATTTTTCGATGTTTTATCCCACCTCGGTAGGTTTTTGATACACATTCCGTATACTCCAGGAATCGTTTCCCGTCTGAATCTGTCCTCACTGCAAAGTTACTGAAGTTCAGATCCCTGTGTTCTTCCCCACCACGTAATCCAAAGTTCACACCTATAATCCAAAATATAGTTCTGCCTAGCTTATCCGGCGTGTCATCACCAAGAATGGATTTCTTCCATTTCAAGGTGAATAACTTCTGCCCTCTTCTTTGTTAAGCCTATTCCCTTGCGACACGCATTTTGCATCGAATTGTCCAAAGCAGTTTTAATAGCTTCAAACTTCGGGTCAGCTAGAAATGACAAACGTCTCCCATTGACCTCCAAATGTCGCTGTAAGGCACAAACAAGTTGAAAGAGGCTGCTTCCCTTATAGTCACCTCCGTCTTTCTTCTTAAGGGCTAGAACGAACACCGAGAGAACGAGGTTAAGACTGGCATCATCCATGTCACATATGTCTTTATAGTTCTGAAGTGCTTCGACAACTCCAGGAACCTGATCTGACTTATCAGCGGCCAGTGTTTCCTCCATCCACTTGTTGAATGATTCAACAGCCCATTTGTTCTTCCGCAATGTATTCTTAGGGACTCGTGGTCGAAGATGTTCCAGATATGATTCAGGCGTCACAGATGAAAACCGCTTATCTGCAAACAATACAGAATATTTAAGGCAAAGTGGAATAAACTTCATCTTCCTCAACATCATCAGATCCCTATTTTGTAACGGCATTGCATTTGAAAACAAGAACATTAAGTTTTAAGTGTACATACAACTTTGACCTTTGAATATTTTTTTAATATTTTACTTTTTTGTAAATCTGGTGCCAACCACAAACTAAATTTCCCGTAGCAAACACAAGCACAACGACTTTTATCACAAGTACAAATCGAAATGAAATACAAGGAATAATCTAACGTTATATGCAACTGGTACTAAATCGTTTGATTTTTTTTGTTAGTGAATGTGTGAATGTTCCTTTCTAATATCGTTCATCATAGAGTTTTGAACACACCTTGCTTTGGCCTTGTTATGTTCTTTCCGACTTGACATGGACCCCCTAAATCCAGCATGTCCGACACGTCCACTGCTTTCTCCACTGCAGCAATCTGCGAATCTGAAAATCAAAACCGCCAACATGAACATTTTTTTTCCATGGTAATAATTTCTTATTAATTCAATTTTATTTTACTTCAAAATGACCCTCGCGATTTATTTCAATAACTATTACTTTATGTACAATACAAACCTGTAATATTTTCATTCTTCTCAAGTAATGACGTCAGGACGTCACGTGGTAGACTCTCGTTACTTGATTCCTCTGCTGCAAAAGATTCCTAACTTTTATTCAAAGGGGTATAACTTGTTAGTAATACGGTACTGATTGAAGTTCAAATCATCTGTCATGCATATGAATCGCTTAAAAGTTCTCATTTTCTATGAACTTGTAACTTTAAATTACGTTTAAAATATGTATGCAGCGGTACATTATAGCATCAACAGAAGAACGGATAGCAGTTAACTTCAATGTACAGTACAGTGCAGAAGTAAGTATGCCACCAGGCAGAGAGTTGCTGGAGGAGAAATTTCGGGTTTTTTGGCCGTAGTTTATCGCTAATTTGGGATGACACACACTGTAACTGTGAGTTCGTAATATGAACAACTTTCATAAATACCTGAATCATTCTTGAATCTTGTTTGCGTCAGTGGAAAGTCTTCCTCGCTTGACACATCGGTAACATCCTCTGTAATGGAAACAAAACCATTCGAGAATGAGGAATCTGATAAATAGTTTGGTTTCTTTGCCCAATTTGTGAATAAGTTAAGATTGACAGATTACATTCGGAGCATTACCAAACGTTAAATTCGATATATTCTCGCGTATTTCTTGCGTGCAATGTAAATATGCATTTTTTAGTATCAACAATGCGAAAGTTTATCCTTTAGCATTATATTAAAATATTTAAAAGAAAAAACAAATTAGTTACCGGTTTCAACTTGATATCTTGAATGGAATTGTGAAGAGTTGGTGCATGGAATAGAACATTCTTCTATTAGGTCCAAAGATGCAGATAGTATGTCATCTGTGTCGTAGTCCTTACTTTCTCTGTCCATGATGAGTTTCGAATGAGGCGTCGACAGGTAAGACGGTTACCAGCCTCGTTTTGAGTGGGTACGAGTTGTAACACCTCTGCACGTGCACTGCGTAACCCCTCGCCGCTTCGCGGCTCGGGGTCACGCAGTGCACGTGCAGAGGTGTTACAACTCGTACCCACTCAAAACTCGTCTGGTAACCTTTACTTACTCATCAGGGATGAAACGATATGTCAGTCTCTGTCTGTCTGTCTGTCTGTCTGTCTCTGTCTGTCTGTCTGTCTGTCTGTCTGTCTGTCTGTCTGTCTCTCTCTCTCTCTCTCTCTCTCTCTCTCTCTCTCTCTCTCTCTCTCTCTCTCTTTTTCCAAGCCTACATCGGCCGTCTTACAATTTGATTGTTGATTGCAGATCAAATGTAAAGAATGATAGAAGGCTGTAGTGAATTACTAAGTGCAAATAAGTCTTACAATAGCCAAATTGCGTGCTAAGAAATCTATAAAACATAGAATTAAAGTAAAAACTCTGGGGTTTATGTCCGGCAATATATGTTATTCTTTTTATTAGTATGATATTACATATCCCGATAGAGTCAATTTTTAATTCTTATTCCTTTAAACACGATCGATTTTTTAGAGACTAAGTTAAAGAGCTTATTATTTCTTTTTACTATTCATTTAGTTTTATATCATTACAACAAAGCGTTTTACACTTTCAGCCCAGTATTGTGGGAGCCGAAGTCCACTAAAGGCTTGTACTTGTAAGGACAAAGTTGGTTACATCTACTCACCTTTTCACACTCGGTAAGATATTTTCCATTGTATGTGCCAATCTTCCTGTATATTTTTAGCAAAAATAAGGCCATGAGCTTAAATTTGGGATTTTCTTTATAGCACTCTTTAAGCACTCTAACAACTGGTTTAAAATATCGTTTTGCAAGTGGTGATATTTGCTTTCCTTTTGTAAGATCCATTTATTTCCCTATATAGTGCTATTGTGCCTTTAAATGAATTTTAATGTTCGTTGAAGCACTCTAATAACTGGTTTAAAATATCGTTTTGCAAGTGGTGATATTTGCTTTCCTTTTGTAAGATTATTATTTTCCATATAGTGCTGTAGTGCCTTTAATGTAACTTTTGTTGATTTCAGTCTCCGTGATTGTGAATGGCAAATCTACGCAGAAAAGACAAACCATGTTGTTCTCCTTGAGTCAGTGTTTGTCAACATCCACTCGAACGGAACCTGCTCTTCTGGTTATTTGGAGGTTTTTGATGGTAAGTGAATGATTTTTCAAATTTTATTTTAAAATTCAAAAACTATACACAAAATATTTAGGTTTTAAAACCTCAATCATTAATGTGAACGATTCGTAAACTTCTATTCGTGAGAAAAAGTCTCTTCATATTGTGCTTCTGAAGAAATATTCTAGTCCTGCTTAAGATAGTACTAGTTTTGTCATATACAAAATTCAAGAGAGTTTAATGATGTTTTTAAAACAAATTATTTTGACTGTGTATATAAAGGAGATTTTTATATAGTCTAGGTCCACATTTAGCAAGTTTAGAATGACTGAATACAATATGAAATTAGGAGCCCAAAGAAAAAGATATTATCGATGAAGGAACAGTGATTTTTCAAAAAATTTCATAGACCAAGTTTTAGTTTAGAAATATACGTATAATTCAATTTAATCTAATAAAATGCAAGTAACATCACATAACAGTTCCTATACACATAGACTTAAAATGATATACAGATGATTAGTTCATATTATCTCAAATGATATATTATATCAGGAAGTTGAAAAATGGAAACAGTAATACTTTTCAATGAAGAAACAACATTGAAGGGTAGTTCTTGAAGACGTGACACCATTGAAATATGACTTTATGATTGACTTGGGGTTACACTGTCACAGAAACTTTGATTTTTTTTTCTTTTTTGAAACTTAGCAGTTTCTTTTAAAATGTTATCTTAAACGTGGGTTCAACAGAAATCTTCCAAAAAATAATTAGACAAAAATCATGAAAAAACCAGAATGTGCTACATTTATTCTGAAATTAAAATAAGACAATTATTGGTTTATAGTGTTGAGTATGTCATTTAACTCATAAGCATGTAAAGTGGACGCAGAATTTCGACTTATTAACATCTATATAGCTGTTTTGTTCTATCATTGAAAACATGAAAATATCTTAAATTTTGCAATTTAGAGATAACGATACACGATATTTGAGGTTATTTGAAGTTGATTCAGGGTAGATGGTATTTTTCATTCAAGCAAATGTAATGAATCCCTGATTTATTTATATCTTTATCAATCTATCCAAAACGGATTCTGGCTTTATATATTATTAGCGTGATGCTGTCAGCTATAAATAGATACAACCCGGAAGTGTTACCCTTGCCGGAAACGGATAATGTAAAAAATCTGTAACGAAAACGAGGTTGGGAATAAAAACATCATGGCGACCTAACCCCGTTTGTGTTTCGTCTGAACGGATATCCATCCGTGAAGTTTTACTAAAGCTAACCCAGATCCTGGAACCTTACAAACCTAAAACATTATATGGTGGAGAATCCGGGTACATAAGTTTAATACCCTTATCATGACTGATTTTCTATAACTCTAGCGAAATAGTTTTCGCGCCATTAGTTACCTTTGAAAACTACTACATGGTGGGAACTTTGAAAACTGCAAAACCCAAACCGTAGGTGTGAATAATCTTAAAGCGCTTCGTCTTTGAACCACAGTGATTAAAGAGACACTTTAAACATGTAATTTTGCTGTCAACAAATAATGAACGTGTTCAACTATATTTTGTATGAGTGACCTATCATGTGACCTACCATGTGACCTTGTGATATCATCATAATCATCTGAACATAATCTCGTGAAGATGGATATCTGAACTACATGTAAGCCATATCTCACTCAACACAAAAGGAACTATTTCATCTTTAATAATTACTTTTACAAGAGCTTGCCAAATCATCTATTTCAATATTAATGAACTTTATGTATCTAATATGCAACTCACTGACATGACAAACTGATATCATCACTCAACAACTAAAGACTATTCCAGCTATATCATAAGAATTAACATTTTGTGAATTCATTTGCAGAAAACTTCAATGTATATATTGTGTTAATTATTTCATTTGTAAACACATCTTGTGCTCTCATGATGGACTCTTTCAAAGTTAATCGTTTGACTAAGTTCAATGGACTTACATCAGAAGATGGAGAGCGGCATCTTGTTGACTTTGAGGCTTATGCCACTCTCTCCGAACTTCAGGGACGCATGAACGAAGAAAGGAAGATCGCTGCCTTTCAGTTGCACTTGGAGGGTCCAGCCCTCACTTGGTTTCTTTCTATCTCTCCTCAGCACCGTGTGCGGTGGTAACAGGTTGAGCAACTATTTACTCACAAATATATTGATATTGACTTGGGAGCTAATCCAATGCTTATTGCAGAAGGAGAAATGTTCTTTCGAAGGCAACTCCAGGCAGGTGAACCGATTGAGTTTTATCATTCCGATCTTGTGAATCGCGGACGACGCCTAAAGAAGAATGAAAGGGATCTCTTGATAAAATTTATTGAAGGACTTCCTCCCCAATTAGCATTCTATGTGAGAGCGGGAAACCCTATTACTTTACAAAGTGCCCTGACATCTGCAAAGATGGGGGAGGTTTATGGCTATCGTGACAAATATGTTGGACAATTCCCCTCTGTTCATGCAGTCCAAAACCAACCAACACCGAACACAGAGATTGCGGAACTGAAATTGGAGGTTAAGCGTCTTGCAAGGGCCTTGGAATCAATTAGTGTTCACTCTAACAAGACACCAACTTCTTGTTATAAGTGCAAGGGTGATGGTCATCGACAAAGAGACTGTAATTTCACGGGGAAGGGGGTCCCAGACCCAATTTTGTTTGTGGAGTGTGTCACCAAAAAAAACGGCCATTCTGCAGCTTGATGTCGTCTAGACAAGGCCTCAGGTTCGAAAAACTGAAGAAACCAAATGAAGAGACGCATTCGTTAGGTCCTTCAGAAGAGAAAAGCGTCAAATCTTGTAATAATATGAACATTGTATCAGGTGCCTCTTGTGAAAATGAACTTGAAGAGGTTTCTGATGATTTTACTACTGCTTCAGAAGATATTGAAAAAGACAATGTTCAATGTAAATCATTTCTTTACATGCCAGTTAGATTTGATGCCATTAAAGTGGCTGCTCTTTTAGATTCAGGTAGTTCCACAAATATTGTATCTAAACCATGGTATGATTCTATACCTGACTCTTGTAAAGGGAAGATTGTCCCTTCTGAATTCACATCTATTGTTTTAGCTGATACTCAAGAAGTGCAGGTTTTAGGCACTGCTAAACTTAAGATTCAAACTTCACAGGGAAAACAAAATATTGTTGCACATGTTCTTTTAAGTTGTTCACATCCTCTTATCCTTGGTACAACATACTTAAAGAGTCATGGACTTGTGTTAGACTTTGCCAAATGTAGAGTAAACAAAAAATCATCTAGAATACGTAGCAGAAAAACTGTCCTTATCAATGCTAACTCTGAGGTTTAGAGACTCTGATCATGTGGACCCTAGTGATGTTCTGGGGGTGAGTTCTGTTGAAAGTGGGGATAATGGTTTCCATTGTATAAAGAGAGTCTTGGGTCAAAGAGACAATGGTGACAGAAAGGAGTATCTTGTCCACATAGTTGGGGAACCAGCCCACCAATCTATATGGGTAACTAGTGATAGGCTTAGTGCAAAAGCACTGAAAAGCATTGAAGTCAGACCTCCACCCTTTGTCTAGTTAAACTTCTCATCAAATGGTTATTACTAGTCGACTGTGTAAAAGCAATATTTCTCTTCGAGAACATTTTTTTTTCTATTGTGTTTGTCAACTTTCCATACCTGATAACATTTATCCATATTCATTCAGCAACAGAGTTAATCTTTTATGTATGATTTAAATTTTCATACATTGGGCTTGTTAATTAAAAATGTTGTATTTTCATCAATTTAAATGTTGGTAGTTAAAACCATTGTGTTTACAAATACTCCTTAACCTGATTTGTAAAGGTTACAGTTTAAGGGAGACAACTGTGTTTGGCTTATTTACTTGCTGTAATGTGACTTTGCAGTTAAGGGGAGACAACTTTGTCAAGTTGATTGACTTATACTTTCAACTCAATCTCTCCGCTCTTACTCTTATCAAAATCATTTCTTGTTAATTCTTTTACATATTTCAGAGCTATATTACTTGC
Source organism: Phorcus lineatus (assembly GCA_921293015.1). Taxonomy (NCBI): domain Eukaryota; kingdom Metazoa; phylum Mollusca; class Gastropoda; order Trochida; family Trochidae; genus Phorcus; species Phorcus lineatus. Next base: position 11,991,953 of record OV121098.1, on the reverse strand, counting down.
TAACTGTCCTATATTTGTAGGATCTCTTCAACAACCAAAATAAATCTGTATGTCAGATTATTTTAATTGTTCTTTTACTTAAACCTTGTACACCCATCTTGATAATAGACTCACCTAGTAACATCCTGGTATATATATATATATATATATATATATATATATATATATATATATATATACATATATGTGATGATTGATGTGTCATGTCTCAGATATTTAATGTTAACAATTGGCATTATCTTTACTGGCATTTGTAGGGATATGTTTAATATGGATGAGTGTGTGTGTGTGTGTGTTTGTAAGGGCCCATGTATGACTAGTGTTTGTATGGTTTTAACCTCTGGCCATACACTACTCTAAGCCTGCGCCCATTGTGCATTAATCATTAATTCACATTTGTACATCTCTTGCACATTTTAATCATTCGCCTTGTGGCCAGTTGATAGGTGAAAGTCATAATTGGGTTGTATATCTTATCTCAAATGGAGATCTTGTTCAAGTTATTCTCATTCTGCTACTCCAGTTACCCTAACTATTTTTGTTCAATCTTACAAAACAAGCTTCCTTGCCACTCAAATGTAAACTGAATCCGTTAGCTGGATGATTACCTTCAAAATTGGTTAACAATTTTGCTTTTTCGGCGGACCCATGTAATGAATCCCTGATTTATTTACATCTTCATCAATCCATCCAAAACGGATCCTGGCTTTATACATTATTAGCGTGATGCTGTCAACTATAAATAGATACAACCCGGAAGTGTTACCCTTGCCGGAAACGGATATTGTAAAAAATCTGTAACGAAAACGAGGTTGGATATAAAAACATCATGGCGATGAACGGATGTGTTTCGTCTGAACGGATATCCATCCGTGAAGTTTTACTAAAGCTAACCCAGATCCTGGAACCCTACAAACCTAAAACATTATATAAATGACAAATTCATGAAACATACTCTGTGTCACTTGATATTGAACTGAGTTAAAAGTAAAAAACTTCTTGGACTAAGATGCTCTTAGGACGGCAAATTGGCTGATCGAATGAAATACATATTGAAGGTAACTGCTAGGATTGATAATTCCGAGAGGAAGTTGAAATATTTTTAGAAGTGAAAACCAATAAATAGGACCTCACATGCTGATGACGTCACAATGATTTGACCTCACTACCAAATATACTTAATGACTTAATTTTAAATCAGAGATAAATTCAAAAATATTTTTTACTTTAACCAACTCTCATGTCATAGACAAATGGGTGAGATTCTCTTTCTACTGTACCTCAGGTCCTGACTGGACAGAGGGGGGTTTTTGTCGATTAAAAGACGAAAAACTCACAAGATGACGTCAGATTGCTTTCACCTCACTGCCAAATATTTCTAATGGCAGATTTTTAGTCAGAGATTTATTCTCGAAAAATTCCTACTTTGAGAACGTAACTCCCATATCAAAGATTTTGGTAAAATTCACTTTCTATTCTACCTCAGGTGCTGACAGGACCTCCCCCTCTCTTGGACGATGGTGTAAGAACGGGATGTCAGTTGAGAGCTCGGGCCGGGAGATGTTGGTCACATACCGAACTGATGACGTCATAACAGCTCCAAACACTTTCAAACTGACGTATAAGGCAAAAAAAACAACATCAAACATCGGTAAGTTAATACGAGATAACCTGAAGAAAATGTAGTGTGTGACCAAAAGACATAAGGGAAGAAGGAGGTGGGATAGGGTCGAAATAGAAGAAACATGAACTTTGACTTCTCTGGGACAAGGAATACGTCGTCATGGTAACTGCTACTTGAAAATGGTCTGACGATGTTAGATAGCAAAGGACGTGTTCAGCATAAAATTATAACAGGGGGGGGTGCTTCATTTTGCTTTCAGTATAAGGTTACTGGTAATAAGTAACGGCGCCCTCATTGCACTTTGGTTCCCAGATAAAAGCGTTGTCATTCCTCATGGCGTATACAGCGCACATGTATAAGCGCCGATCATTCTGTTAACGTTCATTCTGTTCGTCCCTCCATCCAAAAAACTTTCTCCAGTCACCACCAATTGATGTGCCTTTTGATGGTATGACCAAAATCTAAGTTACATTTTTCCTGTTTCCTAGGTAACATGACTTAGAATTAACTCTCAAATCCTTTGAAAAGCTGAAAATAAAGTGTGTTATTTGAGGAACGTTTATATATCTTGAAAATATAAAATATATTTTACCTGAATCTTGGAAATGGACAATAAAACAATGTACACATATTCTTTGCATTGATCTTGATGTCAACTTTCTCCATAAGGATTTCTTTTCTGCAAGGAAAGGGTCACGACTTTTCTATGACAAACTCTTATCTGACAATATAAAACCTCAGATCTGCCAAAATTGGAAAATTTATTTGATAAAACTTTTTACTGGCATATGATTTTTAATATTTGCAGAAGCAATATTAAAGATGTAAAACTTTATGACTTTCAATTCAAATTTTTGCAAAGAATCATTTACACCAAAAAGGAACTGTTGAAAATGAAAGTTGTTGACATTGTAATTTGTAGCTTTTGTTATGTTAGGAGCGAAACTTTATGTCAAGTTTAATGGGAATGTGAGGTAACCAAAACTTTCTGGAAGCCGATTGAAAGCTGGGTAATCCAAAATAATATCATGCACCCATGTGAAATCACAAAATCTTTGATTTGGTTTGGGAAAATATGTAATAACCCGTTGCTGATTCATATAATTTTTTCAGCTAAAAGATACATATATACTTGCACATTGAAGAAATTACTTCCTAATCCTGGTAATTTCCTAAACAGTCTTAAGGATATTTAAACAGTGGAAACATTTATTTCCAGAAGAAATAATAACTTTGCCAAATTCTCAAACAAATGGTTACCGTTATTCAAAATAATTACATTACTTATGCTTGGCTGAAATCTATTTTGCCATGTCGTTGATAATACCATAACCACTTGTCAAACTCTCTCAATTTATTTTGCCATTAGAACTTGTAATATATTTATTAGATGTTGTGTAACTTGATGCAGATGATTGTACTGAACTTTGGGAACAAATAAAAAAAAGATTGAAAAAAAAGAAACCCCTACTTTCAAAGCTTATTCGGAGCATATCTCTGAGACCATTTGAGTTATCTTCACCAAACTTGATACACATGTCCACCATGATCCATACGCGTGTCTTTTGAATCTGAATTACTGTGCGGTTGACCTAAAACATAACTACAGTTCATACCCAAGAATTAGGGACATTCGCAGGGGAGGTAACTTTTCAAAATTTTGAAGTGTATGCCATTTAAAATCTACTAAATTCAATTTTCAAGGGGGATAATTCTTCAAGGCGTCCCACACCGTCCTTGATTTTATTTCAACAGCGTTTCATACACTTTTCATTAGAAATTACCTAGTTTTGTGGGAAGATAATTATCTTTGTTTCAGTTTTTAATCCATTAGATAGTTGTTCCATTTTGTTAATAAAAAATTGTATTTAATACCTATAAGCAGGACATTGATTACGCTCATTCTGCTTATTAAAAGTAGTTAAAAGTAGTATCATTCATACGTGAATTGAAATCTCCATGCGCGAACGTTTCTTATTTTAAAACATGAATTCAATTAATGAATCGATCGCACCATCATGCTGATAGAATTTGTAAGAAATTATATGAGAATATACTCCTAACAAAAGAATAAGCAACAAATAAAGTTTTGAACACTTGTCCCGAATCTTCGCTTGATAGTTTTGAATAAAACTGGGGGTTTTTTTATTCCATAGTGTCATATGTGATAAAAAAAAGCAACAAATTCAATGATAGTAGCATACTTGTGATGGAAAGGCTGGATTTTCTTTTAGTTATTGGGTCATAAACATTGTGTCAGCTGCACATATCTTGACCATGCCAGCAAATTGTTTTCATCCTGATTTGGCAAAAGTGGACTGAAGCGGTTCCTTTAGACGAACATTTAGGCAATGAAATATTTAGATAAAGCAGGACTCCAAAGGTTCCAAACTAGGTTCCCAACTAGAATCCTTCCCAACTTGTAGTTATCTTTATTGTTTGATAACAAGACTTTAGACTTTAGACATCGAGAGAAAGGCTTCTTATTAATAGTGCAAGGCACAGCTGCTACGTAATATGATACTACCATCCGGTCACTGAATCAGATCGGCAATGAAGCGTGAGCACTATGAGATTGAACCCTGATGTTGCTGATAATCGCTCTGTTGTATATGGCTGGAAAACCAGCCCCTTTCAAGGGCTTGTCTTATGACTAGATAAATTATAGTAACAAAGAAAATCAAAATCAAAAGTTGATATTTTACTTGTAATTCACTTTTGAAAATGCTTTAAAGGAAGCAGGTTTATGTCATTTGTGAAATGGATTTAAAGGGCCACAAAGTATATTTCACTTCATGTGGCTTTGATAAGAATCAAAATACTATCTTTACTGAGTTATTTCAGAATATCCAACCTAAACGTGTCTCTCCCTTTTTAAAATTTTAACAACTAGTCCTTAGTCATTTTGAAGTTATGGTTTTAGTAATGAAAGTCGTGACGGTATTTCGAATTGACACTAAACTATTAACCCTTTATCAATATATCGTTTGAATATCCCCATCAATCGTAACGTATATCAACCGAAACAAAAGGATTCAAATGAACATCCATTTCCGGATTTCAATTACTATGTTTAAATGTGACAATTCCTTCAGAGAAAAAGAATATGTATAATGATAGCCGGGCATGATTAAGAAAACAAAGACCAAGCAAGTCTAGACTAAGCCACGCCTGAAGTCAGAGGAACCAAATGCTGGTTTACTCTGAGGGAAGGCAATTCATTTAGTATGATATATATTTGAAAAGGAGTCCTGAGCAATACTAAGTTTGTAGAACATGGAAATTTAACTAGGCTTGCCTTAATTGTCTAGGTTAAGGTTTTATTCAATTTATTGCTGTTGGTTTTGGAAGATATGAGGACAAATTATAGTTGATCTTTGGGAGGTTTGTGAGATCATTGTATAACAGAAATAATATGTCACTACGTTTACTGGCAAGTCCTTTATGAAAGGATGTCCTCATAAAAGCATTCACTTTCATATTTATTTCACTGCCTGATTGGATTTTATTCATAAATTCAATAAAATATTCATAAGTGGTATTTTTCACTCCATGGCAAGACTTAATTCTTTCACATTGCTTGAATGTTGTTGTAAAAATTAAATATATGAAAGACACAATAAAATATCAATTTGTTATGTACATGTTATTTTTGTCTTGTCAACTTCGTCCCCCATATCAACTTGAATAATATTTGGGTCGACGTCACTACGGTTAATATCATGGATCATGACGGATTGAAAATATAGCACACTAGAATAATTTCAGTACACTGAATGATAAAATGGATTGTGAACACACTGTCTATCTCAGAATTGAATGGAAAGTACCGAGCATCAACATGTGGTGGTACGTAATCAGTATGTTTAAATAACCCGTTGGCACAGTAGCACCCGCTGTGAATAGCATGGTTCACTGAAGAGAAGGATCCCATTACCAGATACAATCAATTTGAAAATAGAGCGCTTAGTTAAACCGGAAATGATGTAATAACATTTGTCATTTAGTGTTGTAGAAATGACTTAAATGTAAAAAATTTACTTTGCACACAAATATGTTATACTTTTTTGTAGCCGTAAAGTATAATATTTGATATGGAATTTTGGAATATTCGTCATGTGATAATTGAATATTGCATTGGTTAACTAAGTTTGATACACAATATAGCCGTTACTTTTACTAAATAAATAAATTAATTAAATTCCTCATTTAAAGCAAACTATTTTGGATTTATAAAATTGTTTTATGTGCAATACTTTGAGTGTTACAAATAGTCGATAAGATTGAAACTTTCAATTTTGTATAAGATAAGATTGTTTTAAGTTGTCTTCAGATTAAAGATAAATCTAATGATATCTAATTAAATATATATAAATATATAAAGACACTATGTTTGCATTTTAGCAAAAGAATTATCCTTGGTCCAACATTTAGCAACTTACTTTTTTTTATCCGCAAATACTCGAGCAAATGTTTTGATACATATATATCGAATAAATCAAAACATTTGTTCGAGTATTTGCAGATCAAAAATAGTAAGTTGCTAAATGTTGGTCCAAGCAAGGACCTGTATAGAATCTATAATACAGGTCCTTTGTCCAAGGATAATCAAACACAAACTCATAAACCTAAGTTGTCTTGTGGGTCACGGGTAGCTAAAGGGGAGCAACCAAGTTTGGTGCCTATTTTTAACCGGCGGGCGTACCATAACACTAAAGTTAAAATTAAATATTTTTACATTTTTGTATCTATCGATATCTGAAGAATAAGAATTGATGCTGGCACGAGTGCTCAAACTTATAGTTTTATCACAAATGAAATCCAAAAATGGGCAAATTGGTCATTTTCTTCAAAATAGCATGGTATTGTACAGAACTGACATGGTTGTTTTGTTTTGCAAATGGCACCATGGGTATTCACTTTGAAAATATTTTTAAAATATCCTCTTGTAGGAAATTGAATGGAGTTTCATAATTGATGCTGGCACTATGTGTCACATGAACGGTTTAGCAGATACATGGCTTCAAAAACATAGTCCTACAGAAACGATCACCATTTCGCGGTTCACTGATTCGAGCGCTTCGCTCACTTTGGCAGCTTTATATGTCCCTGATTCTTGGACATGTGTCCTTTTCCCGAGGGAATAATCAGATTGTTTCTCAATTGGCACATATTACTGTCATTTCAGGCACAATCCTTGCTATTTCTATACCAGTGGGTGTCATACTCTTCGCCATTGTCGTCTTTGTCGTCATCGTAGCCTGTGGGAAGGGATCAAAAGGCTCAGGAAGAAGCTGGGGAGGCGGTGGTTACAGCGGTGGCGGTTTTGGCGGCGGCGGTGGTGGTTGTGGTGGCGGTGGCGGCGGTGGATGCGGTGGCGGCGGAGGGTGTTAGACTCAAACGTTTTTGAGTGATGAAGCATTGAAGAAATGTATGAAAACTGCTTTCCTCGTGACTAGAAAAACCTGATAAATGTCGTACACCTACAATGTTATTGTAAATAAATTCCGACGGCAGTTGTGCAATAAAGTACAAAATAATGAACTCGTGGAACCAAACAAAAAGAAAGCAAAGATGAAAGAACAAAACATATAGACTGCTTCTTTTCAATGGTTGAAATATACTTGTGAAATATTTTATCTTGTGTGTGAATATTAACTTTCTCACGATGTTTGTCAAATAAAAATATAGCCCAAAAGCTTATTGTGACATCGTCTCATGCAGTTCTCTCAGACTGGTAACTTTGGCTGTAATAGCTTGAGCGGTTTTGGCTGAATCGTGTTAACAAGAATTGTCGAATCTTGACAAACAATTTCTGGAACAAATAAGTTGATAATGTGCAAAAACTATAATAGTTAGGAAATCGTCATGATTTACCTTTTTTGTTCATACTGTTATTACGCTTCATTGAAAACAAGTTTCAGGTCTCTAAGTGCATTTTGTAAAAATTGCCCATGTTATTTTTTTGTAACCATATTTTTGCTGTTTTTGATCGTTTATTGTGAACGAATTTGACTGTTCGCGATCAATGTTTAAACAGTTTCTGCAAGTCCAAATACTGGTCTTACATTATTGAAAAAATATTGCAATTGTGAGTCTAAATTTTAGAGTTATCTCCCTTTGAACATGCTTATATTAGCTAAGTCGCCTGACTTCGAAGGGTTGCTGAGTAAAGAGTATTAAAGTTTGAACAAAAATTTATACTATCCTTTTCTCCTCGGTACTTCAGCTACAACATATGTAACTTTCAGCTCTGAGATGCTAGTATCTTCGGAGGAGAAGATTCTCAAAGGTGCGTGGGGTCCGAAGTCTATTAGATAGATTTTTTGCTCTTTCAAAACATTTTTCAGTTGTTTTAAATGCGTTAAGATGTAAAGGAGCAAATGTTTAAGAGTGTGTAAATGAATGTAAAATAGTCACTATTTTGAATAAAATCTGTAGTCTATTTAGGATTATGATTAAAGGAATATTACATGGTTTTATTAACTTTCTTCAAAATTTGTGTTAAGACATCTTATTTAGTGCACCAACACTGGACAATTTTGGTATTTCATTTGGAAATCTTACGGGTATACATCTTCGTCTTGAACATCAACAATACCAAGTCTGTTGAACTATATAGACCATGGTTCTCTTATTTTTGTTATCTACGAACTCCTTACATCATTTCTTAAATTTTCAAAATCCAAAATATTTATACCAAATATATACTCTCTGTATGTCCCTCTGAGCCTTGGACGGTAACCTTTAAGAACAATGCGCCTAAGCAATTGACGGAAAGTAATAAATATGAGTATTTTCTTATTTCATCATTTTCAACATGAGAAAACTAAGGAAGATAAACATTTGAAAAATTGTTAACAGTTTTTGACATGATTATCCATAAAATTAATACGATTAACTATGGGGGAAATTAAACTCACTTGAAATTAATTTTGATATTTATCGAAGTTGTTTGCGGTTGATGTCAAGTTAATCAAGGCCTGATTTCGAAAATTATTGGAGACTTCGGAGGTCTGAAAAATGCTTGCAAGTCTAGTTACTTAAGCCTTAAGTAAATAATGGTTCAGGACTCAACATTGTCGTTACCAACTGACAACATCCGTATTAATCAATCCTCGGTGTTTCAGTTTAAGGACTTTAACTATATTTTGTAATTGAGTTTGAAAGTAGCCTATACTAGTCACTTACCAGAAAATTCCTCCACAAAACTAAAACAACCAAAATACGATAATCTTTAAATATCATATGGCACTTCCATCACTCCCCTCAGAAGGTAATAACAACCAAGTCATAAGTGTGATAACTTTTATAGAAATCAAATCGGCAACCTTAAGATTATTAAACTAAATGAAAGACCATTTACTTTGAACTTTAAATTAAAAAATTCAATGTTTATACAGTCATACGCCTGGCCAAAATCAATAGATAAAAACTGCTGGTGTACCAAATCTGATTAACAAATAATAAAAACATTAAAAGAGCAATTTTATGCTAGTAAAATCATGAGAATATGATAATATGCCTTTAAAAAAGTGATGCATGTTATTCAAGTTGGAGGCGGCTTCGTGAAACCTCTTGATTAAAAGTAAAATGTGCTCCAAAACGATGATAAAATGTGCTCCAAAACGATGATATCTACGAAATCGTCAAGAACAAGAGAGAAAATGTTTCTAACAACTAACCTATTGAGCCCTGTCAAAAAATATTAAGGTTGGTTTGCCAAACTTCATTACACACGGTTATCTGGTAAGTTAGCTACCATTGATTAACTAATAGATATTTGGTAAATGTTTGAATTTGTTAGTTCCGAAAATAAATCGAGCCCAAACAGGAAAACGTCTTTAAAATCTATATTTTACTCAAAAGTGCATAATTTGGTTTAACATATGTAGATTCATGATACACGATTATCTGGAAGTTTGGTTTTCTTTGGTCAATTGTTGGATGTTTGACTTCGACCCAAAATGGGGAAACGCCTTTAAAATCTTTATTGTCGACCCAATGGTGCGCAATTTTGTTTTAACATGTATATAATCATAATACACCATGATCTGGCAAGTTTGGCTACCATTGATCAAGTATTAGATATTTTACATAGGTTTGTATATTTTAATTTTGACAGAACCTCGACCCAAAACGGGAAAACGCCTCTAAAATCTTTATTGTCGACCCAACGGTGCGCAGTTTTGTTTTAACATGTGTAGAGTCATGATACGCGATGATCTGGCAAGTTTGGCTACCATTTATCAAGTATTAGATATTTTACATAGGTATGAATTTTCACAAACATTAACCAAAATCGGGAAAACGTCTTTAAAATCTATACCTTTGACCCGATGGTGCGCATTTTTGTTTTAACATGTGTAGATTCATGATACACGATGTTCTTTTGCAAGTTTGGCTACCAATGGTCAAGAATTAGGTTTCTGGCTTTGGTTTGAATTATTTAGTTTTGACGGGATCTCGACCAAACACGGGAAAACGCCTTTAAAATCTATATTTCCGACCCAATAGTACGCAATTTTGTTTTAACATGTGCAGTCATGATTCGCGATGATTTTTATAAGGTTGCCTACTTTTGATGAACTGTTAGTTATTTGGCATATTTTGAAATTGTTTCATTGGACCCTGGACCTTAACGGTAAAACGTCATTAAATTATATACTGTACGCGAAACAGTGCGCAATTTTGTTGCAACATCTTCAGCTACCAGATACACTTTTACACTCTGTTACATTCAAATGTGTAAACAATAAAAAAAAAGTTGGACATTAATGTTTACATTCATTTTTTGGATTACATAAGCATGAAATATATGTCAATATCTGCAAATACTGCAAATGAACATTGTTGTTCCAAATTAGATTTAAATGTGCCTCTCTGGCACTTTTATTCATATATTGCATGAAACACATATGGCAAAATAAGTGATTTATACCAAATAAACCTTTCCAAATATTATGGACCTCTAAACAATTTGCCGTAATCGTTTTCCATTTAAACTACATTACAAGTTTTCATTGACTTCCTTCACGTGATCTAAAACTCTCCGCAGCAAATTATGGAAATGAGTTGAGTCTAAAACTTGGATCGATTTCCCCGGTTTGGGTCGTGTCCCGGTTTGGGTCGCTACATACGTTATCAAGTACCACACTTCCATACGAAAAAGTTGAAGTATAGTGCTTCAGATAATTACAATCTTTCACAACCTGACAGATACACGTGTACATTTCACCGCATTGCACGTGCCGCAACACTTTCTCGTGCAAAAAGAGCATACAGGTATACGTTTCATTAAAATATCGTTTTTCGGCAAGATATATAACATGCAACTCTTCATTACATCCTATTGCACGCGTTGCGAACTTTTTCTAGGTTTTTAGATCTATATCTATATATCTGGTACAAACGATCCATTTCGGTATTATCGCCTGTGATTTAAAGAGACGCGTTGTGACTTGTTGGAGTCAAATACCCCAAACTTTACCCATGGCTTATACGTAGACCTACAAATTGCAAAACCAATCTTATTGAAATATATGATATATAATATAATTTATCATTCAAAACTGTGTTCAACAGGTGATATCGCTTATGGAAGATCAAGCGATATCTCCTAGGAGATATCGTTTTGACAGTAGATTTTGAACAATGCCCTATTACAGTCAAGTTCATGACATCACAATGCTATGACAGCATAAACATGATGACGTCACAATATTATGACATCACTCCACTGAGAGTCTTTGAGTGTTCTAAACACACATTTTTCAAGGAATCGAAATGAAAAATGATTTTGGATGATAAATAGAATGTCACCCTCGTGCCTTCTGATATCAAATATATCAACACTCATTGATAAAAGTAAAATATCCTCGCCAAGCCTCGGATATTTGTAACTTTTATCAACTCGTGTTCTATATTTCCTATCACTCATAATTCTCTGCATTTCTGAACTGAGAACTGCTTCGTAGGGATTTGTCACGTGACATTCTCTGTGACCTTTCACCCACCAATGATGATAACAATAATGTAGGCCTATCATTTTTTTAAATTATGACATTGACATTCCCGCCGTGCCGATTGATTTTAAGCGTCGTGGCTTAATTGTTTGGAATGTAAAGGTTTTGTTACTCGACCCCTATGGTGTATACCTCAGATCAGAAACGCAGGTCGGCGTTATGTTTCAGCTGAATATAATGAGATTTACCAAAAGAGACGAATGTTCGCGAGTTTTGACAAACGGTGTCGACTGTTTCAAGTTTAATGAAGAAGAACATCGTTTTTAAAGGCACTAGTGCACGCTTTTACGGTTTGAATTGGCTATTTTAAGGTTTCACTTAACGTTTAATGTTAAGACAGCCGCTGTCGGCTTGGACATATAAAAATCTATGGTTAGCTGTGCACAAAACGGATAAATTATTGTTATGTGCAGCTATTGAATTTATCTAAACTCTGAATTGACAACAAACCATGAAATATGTTTTATGAAAGCAATGTTGTAAATTAACCGATTTAATAACACAGTATTAGCATTGTTATTAGATTGACCGCTTTTCTGGTATTGAGCAAAATTTTAATATTTCCGATATCGTAGTTCATGCGGCTTTAATGTAACGTAACATTAAATACTTCCGGCCTCTAAAAAACCACTTTACTACCTGAGTGAGTGAGTGAGTTTGCGTTTAACTCCGCTTTCAAGATTATTTCACTTATATCGCGGCTGATAGTATTATTGCAGGGAGAAAGCCCGCAACACCATTGTAGCTATGCATTGCGGTGAAACCTGCGAGCATCGGCTGGAACTAGCGAACCATGGGTGGTACTGCGCTGAATTTCAGTGTAGCATTGCACCCAAACCTGACTGCGTGTAGAACAGTTCTCTACTGCAGACTAAGTTGCCGAGCCCCTGGCGGGATTCGAACCACGGACCTCCTGATCCGAAGCCGAACGCGCTAACCACTGCGCTATCCCGCCCCTCAATTTCAGGGAAACGTATATATTGCAAACAATTTATCATATGTATATTAATATGTCGATATCAGAATTCAGAAAAATTCCAACACTTAACTCTATGATTACCTATTTTCTTGTAGGTCGTCATAAATATTTTTTAATTCACTGTAAATTTACTGTAAAGATCAAATCTGTTCACAATTGACTTAATTACAAAACTATTGAAACTAGAGAAATGAAAAGAACAAAACATCAAAAGTTTGTTGTCCTTTTTTAGAGACAGTGCTTTGATGAAAAAATCATTTATGGACTAATTTATGGACTTATTCGTTCAGGATTTTTCGTAAAAAAATCTTGTTTACAAAATAATCGTTGTACAACATTTTCAAATCAATTATGCATAATAATTGTGACCAAGAAAAATAATCTAAATTGCAATGAAAATGGAAACTAAATATAAAATAAAATTAGTTGTCTTAGGTTACAAAATTTTTGCAACTTTGGATTCGAACACTAAAAATTTAGCCCCCTCACTGGAAAAAGGCAATAGCTGGGCTCCTTCATCTAGAACATTTGGAGTTGTCTCCCTTCACCTGTGTCTCTGTACTTCTGCCTGTAGACAGTAACTTTCCTAGCTGTGAAATTACATAAACAACTAAAATATCTGGTGTAAAATCCATCTAGAAAGTAAATTTATTTCCTATATCTATTCTTTTTTGAGTATAAAAGAACAATTTAAACGCACTAGTACACGCCAATATTTCGTAAACACAACCAATGCACAGATACTGCATATCTCTCGATATTACTCACTATCCTCACTCAAGTAATCTACCTCGTAAGTTATTTAACAAATATTAACGTATTCAGGTAGTAAAGTTCGGATCAAGAGGTCCAAGGTTCGAATCCCGCCAGGGGCTCGGCAACTTTGTCTGCAGTAGAGAACTATTCTACACGCAGTCAGGTTTGGGTGCAATGCTACACTGAGTTTCACCGCAATGCATAGCTACAATGGTGTTGCGGGCTTTCTCCCTGCAATAATACTAGCACCCGCGATATAAGTGAAAAAATCTTGAAAGCGGCGTTAAGCACCAACTCACCTCACCTCACCTGAAATTGACTTGCCAAGAAACCTACAAGTTACGCAAGCGCCGAGACAAGTCAACCGAAGAAAGGCGAAGATTTGAAAACGTAAGGGGAATCCCCTTCTCGTCCCAGCGTACCGTTTTGAAAATATCAATTATAGATTGATAGTGTACCCTTTTGAAAATATCAATTATAGATTCAAGTCAATAAAAATAATTTGAAAATATGAATATAACGCAACAATAACCCCTAACCCCCCCCCCCCCCCCCCCCCCCCCCTCCTCCCTCCGTTGACAATTTCTGAATCCGAACCCCCCAATCTGATTAAAATCAGATGGAATTCCGCTTGTTTAATTTCGTTTCGTTTTATTTCCGTTTCGTTTCGTTTCGTTTCAGTTTAACAAGCTATATTCCATCTGACACTGCCCCGTTAAGTTGAATGTCCCGGGCTTACGAGAATTAACCAATCAAATTCTAGGCTATTAATGCCATCAGCCTGGACTCCATACAGCGTATGTTTGGTGTTGCGCGGAGTTAGGCATGGCGAAAACAGCCGATCTGTTCCTAGTGCTTCGTTCGGTGTATTCCGCGGTGGGTTTCCCTTGCATATGCGCTTCTACACAAAGATGTTGGAGTTAGCATGTTTCCTCAGCGATCATTGAATATTGACATTTCATGTACTGTAAATATTAATATTTGAAAAATGTAGATATTGACAGCAGACGCTATGTCATCCTGTCTTACAGCCAAAGACTAACATTTGCGTAATGTGTGGTTTCTTTTTACGCAAAAAGAAATTTCAGAAATGGGTGACGAAATTGTTAGAAAGTATTTTACTTGCAATTCTGCTAATACTTGTGTGAACATGGACTTTAATCATGCTTTTGTCGGCTATAATGTAGAAAAGTTAGGAAAGCGGTCCTGTGTTTGGACGGGCTAGCGACCAAAATGCAGAATCGTTTCCAAACAGACATTTTGCCGATAGTTGTCCGAAAGGTTTGGTTATAAGGTATACATACGTGTAGGTACTTTCGTCGTGATGCACCAATGTGAAATTAAATTGTATAACAGAAAAACAACACTTTTGACCGTGTTTTAGACGGTTTTATTATCCCGATCGGGGTGTTGGTTCCCGAACGGGAACTAGGCCTAATACCCGATCGAGGGAATGACCTGACGCGAAGCTTGTTGGTTTCTTGCTTTTACCACCTTGCAGTACATGTGAAAGGGTAGTGAATTACTATAACCAGTAGCCATAATTGCCATACAATCTTTACGGTCAAGTAAACAATTCAAACTTTTGACTTGCTCGACTTTGAGTTCGGAATTTCCAAAAATTCTTCAGTTATTTCGCGTGAATGAGGCGATTTCGTAGACAAAACAATTTCATAGACACGCAATAATTACAAACCTTTATTTATCAAAATCAAAGATTCGAACACTAATAGGTTCGTTTAAGAAATAAAGTGATTAAAACCTAAAATTAGTAAATTTTGTTGTATTTTAAAACTTTTTAAAATAACCCCATAGGCATGTGTTGTTTGCAATTCTTTTACTCCTTGTTTGATTTTTAATAAAATAAATTAAGGTAACAGGCCCTTCTGTCCAATGCTTTGCCTTTCGTTTGACTGAATTAAAATGAATAATAAATCAATAATATATGATTGATATACTATATCATTACAAAAAATTACTCGTGTCTGTTATTATTTCCGATGCTTTGTCATCTTCAATATCTGAAAGTTATATTAATATTTCGATTACCTCTCCTATGTTAGCAACAGTGTAGGTTTAATTTTGAATATTCAAATTCCTGGATCGATAACAATTTCACTTTGCCCCCTTCTGTTAGTTTTGTAATATTTTATCTTTTGACATTTTGTTACATTTAATTATTTGTTTTACACAGCACTGGGCCAGTACTGGCCCGATGTTAAATTGCTTCCTGGAATGATATGAACTACTATAAAAGATACTAATAATTAAAAATAATGGTCAATAGTGACTTAGAAATAGAAATTTAATACTGTCTACGAAATTGTTTTGTCTACGAATTTTTTTTCTTCTACGAGATCACCGCAAGCCATTTCGGGTACTTCAACCGCCGTTTTGAATGGTGACCCGAACAATGGAAGTAACGTGTAATCTGATTGGTTATATCTCAATAGGTTGTTGGTTGGGAGTTCAAGGACGAATGTCAATCTGGTGACCCTTCTAGCGGGATAGTGTCAGATGTTAGTATCGCATATTGATGATGGACAAATGTTAGGCGCGCGATACGTCATCTGATTTTAATCAGATTGCCGAACCCCCCCAACCTTTCAAAGCTCCTCGATCCGCCACTGATACCCTAATGCGTAGATGACGGAGGACAGAATGGAAATTTACATGTTGCGAAATCATTCTCAAGTAGTGAGCCTGTGGTGTAAACAAGAAATCACTCGCCTGTAACGGACCAGCGATGCGTTTAGATCCGGGAATATTTCCACTGGGGTGTGGAGCGCTACAAAAGTGATAGATCCCCCCATGTCCGATCAGTGTGCTATGATCACCCGACATGAATCTATCCATACTTACCTTTCTGCTTTTGTCTATAGGCCTATCGGCGACAGGTGAGTAAACTAACTCTCCTTCATGGTTTTGGCATACACGATGCTCATTTCGTTTATCTATTGCTAATTTTCTACACAGGGACGTGTATTTTCTAGAACAGTCTAGAAGAAAACTGCAGTCGATAATCGCTTACCTTTAACAACGATACCTTTTACTTATAGAAGATGTTTACAAACATGAGGTCACGTGGTGATAAGTGGGCCTGTTCGTAGCTCAGTTGACCGCTGTCAGTGAAGTTCAGCAACATCTGGTGTGGCTCGCCGGATGAGTGGGTTATCCGATCGTTTCTGTGTTAACTGATAGTTCAAGCCCCACACTGAGACACGTGCTGAGAAACCTATGATGAATCCTTAAGCAAGGGACTTTATTCAAACTGTGCTTCTGTTCACCCAGCAGTAGTAATTGGGTACCTAGTGTAGATTGTGTTGGAGGTGACCTTTAAGCGCTGTAACCGGCACCTTGGGTTAGACCAGGGTAATAATGCAGGGAGCGCCTTGAGCATGCATTCGCTGTGGATATGTGCGCTATATAAATACCCTAATTATAACTCTTTTGTTTAGAGTTGTGTCCATATATAAAGGATATCTGTCTTTCCATGACAAATATCATGTTATGAATGAGCAGGAACAATTCTTCCACCGATAGAACATTTATCAGTTTGAAAACGATGTTTTTGTGGGGCCGGATTTTGGCATACTCTCAAGAAAGCTTCCTTTCTTTTTTTTCTGAACAGTGAAGCACAGTCAAAAGTGAACCGATTTTGATTATGATTAAAGGCGATACATACCTTTGATATATAAAAAATACCCTATAAACAAACAACGTGAAATAGATACAGCCAATTACAGTCGGTTCACACACCTCTGAATTATAATCTAACTAAAAAACAAATGATCATTATGGAACATGGTTCAAAACAACATTGCAACACTATGAAAAGCAATCAATGTTTGAGTAGATATATCACGCCGTATATGAAGGGCTAAGCGTCACTTAACAGCCATGTTAGCGAGACGAAGTAGTCGTCCTCCAGCGCTACCGCAAAAAAACTCTCTTTTATTTCCTACAAATATATGTACAGCGGATACGTCACATAAAATCAAATTATACCAGTATAAAACAGTAATAAAGCAAATATGTTTTCAATGAGTTAATTATTATCATATATATATAATATATTTAATATATATATTAAATATAACATACTTCACATAGTCGTTTGCAGAATCATTTTAATCCGATACTAGTATTTCGTCAATAGTATTGACTCATCAGGGATGAAACGATATGTCAGTCTCTGTGTCAGTCTCTGTCAGTCTGTCTCTGTCTGTCTGTCTGTGTGTGTGTGTGTGTGTGTGTGTGTGTGTGTGTGTCTCTCTCTCTCTCTCTCTCTCTCTCTCTCTCTCTCTCTCTCTCTCTCTCTCTCTCTCTCTCTCTCTCTCTCTCTCTCTCTCTCTCTCTCTCTCTCTCTCTCTCAATCCAAGCCTACAGCGGCCGTCTTACAATTTGATTCTTGATTGCAGATCAAATGTAAAGAATGATAGGTATTTTGTCGCATCGATAGAAAGCTGTAGTGAATTACTAAGTGCAAATAAGTCTTAAAATAGCCAAATTGCATGCTAAGAAATCTATAAAACATGAAATTAAAGTAAAAACTCTGGGGTTTATGTCCGGCAATATATGTTATTCTATTTGTTAGTATGATATTACAGGTCTCAACTAGAACTGGTGCTTTTCAACCTTGCGGTACTAGATATGATTTTATGACGCGCGTCAGAGCAGAAACTGAAGAGGAAAAGCCTATAGAACGAGTTCGAATCCCGATAGAGTCAATTTTAAATTCTTATTCTTTGAAACACGGTCGTCTTTTTGGAGACTAAATTAAAGAGCTTATTATTCTTTTTTTCATTTCATTTATTTTTATATCATTACAATAAAGCGTTTTACACTTTCAGCCCAGTATTGTGGGAGCCGAAGTCCACTAAAGGCTTGTACTTGTAAGAACAAGGTTGGTTACATCTACTCACCGTCTGACACTGGGTAAGAAATTTTCCATTGTATGTGCCAATGTTCCTGTATATTTTTAGCAATATTAAGGCCATGAGCTTAAATTTTGGATTTTCTTAATATATTTATGCCATGATATTAATTTGGATGTAATTTTTCAAATGTCTGCGCCATATCGTATGGATGTTGTTGACACCTTCCACGTTAAAGACACTCGTTACAAGACAGGTATTGTTATTTTGCAAAAACAAATATCCAGATCGACAGATGCCTTTAACTAAACTGCTATATATTGGTAATAAATAGTTTCCTTTTCATAAGCTCCCATTATTTCCAGATGAAGATCTGCAGAGACTTTAACTAAATAAGAATATTCGTAAAGATCATGAACAAATGATTTAAATATCGTTTTGCAAGTGGTGATATTTGCTTTCCTTTCGTAAGATCCATTTATTTCCCTATAGAGTGCTATTGTGCCTTTAACTAAATTTGAATGTTCGTTTAAGCCCTCCAGTAGATAATTCAAAATATCGTTTTGCAAGTGGTGATATTTGCTTTCCTTTCAAAAGATCCATTAATTTCCCTACATAGTGCTGTAGTGCCTTTAATTAAATTTGAAGACAGACAGACAGACAGATATTTTATTTCAGTCTCACCTCACATAAATACAGTAAAAAGTATATACATATAAAATCGAACATTAAAGTGAGCCACCCTTTAAGGGTTATGAGAGACTATTGTAAAATTGTATAATGTATAAAATAGGCTAAGACATATGTAAACTATATACAGAGAGTAATATATAAAATCTATCCATATAAAATATGTTTTCTTCTTTGTAAGATATTAAAGCAGGTTTTGGCGGTAAAATATACAGGGTGTTTAAAAAGTAAAACTAATTTATCAATATCACTAAGATCTAAGAATGTTTGTTTTAGTACTCCAGTAACTGGTTCTAAATATCGTTTTGCAATTGGTGATATTTGCTTTCCTTTCATAAGACCCATTTATTTCCCTATAGAGTGCTAAAGTGCGTTTAACTTAATTTGAATGTCCGTATAAGCACTCCAATAACTGGTTTAAAATATCGTTTTGCAAGTGGTGATATTTGCTTTCCTTTTGTAAGATCCAACGTTAATACACCCGCTTACAACGTCGGTGAGACCAAATACAGGCATTTAATGTTCACGTCACGTTCTCAATCCGCAGATGGGTCAGATGCCCCATGAAACTTATAATATTCTATTTTTTCATACAAACTAGCTACGGGCCTGTGTTATTACTTCAATAAATGATTCAAAATATCGTTTTGCAAGTGGTGATATTTGCTTTCCCTTTGCAATATCCATTTATTTCCCTTTATAATGCTATTGTGCCTTGAATGTAACTTTTGTTGATTTCAGTCTCCGTGATTGTCAATGGCAAATCTACGCAGAAAAGACAAACCATGTTGTTCTCCTTGAGTCAGTGTATATCAACATAACCTCGAACAAAAACTGCTCTACTGACTATTTGGAGGTTTTTGACGGTAAGTGGATGATTTGTCAAATTTCATTTTAAGATTGAAATACATATACACAAACTATTTAGGTTTTAAAACCACAACCCTTAATGTGAACGATTCGTAAACTTCTATTCGTGAGAAAATCCCTCTTCAAATTGTGCTTCTGAAGAAATATTTGTATAATTCAGTTTAATCTAATAAACTTCAAGTAACATCACATAACAGTTCTTTTACACTTAATAGACTAATAACACACTGTTATATACTTAAAATGATATGCAGATGATTAGTTTATATCATCTCAAATGATACATTATATCCGGAAGTTAAAATATGAAAACAATAACACTTTTCATTGAAAAAACAACATTAAACGGTATTTCGTGAAGAAGTGACACAATTGAAAAAATTATCAACTTTTGACTCCATGATCTCTAGCTGTCACTTTAAACGCACTAGTGCACACCGATATTTCGTAAACACTGCATACTGCATATCTCTCGATATTATACTCACGACCCTCACTCAAGTAATCTACCTCGTAAGTTATTCAACAAATATTTACAAATATTATAGTCCGGAAGTATTTAATGCAACGTTACTTTAAATCCGCATTAACTACGATATCGGAATTATTAAAATTTTGCTTATAAACAGAAAAGCAGAAACGGCAGCCGCTTTGGTCAATAACTAAAGGTGCGCGGTATTATCGGTATATCGGTATTTTGCAATTCAGAAGCACCATGATACGTACCGGTACACTCTTCTGAAAATATCTAATATATCGGATCTCCTAAAATTAACCATTTCGTTGTAAAATTGCAGTAGGAACGTTAAAAAAAAAACCTATAATTTTACTGAAAGTTGTAAATAAAGTGTGAACTTGCAAAGTGAAAATAGCACAGACATGTAAATATTACTAAACCAGCCACTTAATCCAGTTGAGCATTGATTACTGTTCTGACTGCTGTTATTAAGTCAAGAGATCATAGAAAAACTGAACTATGAAAAGTACCAATATATTGCACTACGTATTGCAATACGCTCTTCTGTATCGCGATATATTGCGATATGGGAATGAGGACCGATACCCATCCTTACTAATAACAATGCTCATGCTGTCTTATTAAATCGGTTTATTTACATTTCTTTCATAAACATATTTCATTCTTTGTTCTCAGTTCAGAGTTTAGGTATATGCAATAGCTGCACAAAAACTAATTCAGCCGCGTCCGTTTTGTGCACAGTTAACCATAGATTTTTAGATGTCCAAGCCGACAGCGGCTGTCTAAACTTTTTCATTGTTGATTGCAGGTATGAAGTATTTCTTTGCATCGATAGATAGCTTAAGTGAATGCATAAGTCCTCTTAAACCTTAAAATAGCCAATTTAAACCGTAAAAGCGTGCAATAGTGCCTTTAAGGGTTTCGACTGTCAGAAAAACTTAGTCAAACAATCTTTGAAACTAAGGACATTTTTTTAAAACTGTTATCTTAAACGTCGGTTAAAAAGAAATTCTCAAAAAAAAAATAGGCAAAAGATTGGCTTAGTCCGAAACATCCTGAAATAACAGATTGTGCTACATTCATTCTGAAAAAAAATATTAATGATATTGAATTTAGTTAAAAGTAAAAAAACTTTTGGACTCAGATGCTCATAGGAAAATGGGCTGATCGAATGAAATACATATTGAAGGTAAATGCTAGGCTAAATATAGTTCCTAGAGGAAGTAAAAGTACTTATTGAATTCATGAAATTGAAAACCGATACATACGACTTACATGCTGATGACGTCACAATGATTTGACCTCACTACCAAATATTCTTAATGAGCGATTTCAAGTCAGAGATAAATTTTTATATATTTTTTACTTTTATCAACTCTATATCAAAGACAAATGGGTGAGATTCTCTGTCTACTCTACCTCAGGTCCTGACACGACAGAGGGGTCTTGTAGATAGAAAGACGAAAGATTCACAAGATGTCACATTGCTTTCACCTCACTGCAAAATATTCCTAATGGCAGATTTTTAGTCAGAGATTTATTCTCGTAAAATTCCTACTTTAAGAACTTAACTCCCATATCAAAGATTTCGGTAAAATTGACTTTCCATTCTACCTCAGGTGCTGACAGGACCTCCCCCTCTCTTGGACGATGGTGTAAGGACGGGATGTCAGTTGAGAGCTCGGGCTGGGAGATGTTGGTCACATACCGAACTGATGACGTCATAACAGGCGTTCCAAATACTTTCAAATTGACTTATAAGTCAAAAGCGCCAACATCAAACATCGGTAAGTTAATACGAGATACTGTTTGGCCCAGAGACATGAGGGGAAAAGGAGGAGGGATAGGGTCGAAATAGAAGAAAAGTGAGGATTCAACTTGGTTGGTTTATTCACCGAAAAGTGGGGGGGGGGGGGGGGGGGGGGGGGGGGGTTTGGTTTATTTTTCTTACAGTATATTACTGGTAAAAAGTTCCGGCGCCCTCATTGCACTTCGGTTCCCTGATATAATCGCGTTGTCATGCCCCACAGCGTATACTGCGCGGTTCGTCCCTCCTTCAACAAAAATTTGTCCAATGCTTATATGTCAAACTATGCAAGCTTTCGTCACCAAAATGTCATAAACATGTCAACCACAACCAATTGATGCGCCTTTTGACTGTAAGACCCAAATCTAAGCTATATTTTTATAGGTAACCTGACTAAGTATTAACTCTCAAATCCTTTGAAGAGCTGATACTAAAATTTGGTATTTGAGTAACATTTATAGATCTTACCTGAAATCTTGGAATTGGTCAATAAAACAATGTACACATATTCATTGCATTGATCTTGATGTCAGCTATCTCTATAAGGATTTCTTTTCTGCAAGGAAGGGGTTCAGACTGTTTTTATGACAAACTCTTATCTGACAATATTAAACCTCATATCTGCCGCACATGATTTTTAATATTTGCAGAAACAAAATCAAAGATGTAAAACTTTGTGACTTTCAATTCAAATATTTGCATAGAATTATTTACACCAAAAAGGAATTGTTGAAAATGAAAGTTGTTGACAATGTAATTTGTAGCTTTTGTAATGTTGGGAGCGAAACTTTTTGTCAAGTTTATTGGGAATGTGAGGTAATCAAAACGTTCTGGAAGCAAATTGAAAGCTGGGTAATCAAAAATAATATCAAGCAATCATATGAAATCAGAAAATCATTGATTTGGTTTGAGAAGATATGTAATAACCCGCTGCTGATTCATATGATATTTTCAGCTAAAGATACATATATATATATATATAATCTTGGTAATTTCTTTAACATTCGTAAGGATGTTTAAACAGTGGAAACATTTATTTCCGGGAGAAAATATAACTTGCCAAATTCTCAAACAAATGGTTACCTATATTCAAAATATTTACATGTCATATGCTTGACTGAAATCTATTTTACCATGTCTTTGATAATACCATAACTACTTTTCAATCTCTCTCAAATTATATTGCCATTAGAACTTGTAATATATTTATTAAATGTTGTGTAACATAATCCAAATGATTGTACTGAACTGTGGGAACAAATAAAAAAAAAGATTGGAAAAAAAGCAAAAACCCCAACTCTCAAAGCATATTCGGAGAATATCTCTCAGACTAAGTGAGTCACCAAACTTGATACACATGTCCACCATGATCCATACGTGTGTCTTTTGAATCTCGATTATTTTTGGCGGTTGACCTAAAACATAACTGAAGTGGTCCTGTTTCCGAGGGAATACTCAGATTTGTTTCTCAATTGGCACATATTACTTTCATTTCAGGCACAATCCTTGCTATTTCTTTACCAGTGGTTGTCATACTCGTCGCTGTTGTCGTCGCTGTTTTCGTCGTAGCCTGTGGGAAGGGCTCAAAAGGCTCAGGAAGAGGCTGGAGAGGCGGCGGTGGCGGTTTTGGTGGCGGCGATGGTGGTTGTGGTGGCGGTGGCGGCGGTGAATGCGGCGGCGGCGGCGGCGGAGGGTGTTAGACTTAATCGTTTTTGAGTGATGAAGCATTGAAGATTTGTATGAAAACTGCTTTTCTCGTTACGAGAAAAACCTGAAACTGTCATCATACACCTAAACTGTTATTGTAAATAAATTCCGACGGCAATGGTGCAATATAGCACAAAATAATGAATTCTTGGAACCAAAACATAAAGAAAGCAAAGATGAAAGAACAAAACATATAGACTGCTTCTTTTCAATGGTTGAAATATACTTGTGAAATATTTTTTCTTGTGTGTGAATATTAACTTTCTCACGATGTTTGTCAAATAAATATAATTGTTTTAAAGTACACGTACGTTTGCGATGTATTTATTCATGAACTCACCTGTATAAAATGACGTCATCTAGAAACGGTGGCCAAACCTACTTATAAACCAGATGATCTAAAAACGATTTCGGTCTCCCTCTTTTTCGTTATCATTATTATTATTTAGCAGGACTTTTAATATACATTTTCACTTAATCAGAAGAAAGTGTATAAATTTTTGAAATAGTTTATGAAAACAAGATGGTGTTTACTGTATTAGGGTAAGGATTAAGTCTATTAATATCTCCATTAATATCTGAATTGAAAAATGGTTTAGTCATTTATATCATCATCAAAAATATCATTCTGAATATAAAAATAGATTAATTTTGTTATGGTTTGTAACATTTACGCATGTGCACGACCAACTTCAACTACACTTTCTATGTCTTTAAGGTAATGTAGCACGGTTTAGCAATTGGTTTGGTTCAAATTCTCAATTAAAAGTTTGTGTAAGCAAAATCGATTTTCTTTAAAATCTCATTACTCAATCCAATTATCCTTTTCGACTTATCATTCAGACTATGCTTTGTTTTGAAACTAAATTATTTCAATGCTTAAATAGCTAGATATTATGTCAGTGACTGCTTCTGTCACACAGAAAATAGTTCTATATTTTCATTTATCAACATCACAATCGATACCGTCAATTATTTTTTAAATTTTTCTTGTCTTACTGAAATGTGAAATAAATTCTTTATTTTCTTTTGAGTAATTGTTATTTCATTTTGTATAAAGATGTAATCATACGAGTATGTTTTGAGAAACATTGTATTTGAAAAGCTGAGGCGAGCTAAATGTATAGTGTTTGTTTCTGATGCAGGATATTTTCCATCCAAAAGCATACGGGCACCTTGGGAATGTGTATAAAAATTTGGCCCTCCCCAAATCGACGTGAATTTCTTTATGGGCTTTGCAATGCAAGCTTATGTTTTTTCTTGACCCTCCCCCAAATTATGTTTACAAACTTCTTGAAATTTGTCTTTTTAAGATTTATGTTTTACAATCAAAATCTTTTTTTTGATACTTTATGAAAGTTATTCTATTGAAAATAACAGTTAAAAGAATGTTGAAAAGGGACAAATGGATGGGTTTAAACATGATGCTAGATAGTGGTGGCACGTGGTCCTGTGCGTAGCTCGCTTGACTGCTATCAGTGAAGTTCAGCAACATCTGGCGTGGCTCGCCGGATGGGTGGGTTACCCGATCGTTGCTGTATTAACTAAGAGTTCAAGGGTTATTCCCTGCCCCACACTGAGACACGAGCTGAGAAACTTGTGGTGTCTCCTTAATTCAAAATATGCTTCTGTTCACCCAGCAGTGTAGATTGTGTTGGAGGTGACATTTAAGCGCTTAATCGGCAGCTTGGGTTAGACCAGGGTAATAATGCAGGGAGCGCCTTGAGCATGCAATCTGTGTGGATATGTGCGCTATATGAATACCCCCATTATTATTATTACTATTATTATTATTGTTATTATTATTATTATTATTATTGTTATTATTGTTATTTTTATTATTAGTGTTTCAAGATTCACTTTATATCAAAATAGTTTCTGAATTCCATTGCTTATAATATTTGATATTCTTATCTTTGCTATAAAGGCTCATCTTGTTTAATATTCAAATAAAAATGGTTTTTGTTTCTGTAAATAAGAGAGAACTTAAACACTGCTCACTCATTTTCCCCCACTCCCAACAGTGATTAGAAGAGCTTAAGTTATTACACAAGTTTAAGTTTTCATCAAAAGACAGAGGTCTTGTCCACAACATTCCACTGAAAACTTGTAACAATAAAATTCATAAATAGATAAAAACCATGGGAGGCCCAGTTTTTCACTTTTGGTTGCTGGCACCTATAGGTTGGGGGCTATTCTCTGGACGACAAGCTTTCCTAAAAGCACAAACAAGTTGAAAACTATAAATACCTTGCGAGTAAAGGACCGAACAATGTATAAACGCAAATCTTCACATCATAGGAATGAAAAAATCAAATTTCATAATAGTTAAACTGTGTGTCTGAGTTTGATATAAGCAAAATTCAACTCCTTCATTAAGTCTGTAGCAAAATATTGTAGTTCCAAATCTATAGAATTTTTAATGTTAATAAATATAGTAAATGCAAATTTAGAAATTAAAAAAAACAAAACATTTGTAATATTTGTAACATATTACACAACATTTTAACAATAAGTGTGTGAGCTATGAGAGGAACAAAAAACACGAAGTAAGAAAGGTGAGTTATGAATATAGCAATGTTCCAAATTTATCAAATTTGATATTGTAATTTATTTACCTAATTATGCATTTAGACCTTTTTAAAAGTATTTAGTGTCAAAAATGCATCCACGTTGTATAATAACATTGCATGAAAAAACCTCTTGGTCTGCCAAGCCTTAAATGGTCTTTAAACGATCCTGCAAGTTTAATGTTTATGTTGGATGTAATCATACACTTTCGGCAATCATTCTTGATTACTGAGGTCAAGTAATAAACAGAATACTAAACTTCCTTCTATTTAATACGATTTTTATTAAACTCGTTAATGATTTGGTATCAAACTCTCTTTCGCTAGTTTTATACTTATAATCATTAACTCGTTTAATTAGAATAGTATTAAATGGAAGGTCGTTTCCTGAACTGAACTGAACTTTATTACACTCAGGCTTCAAACTGGAGCAGAAGAGGTACATGGATATATATATATATATATATATACAATGATACATTACAATACAATAAAAGGCTGACATGCCATTCTAAGGTTAAATATGTTATCTCTTAAAATGCGACATGATGATTTTACAAAATAATGACAATTTTCTTAGAGTTCCTAGCTTTTTGGTATTAAACAGAATTTTCATTTTGTGCATATTTGGTCTGATATAAAAATATTTGTGAATATACTTTTTTCTTTCTAGTTCTAATTTCGGACATAAAAATGAAAAATGAAATTCATCACCAATATCGTCTAAATCACAAAGAGTACTTAGCCTGTCAGTAACAGGGATTCAACGCCATCTACCTGTTTCAAATGGGAGATAGTGATTAGAAGTTCGGAATTTACATGTTTTGTTTACTTGCTGTGATAAAAGTTCCATTTAATTCTATGAAAGGTAAAGTTCAGTGTTAACAACATCAAAGGTTCGGTTTATAAGAGATATTTAAGATCTTTTCATTAAAAGATATATCTATGATACAGTGGGAAGATTTTTAACATAAATGAAATCGTTTCATGAATACGTAAATAAACGAACGAGTAACATTTCCCAATGACGTCATTGAATGCTTTTCGGAGCATGCGTTGGTAGATTTCAAATGAAGTAAACTAATGCATTACCAAACACCGAGATGTATATTGTAAACAAAGCTTTTCCTTACAGCGTAAAGATTCAATATTCAAGAACCAAAAACAATCTCACTCGAGATGATAAAATAACACATATTGTTTTGCTGATACTTAAAGAGCCACTCCGTGAGTTGTTGGAGTCATATATGCCAAACTTTATCAATGGTATCATTTTATCACGAAGTATCGACTGTTACCAAAAAGACACATTTTAAAGCTTATTGTTTTTTTACCGTGACAATATGAAGGTAGAATGTCGCAATTATGATCGAAAACTGGACAGTGGCGCGCGTCAAATGTGCCAACGTAATTTTGGAGATTTATCTAAAACAGCCAAGAGGGCAGTTGGGAGTTGATAGCGTTTATAACTAGTATCCATGTATATTGGACGTGATATCTACACCTCTGTGCATTTATAAGGCTATTTTTCGATTTTCATGGAAAACCAGTATTTGTTATATACATGTCTTTTGGACATGAAAAGTTAAGATGTTTTGATTTTATATCACCACATATATGACATTTAGGTTCGTATCAAAGGTAAATAATGTGTTCTGAAAATCACGGAGGAAACTACGCACTCAACTGCACCCTCAAATTGGTTGAGGCAAAAGTAGGGTTTCCTTTTGCTCCTAGGTCATGGAAGTGTTTCATTTTGCTCTGAAATCTTAGGTCCTGACCCCATGGTAATGTTTCACTTTGTTCTGACATAATGGTAATGTTTCACTTTGTACTGACATAATGGTAATGTTTCACTTTGTTCGGACTCAATGGGAAGGTTTCACTTTGTTCTGGCATAATGGTAATGTTTCACTTTTTTCCGACATAATGGTAATGTTTCACTTTGTTCTGGCATAATGGTAATGTTTCACTTTTTTCCGACATAATGGTAATGTTTCACTTTGTTCTGGCATAATGGTAATGTTTCACTTTGTTCTGACATAATGGTAATGTTTCACTTTGCTCTGACATAATGGTAATGTTTCACTTTGTTCTGGCATAATGGTAATGTTTCACTTTTTTCCGACATAATGGTAATGTTTCACTTTGCTCTGACATAATGGTAATGTTTCACTTTGCTCTGACATAATGGTAATGTTTCACTTTGCTCTGACATAATGGTAATGTTTCACTTTGCTCTGACATAATGGTAATGTTTCACTTTGCTCTGACATAATGGTAATGTTTCACTTTGTTCTGACATAATGGTAATGTTTCACTTTGTTCTGACATAATGGTAATGTTTCACTTTGTTCTGACATAATGGTAATGTTTCACTTTGTCCTGACTCCATGGGAGGGTTTAACTTTGTCCTGACTCCATGGTAAGGACCGGTTACGTGTTTGATTAGTCTAGATTTCAAAAATGCATCATTTCGTACGTAATTGTTTATTGAAATGACACTGACTCTCGAAAACACTCGATGCCGAATACACAATGGTACATAAACTTGACATGCTTTTAAAAAGCCGTTAAAAGGATAAAAAGGGCAATGACGCGTTTTTGGAAATTTTCTTTCTAGAAGATAGTAGTCGTAGAAGAAAGTAACAACTATCAAGCGAAAACTACTGGCGACCATTTTAGTGTGAACACCTTTTATTAAGTAAAGAAATGGGTTCTCATTACTTAACCGATCATGACAAAATCTGCTTTAACTGATTAAAATCATAGTCTTTGTAAGGTTTTTTCTCGTGAGATCATCTTGTTTACCTAAAACGTGCTGCTATGCCTTTCAGAGATGTGTTTTGTTTGAGAAGTTCAGAGATAAACATTTCAAAGATTAAACACCCTGCTATATCAGCAACTTTGATTCCACAGACCATCGTCGGTTAGTAGATGTAATGCTTTAATTCAACCAACAAAAAATCTTGAAACATGAATCACATACGACTAACACTTTTGACAAAGTTATTAATTTTAAACACATACGGTTTAATGATTACGGCGTTTTTGCGTCGAATGCCTACCATAGGCATAGCTACCTATACACTCTTTTCTCATCATTTTCTAAAGAAATGTTTGATTGATAATAGAATCTAAACATGGATACAAACAGCGACACCGTAGTAATTATTACAAAAGGGTAAGCATTTAATCAAATCAACGCTGTTGAATCACGCAATGTCCTTTGGCAGGTTCTTCTCGGTGAGCATATCTTTTCTAAAAGCTTAGTTTCTTTTCCCGAGGAAAGATTATAATAATTCATGCACACATTCTATACCACCTATACTCACACGATTTGCGTATTGGATTCCGCCCTTTTGCAAATGCCCCTTATAACCCCAGTTGTCTTCATAACATACTGTCTATGTGGTTGCAGTCTCATATGTCAAACTTTTAGCAATCTAGTTAAAACTAGATGTATTGATCCATCGCTCTCGGGACGTATTGTATTACAGCTAGTTTTAACTAGATTGAACTTTTAGTAATGGTGTAATTTGAAAGTGAATTACCGAGTGTGAAGAGTAGTCGTGATGTTTTAAATGGGATTGTGCGTGCGCCTCATGCCAAATAACTAAACATAACTTTGGAAACTTATCTGAAGCAGACAGAAGAATACTTAAAGTCAAGATATTGTTTTTATGGGTTAGATAACTAGTATTAATGTAAAATAGACTTGCGATTTTTTTGCATCTGCACAAACACAGGGTATTTTTAATTTTTAATTGAAAATTGGTGATTAACATATTTGGGTATGAATATTTGATATTTTCGAATTAATATCATCATACATGGTATGTGGACTCGTACCAAAGACAGGGCATATGACATCGAATATGAACTAGTCGTACTCTTATATGCTCCGTAACACAGTCAAAGAAAGAAACGGAATAGATAAATTATACACTGTGAAAATAGTACATAAATGTGAGACGATAATATATCTATTAGACCCTTTGGTTCCTTATTTGACAGATTTACGTGCCCTTTGATTTAAAAGCCGATTGTAAGCCAAATCAAGATAAACTAGAACGGAAGGCAAGCGTTACAATAAATCAAGACGTGAATAGTTTTCTGTATGAATTTGCTTTAATATGTACAAACATTACAAAGAACACATAGTTAAGCAACTCATGAAACAAACATAAAGGTTTCAAACTGATTTAATTTAAAGTGATTTTTATAATTCAGTATCGTTTATTAATATGTTATTTTCAAAAATGTCAAAGCCAATTATTTCCACAAATAATTTCAAAATATCAATCTGACAATTCATTTTCATTTTAACAAGGTACTGTAGGTATATATGACTGAAAAATAGATACACCATTTCTTTAGACGCAAACTCATTCACATTTTCCTTGTTTGAATCATTTAAAGTTGACGTTTTTCTTAAAAAGACGCCCTTTGAAAGCTCAT
Source organism: Phorcus lineatus (assembly GCA_921293015.1). Classification (NCBI taxonomy): domain Eukaryota; kingdom Metazoa; phylum Mollusca; class Gastropoda; order Trochida; family Trochidae; genus Phorcus; species Phorcus lineatus. The sequence continues at coordinate 11,961,109 of OV121098.1, read as the reverse complement.
TTCAAAATTCATTCAGGAGAACGGAAATGGCAATTTTTCCTTATTTCGTGACGCCATTGATCAAAGATTCATTGATGGAATTATTTCCAGGGGTCATTAGATAGACAATATCTTATAATACCTTAACATGTACTAATTAGAGATGTTATTTTTGTTTTAATGGCTTTTTTTTTTTTTTTTTGGTTACAAAATTTGAATTCAAGCCCCCCCCCCCCCCCCCCCCCCCCACTTTCAAATTCGCTCCTACGCCCCTGCTGTAACGACGTATTCGGCAATGTTGGGAAAATTTAACAACGGATAGTATGCTCTGTACAGATGACAAATTAATTCATGTATCCGAAAAACCTTGATATTATAGTACGAGAACTACTTACTGCCTGTTTTGGAATATCTGAGGACATCTTGATCAATATTTCCAGCTATGGATACATGCGAGCAGATAATGTGCAACTGTCCGAAGTTAGGTCAGAACTGTCCGAACCTCAGGCGATTTCAAGTAGGCAATAAAAACAGTTATTTTCGGATAATTTATAAACAATTCTGCATTTTAAGATAGAAATTCAAAATACATAAAAAATACTTTTTGATAGTTTGGATCGCTCATATTAACCTTATTCAAATTATCTTTTGTAATGCAGTGTTTCAAATATTTGAATCGATACACTGTCCGAAGCTCGGTCAGTTTGCCCTATGTCATAATATGTACGGGATCTTGCCGGCAATAATCAACTACCCTACGCTCATTAAAGACGCCGTAAACAATTTCTTGCCAAAGCCAATTTCTTACACATAAGCATGTCAAAGTAAACAAAAAACAGCGGATTTCACTCTTTCATGAATTTACATATCTGCAATATTCATCATTGTTAGGTACTTCACATTATGTCAATGAACCCCAAAACGATGCGAACAATGATTTCACCAACCTGGTTCCCGGGCCTCGTTCTGCTAGCTCAAGCGGAACGAGGCCCGGGAACCAGGTTGTGATTTCAATTCTCCAGAGTTCCTGGCCCGGGTTAAAGGCCGTGAAAGGTCAGGCATTGGGCGGTTCGTACTCACACAAGAAGCTCGAACGTTTGCTGCACTTTCGATCATTCATGCCTAAGCTCGTCGTGAATGCAACACAATTTTCTTGTGTTCCACCGAATGTGTGACTTGGTTCTCCGTACCTCCATCTCTTAGAACTGTTCTGGAAGAAAGATCCGTCTGTCCAGAAAAACTTTTTTTGTCGTGGATCGTACTTGAGCCCCATCCACATGTAACCTAGAAAATATCCCAACGATACATCAGCTCATTGAAACAGCGAAGATCCTACAAATACTATCCTATCTTGTTCCAAGGAAATTATTGACTTGACAAAAAATATATATATAATGTATACAGCTGGATGCCAAAAGTTTGTTCACATACCTGAATGTAATGTACTAGTGCAAATATCATGTAATTTGAGATGCCTTTGAGGTGTTGTTGCGTTGCGAAAAAGAAACGTATAATATTGAATTTTCAATACACATATCAGATCCATTCTTCTTTAAGGCAAACGTTTATCGTATCCCACAATTGCCAGTAACAGTTTGGGCAGGTCATTGAAGTGACCAGGGGTCAAAATTCCGAAAACACTCATTTTTATTGTTCTCCATAAAATCCTTTAGAAGTTATCAGCTTCTGTAAAAATTAGTCACGTTTGTTTCGTAGCACAAAGTCAATGTAATTATGTTGGCTTTAATCTTAGAGAGTCGATATGGAACATTTTGTTTGACGAAATTTCGAAAATGTGACCCCTTCTTATCAATATGCCAAAATTCGAATTTTTGCACAAGTAACCAGACAATCCCAAAAAGAGCTCAAGAATGGCTATTTAACATATGGACAGTAGGTGATTCATTGTCAGTCTTGCTGAAGTTATTCTACTGACGTTGAAATAAAACCCAAATGACATGATATTTGCACTACGATACAGTGGTAAGTGAACAAACTTTCGGTATGCAGCTATATATATATATATATATTTATTTATTTATTTATTTATTTATTACCTACGAGGGCAATCATATCGGGGGTCATATTATTCATACGTTGCCCCAGGGCAAAATATCAAGATTAATTGTAACGTCACGTCAAGAACAATACTTTGACGTCACACGTTGTGTTCCAATTGCGCCTATGCCTATGCTTTGATGTTGATGTTGATTAGTTTATTTGATTTCTCGACTTCAGTATTAAACAGAATAATGAACACGTGCCAATTACGTACTATGTTTACGAAACTCGTGCCTTAAAATCAGTATAAGCTTCGCTCTCGGGAAATACTAATAGTAAGTACTCGTGTCGTAAACAAAGTATGTCATGGACACTCATATAATATCCCCATACTCTCTCTCCATATATGTATAGAGAAGTAAGGAGAAAAAACAATTCACTTTAATGGCTTGCGCTTTCAGCTCACCGAGCTTCTTCAGGCCATACATACAACGGATAATGCGTTGCCAAGCAACGTCGTCGTGTACAACATGACGTCATTACAATAGGATATACATGCAGAGAAAAACAGTAAGTTCTTGAATTCAACCTTGGTGAATGTTTTTTGTAAAATCTGCTTTCTTTTGTTCTAAAAGCTTATGGTTATCAAATGTTAATGTATACATTGGGAAAACTGAAAAATGCCCGTTTCCACAATGTTTACTCAATGGAATTGTACGTTTTTATGGATGATTAATATGCGCCATATTGGAACTGTAAAATGTAAGGACTTACTCGTTGAAATCAGATCGAATCTCTCCCTGCGATCTCTTTGCGTTTCCAATCCGAGTAATGCTCCATAGGGGTCTTGTGATGTGGCCTTGTTTGTGACCTTTTGCCTTCCATTGATTCATTAAAAGCTGATTTTAATGAGATTGATATTACAGCTTACCGCATAAGTCGGTAGACAGAGCATGGTTCAGTGTTCTAACAGGTACTATAAATACGTCTGATTTAAATGAGATTTATATACGAACGGCTTACCTAATAAGTCGTGAGGCCTGAGCTTGGCTTGGTGTTCAATCAGGTGCTGGTGATAGGTTCGACCTGATTTTAATTGGATTGATAGAAGAATGGCTTACCCCATAGGTCAGTAAACAGAGCATGGTTCAGTACCTCTAGAGGTACTGGTAGTAAATTCGGTCTGATTTAAATGAAATTTATATAAGAACGGCTTACCCCATAAGTCGGTAGCCCTGAGAATGGCTCGGTGTTCAAATAGGTGCTGGTAATAGGTTCGACCTGATTTTAATTAGATTTATTGAAGGACGGCTTACCCCAAAAGCCTTTTGGTTTTAGCATGGGCCGGTGGTCCGTCAAGTACTTCCACTTATATGGTTGATCTAGTTTGGCAAGCCAACCACCGTCACCTGAACAATTTCTCTGCGCTGCGTCCCAAGGAAGTCGTTCTCGCATGAACCTATAACGTTGTGGCCTCTCGACAAAGCCTCCTTGTAAAAATAAGTACATCAATTTGTTTAACAAATATTTAGATGCATACAAACGAACCTCATTATCTCCATATCAAAGGCAATTTGAACAAATACTACCGTAGTGCAATGAACATAATGTTGGGGTTACCTTAAAAACGGGGTCACCCATTTAAGGGTGGAATGCTATAAAATATATATCTAAAGAGGGGTTTGGGTCGAGGGAGGGGCTTTCACTTCTCAAAAGAGAGGAAGCAGGCATCAAAGGGGGTATGGGAGGACACTTATCAAAATTCTACTATCAGTCAGAGTCAGCTATTCTAAACGATATTCTAGGTTACGTTTTCATGGAAACCAACAAAAATAGAAATCTAAAAAAGTTAAAAACCTGAAAAGGGACACCCACACATTCTGATTCACCCACATGCCAAGGTTCACCTGGTTGTGTCTTATAGCGTTTAATTTCTTTATTCTTTATTAAAGAAAAAAATAGATACAAAGAATTCTTATATCATTTCCGTTCTTAAAGATGAAAAAAGTTAAAAAGATTTAGTACTCGCAAGTACTAGACACTGCAGAGAAATATTAGTACGGCGATACACATGATTCATTTCTGAGCGTAATAATTTATTTATAACCATTGCTGTCCATTTCAAACGCATGTAAATGTTCAGAAAACGGCCTCCTTCCCTCCCGACGGGTAGCAACAGTGACATCATCTTATGATATGCAGTACGCTCCCACAATTGGTCATGTGCACTCGATGCACGCTTCTAGAATATTCTTTGTATACATTTTGAGTGAATATTGTAAATCATATACATAAATATCAAGTGTTGAAACCCACCCATCCCGTATCTGTTGGTTCTATACACAGCATGCACACAATATTACGTGACATAATGGATTGAGGGTCAGGATAACTTAAAGTCATAGTCTCATTTTTGTAAGGCAACTTAACTGAACTAATTATTCTTCACGAACAAAATCTGATCACTAACACAAATATTTCCTGTCGCGTTTGCAAAGATTTACATTTTAATGCCCGTTTTACAGTTTTGGATGAAGCAGCTTATTGGCGTATGCGGTTTCAGACCGATGAGGTACCGAATCAAGTGCAATCCCATCGCGAGTTCGAAACACCGGAAATTTCATCGCAGCGCCGATACTTATGACAGACACATTCTTCACTGAGTTTACCACCTTTTTGTTATCTTTGTATTTGAAAAATCGCAAGCTATTAGCTATTTTTATTTGATATTCAGCTGGGAAATTTTATGTGTTCTTCGTCACGGCCTTAGCGTAATGACGTGGTAAGGACTTACGCTCGCCAAAGACATAATATTAGGGTAGGGAAGGGTAGTTCGAACTTCATTGTTGAGGGCTAGAATGCCTGCAGAGTTCTGAAATTGTTGCAAACGTCAGGGGAATGATTTCTATTTTCCGGCATGCATTACAATCTGCCTTGCAAAAATGAGACTATGACTTTAAGGGGAATACATTTTAGAAAATGCTGTTCCACACGATCATGATATGTCGAACAAGGAGCACCACAAACAAGCCTGGCTTGACATGCGCATATCCCTATCCTTGTTCGACGCAAAAAATTGAATATGCCGATAGGGGTCAACCAATATACAGATATGGGGCTGAGCGGCTATCTGAAGATCAACAGCCTACAGTAAACTCTTTTAGGGCAATAATGTTCATTTCCCCTTCGAAATTCGGTTGACTGTCTTCTGATATGTTTTGTTTCATCGGGAGCGAGTTCAAGAATTAGGTTTGTATTATTTTTAGTTTTTGCTCCGAACTGCTTATGTTTAACGTGATAGCATTGTGATAGTGACCGGCAATGTGACGTCATAGGCGATAAAAACAAAAAGAATCAAAACTTGCCTGAGATGAAAGAAAAATGCATTACGCACACGTGCAGGTATGTTAATTATGACAACTATCAATGCTTACCGTCATTGCTTTGCTTCGGAGATCCTTCGTTATTTCCAAACCCTGAGAGCCAGTCAGCTCCATCCGTTTCGACCTTCTGTTGAAATAGGTGGTTCGAATCTATTTTATTCCTATTTGCATTTTTGTCGTGTCCCGACTGTATGTTATTAGCGTCTCTTGATCCTTTACTTCCTGAATCCGACTTTTTTGGTTGTTTTGATCCTTTAATCTTTGAATCAGAGTCATTCCTGTAGCTTGATCCTTTAATCCTTGCATCAGAGTTATTCCTGTAGCTTGATCCTTTAATCCTTGAATCAAAGTCATTCCTGTAGCTTAATCCTTTAATCCTTGAATCAGAGTTATCCCTGTAGCTTGATCCTTTAATCCTTGAATCAGAGTCATTCCTGTAGTTTGATCCTTTAATCCTTGAATCAGAGTTATTCCTGTAGCTTGATCCTTTAATCCTTGAATCAAAGTTATTCCTGTAGTTTGATCCTTTAATCCTTGAATCAGAGTTATTCCTGTAGCTTGATCCTTTAATCCTTGAATCAGAGTCATTCCTGTAGTTTGATCCTTTAATCCTTGAATCAGAGTCATTCCTGTAGCTTGATCCTTTAATCCTTGCATCAGAGTTATTCCTGTAGCTTGATCCTTTAATCCTTGAATCAAAGTTATTCCTGTAGTTTGATCCTTTAATCCTTGAATCAAAGTTATTCCTGTAGTTTGATCCTTTAATCCTTGAATCAAAGTTATTCCTGTAGCTTGATCCTTTAATCCTTGAATCAGAGTCATTCCTGTAGTTTGATCCTTTAATCCTTGAATCAGAGTTATTCCTGTAGCTTGATCCTTTAATCCTTGAATCGGGATTAGAGGCTGCCCTGTTGCAGATGTTTTGCCTGTACACTGAAGTACTGCAGTTTCCATCTCGAATCTGTAAACAAGCTATTTGAAGCTTAGCATTACCTTCAGCAGTACAGAGGAGAAATGGCGAAAGACTTAAACACAATAAACAGAGCATTCTAAGAAAGAATTCCTCGCATCCACTTAGTAAAGACCGTCCTTGATAGTGAAGGGTGATTCAAGAGCTGTCATTAGTATACACTGACACAATCAATATGTAACCTCCTGGAGTGGCATTTATCTGTTTTCATGCATAAGACATGTAGAATCACCTGTATTATAAACCGCATTGTTATAAATCAATACATATATCGTCGAATGTTTAACAACCCATTTTAACCCTGAACGAAATGTTGACGCCCCTTTGTGAAAGTTTTTTTTGTATCAGACTGCTATAAAATAACTCTTTAGTATGTGTTTATTCTATAAACTTCTGTGAGCTACGGCAGTTCGTTTTCTTATCTACTCCTCTAAAACCTATTCAAAATCGATATTTTATCAAGCTTTAATCAGTCAAAGCAGATGCCTTGATGAATTATGGATCTTTTAAAACAACGATGATTTAATTTTATGGCAGTGATTACATATATATATATATAAAGAGGATATTAATGTCTATTACATACTTTACACCACTAGGGCATGTTATGTCCATTGTTCTGACAGGTTGATTTTCTACGTAACTACACGAACAGAGGTTGATATGTATTTGAATAACTCCCGAGTATGCCATTTGACGTCTCCAATTAGGGGATATTAACACCTTTAATGAATGTTATGTCAAATGTTCTGACTGAAATCACCTTGTACCTGCTCGACTGACGTGACAGTCAAAATTTCGAAGTTTTACAAATAAGAATAGAAAGGAAGAGTTGAAGCGCGGTTCGAACGCGAATCTTCGGCACAGCGAGCAGCGATCTTATCCATTCAACCACGGAGACTGCGATGGTGATAGGGGTGCATTTTGTCTTGTCATCTTCCTTCATGTTGGGTTTTTAAATACTATATATACAGTAATAGTAAAAGATGTGAAAACGTTATTTTACGATGGGAAAATATTTATTTCGTGTTTTCCACGTGGTGTAATCTCTGTCAGATACCTTACGTCCTCGGCTTCGCCTTGGACTTGGTATCTTCCCTCGAAAATTATACATCGATAATTTTCAAATATTGTCTCTCGGCTTAGCCTCGAGCCAATATTTGAAAATTCCCTCCGTGATAATGTTGTATTTAAAGCAAAATATGAAAACGATGTGCTAATAGTTTTATCAGATGCCATACGAAAGGTTATGTCTAAATACCCTAGGGAGGTTATGTGGAACGTTTTAATTTAAAACTATTTAAATTGATCCTAATTGTTAGAAAATGTTATCATACCTATCAATAAACAAACCCACGTGGTGTAAGACGTTTAGACACCCCATCACGGGAGTTATGGATTAAACCTCTCGACTTCGTCTCGAGGTTATAATCCATAACTCCCTTGACGGGGTGTCTAACCTTAACATGTTTACAACACGAGTGCATAAATGTTAGTATTTCCTTAACGAGAGCGAGGGATATACTGATAGTTAGGCATGAGTGTCGTGAACATAGTATGTCATTGGCACGAATATGATATTCTGTTTATTACCGAAGTCGAGAAATTCAAGGAAATCATCAAAATCATCCTCCTAACATGGGCGGTTATGTTTACAACACTCGTGCCTAAAAAACTGTATATCCCTCGCTCTCGCTCGGGGAGTACTAATTTTTAGGCGCCTGTTGTATGTATGTATGTATGTATGTATGTAGGTATGTAGGTATGTACTTATGTATGTAGGTATCTACTTATGTATGTAGGTATTGTTCGTAGTTTTCTAAGGATCGTTGAGTATTTGATATAGTACTGATTTTGGTTTGTAGTTCGCTATTCATTCCCGGAGATTGTAAGCAATACCACGGAAATTTTATCTTAATTGACTTCATCAAATAATTTTTTAAAAACTGAGATTATCTATGAGAATGAGATATATTGATTTCCATCATTCTATATTCCAATAATATCAAACGATCTTGAATATTGAAGGAAACTTTAAAATTTTGCTTTCAGCGGTGAACCGATAGAAAGCCTGATAACCGCGATAAGAAAAATAACATAATTAATTCATATGTAATCTTGTATATGTATTTCATATAATAATACGGTCAGTGAATTGTAGCTTACAATCTTGGGAGATAAAAAATATCTCAAGATTTGTTCTAAACCATTTCTGAATATTTCATGTGCATCGAAATCTTAAACTATGATCGAAATCAGTAACCTTCTTTTTTAATCTAAGAATATCAATCTTTTTTTCCCTCTTGATATATGAATATTTTTTATTTCAAACAAAATAATTTTGATGAAGAAAATGACTTTGAAAGGGAAAAAATGAATATATAGCGAAATGAATATGAACAGTTCAGTATTTGAATATTTCTATACCATCTCTCGATATTGAAATATTACAAGATTGAAAAGAACCAAAGTAAAAATATTTTCCCTTTCCAAGATAGAATGTAGCAGGGCCATACAGGGGCGTAGCTAGGGTTTTGAAGGATGTACGCTAATTTGACAATCGAGGTGCTTTGCATCCATGTTGCATTCAGTTCATCCAGCTGAAAAAATGAGTACCTGTAAACTAATGGGCAAAAGGAACGCTGGCTATTTTTCAATAGATGACAAACGAATTTTAATACGATTTAGATTTATCTTATCGTGTGTTTGATGAAATATTTTTTTATAACATAATACGTATTTTCAGTCATGAGCCTGAGGGTAGGATGCTTCTTGCTTTATGGTCGTCTAAACAGTACTGGTGTTTTGAAGCCATTAAAATAAAAATAACATCTCTTATTAGTACATGTTAAGGTATTATAAGATATTGTCTATCTAATGACCCCTGGAAATAATTCCATCAATGAATCTTTGATCAATGGCGTCACGAAATAAGGAAAAATTGCCATTTCCGTTCTCCTATCTCGCTGAAAGTGATTCCAAAATGACTTTTGAAATGAGCTTTCAAAGGGCGTCTTTTTTAGATAAACGTCAAAGTTCTTTAAATGATTCAAACAAGGAAAATGTGAATGAGTTTGCTTCTAAAGAAATTGTGTATCTATTTTTGAGTCATATTTTCTTCCATTGATTGAAATGTACCTTTTTACAATACCTTGTTAAAATCTAAATGAAAATGGAATTGTCGGATTGTTATATTGAAATTTTTTGAGGAAATGATTGGCTTTGACTTTTTTGTTAATAACATATTAATAAACAATAGTGAATTATAAAAATCACTTTAAATTAAATCATTTGAAACCTTTGTTTGTTTCATGAGTTGCTTAACTCTTGTGTTCTTTGTAAAGTTTGTACATATCCAAGCAAATTCATACAGAAAACTATTAACGTCTTCATTTATTGTAACGCTTGCTATCCGTTCTAGTTTATCTTGATTTGGCTTACAATCGGCTTTTAAATCAAAGGGCACGTAAATCTGTCAAATAAGGGTGAGGTGAGGTGGGGTTTAACGCCGCTTTCAAGATTATTTCACTCATATCGCGGCTGCTAGTATTGTTGCAGGGAGAAAGCCCGCAACACTATAGTGGCTATGCATTGCGGTGAAACCTGCGAGCATCGGTTGGAACTAGCAAACCATGGGTGGTACTGCGCTGAAACTCAGTGTAGCATTGCACCCAAACCTGACTGCGTGTAGAACAGTTCTCTTCTGCAGACAAAATTGCCGATCCCCTGGTGGGAGTCAAATGAGGGACCAAAGGGTCTAATAGATATATTATCGTCTCACATTTATGTACAAGTTTCACAGTGTATTATTTATCTATTCCGTTTATTTGTTTTGACTGTTTTACGGAGCATATATGAGTACGACTAGTTCATATTCGATTTTTAATGCCCTGTCTTTGGTACGAGTCAACATACCATGTATGGTGATATAAATTCGAAAATATCCAAATATGTTAATCACCAATTTTCAATTAAAATTTTTAAAAATGCCCTGTTTGTGCATATGCAAAAAATCGCAAGTCGAATAATGATTGTAAAGCGCCTGTGAACAGCCCAGCTGAAACTCGGCGCTATAAAAATTGATTATCATTATTATTATTATTAACTTCAGTGAGTCTAAAAATGTCATTACTCAACCCTAACGTCAGTATTCGTAGATGAAATAATCAAGGGTCAAGGAAAATCCACTGGCGGCCATTTTTGTGTGAAAACCTCTAGAAATGGATTTTCAAAAGCTTAAAAGATCATGTTACTTTTATGTAAAACTTCTTCCTTTACTTTAAAAAAACAACTTATCTGCAATTCTAAACATTTACTTTCGTTTTTCGTGAGATCAATTACAAAACGTGCTCTTGCCCCTTTGAATATTTTTCAATTAAATCGTAAAAGTTCTGTTTGTGTACTTTCCCCCTAAACAAAATCAATCTGTACTATCGCCATTGAAACAAACGATCTTCGCTGTAAAACAAATTTGATTTTTTACAAATGGTATCACACGGTAGCCAGTTTAGTATTCTGTTACAACATCAAGGGAGATTGATAGACGCTGCTGTGGAGACACATCATTGTGATGTGAAAATTGTGAATTACCACGACTCATATGAAGAGTGTACGACATTTTTTCGAATTTTGTAGTTGAAATATCAAAGGTTATTATCTGCAACGACAGAATTCATATCTTACAAGTTTATCATTGTGTATAATAACTGCGTCTTGTAGATGCACACTTATCTCTGGTGTAATAAACAATAATAACTAATGAACGCTAATGGTATATGTAGTTAGTACTAATGTTTGTGACCTTTACCGTTTGTAAACGTCGCAGATAATAGATACATCTTTTAAGTCATTGTACAGTACGCATAACCTAAACAAATGTATTTTGAATGCAATGGTTTCTTAATATACATTATGTTATCAGCAATATCATTTTGTCGTAACAGTTCTATTTTCCAAAGTTAGCAATCAAATAAACATTGAATCTCTTTCAGGAAAGAAACCAACAAATTGTTTATCTATATCGACTACAAATCATCCGATTGGGCAATAATCTTAACGGCTTTATTTTACTGTTGAATTCCATAAAAACAGTTGCATCCCGAAAGTTTGTTCACCTACATGTGAATCAAAGTGCAATATCATTAAATTTGGAGCTCGCTTACACATCAACTGAATATAATTAATAGAAACTAAATTCAGTTTATTACACGTCAATATTCCATGCCCAATCATGATAACATTAATTGGAATGCGTTCATATAATGTTTGATATTTAAGAATAGATATTTAGCAACACATATTTGAGTCTACCTTTTAGCGAGCATGACTAGTTGATTAAATGACTGATACGTATGCGGTTTCCAATTAACCACAATCAGAAAACCATTTCAAACTAAGATACTGCTTATCGGGGAATGAAGTTCAAAATCTAAATATTTTATACCTTGAAATAGACTTTGACAATGTATCTCATCAGTATTCATATACTATTTCAAAAAAGGCGACACTGGTAAACAAATTACCAGTCTGATTAAAATCGACGAGGCGAGGGCACTGTTTTGATCCTAACCCGCGACAAAAATCTCAAGAAGTTGCCCAGAAACGTTGTGAAAAAATAAATAAGGAAGTTGTCATCCATAACATCGTCTTGTATCACTACACCAACTTCTAAATGCCTTTGAAGAAATTCATTAGGCTATCTTATGTTTTGGATCCTGAAAAATCTTATGAGTTTGGCAAAGGCGGCATCTGATACCAATGTGAAACCTTGCAATGTGAAAACGAACTCCATCAATAGTACCTTCTTGGAGGTCAAGGTTCTGTCTGTGTGGAAGAACTCCGCAATTAATGGAATAATGGAATGGAGACTGGAGAGTGAAACAGATCATTGTCTCCTCTCAAATATCAGAATCTGTTTCATTTGGACTCATAGAGATTAGCAGTGGTTTGTTGGACTGCTTGAAAATCGATGTAGAAGAATTTGATGTTAACCCACGAGAGCATCCAAATGTTTTTGAAGCTCCTGACGTTGCGTAGAGGTTGCCGAAACAGGTTGTGCCACTGTGGTAGAGGAAGATGTTCACCGGAGATCAGGTTTGATACCGTCAGAAACCAAAGCCTGGCCTGCTCAGGAACATCAGACAGTCATGGATGCGCACCTTGTTAATAACATCGGGAATTATATTTGAAGGGCAAAAGGCATCCAGGTTGAGGGTAAATTCGGTTGAAAAACTTGGCGTTGATAAAAAACAAAATAAGACGGAGTTTGAATGAACTTACAGACATTGGCAAGTATGGATACGGAGGGGCACTGTATGTAAGACATGTTGAGAACCTTTAAGCCTATGATCATTTGCATTTCTGTGGTATCTTTCTTAGAAACAAAGGCCTAGATTTTCGAAGCTCTCTTAGTGCTAAGATAGTCGTAAGTACCATACATTAACATTGGCTTAAGACAATCTTAGCACTAAGAGAGCTTCGAAAATATGGGTCCAAAAGAGAATAAAAACCTTTTTTGTGGAATCTTCTGGAGAAAGCTACGTGACAGAAAGTCTGTCTCTAACTTGAGACCTTGTAGAAGGAACTGTCTACCTTGAGGGAAGAATCAAAGAGGAAGGAGTCCATCCCATGCACTGAAGATGGTAACCTCGCGCACAACACCTGTAGACTCCATGGATCATTTGTAGCGCAGCCCAATTTTCAAACGAACTGAGCAAGCGTCCCCCACCAATGGGGACGCTCTTGTCTAAGGAAATATCATGTCCAAAATTGAATCCAAGGACATGTGCTTTCGAAAGGGCAAGACGTCTAATTGAGCAAGGATGTATGGGTGATTGGCGCCAGGGGAAGGACTGGGAATCAACCAAGAAGTTCCCTTAGCCGAAATACAAGGAGTAGCAGACTTCTTCTTTTTGGCAGTCTTAGGGCTAACCCTCTCAGAGTTCAAAATAACCCAGTCATCATTGGTAGACATGCATGTCTGCACACAAGATATCTGACATCAAGAATCCATGGAAAATCGACCGCACATTTATAGCAAAAGGCTAGAAAATTCGGGTAATCTGCACACTGAGGCTAAGAGTCCGAGATAGTAATGAAATGGGGGAGAGTTTATAATGTTTAGAAAAAACACAGGCAAAAAGATTTTATAAAACGATCTCACAAAGTCCATGAATCCTTTTGAATGACACACAAAAATAATCCAAAGGTTCAAAGTAGAAAAAGTTCCCTCACTCTGTATACACAATTGACAATTGGGAGGGAATTCACCAAACAAGCATAGAATATTTCAAAAATGAGAACAAACAAAATGTTTATTATTTGTAGTTATGTTCCAACAATATTTAATTATAAAATCAGTTGTTATGCAGCGTAAGTAACAGAAAATAATCTTGCTGATAATTTCAAATATAATATCAGCCATCATCAAATGGCACTTTCATAAAATCAGCTGATGGAGGTTCATGAGAAGTCGAACATACAAAAGTTTACGAATGTATGATTACTATGCTTTGTCATAAGCCTGTATAGTTGTTCAGTACCGAACGGCTAGATTGATGAACAAACAAAAACATAACATGGAAACATGAGTACATGGTTAACAGTTTCAATCAAACATTAAAAATATTGATTTAAAGCACACGTCAATGTAGACTGAAATCTCTGTCGCTGAATGCTCTATTCTCGCAAGCGAGCCGCATACTATCAACAATGGGGTTGCAGGTAGAGCTTCTCGACCTAACGTCAATGTTGCTCAACTTATTCATCTTGTTACAGTTAGTAAGTCTTAGTGGCACAGGAACTGACGAAGACTACATAGAGACTTCTGAACAAGAACCTTTTTACTTATTTACAGGTAAAAACATCAGTACAATGAGACAAAAATGTTTTCTTATTTACTAAATGGCACTAATTCAAATGAAAGACACTTATACTCTGGTGAAAAATAGGTACAGAACCATCCTAGTGCCACAGTCAAAACATTTTTATCCCCTAAATAGGATATACCATCACCTAATTAGGACATAAATATTACCTAATTAGGAGAAACTATCTCCCAATTAGCAGATATTAAGTACTAATTAGAACATACTAACTCCTAATTAGGAGATAGTTATCACCTAATTAGGGCTTAATCATCGCCTAATTAGGACATAACTATCACCTAATTAGGAGAAACTATCTCCGAATTAGCAGATATTAAGTACTAATCAGGACATACTAACTCCTAATTAGGAGATAGTTATCACCTAATTAGGGCTTAATCATCGCCTAATTAGGACATAACTATCACCTAATTAGGAGAAACTATCTCCGAATTAGCAGATATTAAGTACTAATTAGAACATACTAACTCCTAATTAGGAGATAGTTATCACCTAATTAGGGCTTAATCATCGCCTAATTAGGACATAACTATCACCTAATTAGGAGAAACTATCTCCGAATTAGCAGATATTAAGTACTAATCAGGACATACAAACTCCTAAATAGGAGATAGTTATCACCTAATTAGGGCTTAATCATCACCTAATTAGGAGTTACTATCTCCTAATTATGGGATAGTATCTCCTAATTAGGAGTTAAAAAAATTTGATTATGGCACTAGGGTTCTTCCGTAATTAGGCAATACTGGTTCTGGGTATCAAAGTTTCAATGGTCAGGTTCAGGTATCAAACATATTCTTTACACGTGGTGTCACACTTCAGAGTCCATATGTTGTCTCAGCTCACATGCTTCAGATACTAAAATTGGGATTGAAATATGGAACACTATATTCCTTACAGTAAGTAAGTTGGTGATATGGTAAACTTTAGGCAGAAAAGGATTCAAAATAACTTTCTCTTTAACATCTGGAGTTTGAAATTCTGGAAATTATGCCACCCATGGCACATGATCAATAGTGAATACATCAAATCAATGAATCAAATAGTCACTAACAACTTAATACAAACCTGAAAAACATGTGTTTTCTTTCAAAAAAAAAGAAAAAAAGTCTTCATCCTGTTTTCTTGCATATGTAACTATTGATGAATAAACATTTTTAACACAGAGATGCATGAAAATGTCATAATAGGTAAAAATACATACAAAATATGTTCCTAAATTTAATTGAATCTGACTAAAGTCACATCCTCACTTTTGCAAACCAACTAAATGGAAATAACTATTCTTGGTGAGCAAAAAGGTGATCACTAACACAATATTTCTAGCCCGTTATTGAGGTCAGCTATTATAGGTGTCTGCTGTTGAGCAAATCAAGTCACTCGATTAGCATCGCATTGCAGAATCTAGTAACTTATGACAGACGCATTCCTCTATGAGTTTAGCACCTTTTCTTTCTGTATTTGAAGAAGATGAGCACTAACTACTATCATTGCATCTTAAGCTAATAAATTTAATGGGTTCTGTCATGGCTTTTGCGAAATGCCATTCATCAATCGACAAAAGAGTGAGTGAGTGAGTTGGGGTTTAAAGCCGCTGTCAAGATTATTTCACTTATATCGCGGATGCTAGTATTATTGCAGTGAGAAAGCCCGCAACACCATTGTGGCTATGCATTGCGGTGAAACCTGCAAGCTTCGGCTGGAACTAGCGAACCATGGGGTAGGTTGTTTTGAAATTTATTATTGAAGGCTTTGAAAGTTCTGAAAATTGTTGCATTTGTCAGGGGAGAGAAGGATGTTAGCGGTGAACTATTTTCAAAGCTCGCATTAAAATTTGCCTTGCAAAGTGAGCCGACTTTAAGTTTACTCTTCGAGACTTGAGAGTGTATTTGTTTCTCGTTTCTTATAATTGAAATGGTTTAAAGCATAATATTTTTGTAAATTGGGAATTTCAAAGTAAATGACACACATTTCAGGTTGAAACATACTTTTGTCAGGGGGTTCAATGAGGCGAGGTGATATGGGGTTTAAGATTATTTCACTTATATCGTGGCTGCTAGTATAAGTGCAGGGAGAAAGCCTGCAACACCATTGTGGCTATGCATTGCGGTGAAACCTGCAAGCGTTGGCTGGATCTAGTGAAACATGGGTGGTACCGCACTGAAATTCAGTATAGCATTGCACCCAAACCTGACTGCGTGTAGAACAGTTCTCTACTGCAGACAAGGTTGCCAAGCCCCCCCGGTGGGATGGGGTTCAATGAAATCACGTGGTAAACTGCAGTAAAGGGAAAAGATTGAGTATCAGAATAAGAGGTTTTCCTCCAAAAATTTGGGAGAACAGTAAATAAATAAGTAAAAGAAAATAATGAAAATGAAACACATTATAGGTGCCCCTATTGTTACCTTGCTTCAATTACTGATATTCCTTCTCAGAAAATAGCATTTAATAAAGTTAATATCATTGTCCAAAAAAGGTTCGATAGATTTTTTATGACTGCCTGATTACACCATAATATCAATACTGTTTGTAGGTTTGTTGATAAATTCCTGAATGATAAACTAAAAAAACGTAAATATCATCTTCCAAAAAAGGTTTGATTGATTTTTTTATGACAGCCTGATTACAGCATAATATCAATACCGTGTGGATGTTTGTTTATAAATTCCTGATCCATCAACTCAATGTCTATCGTAGATAATCCAGGGTCAACTTTCAAATAATTCTACTCTCATACCATTGATCAAAGGTAGGCCCGATGCGATTATTATATTACCTCCCTTTGCTGTCATTTTATCCAATCTACCGTTGATCCAGTGTATTAGTTGAAAATAATTGGATCTTTATGCCCAGATCATAAAGGTTGCCATATGTCAAAACAGTCAACTAATAATGTACCATAGATTTGTATTGGCCAACAACTTTCAGAGAGAGTTTATAAAATCTATGCCAAGTGATTTTCAACAACAAATCTCCAAATTGCTTAAATGAGACAAATTTATATTGCTTTCAAGTCAATTTCTTTGTTACACTTTCCCTTTATTAAAGGGACAATACAAGGTTTAATTCACTCTATTTGTTCGTTGAATAAGGCAAATAATAAAATTTGAGATTTTCATGTCAGCTTCAAACCAACATATGCATCTTGATTTTCGGTCAATTAAATCTACTTAAATAGACTTCAGTTGTTTGAAAGAGTAACAGAAAAGAAACAAACAATAGTTAGGTAAATTATTCAGGACAATCGTTTTTGGTCAAGAGTATTCTTAAGTAACAAATAACATTACCAAATGAGATTTTTAACTAGAATTAGAATTCAATTATTCATTTCACTTTCTTTACTTCTGTTCTGCCAGAAAAAAATTTAATATATCATATGATATAAAATTCTTGTGTTGCGTAACTTTTGGCCTTTTGTATACAATCATAACAATGAATGAAAAGATAAGAAACAAACAAACAAATATAATGTTTCAAAACTCTCTATATGATACAAAATACTTGTGTTGCGTAGCTTTTGGCCAGCTGCATACACTCGTATGAAATGAAAAGACACATGCCAGTCTGATTAAAATCGACCGTGTCCACATCGGTCTGAAGGCAGCCTCACTGCTCGTACGTGCCGACACAAATTTAGCGCAGACAAAACCTAGTCAATAGCGAACCAATCACATCATCACATTTAAAATAAAGATAGCAGCAATCAAGGTTAACGAATGGTAAATGGGAGTTACTCACCCCTAGCTACTGATACCGAATGCTTTTGCCGCACGCATTGTGATTGGTTAGCTTAGTTTACGCAAGAATGTGCGCTACAGTAGGGTGCGGTCAGACCTAGTGGAGAGGATAGCCTAGACAGATAGAGTTCGAATCTCGATAGACTTGATATTTTGAAACCTTTATTCCTCGGAACAAGGTCGATTTTAATCAGACCGAGACACATGCGAATATAATGTTTTACATAGTTAAAACCCTCTTTCAAAGTCATGATCATTGATGTTGAATCATGTTGATGAGACTTGTGATGCAACAGAAATTCTAACATCTCAAAATAAAGACAAAATGTAAAGTTCACATATATCCAGAACAAAAAATACTTCATACAATAACAGTACAATATACGAAAACTATTTACAATCTATTATGAATTACCTGCTTATATGGCACACTAATTATTATTTTCAACTGGACCTGTCATTTTCCAGCATTTGTGACGCTTTTTTTCCACCAAAAGAGGTTTGTGAATTTTTTAGTGGAACAAAATTCAAGGGAACATTCCATTTATGTTATTAACACATGATTATTTCACAATTCCTTTAAAGCAGGTAACTGAGTGTACAATGAAGCTAAAACTAGCTGTAATATGTGGCGAGGTCTGTATTACCGGTACATCACTAGAATTACACCCCTATACCGTCTTGTCAGGTACCGTCAGGTGTGAAAATCAGCCAATCAAACGAGAGCTGGGTCCCGTTGCACGACTGAGGTAATCTTAAATCACTCAGGTAGCTTTAGTGCAATGTTACAGAATGGCTCTAATGTTAAGCTTAGTGATATGTAAAATTCTTTCTGCGACCTCCTGCCCAAGGTCTTCAAATCGAGGGTTCATATGCCGTTGTTCAAATCTGACTTCCATCCCTTATTTTATTGGTAGGTTCAAAGTATGTCAAAGGTCCGCCATACATGACCTCAATCAATAATTCTTACATGTAGTGACGGAACATTACAGCTAGTTATAACTAGATTGTTGAGTATAATGCTATTGTTGCTTCAGTATGTACAACATGACAAAAAATAGCTTGAATTCACTCAAAAATAAAACTTTGAAAAATCAAGCAAGATATCAGCGCCACAAGTCCAGAATGCCTTCCTACAGCATGACAAGGCTGATAAGGCTTCTCACTATCCATATGATAAACTCTGAACATCACATCAATACATACATGTCATCTTAATTAGTTTGTACAATTATTCAAAGTACAGCATTTTTCTCATGCTGTACCAAAACACAAAATGGGAGGACTGAATTGATCAACACTGTCTTATCAAGCACCACCAAAGAGGTTTTATTATCATGATTGCAAGGTTTTTATAAAAGCCATTATTCCAATTTTTAGTAAAATTTGTTAATTTACTTCTTCCCAATTGTGGAAAGGAAGAAAAAAATCACTCTCTGCCTGTGAAATATTTGCCTTTTCACTCGTAGAGAACTTCTTTCCTTCTTGTAATGTTTGAGCTCATCAGTAAATCTCTTTTTTTCCGTCAATCTCATATCTGTTGGGTGAAATCTACGATTTATTCTGGAATGTTTCAAACAGAACTTAATCTTACTATAATAATCAACCTTTATCACTTGTAACAAGCTACTTATTTACAATACCAAACATCAATGTCAAATAACAGCTTGTATGTATGAATTATGCTTCACAAATGCTCATGATACTGCTTTCATTCACAAGGCAGTCTCATCCTGCTACACCAGCATATTTGAATCTGCACATCTCCTTCAATACCTTGATATCTGCTAGGCAAAAATCCTTGTATCATTATAGATAGTGAGGTGAGGTGAGTTGGTGTCCAACGCCGCTTTCAAGATTATTTCACTTATATCATGGCTGCTGGTATTATTGCAGGGAGAAAGCCCGCAACACCATTGTGGCTATGCATTGCGGTGAAACCTGCGAGCATCGGCTGGAACTAGCAAACCATGGGTGGTACTGCGCTGAAATTCAGTGTAGCATTGAACCCAATCCTAACTGCGTGTAGAACAGTTCTCTACTGCAGACAAAGTTGCCAAGCCCCTGGCGGGATTCGAACCACAGATCTCATGAACCGAAGACGAACGCGCTATCCCGCCCCCTCATAGATAAGCAGCCAATGAAATGACTTTCACCGTGTACAAGCGGAATAACCCGATTTTAAATGATGAGTTTGAGATGTCAGCATTTATTGGGTTAAAAATAACAAACTATAGCAATGAACAACCAGCTGTCAGTGATACTAGGCGTGCCAGATATCAAGGTATTGAAGGAGCTCTGCAGATTCAAATATGCTGATGTAGCAGTCCTATACAGTTGAGGCAGAACAAAATTAACTCGAACACTAATTACACCAAGGAAATAGTAACAAACATTAAAAGACTGGAATCCTGTCTCTTCTCTTCAAAGACAAATCATCATCCAGGAGAAGCAAAATCTGAAATAAAAATATATCAACATTTACAAACTAATAACAAGTCCTTAACTTAATTTCAAATATGAATTAGAGAGACACTACCTTTTATGTTAAATGGTATGTAATGGAATTAAGACATCCCTGCTTTGAATCGAGGTAAGTGATTGGTTGGATTTATGGTAAATAGAAAGTAAGAAAAGGATTGAGACAGTGGTTTAATCCTTATACAGGGAGAATCTAATGTTAGGAAAGATCTTAATGAATGGTCAGATGGATGTTAGGTATGGGTATTATTGTTAGGTATGGGTATTATTGTTAGGTATGGGTATTATTGTTAGGTATGGGTATTATTGTTAGGTATGGGTATTATTGTTAGGTATGGGTATTATTGTTAGGTATGGGTATTATTGTTAGGTATGGGTATTATTGTTAGGTATGGGTATTATTGTTAGGTATGGGTATTATTGTTAGGTATGGGTATTAATGTTAGGTATGGGTATTATTGTTAGGTATGGGTATTATTGTTAGGTATGGGTATTATTGTTAGGTATGGGTATTATTGTTAGGTATGGGTATTAATGTTAGGTATGGGTATTAATGTTAGGTATGGGTATTATTGTTAGGTATGGGTATTAATGTTAGGTATGGGTATTAATGTTAGGTATGGGTATTAATGTTAGGTATGGGTATTAATGTTAGGTATGGGTATTATTGTTAGGTATGGGTACTAATGTTAAGGATGGGTATTAATTTTAGGTATGGGTATTGATAATAGGAATGGGTATTAATGTTAGGTATGGGTATTAATGTTAGGTATGGGTACTAATGTTAGGAATAGGTATTTATTTCAGGTATGGGTATTAATGTTAGGTATAAATACTAATGTTAGGTATAGATACTAATGTTAGGTATGGGTACTAATGTTAAGGATGGGTATTAATTTTAGGTATGGGTATTGATAATAGGAATGGGTATTGATGTTAGGTATGGGTATTAATGTTAGGTATGGGTATTAATGTTAGGTATGGGTATTATTGTTAGGTATGGGTAGTAATGTTAAGGATGGGTATTAATTTTAGGTATGGGTATTGATAATAGGAATGGGTATTAATGTTAGGTATGGGTATTAATGTTAGGTATGGGTATTAATGTTAGGTATGGGTATTATTGTTAGGTATGGGTACTAATGTTAAGGATGGGTATTAATTTTAGGTATGGGTATTGATAATAGGAATGGGTATTAATGTTAGGTATGGGTATTAATGTTAGGTATGGGTATTAATGTTAGGTATGGGTACTAATGTTAGGAATAGGTATCTATTTCAGGTATGGGTATTAATGTTAGGTATAAATACTTATGTTAGGTATAGATACTAATGTTAGGTATGGGTACTAATGTTAGGAATGGGTATGAATTTAAGGTATGGGTACTAATGTTAGGTATAGATACTAATGTTAGGTATAGATACTAATGTTAGGTATGGGTACTAATTTCAGGTATGGGTACTAATGTTAGGTATTGTGAACTAACATGAGATAACCGGAATTAGTGTTCAGTTTTTGGTATTAATGTTGGGTATGTTGTACTTATGTTAGGTTAGGAACTATGATAGGTGTGGGTATTAATGTTAGGTATTGGGTACAAATGTTAAGTATTGGGTCCTATGTTATGGGTATGGGTATGAATTTAAGGTATGGGTACTAATGTTAGGTATGGGTACTAATTTCAGGTATGGATACTGATATAAGGTATTGGGTAAACTTTAGGTATATGGTACTTATGTTGGGTATATGGTACTAACCTTTGGTATTTGGTACTAGTGTATCCTTACACAGTAAGGTACTAATAATAAGTGGGTTCTGAATGACTGAGACTAATTTTCCAGCAGTTGGATGATTACAAAGTAGGGACCTAACAATAGGTGGGATCTGATTGGCTGAGCTTAAGTTTCTAGTGGTTGGATGATTACAAAGTAGGGACCTAACAATAGGTGGGATCTGATTGGCTGAGACGGAGCCTACAGAGATGTTGGTACTCACGAGGAAGGAGAGGAAGAGGCTGATGGCGGACATGAAGTGCCACACGTCGTGAGCATCATAGAATTCCAGCACTATACAGTCTCGGTTCCCCTCCCGCGATCCTGCCGCTGTTTTCTGGAATAGTCACAGAAGAAATAAAAACAAATAACAAAACAAAATTCCCTATCTCAAATGATTCATAGCTATTTACACAAAGATGGGCGTGAATGGTTTTTGTTGAATAATACTTGATAATTCTGCTAAAACTATTGATCTGGTAAATGATGAGATGTCTGACTGTCTGAAGTGACACATTTGGCATTAACTAATGATTGATAAAATTTTAAAATTTGTTGCTTAGCCTCGCTTGGGCAATATTTCAGCTATTAGCAATGTCAAAATTTGAAGATATAAATATTTAAGAAAACATGCCATTGCCACTGTAAAAACTGTCTATTTCCATTCGGTCAAGAGATATAAAAGGTTTGGCACCTCTTTATACTTTTGCTAACACAAAGTTTTATAAATATTTTTTTTATTTTTTTATTTATCTTATAAACTTGTTTTCAACAGATATATATACTTACATGCCACGACGTTAAGTTAGAAAAGAAGAAGAATAAAGCAAGGCTCCAGGTCAGCATAGATAGGAGGATGATCGCAATCGCAGGCCGCTGAATTCTCTCTCCGGACATAAGCTGAAATATATACGTGCAAAGAATGTATGAGGAAGAATGGATTTGTCAATACGAGGGTTGCATGTGGGAATGTTG
Organism: Phorcus lineatus; assembly: GCA_921293015.1. Taxonomy (NCBI): domain Eukaryota; kingdom Metazoa; phylum Mollusca; class Gastropoda; order Trochida; family Trochidae; genus Phorcus; species Phorcus lineatus. The sequence continues at coordinate 11,937,924 of OV121098.1, read as the reverse complement.
ACTCGCTTTTCTCAACTCGTTAAGGACATAATAGGTGAGGTGAGTTGGTGTTTCGCCGCCTTCACGATTATTTCACTTATATTGCGGCTGCTAGTATTATTGCAGGGAGAAAGCCTGCTACACCATTGTGGCTATGCATTGCTGGGAAACCTGTGAGCATTGGCTGGAACTAGCGAACCATAGGTGGTACTGCGCTGAATTTCAGTGTAGCATTTCACCTAAACATGACTGCATGTAGAACAGTTCTCTACTGCAGACAAAGTTTCCGAGCCCCTGGCAGGATTCGAACCACGAATCTCCTGTCCCGAAGCTGAACGCGCTAACTACTGCGCTCTCCCGACCCCTGAAGGACATAATAGGAGATGAAATAGGAGCTTATTATCATTTAGCAGATTAAAAGCCTTTTGGAGCCAGATGGGTGTATGAAAGGGTGTATTTGATTGAAGATAATCGCTGCAACAGACTTTGAAGACTTTTAAACTTGAAATAAAAGTCAATCACATTGCACTCAGTCCATCCAGCTGTTAAAATGGGTATCTGAATATAGCGCTTAGTAGCAGCTTTAAAAGTACTCTTCCCTCAGGGTAATGATGTAGGTAGCGCTTTGAGCATGTCTTAGGATGTGGAAATGGCGCCATATAAATATCCACATTATTGTTATTATCATTATTATTATTATTATAATTAAGAAGAATTTGTTACCAACCTTCATAAGAATATAGAATAAACAGTAGAGAAGCAGATTGCCGATGAAGATTGCCAGTAAGTAGCTTGCAAAGTCCGCAGGGTGGGTGACCGCTCCATATATGGCGCTACAAGATAAATGATAACATGAAAAATTCCCAATTTTTAGAATACAATTGAGTGCAAGATCCTCTGTTTTATCAGTGAAATAAATCTACGACGGCAATCACATTGAGGTTAATATTTTTTGTATGATGCCCTATGGCAAAATATCACTTTTTCATGGTGCCATCACGTCATAAACAATGCTTTGATGTCACAGAATGACAGTTATTGATGAGTTTGACATCAAACTTTTAGTTCAAGTCATAGATATTATGCTCAGGCAACAAAACGGAAATGTTAATATTGCATTCTATTAACAAGAGATGATCATAAAGGAGTTGGGTACTTACAAGGTCCAGTTTATAGCATTACCAATCAGCAAGAGCAGGAACCTGTCCTGTAACAAAGAAGATATAGTCTGTCTGATAAATTCACTCGGGATAAACAATATAAAATAGTGCATTGTTACCTTGTTATTCCACCCATATGTAATTTGTGTATAAAATGCTGTATCTCACATATCCCACATTGCTTGAAAATGGTATAAGAAGCTATACCGAAAAGTATCAGCACAATAAAGAAGTTGATAATCCATCATATTCCTTGTCTTCCCAATAAGAAAGTTGTTTCAGAATTTCCCACAAATTGAATCCATCAGGGAGATGAAACTACTCAAATTTTTCCGAAAACAGCCTGATTGGCTGATCAACTTATAGATAACATATGTGACCAATCAAAAGACCTCTTATGAACAATTCATACAACACGATCAATCAATCTTGGGCCCTGATTTTCGAAGCTCACTTAGTGCTATGATAGTGGTAGACCAATGCAAATCGATGGTACTTATACTATCTTAGCGCTAAGAGAGCTTAAAAAATCTAGGCCCTGCTTTTTAAAGATAATGATATGATAGTTCCCCTTATGACTATTGTTTTATCTAAAATTCAGCCGCAAAGGGCAAAATTGGTCAAAATAATATTCAGGGTTACGGGAAACATATATTCAGTATCAAAGACATATTAACAAAAAATTGAACTTAAACACACACAGAAATGAACCTCAACCTGGGGGAGGAAAGTGAAGTGCTCTTATTCCATGACCCTTGAAAAATAATCTTATCCAATGTTCATATTTGCATCAATAATCAAATCAAAGCAGATGTTTAGTTTCGGAAAAAATAATCAAAAACTGTAGGTGGAGTTGATTTTTGCGAAGGAGATGATGTGATTTTGAATCTCTAAAGTCAAGCACTCTAATTCAAGGGATGTAACTCCAAAACTATCTATGAAACAATCAAACTGATGTAAAAAGTTTGAGAGAAATTGTTTAAAAACTGTAGGAAGAGTTATTTTGTAAGACAGCTATCCATGACAACACTTGACATATTGACACCCTTGTTTTTTCCATGGAAAATAAAAAATCCAATTCCATCATAATTCAAACCTCCTCGATAACTTCTTTCATATCATTTCAAATCATTCTCCCAGAAGTTTCTTATATCTGTCTAGATAAGCTAAAGACTTAAAATTTGATAACGATTCAATTAATGATGGTCTGGAAACCAATTCTTACCCTGTATGTCGGGCGGGCACACTTGAGGCAATCAGTAATAAAGACGTACCACAGACGTTTGAAAATATAGCGGTCTGAAATCAAAAGAAAGAATGTCAAAGTATTAGCAACCAAAGAATTACAAAATGATTTAAATTCATAAGTAGATTTTTAAAATTTCCTAAATCAAATTCTTACTGTATCCAACTTAAAAAGCACCCTGGGGACATAAATTTGAAAACGGGGCGCTAATCAAAATGGCGTACCATAATATACAATGGAAGGAGTCAAATTTCTTTACATTCTTGATGAAATGATGTAAAAGGAAGGATGGAAGGAAGTTCTACACACCAAACTCTATGAATTCTAGCAAAACCTATTCATGTATCACTCATCCCTGCTGCACAGCTGATCTGAGTCTCTGTCCACAGTGATCATGTTAGGCGACCTTGATTCAATCGGTGACAAGACTAGTGAGCCTTCTGCAGAATTGTAATTTTATCTGAATATTTTGAATCTAAGGACGGTGAAATGTCGTGGACACCAGATGTGACACCTGTGGAGCAGAACTCGGATCAGAATTGCAGAGAGGTATGAGTGACAGGTTCAAACTGATTTTAATGAGATTGTGCTACTTACCAATCTGCCAGCGCCCCATGTAGTAAATCTGGGCGCTTAGAAGCAAGCTCACAAACATATGGACCAGCGCATAGCAGATCCAGAAATAGCTAGTTGCATATACCTGAAATAAGCAAAAATAAATTGCCACGCTATCTATGATGATAAATGGTCACTGGGTCACCATATTGATGTCACAGGATTCCCAAATCTATTTAGTAATCCTCATTAGGTTAGAATACTGTAAACAAGATTTTCTATTTTCTTCTAGGCCTTTTCTTTTTTTAAAAAATCAGGGAGAAGAAATTTTTCAGGGTGTGGCCCCTGTGGCCCTTATAGGGGTCATAGGGTCACAAAAACTTTAAATTAGAATCCCTATCAACTTTGGAGTCTGTGATCCTGATGGTTCTCTCAAACAAAGTTGACAAGATATATGCATGAACAATGACATATGATAAGAACCATGGAACTATGAAACATACAATAGCGCCAAATTCTTTGACACTATCAAAGTAAATTCCCACAGGGACGTGTATCGCCGAAAATTATAAGAATAATTTAATATATAATAATTAAAAATGATATCTCATCTTTATAAATACTATAAAGATGAGATATCATTTTTTATTTATTATGTATCATTATTCTTATAATTTTCGGCGATACACGTCCCGTGTAAATTCCTTCTGGGTAGAATTGTGCGCCTTGAGCATTCTTATGCATGTAAACAGCACTATATAAAAGGATTATCATTTCTTGTTTAAGATATAGAGTAGCCTCAACCATTATGTGTTTTGCAAAAAAGTACAGTTTTGCCCTGAACTATTATAGTTAAAGCACGAGGCTGAAGGCCGAGTGGTTTGACGCTAATTATAGTTCAGGGCAAAACTGTACTTTATTGCAAAACACATGATGGTTAAGGCTACTCTATTTCTTTTCTAGTATGTCGATTTTATCTCGTGAAATTATGTTTTAGTCGTCATTGAACCTAAATGAAATCGATCGAATCTGGCAGTGAGTTGAAAATGCTCAACTAGGGCTATAACTAGTGACGTCATAACATTATTGTTGTTGATGTCATGGGTGATTGTTTCGTGACGTCATTCAAAAACTATACTTTATTGCGAAATAAAGGATAGGCGGCGCCTTTGATCTCTACCGAAAAAATGCTAGAATATCAAACATGCATGAGTGACTTACGACTCCAATAACGGCCATGAAGATAACAAGTGCCATGCAGAGATACGCCTGGTAGGCCTTGGCGTTGATGTCCGGGTGTCGGGACTGGTAGATCTTCAACATGCACAGACACGCAATGATGTACATGAAGGACGTGTCTGAAAATAATGACCTTTTTTCAGTAATTACCTTTTATCCCTGGGATCCTACTGCATCAGAGTAAATATATCTCCAACAATAACCTTATATCTATTTATAATGGCAATGTATAATTGAACTAACATTACTTCAACTTGAGGATTTGTGGTACACATACTATTCAGGGTTCTTGAATAAAGACAATTATCATCAACATGTATAACCAGCTGTCATTGATACGAGGAAAATGCTGTGATAGATATCAGGAAAATTTGTGCAACTGAAATTGTTGGATATCTAATCCTTCTTAAAATAGGAAATCAGATTAGTGTCATTACTCTGCAGGATGAATGAGATTTCTTGGGAAGAGAAAAAGGAATTAACCACTGCACGAAGGGGACATCACTTGGAACACATCAACATTTGCAATTTTGAGAAATGATACTGATACTAAATCAAAAACACATAGAATCTATACTACTATCGTAACTAGCAGCATTTCTAATTTGAGTACTGCTCATTAGGGGTAGTGTCACGTTGTCTTATCTGTGACCTTTAACCTTCTGAAGATCAATACAATCAGAGGCGTGGTAAAATATCAAATTGTGTCAATGGTTCTCAATGGCTGTTTTGCCACAATTTTAAGTTCACTTGACCATTACTAATGCTCCTCAGAGCAGAAATGCAATGAGAAATGTCAAGTGATAGTTTTGATCTGATTTAAATGAGATTGATATGTTGCCTACCGAACTGGAAGTTGGAGTAGTTTGGACACACGTGGTAGCAGGCGCTCATGATGCCCTCCATGATCAGGGCCAGACCCATGGCATAGAACAGCCCGAAGTGTTGGGGGATGCCGAACCTCTGTAACAGATAACGGATAGCTTGAGGTGAGCTAATTAAGGGTATCATATGAGTGTCCATGGCATACTATCTTTACGACACGAGTGCTTCAAATTAGTATTTCCCGAGCGAAAGCGAGGGATATACTGATATACAGCCACGAGTGTCATAAACATAGTATGTCATGGGCACGAATTGCTGAAATAGCTATATCAAAGAAAATTATCAAAATCAACCTCCAAGCATAAGCAGTTTACCAGCCGTCGTCACATTTGAAACACAACGTCATTGGCAAAATGTGAAGTCAAAGCATTGTTTTTACATGGCGTCATAATGAAAAAGTGACATTTTGCCCTAGGGCATCATGTAAAAAAATATGAACCTCGATATGATTGCCCTCTTAGGTAATAATATAGGGTATGACGTTGTTATTAAGAGTCTTTCAATCATACCATGGCTGCTAGTATTATTGCAGGAAGAAAGTCCTCAACTTTATTGTGGCTATGCATGTCATTTGGCTATCACATCATGTCAATCGGTAAGCATGCCGTGTTTTTACACAATGCATAATAACAATGTAGATTTATCAAACAGCCATATCTTCAAGGAACAAATAATAAATGATCTCATATATGTTAATTGACCTCTTTGGGTTTGTTATGAACTGAACTCCCACCTGTTCCAAGTCCCCCATCTGTGCTACCATCTTCTTGTGCTTTGCATCTCTGTGAACAGATAAAATATCACTCATATTGGTTAAGTTATTAAACAGCACTCACAGAGCTGAACAGGACAAACTGGCACTTCTCTGGGAAGATGACTATATTCTGACTTTCCAACGTTGCCAATCAATTCCTGATATTGAGACCATTGTCATAAAGATAGCATTTTGATCTGCAGAATTTATAACCTTTATCCAAGCAGAAAAATAAATTAGTATGTTTAACTGAAACAACTGTTGCTAGGCATATGTGATATGTGCACATGTGCAAGTATGAAAAATGTATCAGTTTATTTCTGCTTCAGAGTTAAATTGCCAGTGTCCCAAATATAGCATTTTGATCTGCCAAATTTAAAACTTTAATCCAAGCAGAAAAAGAAATTAGTATGTTTAACTGAGGCCTAGGTATAAGTGATATGTACACATGTGCACATATGAAAAATATATCACTGCTTATGTCTCATCTGATAAGAAGAGTTGAATCACCTCCAGATATAGCTTTTTGATCTGCCAAATTTAAAACCTTTAACAGAAATTAGTCTGTTTAACTGAACAGACTGTTGCTAGGCATACCATGTGCACATATGGAAAATATATCACTGCTTACTGGTATGTCTCAATTGATTAAAATGTAAAATCACCTCCTCCACACCAGCAGGATGAAGAGCGTCCCCAGGAGAACGTAGCCAATGTTGGAGAAGACGTTGTTAAACGCACTCAGCACGCCAAGCGGGCGGGCACAGTCAAAGTTGTAGTAGCAAAGATCCTGATCTCCGGTCTGTACTAGAACCTGAGTATGAAGACAAATGTGAGATGTTTGATGTTCACTAGTGGTGTAATGATTAATCGTTATTATCAATGTTTGCATCGTGTACTACGTGATATGAGTGCGATACAAAACACATTTAGACAATATATCAGGATATTTATATCATGAGGATCCATGATACATTCATGTATTGCCATAAGAGACAATATATCACGATAGTATTAACATAATTTGTTTCAGATATATAACTATATAAGGTGACAAAGTTTTTATTCTATTTCAGAGATTACAGTGAATTGACAAACAGGAATTATAATAATATTTGGTAAATTATATCCGCAATTTCACGTTCTCTAATTTGGTGATTACCATTATGTAATATTTTTGAGAGGTTGGTAGCTAAGAAATAACATTACTTTCTTTTGTCCTATCTATATTTCTTTCATAAATTGAAGAGAATTGGGATAAGTATTGTATTGCAACCATGGTAACATGACGATAATCGTCTCACAAGTTCCTTGGCAATAATTGATATATCGTCTCGCCTTGTAAAACTTGAATTGGGATTTCATTCATTATCATTTCAATAAAAGTACTTGTGACATGAATAGGGTGCACCCCTCCCAAAAAAAAATCCTGTATTCACTCCAATCTACTGGTAGTTAAAACTAGCTGTAATATAATACGTCCCGAAGTCCATTTATACACCTAGAGAATTACACACGTATTCATGCAGGCAGTGTCAAGCAGGCAGTTTTATCTGTTCCATTTAATTCTCTTCATAAGTCACCCCTGGGAATTTTCATCAAAAGTATTCAAATTACCTGCCCTTGAGTTTTGTTATGAACCAATGAAAAGGCTTGATACAAGATGTGTTTTGAAAATGTGAGTTTTAAACAGTGGATGCTCAGAAATTTGATTTGAAATTTATTAGGAATCCATCCGACCTAATTGGCTGAAAACATTGAGGTCTGGAAACATGGAATTTAAAGCAAAATATCTAAAAGTTGTGACACTGAGTTTCAGAGGCTTGCAGGCTCAAATAGCTTAGCAAATTTGTTGGCTTACTCAAATCAATGATGGGTAATTTTCCTGATAAAAAGTTCCTGGTGATGAGTGGGAGAGAGAGAATGCAAACATTAAGCTCTGGGTTACTATGGATGACGGATTAGGTAAAAGATTTATCTATTCATCAGAGATCGGTACCTTCTGATAAGTGATGACAAGTTGGGCCACTGGTAATCCATAGAAGATAGCTATCGTGAAGAGATTCCTGAAAACAGATCATTCAACAGACTCTAAAATCTCCCAAGGCAGGCAGACTTACTAATCTCTTCTCAAACAAGACCCATTTGAATTTATCAATGATTGGCCGACAGACTTACAGTTATTTCGAACACTGTTTATAATAAAGATTACAAGTTTTTCCTAAAAGTTACAATTTGATTCTTCAAAACGTGATATTCATCAAAAGGCTGATATGTAAAGGATCAAAATTTACAGCGAATGTACAAATGTTGATACTTTTGAAGAGTTCTTCATTTTTTAAATATTTTACTGTTCCTAAGAGCACATTGTCATACAAGAATAAAAGAGTTCTCAATCATCACAATATACATACATACATACATACATACATACAAGCAAAATATATCAGTAAGCCCATAAAATTACCAGTGATAGATCTTGTAAGTTTTGGACAACTTTTTTCTGCTTTTCCTAGCAAGGTCAGTGACGAACAAGGCGGTCTGAAAATATTAGAAGAATAGAATATTAGAATGAACAGAAAACCAATTAGTTTTTAGAGCAATAGGTCAATAAAAGGTTTCTCAAAGTGCCATTTATCCACTCTCTGTTCTTATAAATTATTCTTCTGATCTACCACATTGTTTTACATCTGACTTTATGAATTATTCTTCTGATCTACCACATTGTTTTACATCTGACTTTATAAATTATTCTTCTGATCTACCACATTGTTTTACATCTGACTTTATAAATTATTCTTCTGATCTACCACATTGTTTTACATCTGACTCTATGAATTATTCTTCTGATCTGCCACATTGTTTTACATCTGACTCTTTGAATTATTATTCGATCAAATCTCCAACTGAAAGATGATTTGCAAGACGTGTGTACCCATTGAGTAGGTGTTGAAATCCATAGACAATTGCACATCCATCTTTGATTGGGCTAGATTCAGCATTTACTAGTTCAGAGAATGAAATACTACTCAAGGAAGGGCCTTTCATTATATCATTACATAGAGGATATTAATTGAGGGTCCATGACATACTATGTTTACAACGCAAGCGCCTAAATATTAGTCTTTCAGAAGTGATAGAGTGATATACTGATATTTATGCACGAGTGTAATTGTGTTGTAAGCAATGGCATCATGGGCATGAAGATAATATTCTGTTTATTACCGAAGTCGCAAAATAAAATAAAATAATCAAATTGACACAAGCATAGGTGGATAACCCTAAGTTGTTGCACGTCATAATCAAACTGTGACGTCAAAGCATTGCTCATGACATGACGTCATAATGGAAAAGTGTTATTTTAACTTCGGCATTGTATGAAAATATGAACTCTCATATGATTTCCCTTGTAAGTAATAAATAGAGATTACTAAAATCTTCCTGTTTCATAACATTTTCATGAAAAAGAGTAAAAGGAGCAAAAGCGAGTTAAATAATGATATCATTAACAAGTTTTATAAAAATGTAATCAATCGGAACTAGGTTTAGTATTCTATTTATTACTTGCAGATTTATATCAGATAAAAAGCATGAAATTCGCCGAGATGACCATTGTTGCCGCACTGCTAACGTTGTGAAGTCATCTGAACTCAAAACAGCATTTGATGTTATGACAAAATAATAATATTTTAAGTTTATCAAACGGCGGTATCTTCAACGGGAGAGTAATAAATCACAATAATACACGTAACCTTCGTTCTAAAAACATCCTTCTCCTGATCTGCATCATGGAGGAAGTCGACCTCGGACTCGTCTAGAGATGGGACACGCTGATGGCCTCTGGGGTCAGAGGTCATACTCGGCATAACCGCACCCATCTCTTTGTCTGAAATCGTGACTCCATTTTAGGCATAAATCCACCACACTGTACAATCCAAATTTTGAATGCTTGACAACTAAGGGAAATAACTCTCATTCTCAGAGAGCGTACAACAAAATTGATAAACCTCAATGAAAAGAAATATTAAAAGATTCCTTCCTTAATCGACTCAACAGTGTCTTTGCATGACAAAGAAAGTTTACAGTTCACAGGTTTCAGGCAATGGTACTTTAAACCTCAAAGAAAAGAATAAATTCAATAATTCTTAGAATATAAGAAATTTCCACTTTTAAAAACTAACTGCCCCCTACCATTACCTGAGGAAGATGAACTCATAAACCCTTTACAAAGGGACAATTGATAGAAATATAACTATATCAAGAAGTAAAGTATTAATCCATCTCATTGAAATCAGTTCAAAACCAAACACTCATACCTTTCTGATCTGAGCACTGCTCCATAAGGGTCGTATCAGGTGACCTTCTCACTCCAGCCAATCAGTGATGAGACTGATTAAATCTATGGAGAGGTCAAAGGACACTAATAAGGTCACTCAACACAACCCCTAAGGAGCAGTGAAAACCTTGGACCAAAAACGCAGCAAGGAACAAACGAAAGGTTTGATACAATTTCAGTGAGATTGTATCCTTATTGTAATGAAAGGTTTGATCCTATTTCAATGAGGTCTTATTCTTATTTGATTAGTCAAGGGATACGAAATCAGCTGACCAGCATTAAGGGTGGTGTTGGTTCCGTAACTCTGCGAGCTGGTCGTACTATCCAGGAGACGTTCCCTCTGTTCCTCTGCAAAACAGACAATCATTTTCTTCCAATCTTATCCGCTTAAAATCATTTCACCCCTACAAAGATTTGAAATTGTTTGGTAGTTCTTTCCCACACAGTCTAATAATGCTTTGAAAAGGCACATGTTCTGTAGCCAATCATAAGCCTCCCTACAAAAACCTTCAATTTAAGAATCAAGGGGCAAGTTATTTTCGAGAGATATTCCTATAACATGGGGAGTGAGTGAGTTGCTGTGAAGGGCAATATTTCAGCCATTAGCGGCGGTAACATGGGTGAGTGAGTGAGTGAGTGAGTGAGTTGGGGTTTAACGCCCCTTTCAAGATTATTTCACTTACATCGCGGCTGCTAGTAATATTGCAGGGAGAAAGCCTGCAACACCATTGTGACTATGCATTGTGGTGAAACCTGCAATCATCGGCTGGAACTAGCGAACCATGGGTGGTACTGCGCTGAAACTCAGTGTAACATTGCACCCAAACCTGACTGCATGTAGAACAGTTCTCTACTGCAGACAAAGTTGCCAAGTCCCCGGCGGGATTCGAACCACAGACCTCTTGATCCGAAGCCAAACGCGCTAACCACTGCGCTATCCAGCCCCCGGCTGTAACATGGGAATCATTGACCAATGGTTCCAAGTGCATTTAAAATGGCTAACAATTTTAAAATGTACAACTGGATAGATCTGACTAGGTTTTGCCTGCACCAAACTAGCTACAGTGACTATCTATCATTGCATGCCATGCAGAGAGAACCAGTGGTGGGGTTTGTATGCCGATAGTGCTAATAAATTGTAACTTATTTCTCAAAATAGGGTTGAATTCAAGCAGATCTGATTACTAAACTCCCTACAAATCTGCCCTTCAGTATCTCACTACTAGTAGAATAGATCCTATAGCTGTCCAATGCGAGAGAATGATAACTCATTTTTTTAAACGGTTCTCTATAACGTGTTCTATATAACAATCTCTATCTAAATTGCCTGTCTATAATTTTTTGACATTAGAAAAATCCTAAAATTGGCGCCAACCTCCCAAAACTACACACATATGATTTACCAGTTTCAATTAAACATTGTGTTGCATATTTTGCGTGATTTTTTCCCCTCTACTTTCCACAAAACAGTGAAACAGCCTTATCATAATGGTACGTCTAGCATATATGTAGTAGCAAGCAAAACAAGTAAACAAGTATCAATTGTGTATATAATGGTTCAAATTATTTGAAAATAGAGACAATACAAAATTTATTCTAACCTTTAGTAAACAGTCATAATATCATTGTAGTTCTACTTTTGGATCTTGAAATTCAAAGCACTTCACTCATTTGATTGAATGCTGTCTGAAACTGACCACGTTGCGAGGAACAACAGTTTCAATATATTGCCTTTACCAGTACACATACTCGTCCAATGGTATCCTCTCCACACAAGTTAGTTACCATGGGATAAATATTCATATACTGTTACTTTATCACCCCAGGGAATTTCATTATTAAAGGCTGTATTTAAATTACCCTTGATTTGAGAACGCCAATGAGACTGCTATGCAAATTGAACCTGCAAGTCTCAAAAGATGCCTTACAACACGGACTAGTCTCGTGTTTACAAAATTGGCTTGCAATTCCATATCTTAGCTCAAACATCAGTGTTGACAGCAAACCTGGAAGGAATATTACCTTTGAATTTTCAAAATTCAAGTTCCCTACCTTGCGCAGTAAATGTCAGTTGAAAGTCATTGTAGCCAAGCGTTTACTTTTATTCCATAACATGATCCAAGGGCGGGTAATTTGTGTAAATGGATGGAAAGTCCTAGGGTTGATTTGTGGAGGGAATAATAACATAAAGTACCAGTGAGAGATAACGGTTAAATACTGGTAAGATCACAATTCTCCAAATCTAACATTTGGATACATATCTGACAACATCAAAGGTAAGTTTTATCTAAATTGATAAATAAAAACAAAACATGACAATATAGATTCAAACATGAAAAAGTCATTAAAAGAAAACATGAAAACTTAAATTCAATTAAAACTTATTAAATTAAGTAAAAGGAGCTGTCAGTTGAAATAAAAAAAGAAGATAAATAGTTGCGTTTGTAAAATTTACGGGATTCATTGTTATTCAACACCCGAAAATTAAGTTTAAAACCGACTACAATGGGTGGTAATGCACTGAAATTCAGTGTTACATTGCACTCATATGTTGATGAAATTAATCTTAAAATTTATTTCTCGGAAATTGTAAGTTTAACTTCTTCATTGAAAGGAATATTCCATTGTCTCTGTCTTAAAAAATCGATGCATTCATTTTTTCTGACCTCTCCATCCAACTTTCTGAAACTGTGGTCTTCAGATATGTATATTATCGATGATGATGATGATTGTATAATGATAATCATCTCGCTGGTTCATACTAATACTTCAATGATATATCATCTCGCCTTATTCAGTCGGTATCGGGATATATCGTTCGGCCACTAAATCCACAATACACAAGTGTATAAATTTTCCCAAAAAAATCTAAAATCATCCCAGATAACCAGATTACTTGAGAAATTCGATCAAAACTTAGTAAGAAAAAATAATGCCATTGTATGTGTAGATCATCAGTCACTGATGATTATTTACCATCTAAGGTGGAAGACTTGCTTGGGATGGGATTAATTTGTTATTATTCATTAATTCTCTTTGCTAATTCTTATGTTCAAGGCTCTAGAAGTCTACAAGGCAAAATGCAGTATAAAACTTTCAGTAAATAAAAAAAAATACATTCTACCATGAAAGTGCTGGATACACGATTCTGATTTGTTGTTTTGTCCGATTCACAGGGTATCAATTCACGACTGAAGTTGCTCTGTTTACACGAAATCAGTTTACAATGTATTGATACATACATTTTCTTCCGACTATCCGACTGGTAACTTCAGAGTCAGTATTCTGCTTTTAAGTGTGATTAATCTCTTTCCAAAAGAAATTAGCCGTATTTGTTTGCATGAGATTTTTATTTAAAATTTACTCACTATCAATCCAGTATATCAATCTCTGATTTTCAAACATACAAGGTTTATCTCCTAAATAAAACATATACTCACAAATCTCATATCTAATGAAGAATTATTTCATTTCTAAGTGCAAAACACATGTTAGATAGAAGCAAATAAAATTATTTTTCCCGCTTATATAGGGCAAGGTAGCAATTCTGAAGTGAAAAATATGAAAAGGATTACAAACAACACCAAACAGTTGACTGCAAATGCCATTGGCACTGCAATAACCCACCAGACCTTATAGACCATGGTCTCCTTTTAAGAGACCCAGATCAAGTCTTCTAGGCAACCTCATGCAATTTTAAAGGGGCACAGAGTATGTTGTTGGGGTCAATATGTCAAACTTTGTAAATCATGCATCCTGCTACCATCATATATCCTGATATCCTTCAGCCTAAAATGCTCATCTCGCTAAATATAGCAAGCCAATGAAATGACTCGCATTCACCGACAGCGGCACCACCCAGATGAGAATTCAAACAAATGACAATGTAGGTTATAAATAGCCATGAGTAACCAGCCGTAGGCGATACGAGCGTTTGAGGCCGAAGAATATCCACTTCAAATGTTATTTTGGAAACTAATTTACATCAGACACGAAGACAAATATTGATTGGTAGTCCTTTGTAGGCCCTTTAACTAATATCCATGAAAAGTGGACACAGATTTACAAATTCCTTACATTAATATCGCTGTTTTTAATTTATCATTGAAGTCAAGAAAATCTCATTGTTTGAAATTTTGGAGATAAAGATGAAAGATTGATTTTAACTTTACTCAGGTCATATGGTATTTTGACTCTCATTTAACCTTCATATGAAAATCATGAAACATACTCTGTGTCACTTTAACACTTTGTGAAAGGAGGTCATGAGCTAAAAAATACATGCAAAAAAAAAGTGGTTGATTAAAAACAAACAAGTGATAACTAACTCTGTGTTGTTAGAAAATTTAAAAAGACTAACTACAACATATATATATATTTGCAGGCGTTGCCATGGTTACCAGTAGTGGTGTCTCTATCAGTTGCCTGGTAACCAGGAAAAGTAAATCCGATCAGCTTTTCTGGAGGAAAGTAAATGTAAATTGAATTACTTCAAGACCGGCCATTTTGTTTTACTTGAACTCTTAAAACATCGCCCTTAAGTCAAAGTTATACATTCATATGATAAGCTCACTTGGTCTTCCTGTTGCTATGTCCAGCTATGTCCAGAATTTCCTCAGCAATGTACTAAGCACATACAGGATTTCTCCGATCGGTAATAATAACCCATTTGTATGAATGTTCAACTGTTTAACTCAGGACATAGCTGGTAAAGAGTCAATTAAAAAAATATACCTTGATAAAAAAAATTTTAAA